>JBBDGP010000610.1:2132500-2732500 GCA_037952835.1 Lithobates septentrionalis | reverse complement strand
ATCCCTTCTGAAACCTTTAGTTTTCAATAAGTTCTCTCGACCTCTCAGTACCTTGGCTCCAGTCTCTGAAGATGATCAGGAGTACGAGGTTAGTCAAATTTTGGATTCTCGCTTCTATATAGGTGTCCTTTAATATCTTGTGGATTGGAAAGGTTTCGGTCCTGAGGAGAGATCTTGGATTTCTGCATCTGAAGTCTTCGCACCTCGTCTACTGAGGAAGTTCCATTTGAAGTTCCCCTCCAAGCCTGGTCCAAAGCGGGGGAAGGGGAGGCCTCGTAAGGGGGGGGGTACTGTCATGACCTTACAGTAATACATTTATGACCTGTCTGTCTCTTACCTGGTCTGTGTATCAGCCTTGAGGCTTGTACTCTCACACCTGCATGCTTAAGTAATCTTCCCTCTGTGTGGCTCCACCCTAGCCTCAACAGGAACCACTATTTAACACCGTATTCTCCAAGCCTGCCTTGCAGTGCAATATTGTGTGTTTGGCTTCCTGTTTGCCGTGTGCTCAAAGTTTGTCTCTGTTTTTGTTACCGATCTTGGCGTGTTCCCGACTATCCCTGTCTGCTTGTGACCCTGACCTTTGGCGCGTTCTCGACTATCCCTGTTTTCCTGTGACCCTGACTTTTGGCGTGTTCTCTGTTATCCTTGTCTGCTAGTCTCCCTGACATTTGGCTATCTCCTTACTATCCCTTGCTGTCCTGGGCTGCTGTTTCCTCTCCATCCTCCTGTAGCCTACCGTGAGCTTGAGCTGGGAGACCCTGGGGGCCGCGACCTGGAGCCAGTTACAGCCCAATCCATCCTCGCCACTAGAGGCTCTGGTGAATACCTGCTCGCTCTTAGACTCCGCGCCCTGGGGAATCTATGCTCTAACTCACTGTGGGATCCGTGTTGGTGCTCCAGGGGACCTGCCTCCCTGAACCACCCCGAGTTCCATCCGCAGCAGTCAGCCTTAGGGTCCACTATCATAGCGGTGCACTCCTGACCCCAACGGGGTGCATCTGTCACCTGGATACAGGTGACCTGACAGGGGCTTTGGGAACCCTTATGTAATAATATATAATGTTCTATATATACACACATGTATATTATATACAGGTGTATTCCCGCCCAAGCGTATGACTCTCTTTACTTCGCTGCTATGGGCTCTAGCCCCAGACCTTTTGTAGACCTAGCAATGCCCCTGCCTGTAGGTACAGTGAATATCTCCTAATCTTGCTCTGTTTACACACAGGATGCAGCCGGTGACATCACCGGCACAGGCACTCTGAAGGAACAGCATACCGGTGTCGTACCTTCAGAGCTCCGTGCCATGGCCAGGCCTCCAGCGCACATGCACAGGAGTGACATCATCGCGGCCCCAGCCATTCCTACAGCTAAAGGCCGCAAACCTGGAAGGAAGACTAGGTGAAGATAGAAGCACTGTCAGCGGTGATATTTCATAATCTGCTAGTATGCAGTGCATGCTAGCACATTATCATATTGCCTTGCAGGTGGCCGTTTTTGTTTAAAGGCTTCCTTTGCCCTTGCAGCTTGGAAATGCTGCCATGTGTATTTGCCAGACTAATGCTAACTGTGCAAGACAAATTAATGGAAAACATGAACCTGCCTTTTTTTAAAAAATCAGAAAATAAATTTTATTAAAGAAAATGTTAATTTCCAGAGCAAGTAATATACAATAATGGAACACCAGTAAGCAGTACACAAAAATATTTACAGTGATCAAACCAGACTGTTTTTTCCACAGACGCGTATGCACATCACTCAGAACACCACAGTAATATATTTACTGTTGATAATGGCACCACAGGTTAGAAAACTCACATGAATAATGCTACGTTTGTCCCAGAAAATACTTGCCATCACTTTACCTGCAGACGCAATTGCTCAAAATTTTTTTAGTGATGGTGAGTCTGTGGGGAAGCTATTCCATGCACGCATTACCACTGTTGTCTGCCATCTTGATTAAAGGTCTCTGGACTGGCCTGCAGCATGTGCGCTGCCTCTCAGTAATAAGAAACACTTGCCACTTACTACTAGTACCAGCACGCTAGCATCCCTTTTGATACCTGTAAAATGAAAAGTCCCGGTTTGACTTAACGCCCCTCGTATAATTGTGTAAGCGCCTGGATAACATTAAGCAAGCAGGGTAGGACTGCTTGGAGAGCTTCTTCTCATTGATCCTCCTCAAAAGGCCCAATATCTGTCTCCCATCGGCTCACCACTCTAAGGGGTAATCTTCTAGAAAGGTTATCAATAGCATAGTATAACTGTGTCTAGAGATAAATCCCTTCACATTAACAGTATTCTGCATTATAGTAAATACAGGAGTAGAGGACTGTCACCAAATAGTGTTACCACCTTGCGCCTTTACAGCATGTTGTAAATGTAAGTAGTAAAAATAGTGTGGAAGGCAGCTAAGTCTACAGCTAAGATAATGGCGTTAAAGAGCCGTTCACAAAAATTATGATGCAAGTGGGTCACACCAAACTCCCGCCATCTACACCTGCGCTGAAGTTTTGCTAATTCTGGATAGGAGTTGTTGCACCATATGAGACGGTATATATTAAAGCCTGAAACCTGCTGGAACTGCTTAGCCACCTTCCAAGTTTTTTCCATTAGTGTGTAGGTGGAAAAAGCTTGTTGGATTGGCAGAATACTAATGTAACATATCTTTGTTGACCACCTACTCTTAGAACAATTGTAGCTGATGCCCTCAGCCTTATTGTTTTGATGCTTTAGAGCGGTGGTGGGCAACTTGAAAATCCTGCCTCTAACACTTCCAGAGGGCCACACAATAGGAATAAAGCACAAAATGAATGAACTATAGTGCACCTCAGTGCCCCAAAATTTTGGCCCTGTTGCATTTTTTGCAGTGTATTGCAAGTACATGAACAGCATTGGTGTGCAGGTGAACACAATAATAACCCCCAAAATTGGAGTTCATAGATCCAATAACAACCCCAGGTGTCAGTAGATGCAATAATAATGTCAGTGCTATCAATACCCCCCCCCCCCCCATAACAATAATGGCCAGTGGCAATGAAATTTGATACCCCCCCCCCCCCCCCCCGTGACCATCAGTCCAGGGGGAATGGGAGGAGGTGGGTTAAATTTTACTGCCATGATGACAAATGAGGCTGATGGTGGATTAAAATGATTATAAATGCTGTTTTTTTCTGAAATAGCAAACATGTTAAACTTACTTGCTCAGAGCCATAGACAAACACACAGCGTGGCTCAACCTCCGCTCCTCTCCCCTTTCCTTCTTGCTCCCTCATGATTTGACTGAGAGCAGCATGAGCTAGCATGAGCTAGTGGCTCCCACTGTGCTCAGCCCAGCCAAGCTTATGAGACCAAGGAGAGGGGAGAGAAAAAATGGAGGCTGGGCACGGCCCTGGATCAATACAGGACTGAGATGTAAGTTTTAGGGAAGGGGGCTGGGGGCACTGCAGAGAATACATAAAGGAGAAAATAAAATCCCTTAGCCTTTCCAACCAAGAATTAATGCCCCTCCCCTACCCCATTGGTGATCACTTACCAGATCATAGGCTCCCACACCACTCTCTCTCTCTAACAGGCCTGTTATTTTAATTGTACTAACCATCCACAGTATAGTTTATAGTTTTCCTTTTAGTGTTGAGTGCTGGAACACAGAGCATTCCAGCTCCTGGCACTCTACTGCCAAACTGGTGCCCAACAGCCTGCAGGCCATTTGGGAGCAGGCATCTATGTACTTCACCAAGTCTCTAGCATATGTGCAGGACATATTCTTGTAAGAGGCACCTTACACGCATGCCTGTTGACACACTTTAAAAAAATGTATCTATGAAGTCATTGAGGGAAAGGTGTACACACTTTACAAGAAAAAGCCCAAGTCTACTATCTCTATACTCGGTGAAAGGGGTCATTTCGCTCTGCTCAGGCATCAACTTCAAAACAAAAGCTTAGTACTAAGCCTGCCCAGAAGCCCTCCTCAAATGAGGGGGCGCCCACACTTCTCAGAGTGGGGGGACATCTATTGGCATTTGTCCCAGTCCTTTGGGCCCAATCTGCCATTTCAGGGAGTACAAAAGAGATTTTCTATCACTGCCCCTTCCTCTCTTCCTGCCCTACAATCTGCAGATTTTCTGGGAACCTTGTGCCAACTTCAGTCACAAGGAGTGGTTGTACGAGTTTCTCAGTGGAAAGGTTTTTCTTCTTTTTTTTTGCAAACCTAGTCACAGTTCCCAAAAAAACAATGGTATCTGCTCCACATTGAAACTAGATGTGGAATCAGCAAGATCTGTCATTGCTTTTCTCAGACAAGGGGGATTTCTAATATCAGTAGACAAAAAAAAAATGCTTACAATATCTATACATCCCAATCTTTCCCACAGATCAAGGCTTTCCACTTTTTGCTATAGGAGACCAACACTTCCAATGCGTAACACCACCATTTAGGCTCACCTCTGCACCTCAAGTAATCACAAGTTGCTTGCCCCCACTTCTTGCTCTGCTGTGGACCAAGGGCATTAATGTCACAGGATACTTGGACAATCTTCTGCTGAAGGACGCCTCAGCCACATTATCTGCTAACTTCGAAAGGATTCCTTCAAATCTTTTTTTATATAATCTTTATTTTATAAATTTTTCATTCTAGACAACATATATATAAAACTTTTTTTTTATATCTTATATATACAGCAATTTCCATTATATAAGTAAACTCATGTTCATTTCTATAGCCTTAAACTTTTATTATCCTTTATTTCTCTTTAGAGTTTCTCTATCACTTTATAAATCTATGCATGTATCTATTTTCAATTAATATAACAATCCAAAATACTATCTACCTTCTAAAATTATTTTACCAAGACTCACACAAAACAAACAAACTCAATGCACATAAACCATACACACTCCAAAAAAAGGGGGGGGGGAGGGAAGCCATGTAAAATTGCTCTATATATATTTAGATAATATTGCAGAGGTTCTGAACTCCTCCCATTGTTGCCATATCCTTAAAGTTTGTTCTCTTAGACCTGCTTCTATCTTTCCTTCAAATCTTCTTTAATCATCTTTCCAAAGCCCGCCCTCCAGCCCTCACATGATCTGGGGTACCTGGGTCAAATCTTGAACACAGTCCAAAGCCATCATTTTCCTTCCTCCAGAAAAAAAGCTTCTTTAAGGGCCCACATGTGCACCCTCAGATCCATAAGGTACCCCTCAGTTTGCTTCTGTATGAGGGTTCTAGGCCTAACAGTAGCCTCCTTTGGGGCTGTTCCCTTTGCCCAGTTTCACTCCAGCTCATTATCCTCATGTGATGGAACAAACTGACCCACTCTCTGGATCGCCCTATGCATCTATCCAGCCAGAGAAAACTCTCTGGCATGGTGAGCTCTACCTCTGCCCTGAAGTCTGGAAAGTAATTTCTTCACATGACCTTGATGGTGGGGACAATGGATTCCAGCTTCACAGGTTACGGAAGGGGGGGGGAGAGGGAGTCTACAACTTACTGAGGTCCTCCGAGGTGCCAAGACTTCCCATCAACATTCCGGAATGTAGAGCCATCAAATTAACTTTACAACATTGAACCCCCCTTCTGCAAGGTCACCTAGTCAGGGTGCAGTCGGACAATTCCACAGCAGTAGCCTATGTAAACTATTACAGGGGGCACCAGAAGTCGAGCTTCCCCAAGAGACACACACTTTATACTCTCCTGAGCAGAAATTCATATTCCAGTTCTCTGTATCGTCCAGTTCCCTGATGTGGACAATTCCCCAGGCAGATTTCCTGAGCTATCAATGCCTCGGCTTGGGGGAATGGTTTCTGCACCCCGAGATCTTCCAGGACGTCTGTCAAAGGTAGGGGAAACCAGATGTGGACATTCCATCTTCCATGTTCAACCACAAGCTGAACAGATTTGTAGCCAGGACCATCTGGCCTTTTGAGGTAGATGCCCTTGTAATTTCTTGGATTCCATTCTGGCTCATATATACCCTACCTCTGATAAAGATTCTCCCTTGACTGCTGTGCAAGATAGCGATAGATTCCTATTGAACAAACCTTGGTCTGTTTCAAACAGAGCAGACTTGCTGGTGCAGGGCCCCCTATTCCACCCTGCTTCTCAGTCACTGGCTTTAAAGACATACAGTGGCTTGCGAAAGTATTCGGCCCCCTTGAACTTTTCAACCTTTTGCCACATTTCAGGCTTCAAACATAAAGATATAAAATTTTTATTTTTTGCGAAGAATCACCAGCAAGTGGGACACAATTGTGAAGTGGAACGAAATCTTTTGGATTTTTGAAACTTTTTTAACTAATAAAAAAATGAAAAGTGGGGCGTGCAAAATTATTCGGCCCCCTTGCGTTAATACTTTGTAGAGCCACCTTTTGCTGCGATTACAGCTGCAAGTCGCTTGGGGTATGTCTCTATCAGTTTTGCACATCTAGAGACTGAAATTCTTGCCCATTCTTCCTTGCAAAACAGCTCGAGCTCAGTGAGGTTGGATGGAGAGCGTTTGTGAACAGCAGTTTTCAGCTCTTTCCACAGATTCTCGATTGGATTCAGGTCTGGACTTTGACTTGGCCATTCTAACACCTGGATACATTTATTTGTGAACCATTCCTTTGTAGATTTTGCTGTATGTTTGGGATCATTGTCTTGTTGGAAGATAAATCTCCGCCC
The DNA here is from genome assembly GCA_037952835.1 of Lithobates septentrionalis. NCBI lineage: Eukaryota > Metazoa > Chordata > Amphibia > Anura > Ranidae > Lithobates > Lithobates septentrionalis. The sequence continues at coordinate 2,725,830 of JBBDGP010000610.1, read as the reverse complement.
CAGTTTCAGGTCTTTTGCAGACTCCAACAGGTTTTCATCCAGAATGGTCCTGTATTTGGCTGCATCCATCTTCCCCTCAATTTTAACCATCTTCCCTGTCCCTGCTGAAGAAAAGCAGGCCAAAACCATGATGCTGCCACCACCATGTTTCACGGTGGGGATGGTGTGTTGAGTGTGATGAGCTGTGTTGCTTTTACGCCAAACATATCGTTTTGCATTGTTGCCAAAAAGTTCGATTTTGGTTTCATCGGACCAGAGCACCTTCTTCCACATGTTTGGTGTGTCTCCCAGGTGGCTTGTGGCAAACTTTAGACAAGACTTTTTATGGATATCTTTGAGAAATGGCTTTCTTCTTGCCACTCTTCCATAAAGGCCAGATTTGTGCAGTGTACGACTGATTGTTGTCCTATGGACAGACTCTCCCACCTCAGCTGTAGTTCTCTGCAGTTCATCCAGAGTGATCATGGGCCTCTTGGCTGCATCTCTGATCAGTCTTCTCCTTGTCTGAGCTGAAAGTTTAGAGGGACAGCCAGGTCTTGGTAGATTTGCAGTGGTCTGATACTCCTTCCATTTCAAAATGATCGCTTGCACAGTGCTCCTTGGGATGTTTAAAGCTTGGGAAATCTTTTTGTATCCAAATCCGGCTTTAAACTTCTCCACAACAGTATTACGGACCTGCCTGGTGTGTTCCTTGGTCTTCATGATGCTCTCTACGCTTTCAACAGAACCCTGAGACTATCACAGAACAGGTGCATTTATACAGAGACTTGATTACACACAGGTGGATTCTATTTATCACCATCAGTCATTTAGGACAACATTGGATCATTCAGAGATCCTCGCTGAACTTCTGGAGTGAGTTTGCTGCACTGAAAGTAAAGGGGCCGAATAATTTTGCACGCACCACTTTTCAGTTTTTTAATTGCTAAAAAAGTTTAAAATATCCAATAGATTTCGTTCCACTTCACAATTGTGTCCCACTTGTTGGTGATTCTTCACAAAAAATTAAAATTTTATATCTTTATGTTTGAAGCCTGAAATGTGGCAAAAGGTTGAAAAGTTCAAGGGGGCCGAATACTTTCGCAAGCCACTGTAGCTGTTGAAACCCAGGCCCTGAAGGATAGGGATATTTCTGACTCTGTTATCACCACCTTACTCGTTGAGAGAAAATCTACCTTGTGCAGAATCTATCATCCAGCATCACTTTGCCTGGTGCAAGGACAGGTAGCAGAGTACCCGGGAATACACTTTTGTTCATATTTTCCGCCTTTCTGCAATTTGCTCTTGACCAGTGCCTGGCCCCAAGTACCCATTCTCCAGAAACTTCTTATTTCACAATCCTTAATAAGGACTTATCTTCATGGAGTTGCTCATATAAATCCCCCCAATTAGGCCCCCTAACTTGGAAACTGAACCTAGTGATCTCTTTACTTTAGACAGCCGATTGGCGATATCCTATTGGAAGACGTAAGATTGTCGCTGGTCATTATGTCTGCTAGGCATGTTTCTGAGCTGACAGGCCTTTTTTGTAAAGAGCCTTTTTTTATTGCACAGGGACAAGGTGGACTTGAGGCCAAGACCTTCTTTTCTACCCAAGATGGTCGCTCCTTTCCACTTTGTGAGGATATTGCCCCTTATTCCCTGCGTCCTGTACCAAAAGCTCACCAGGGAAATTTCCCTACACTGCCCGAATGTTGTCAGGGCTGTCAGGATCCTCCTTTCCCAAGGTCTGTTCTGTGTCTGTATGGCTTTCCAGCCTCAAGCGTCTCTATCCCAGATTTGCAAAGTCATCACCTGGCCCTCTGCTCACATGTTCTCCATGTTTTACCAGATGGATGTTCAGGCTGACACCAGCTTTCGCCGCAAGGTGCTTCAAACGGTCACCTAGGTTTTCGGTTTCCTTAACTCGTTTTTGTGGGGCTGTTGGCAGTTCTGTTTATACTGTTGTTGTCCATCCTTATTTTTTTGCTTTGGGATGTCCCATAGTCTATTACACGGCTCAAAATTTCAAGTCCTGAGCTACTAATCAGGCCTTAAGGGTTATTCGCCACCAGTTCCTCCACCCCTAAACATGCCCTGCTCTCCTCTTCTTCTCCTCTCTCTGGGCGATTGCTGGGAGAACAGCTCCCATTCAACCCCGCCTGCCGGTGGCACTTGCCCCACCCCCACCCCGAGGCAGCCCCACACTCGCCCTTAATCATTTTCTACTCGTAAAATGCGAGCAGGCAAGTGGAAATTTTGAGGGCTGGTCTATGAATGCAAGCAATGTATCCTGTACTGTACAATTTAAGATATTGGGAATTTTGACTTACAGTACCTGAATAGTCCTTGTCTTTGAGTACAGTACAGAATACAGGCCCCTCACCTCTGTTTTCTATGGTCACTCCTTATTACTTGCACAAAATACTGGAGTTTCACTGAGTGAGTGGGGCATTTTTTGCCAGTGTCCTTTCACCTGAAGGTAGCATGCATATAACCGTGGTCTATGAATACAAGCCCTTTGTCCTGTAGTGTACGTCAAGACAAAGAATTTACAAGTAAGTCAGAATTACCATTTTTGTACAAGGCTCACTTACTTCTCTGTTCCTTGTACAGAACCCTGTGTTGTTAGTAAACACAGGGCTCTGTACTGTCATTCACTAAGCCGATCAGCAGGTCCCGGCCTTAAATCATTGGCTTGGACCTGCTAATCGACTTCCGTGTAGGGAATGACAGCACAGAGGGGAAAATGTCATATCACGTACATGTTGCGGCGCAGCATAGCCGTCCTGCCGCAGTAAAAAAAAGGTGGTGGTTGGTTAGTGAGTGGTTATTAAATCTCATTTTAACCTTTTTACCCTGGCAATTTGAAAACAATTACACCTTTGGCCATGTAACTCAAACAATTAGAACCTATCCTGAGTTCATGGCACCATGTTCGACCACAGAATCACATTACAAAAGGGAGGTTCTAATTGTCTCTGCAAAAACACCATTATATAAGCTTTCTTTTTGCAGGGTACAAATATAGTTTTGAGTAAACGTTATAGACCCCAGTCATTTACTGGTGGTCTACAAGTCACTTATTTAAAGCAGAACTTCACCCAAATAGGGAAGTTCCACTTGTCTGCCCTCTCTAAGTTTTGGCACTCTATTTTTTATTTTTTTTGGGGTGGAAGAGCAGGTACCTGGTGTTGACATGTACCCACTCCCACTTCTGGTCTGATCATTAAGGCGATCTAAGCAGAATTTACCCCCCCTTTCACATCACAGGTCTCATAATGCTGAGGGACTATTCACAATGTGCAGTGCAGCTCATGTATGCACAGTGGGAGGCCTACCGTGAAGCTACAAGCTGTTATAGCCAGCTTACCTAAGTAAACATGTTTCTAGGGTGAAGAACCACTTTAACACATGCACCAGAAAGATTAATCTACAATGAATGTTGGATTTACTGCTTTTTAAAATAGGCCCCCATGTGTTCTTAGCCTGGATAAAAATCTATTAATCAGTCTATATATTACTTGCCTGTATGCAAACCTGAAAGTCCTTGCAAAGATGGCCAAATAGCATTGTAAGTGGAACAACTATCCCTAATCAGAGAGGTTGTCCTTCAAAACAATCTGTCACCCACATATAATTATATTTTAACATCTCTTCCCTGATGTTTTGGCAACTTTTCACACAGGCCATGTAATTGAAATGAATAACACCTGTCCGAGACTTTCTAGCACCAGTGTGAATGAATTATGGAAATAGAACACAGGGTCATTTCACACCTCCCATGTTTTTCAACAGTCAACATCTGCCTTGGCACATTTCATGGTGGTTGGATTACCCATGTGGTTATACATTTTGGGGTACGTTTTTGACAATTATTAAAGCTAATCTCCAGGAATTCAGCTACTTTGTAAAATGTGCTGGATTAGTGGGGGTTAAGTCCAATGAGATGCATGCCGCCTTATGGAGGTATTTCTTTAATTTACAGTTTCAATTTTTTCTGAGCGCCAGGAACATTGCTATCACTATGCTTCCGTCACAGTGACGCTGGATCCTCTGGTGAAAACACAGTGTCTCTCCTGTCAGAGCTCCAGGAGTATTGTAATAGCTGCATTCCCTGAGCTCCCTAGGTGGCATGCACCTTGTTGGACTTAAGTCATAGTATACCAGCACATTTTACAAAGTGGCTGAAATCCTGGAGTTCAGCTTTGAAGTTTAACTAAAGGCATTTTTTTTTTTTTTGATAGAGTGGAGCGGGTTTAAAACATTTGTTAGGGTTTTTAGTGCTGTCTGTGCTCCCATTAGGGATATTCACCCTCTCTGTCCTGTTTACGGTTATCATCAAAAGTGAAAGTAAAAGAAAATTCCAGATTTTAGGTTGTCTCCAGAGCAGGAATATCTTCCAACAAGGACACTAGTTCTGGTAACCTTGGTGACAAAAAGGGATTCCCTCACTTCAGAGAGATTTTCTCTCACTGTTTGGCTATAAGACAGGAAGTGAAGGGAAATCTCCCCAATGGGACACAGATGGCAAAAATAAACCTTACGGGAGTTATAACACCCCATTCTGTGTTGCCTTTATTTCTACTTTAAAACTGAGAAAGCTACCCCTGTGGGTCTGGACCCAAAGTTATGTCTCCTGGGTCTACTACCTGACATAGATGTGGACAAATATCAGGCAATATTTGTATATGAAACCATATTTTTTTTCAGTAAAAAAAAAAATCTACAGTAGATTTTAGTCGACTAAAATCTTCAGTACATTTTAGTCGACTAAAACTCATTTTAGTCGTCTAAAATCTAATGGGTGTAATTAAATTGTAATGCATTAGTTAACATTTCTCTACAATTTCCAAACTCATTATATACTGCTGGAGTGAAAAATCTAATATGCTATTATTTATGGTATTAAGGTATGAACATGCACTACAGACCAGTGTTAATTTTGAAGTCAAATTTAGTTTTAGTCTTAGTCTTTTGACTAAAATGGCATTTTAGTCCCATTTTAGTCTTTTGACTAAAATTCCATTTTAGTTTTAGTCGTATTTTAGTCATCTCATTGTTTTAGTTTTAGTCGTATTTTAGTCGACTAAAATAGTATTCATTTAGTCGACTAAAATGTTTTAGTCGACTAAATTAACACTGGCTTAGTAGTTCATGATAATACAGTATTGGCATCCTAACACCCCTGTGAGTTCTCTTTACAAACAGAGAGAGTAATCAGGCAGAACCAATAGCTTAAATAGCTGGATTGAGTTTGTGAAGATCTCCATGCCAGACTGAAAAGGGTTCTGTTTTAAAGGGACAGTCCACCCAAAGCTCATATTTCGGTTCTTGATAGATGTTATAGAATTAACCCATCCGGCAGTCTCTTAGGGACCCGGTTAATGCTTGCATTTCTGCGTTTTGACACCTGCTGATTTCATTCCAATGGTGTCCTATTGTTCACATTTGATTGTTTATAAAGTTTATATAATGGAGAATGCAACAGGAGGTGCTGTGACACACAAAAAGGGGACGGAACACCTAAAACTTCTAAGTGGACACAGAGTTTTAAGTTACCACAAGGAGAGGAGTATCCAAGACATATAAAAGACCAGAATCTTTACCTATAACACAAATAACACTTTTCGGCTGACTTACTCTTTATTATAGTTATAAAAATAATCAACTCATTCTCGCTATTGCTTTATTCATTATACTCTGACAGGAAAAAATGCCTTAAACTGCTGAAGCATTTACTGGAACTGCTTAAAAATGATGGAAGACAGGGAAAAAAGCTGGATAAGTTCTGTTCGTATTATGCAAAGACTGCCTTGCTTCACCTATGTGCAAAACATCCTAGAGATGAAGAATGGAAACTTGAAGACCTAGATATGTGCTTTAACAGATATATACAGTTTTTTCTGTCTTGTCTTGCAGATGCGTGTCTACCAAATTTTTTTATACCATCGCATAATCTCTTCAACCAGGACAGTGTTGATTGCAATTTGCTTTATGATCTAATAGTTGATGAAATAAAACACGGCTATCCATTGTTTAACTTATAGAACTGGACCCTGGCTCTAAACAGTGGCCAAGCTTTAGATGTTGAGGGTCACACTCCCAGTGCATCGTGTCCCACTGCCAATCCATTGTGTCCCAACTGCATGAAACAATTAAGGACGATAATTCTACCTCAAACCGAAAAGCTGAGGGTTTTTGCAAGGTCAATTGTGGCAAAATAGGTCAAAACTTTGAAAACATTTAAATTCACAGTTGATATATATATATATTTTTTTTACTGTTTTACCTGCCAAAAATGTTGAAATTCTGATTTACATATATTATAAACACTGCATAATCAGACAACCTCTTTACTTCCTACATCACCTGTATTCCTTGGGCAGGGAGCTGGCCCTTACAGGATAAGTTCACCTTTGGAAAATGCAATTAGTTCAACCAACAGAAAAAAAAAAAAAACTTACTAAAAACCCCCATATACAAAAGAAAACTATACCCAAAATTGATCCAGAGGAAGGCAAAAACACTCATAAAGCTTGATCCGGTTTGCTCCAACAGGGAAAAAATATCTTTGTTTTTCCAGAAAGGGATCAGATATTCCCTGGATCAACATTCTCTGGTGTTATTACCTGTAAATGTTGTTTTCTGTGTATTCAGGAATGCATTTACTTTTTAATAAACAAACAACTAAGCTGGTTTGAACTAGTTCCCAAAGGAGTCTATTCCACATATTTCCAGCTCTTAGTGCCGGTTTACATCAATGCGCTCTGCGAGAATGCATGTGATTCGCATCGCACTGCAGTGCAAATCACATGCAATGTCCATGCGATGCAATTTCGGCCATACAGATAGTATGGCTGAATTTGCATTGCATTCGGACCAAACTTGCACCAGAATCAGATCGCATGGGTGCAATTTGCGAACTGCAATGGAGGTGTCATTAACAATGTATTGTTAATGACACCCCTATTAACAATACACAATTCTGTTTGAAGAATTTTTGCACAACGCAATAGCACTTTATGGTCTTTATTATTATGCACATATAAGAGGCTATCACATTGCATGGACACTTTATAAAGTATTGGTTTATATACAGTATCTCACAAAAGTGAGTACACCCCTCCCATTTTTGAAAATATTTTATTCTATATTTTCATGTGACAAAACTGAAGAAATGACACTTTGCTACAATGTAAAGTAGTGAGTGTACAGCTTTTATAAAAGTGTAAATTTGCTGTCCCCTCAAAATAACTCAACATACAGCCATTAATGTCTAAACCACTGGCAACAAAAGTGAGTACACCCCTAAGTGAAAATGTCCAAATTGGGCTCAAAGTTTTATTATTTTGTGTGGCCACTATTATTTTCCAACACTGCCTTAACCCTCTTGGGCACGTATTTCACCAGAGTTTCACAGGTTGCCACTGGAGTCCGCTTCCACTCCTTCATGACAACATCACAGAACTGGTGGATGTTATGGACCTTGCGCTCCTCCACCTTCCATTTGAGGATGGCCCCACAGATGCTTAATAGGGTTTAGGTCTGGAGATATGCTCGGCCAGTCCATCACCTTTTCCCTCAGCTTCTTTAGCAAGGCAGTGGTCTTCTTGGAGGGATGTTTGGGGTCGTTATCATGTTGGAATACTGCCCTGCGACCCAGTCTCCGAAGGGAGGGGATCATGCTCTGCTTCAGTATGTCACAGTACATGTTGGCATTCATGGTTCCCTCAATGAACTGTAGCTCCCCAGTGCCGGGAGCACTCATGCAGCCCCAGACCATGACACTCCCACCATCATGCTTGACTGTAGGCAAGACACACTTGTCTTTGTACTCCTCACCTGGTTGCTGCCACACATGCTTGACACCATCTGAACCAAAAAAGTTTATCTTGGTCTCATCAGACCACAGGACATGGTTCCAGTATTCCATGTCCTCAGTCTGCTTGTTTTCAGCAAACTTTTTGCAGGCTTTCTTGTGCATCATCTTTATAAGAGGCTTCCTTCTGGGGCGACAGCCATGGATACCAATTTGATGCAATGTGCTGCGTATGGTCTGAGCACTGACAGGCTGACCCCCCACTCCTTCAACCTCTGCAGAAATGCTGGCAGGACTCATATGTCTATTTCCCAAAGACAACCTCTGGATATGACGCTGAGCACATGCGCTCAACTTCTTTGGTTGACCATGGCGAGGCCTGCTCTGAGTGGAACCTGCCCTGTCAAACAGCTGTATGGTCTTGGCCACCTTGCTGCAGCTCAGTTTCAGGGTCTTGGCAATCTTCTTATAGCCTAGCCATCTTTATATAGAGCAACAATTCTTTTTTTTTTTAGATCCTCAGAGAGTTCTTTGCCATGAGGTACCATGTTGAACTTGCAATGACCAGTATGAGAGTGAGAGCGAAAACACCAAATTTAAACACCTGCTGCCCATTCACACCTGAGACCTCGTAACACTAATGAGTCACATGACACCAGGGGAGGGAAAATGGCTAATTGGGCCCAATTTGGACATTTTCCGTTAGAGGTGTACTCACTTTTGTTGCCAGCGGTTTAGACATTAATGGCTGTGTGTTGAGTTATTTTGAGGGGACAGCAAATTTACACTGTTATACAAGCTGTACACTCACTACTTTCCATTGTAGCAAAGTGTAATTTCTTCAGTGTTGTCACATGAATAGATAGAATAAAATATTTACAAAAATGGGAGGGGTGTACTCACTTTTGAGAGATACTGTAGATATTTGGATTGTTATAAGCACATATTACTCCCTTTGACCGAAATAGTGACCCAAGGAATAGTAAGCATCTCAGCGCTGTATAATTTAGAGTGTTGTCATCTCTCATCCTAGTCACTTATTTTTTTCCTGCGTCCAGCACTCTAGGTGCCAGAGAACATTAAAAGAGAAGTATTGACTCATCTAGGTGGATGCAGCATCGATCCCCTGCCAACTCTGCAGTGAGAACTGAGCGATCAAATGCCGCTGATCACTCAGTTTGCCCCTTCGCTCTGAGCAGAAAGTAGTGACTGTCAGTCACCGACTCTCTGCTCTGCCCCTCCAGTGCTCACTGAGGCGCTGGGCTGTGAAGGGGTCAAGAGGGGCTGGTTTAGTCTCCAAGCGAATCGCTAAGAGGCTGAGCCAGCTCCCAGTCCAGGCATCTGTGTGGATCCCGACCATCGTTAATGGGCTCAGGTAAGTATAAAGTGGGTAGGAGGGGGGATTCTGTTACTCAAAAGGTTTTTACCTTAATGGATAGCATGCATTAAAGTAAATAACATTAGGCTTTAGAACCACTATAAGAAATGGCAGCCTCTATATGTAGCAGCTTAAGGATGAGATTACTGGGTGGGGCATTTTTTATTACAGTTGAATAAACTAGACCATGTTCTTTTTTTAACTTTGTGATCTGGACTTTGAATGAGTGAGTGAGTACACAGAACTAAACATTTCTTTAGGTAAACAAAATTGACCATTTAATGTGCGGTCTGTATCTAGGGACAGAAGCTAATTTGGATTTTATATTGTTTGTCATCTCTGAGGTGGAAAAGGGACTTAAAACTAAAAGATTTTGGTCATTAGAGTTCTTCTATGCCATTTCATCAACCTACTTCCATTAGGGTCCAATCTTTGTGAAAGAAAAAAAAATAGAATCAGATTTACTATTTACATTGCTGGTTATTTGATCTTAATGATTTGTTATTTTTATTTCAAAAAGTAGCTGCTATCTAGGCTTGGGGCACTATGGGACTGTTTATATCGGAATCAATCAATGCATCATAAACACCAATCTGCTTATCAATATACAATATGATTTTCACAATGTATGTACAAATCAAGCTATATGAAATGCAATAAACGATTCAACAATTACAATTTTTGTTTCATCATTTCAGAAAGATGTGATTTAGGCTGGGTTAATACTATTACGAATTGGATGTGGGTTTCTTTGCATCCAATTCGCATGTCAGGAGCCTGTGGCCGGCTGTCTATGGAGCCGGTTCACACAGCTCCAGGACGGCTACGGAGCAAATTGCACAGGAGTTCTGTGCTTCTTCTGGTCCGAATTCAGCCAAAAATTCAGACTGAAATCGGACCTGAAACGGTGAACAGGGATGCACTAGACCCTGTTCGATAAAAAGATTGATGACTGGTAAACACTTGTTCTTGAAAGAACATACAGCTTGTGCATACCACAGCTATGGGACCAACTCATAACATGGAATGATTGGTATGTAATCAATCAGTATTGTGCTTTGATATAGAGCATATGTAACTATTTGGCCCCTTTCACACTTGTATGACCTGAAAGTCATGCGACTTTGACACAACTTGAAGCAATGCCTGTGTAATCTTGTAATCTTGAGGTCTATGGACCTCAAGTCGCATCAAAGTCAGACCAAAGTAGTGCAGGGACTACTTTGAAGTCAGACGGTACTCATTGGAAATCAGGGGCTATGACTTGTCATGCGACTTTGCAGTCTCAAGTTGCAGGACAAGTCGCAAAAGTATGACAGGGGCCGCCTGTCAGTTTTTTTGGCGGACCTGAACCGACGCTCAATACAGTTCTATGGAGCGACGGATGTCAGCAGTGACATGTCCGATCGTAGTCCAATCTGCTCCGCTAAATTCAGATGGATGGTAACCCTATTTTTCATCCATCTGGCGGATTGGATCGCATGAAAACGGACAGTTTTCATCCGATCCCCTATAGCGGAGATCTGACAGGTCCGTCCCTCCACAGGCAGCAGAGACGGACCTGTCATCCACCGACTCAGCAGGGATCGACGGAGCAATCCCTGCTGAGCAAGCAGAGTCCGTCAAAAATGGACATTATGTGTGAAAAAGCGTTTTAAGTTTGCATAAATTACTGTGTAGCAAATGTTAAAAAAAAAGAAAAACATTTTAATCTATGTGGAAAAAAAAAGAAAAAGGAGGGTATCACCATGGCACCCTTTATTCATACTGTACTGCTGCAGACATCAGCGCACTCTCTGCATCAGTGAGTACCACTCAGGCAGCGAAAAGACCAACAGTCAGAGGACCTTGAGGGGTCACAATCCTTGCCTGGACTGAAGATGCCTGAAACAGGTCCAGAGATGCAAACCAAGCAGAGAAGGGTCCCACCGTTCAGGTAGGCACAAACCAGTGGAGATAAAAGCCAGTGTAGTTTTATCCTTCAAAGGGGAAGAGTCCCAGGTGCTGGCTGATGCAAGATGAAGCAGGAAAATCGAGGAAAGCTGGAAGCCGCACACCGGTGTAATGATGAATGCTTTTATTGGTAAAAAGCTAAATCATAAAGGAACACAAAACACTACAGCAGAAGCGTACAGAAACAACTGACGCGTTTCACACTCACAATGAGTGCTTACTCATAGTGAGTGTGAAACGCGTCAGCTGTTTCTGTATGCTTCTGCTGTAGTGTTTTGTGTTCCTTTATGATTTAGCTTTTTACCAATAAAAGCATTCATCATTACACCGGTGTGCGGCTTCCAGCTTTCCTCGATTTTCCTGCTGAAACAGGTAAGACTTGAAAAATTACTGCTGGAGGGACCACAAGAAGGGAGGGGTCAAAGAGATAGGCTTTAAAGCAAAGTTCCAGGCTAGCATCTAAACATTATATATATATATATATATATACACACACACACACACACATACAGTTGTGCTCATAAGTTTACAAACCCTGGCAGAATTTATGATTTCTTGGACTCAGAGAATATGAATGACAACACAAAAACTTTTCTTTCCCTCATGGTTAGTTTTTGGCTGAAGCCATTTATTATCAATCAATTGTGTTTACTCTTTTTAAAATCATAATGACAACAGAACCTACCCAAATGACCCTGATCAAAAGTTTACATACCCCAGTTCTTAATACCATGTATTTCCCCCTTATCATCAATGACAGCTTGAAGTCTTTTGTGGTATTTGTAGATGAGGCTCTTTATCTTCTCAGATGGTTTATGAATGCACCCAAAAAGCTCAATTTTGGTCTCATCACTCCAAATGACTTTGTGCCAGAAGGTTTGAGGCTTGTCTTTGTGCTGTTTGGTGTATTGCGGGATACTTTGTGGCATTTGCATAGTAGTGGCTTTCTTCTGGCGACTCGACCATGCAGCCCATCGTTCTTCAAGTGCCTCCTTATTGTGCATCTTGAAACAGCCATACCACATGTTTTCAGAGTCCTGTATTTCAGCTGAAGTTATTTGTAGGTTTTTCTTTGCACCCCAAACAATTTTCCTGACAGTTGTGGCTCGAATTTTAGTTGGTTTACCTGACCGAGGTTTGGTTTCAACAGAACCCCTAATTTTCCATTTCTTGATTAGAGTTTGAACACTGCTGATTGGCATTCTCAATTCCTTGGGTATATTTTTATATCCCTTTCCTGTTTTTCACAGTTCAACTACCTTTTCCCGCAGATCCTTTGACAAATCTTTTGCTTTCCCCATGACTCAGAATCCAAAAACGTCAGTGCAGCACTGGATGAAAGATGCAAGGGTCTGTCAGGAGTCCAGAAACGCATTGACCTTTTATACACACACTAATTACAAGCGAACAGATCACAAGTGAGGATGGTTACCTTTAATAGCCATTCAAACCCCTTTGTGTCAACTTGTGTGCATGTTATCAGGCCAAAATCACCAGGGTATGTAAACTTTTAATCAGGGTCATTTGGACAGTTTCTGTTGCCATTATGATTTAAAAAGAGTAAACACAGTTGATTGATAATAAATGGCTTCAGCCAAACACTAACCGTGAGTGAAAGAAATGTTTTTGTGTTATCATTCATAATCTCTGAAAAATGGCCCAGAAATCCTAAATACTGCCAGGGTATGTAAACGTATGAGCACAGTTGTACACACACACACACATTATTAGTGATTGCAGCCCCAGTTGCTTGTTTCTTCAATAACTAGCATACAATAAGTCAATTCACTACATGCAGGGCTGCTGGAGGGTGTTGAATAGAATGTGCTTGCTGGGTGTTCCAAAAAGTTGGTGGAGAACATTATTCTGAAGCTGTTAAATTAACATAAAATTAGACTAATGCCCCGTACACACGGTCGGATTTTCCGATGGAAAATGTCCGATCGGAGCGTGTTGTCGGAAATTCCGACCGTGTGTGGGCTCCATCGGACATTTTCCATTGGATTTTCCGACACACAAAGTTGGAGAGCAGGAGATAAAATTTTCCGACAACAAAATCCGTTGTCGGAAATTCCGATCGTGTGTACACAAATCCGACGGACAAAGTGCCACGCATGCTCAGAATAAATAAAGAGATGAAAGCTATTGGCCACTGCCCCATTTATAGTCCCGACATACGTGTTTTACGTCACCGCGTTTAGAACGATCGGATTTTCCGACAACTTTGTGCGATCGTGTGTAGACAAAACAAGTTTGAGCCAACATCCGTCGGAAAAAATCCTAGGATTTTGTTGTCGGAATGTCCGAACAAAGTCCGACCGTGTGTATGCCCTATTAGTGTTGTCATGACAGGGAGGTAATGTAGAAGCCAACTCTCTGAAAAAAAAGACAATAATTCTACCTTGCGACAGGAAAAGGGTGGTTGGAGCAGAAAATGACAGCTGGCTGGCCATCAGAAAGGCTGGATTCAGATATATGTTCTGGTAAGGTACCATAAAGCGCATGTTTTACTGCAGGGGTTCTCAACTCAGTCCTCAAGTACCCCCAACGGGACATGCTTTTAGGTTTTCCTTTACTTTGCAGAGCTGCTTTAAATCAATATCAATGACAAGGTATTGATAAGAGCTAATTTATCTAAGGGAAGTTCCCAAAACATGGCCCATTGGGGGTACTTGAGGACTGAGGTTGAGAACCACTGTTTTACTGCATGTTATTGCAATGCTGATTTTGAAAGGCATCGCAATGCGCCTTGCCAGTGCATTATAGTGCTCATATGTAAACCATCTGTGCAATGTGGTGCAGTGGAGTCAATAGGGTGGCCGTCACCTGGCGTGGTGAAACATGGTGTCAACCCCCTCCACCAACTATAGCCCCCCTCACTAAAGATCCTCCCTCCACAAAGTATAGTCCCTCCTCAGAATAGACCCCCCTCCACTAAGTTCAGACCTCCCTCAGTATAGACCCCCACTAAGTATAGACCTCCCCCTCAATCAGTACAGACCCCCCTCAGGATAACCCACCCCCCTCCATCAGTACAGCCCCCCCTCAGAACAAACCGCCCCCTCCATCAGTACGGACCCCACCTCAGGACAAACCACCCTCCTCTATCAGTGCAGACCCCCCTCCCCTTATGCCCTTGGGCGGCGGGTGGAGGAGGATTCAGTGTGCAGCCGCCCGGAGAGTTGCATGCTCAGACTCTCACTCTCTGGGGGGGGGGGAACAGGCTTGTGACAGGAGGCAGCCGCATCTGCAGTAAGAGTGAGACTGATGCATAACAGCTTTGCTTCTGAGTACTAGTGGGCTGCGATTGGCCAACAGCTGTCACATGGTAAATGGGCCAATCACAACACCCTGTACCATGTGATTAGCTGTAGGCAATTACTGGTCACTAGTATCCAGAACTGTCATGAACTTAACCCTTGTGATAGCATGGACCATGACAGGACCTCTTTTTGGAGAGATCTGGGGTCTATTAGACCTCATATCTCTCCTTTGGCCTCCAAAGCATCTGATCAAATTGAGATCAGTTTGGTCAGGTGCTTTTTTAAGGCAGTCACGGCTTGTTTACATCAAATCGTAACTGGAAGCGACTAAATCCACATCACTTCTGGTTTCTGACATCACCCAGTGGGAGGAACATCATCAGTTCCTTTCACTGTGTCCAGGGAAGCTGATGCTGCCAGTTGCATCATTACCCTGCTCCTGGATGGGATGTAAGCACCTGGTAAAGTTCGCCTGTAAAAATAATCCCGCAGATGTGTAGCTGCTTGTATAACTTTTACCATGTGCAGAATCGCCTGCTGTAAAAAAAGATACCAGAATCATGGTTGTAGCCTTAACCATGATCCTGATATAAGCACCTCAATACGAGGTCGTATATACAGTTATAACGGTATTGAGATGGTTAAATTTGTACACACTACCTCAGTTAAAACTGATATGGTATATGAAGCCTAGGAATTATGCCACAGGGCTGATCTTTTTTCAGGCACTTATTCGAGGTCTAGTGCAACTCCTCATCCACAGCTGACTGTGTAGAGGCTCCAACTACAGCAATGTCAAAGACAAGTGTGCACTAAGTGAAAAAAACAATATTAAAAAAGTTTAAAACCACTTGCAGCAACAACAAAAAAAAAATTATATAAGAAATGTCCCAACCAAACATATATATGAAGTTTGCGCCAAAATAATGATGTGATAATTTTATTACAATAATAAAGTAAACATCTATAATTACACTTGTGATCAAAGAGATAAATGAAATCGGGAGGTAGGGGGCTCTGCCCCCCACCCCAAAGGACCTTATCCCCATGTTGATGGGGACAAGGGCCTCTTCAACCCTGGCGGTGGTTGTGGGGATCTGCGGGCAGAGGGATTATCAGAATCTGGAAGCCCCCTTTAACAAGCTGTTTTTTTTCACAATTTTTTTTTTGTCAGCGATTTTTTTTTTTTACATTCTTTACTCATTATTTTACTCATCAGTTGTCAAGGACGCGGAAGCGGGCTTCTCCTTAGCAATCAGCTATATACAGTGTTTAAACGGGAAAAATAAAAAACACAAAACACATCAAAAATCACATCACAACACTTGCGTTTCTGGTGCGATTCCATTGAAGTCTATTACATGCAAAATTGGGAAAAAATCCCTCGACCCTTTCCAAAAATGGACAGGCTGCAAAAAGATTAGAACCTAGGGTTAAAGACGCTGCGGCCGGCTTCCCAGACCTGCTCCTTAACCAGCTATTCACTGCGCCCTGATTGGGCAAAGCTTAGAATGCAAATTCGGGTGTTCGCCAAACGGGCGAACAGGCGATGTTCGGGGTGAACTCTTTTTTGGCCCAAACTATTCGCCCAACTCTACCGATGAGTTAATAAAAGTCAAATATTTATTTCATTTTTTTACTAGCTCGCATTTAACTATTCTGCTGTAACAGTGGAGAGTATGAAGATAGAATATCTGTGTGTACGGACAGGCTGGGATCTTAAGATTTTCTGTAGACCCAACAAAAGCTTGTCCTCCTTTCAAAGTCAGCTCACAAATTTGTTACGCTTCCACACAAGCATTAATATGCACTGAGGTAAGTCAGCCCAATAATATTTAAATGGGCTGCCAATGCACCACGTCAGTGGCATTGCTCTGGCGGTGCGGCCCGTAGAGGGGAGACACCATCCTGAGGGCGGCTGAGCCGCAGAGGGTCTTGGAGGCAGGGCTCTTTTCAGCCGGGAAATACTGGCGCCACTTCCAGCCCTGAGTGAGACTGCTCAGATTGATTCATAACAGCTTTGCTGAAGCATTGATCATGTGGGGCGCAGCTTTCCCATATGTCTGTACAGGCAAAGCAACATATGGGTAAGTCGCTTTGCCTGTACATGCTGCTCGCCTACAGTAAATGTACTGTGGGCAGTTGGCAAGTGATTAATCAGGATATTATACGTTTATTTTTCTGTCATAACCATCCATTGCTTGGATATGGTACAATCTATTTGTGTGCACCTCTCAGGTACAGTTTCCCTCAGTCTCTTTCTTTCATTCTTGAGGGTCCCTGGAAAAGGCCAACTGCTTCTCGCTCAACTATATAGGTCTCTTTGGCTTCAACATGTCATTATACAATATTATTATTATTATAATACAGGATTTTTATAGCGCCAACAGTTTGCGCAGTGTTTTACAATATGAGGGCAGACAGTACACTTACAATACAAATCAATACAGGAGGGATCAGAGGGCCCTGCTCGTTGGAGCTTACAATCTAGATGGGAGGGTCAAGTGGAAACAAAAGATAATAACTGTGGGGGATGAGCTGATGGAGAAAATGAAAATACAGTTGTTAGGTGTGGGTAGGGTAGGCTCTGAAGAGAAGGGTTTTTCAGGGATCGTCTAAAAGCTAATAAAGTAGGAGATAAGTGGACAGATTGGGGTAGGGCATTCCATAGGATTGGAGAGGCTTTGAAAAAGTCCTGGAGGCGAGCATGGGAGGAGATGACGAGGGAGCTAGAGAGCAGGAGGTCTTGAGAGGAACGAAGAGAACGAGTAGGTTGGTATTTAGAGGCTAAGCTAGTGATATAGCTGGGGGTACGTAGTTGTTAGTATTTTGAATTTAATTCTTTGGCTGAGCGGAAGCCTGTGGAGGGATTGACAGAGAGGAGTGGCAGACACAGAGCGATTGGTAAGGTGGATGAGTCTGGCAGCAGCATTCATGATGGATTGAAGAGGTGATAGACTATGTAGAGGTAAGCCAATGAGAAGGGAGTTGCAGTAGTCGAGGCGAGAAATGACCAGCGAGTGAATTAAGAGCTTTGTTGTGTTCTCACTCCTTAAACAGGATGTCCAAAACCTCAGTGACAGGGCTGGGGATATGGAGGAACGTATTAGTTCTGTGGAGGACACTATGCACCCCCTAACTGTTAAAGTGAGAGATAATACTGGGGAACTAGCAGCTCTCCGCGCAAAAATTGACGATTTGGAGAATCGTTCTAGAAGGAACAATTTACGTTTTGTTGGATTCCCTGAACGCGCGGAGGGCTCACACCCTGAAAAATTTTTATACTCCTGGCTGAGAGATATCTTTGGCACTGATGCACCATCGTTTTCATATGTGATTGAGAGGGCACACCATACACCCCCACATCCACCCCCAGAGGGAGCACCTCCACGTTCAATCATCGCTCGCATCCTAAACTTCCAGGATAAAGTGGCCATTTTACGAATAGCAAGAGAGAAAGGTCCGCTTAAATACAACGGCAACAATATCTCTATTTATCCTGACTTCTCCGCTGAGGTGCAGCGCCAGCGCATATCATTCTCAGCAGTGAAGAATCGTCTACGTGAGGAGGGATTGAAATATGCCATGCTTTTTCCTGCCAAGCTTCGCATCATATTCGACGGTAAAGCTTACTTTTACTCCAGCCCTAAAGAAGCCATGGCTTGGCTAAATGACCGCTACGGGCCCGCAGACAGGTGCAGAGGTCACTGACAGCTTCACCCGTTTAATGTTCCCCTCTGCTGAACTCCCTATGGATGAAACCCTGCAGTCCCCCATCCACTAAATGCCAATCTCATCATATGGGGCTACCCACCTATACCAGAGGTCTTACAAAAAAGAAAAATCTGTAATCCTGCAACAACCTTTAACATTCCTGCTTGGCCTGTTGTTTCTTTTTCTTCTCCTCGCTATTAAGAAGGACTGATCTTATTTTTGTCTTCCTACAAAACGTACAGAAAAGACATCCTGGATCAGGACATAACTTTATTTTTTTCTACTGTCAGTTGAGAGCCACACCGATCTCCACGTTACCTCCCCACCAGACAGTGGTGTGACCACGGAATAGTTGGACCCTCAATAACATTCCCCCCCCCTTTTTTTTTACGGGGTAGAGGGGGTCTATTTGGGTTTTGGGATCCAAGGCTCGCTAAGTTGGGGATGGCCAAGCGGGGTGGGGGTTATGGGTTTTTCAAGCACGGTTCGCTCTTTTTTGTGCTTTTTTTTACTTTTTTTTCTCTTTTTTCCTTTTTACAATTTATATAGATGCTGTTTGGAACGGTTTATTGGCTTACTCGGGTCTGTATACTGACAGTACAGACTCGAGTAAACATAGATATTTGAAATGTGATATAGATATAATTGAATGCATGTGGCCTGGCGCGGCCTGTGAGGTACTAGATAAGAATATGCTTATTTGTCCCTATGATCATGATATATTGTTTGTCTTACAGTGACAGGGTCCTTAAAAAAAGTGTCATGGAACACTAGAGGTTTGAATGCCCCTCAAAAACGATCTCTCGTTTTTTCAGTCCTAAAGAAGTGCCGTCCTCATGTGGTGTGTCTCCAGGAGACCCACCTGACTGACACTAAGGTAAGGGCCCTTAAGCGTCCATGGCTGGCTCAGGGTTATCACGCTACACGTACAAATTACTCTAGGGGGGTTTCTATCTTAGTGGCTAAATCCCTCCCAGCAGAAACTTTACAAGTCAAGACAGATCCATATGTCATACTTACTCTGCAAATCTCCTCAATAACGTTTACTATTGTCAACCTCTATATTCCTCCGCCTTTTTCGGCGGAGGTATTATTGAAATTGTCCCTGTACTTGTTGGATAGACCCCCCGGACCTCTCCTCTACATCAGTGATTTTAATGCTATACTGGACCCAGCCATGGACCGCTTGGGGGGTGGGGGTAGACCCTTTCCCTCCCTTTTGAACTGGATGCAGGTTTATGACCTTAGTGAATTATGGCGCTGGAAACACCCAGATGATAGTCAGTTTTCTTGTCATTCAGACTCATTCCACACTATGTCTTGAATTGATATGGCCTTCGCCCCAGCAGACACTCTTCCCTTTGTCGCTGCAGCTTCATACCTACCTAGAGGGGTTTCAGACCATGCACCCCTTTCTGTGGACCTCACCATCCTCCCGGGATCTGGCCCCTCCATTTGGAGGTTAAATTCTTATTGGCTGGAGGATGAGGTGGTACAGGGAACATGTAGGCAAGGTATCAAGGAGTACTGGAGGGACAATGTGGGGACAGTGGACCCTTCTATAGAGTGGGAGGCCTTCAAGACCTCATTGAGGGGCACCTTTATGTCTGTCACTGGGGCCTTGAGGAAAAATAACCAACAGCGTACAGCAGAACTTGAAACTGCCATGGTACAAGCAGAATCTGTATATGCCTCTGACCCGACCCCGGACACAAGAGAAACATGGCTATTGAAACGTAGGGAATATGAAATACGTCTGGTAGACCTTACAAAAAAGAAATTGTTACACACGGCACAGAAATTATTTGAACATGGTAACAAGGCTGGACGCCTTTTAGCATATCTAACAAGGCCTGATCGCCCTCCAGTATCCATTCCTCGCATCTACACTAAGACAGGTCAAATGAGTGAGGTCCCTGGGGATATTATGGAAACTTTTTTAAACTTTTACACAGAACTTTACACTTCCAGGGCTGAGTACACTGAACCCCAGCTAAACGAATACCTTGCTGACATATCTCTCCCCTCCATTTCTACTGAGGGGAGGGATATGTTAGACGCTCCCATCTCGGTTGAAGAGATTGCAGTAGCCATTGCTCAAATGCCAGCCCAGAAGACTCCTGGGCTGGATGGTTATCCCACTGAATGGTATTCACAATTTAGGGACTTACTGTGCCCATTTCTGCTACGTACATATAATAAGGCCTTGGATACTGGTATTCTTCCCCCCACCATGCGGGAAGCCTTGATCGTGCTCCTGCTGAAGCCCCGCAAAGATCCACTTAAATGTGAATCATACCGCCCAATATCCCTCATAAATGTGGATGTTAAGATCTTAGCAAAAGTGCTTGCAAACCGCTTAAATACTGTAGTTACGTCTCTGGTCAATAGTGACCAAGGGGGTTTTATACCTGGACGGTCCACAAGAATGAATATCCGCAGACTATTCCACAACCTGCAATACCCTCATGAGTGTTCCCGTACACGTGCCATTGTGTCTCTAGACACATGTAAAGCATTTGATAGTGTGGAATGGCCATATCTATTTCGGGTGTTGCAGGTGTATGGTTTCGGTCCTCGCATGGTGGCATGGATTAGACTACTTTATACATCCCCCCGAGTGCGAGTTAATTCCTCAATCACTAAATCATTCTCCATTACAAGGGGCACGAGGCAGGGATGCCCTTTGTCCCCGCTTCTGTTCGCCTTGGCTATGGAACCGCTGGCGGCACGAATTCGTACATCCCCTTCCATCAAAGGCCTGCCTATTGCTACCATTGAGGAGCGTATTTCGCTCTATGCAGACAACACGTTGGTGTATCTGGCAGATACTAATGCATCACTTCAGTCACTATTGGCCGAGATCAATAGGTTTGGAGATTTCTCTGGATTCCGGGTGAACTGGGACAAATCCAGCCTGTTCCCTCTGGATTCTGCAGCAATCTCCCAGATCCACCCAGACTCCAACTTACAGGTAGTAACCTCCTTCCGATATCTTGGGGTCTTGGTACAATCGCCTCTATCCGCCTACATTACTAACAACTTAGACCCCATATTGAGTCGACTACAGGAACAAACTAGACAGTGGATGGACCTGCCCCTAGATCTTATGGGAAGAGCAAGTTTACTTAAAATGATCTACCTACCGAAACTGCTATACGTGCTGGCTAACTCCACTTGCAAAATCCCCAAATCTATTTTTAAAAGGATAGATACGATTTGTACAACGTTTCTGTGGAGTGGGGGGACCCCCAGGGTGGCACTGGAGACGTTAAGACTGCCATCACACATGACGGGGTTGGCGTTTCCAAATTTTTTTCTTTATTACTTAGCATCACAGCTAGTGCATGTGCATGATTGGCTATGTCCGGTCCCGGCAAATGCATGTACTACCACTGAGGGAGCCATTGCGTCTTCTATGGAAACTCTACATAACATTGTTTATAGAGGTAAGGTCCCAAATCGACCAGGCACCTCTATGCTAGCCACTTCTCTCTTACTTTTTTGATATATCGTTACAAAAATTTCTAAACATTCCTGGTCCACATCCCCAAATAATCCCCTGTGGTTCAACCCTACTTTGCAGGAACTATACTCATTGCCCGACACTAAGCGATGGTACTCCAAGGGAATAAAATACTTATGTCATTTGTACGATGCCCAAGGGTTTAAAACTTTTCAACAACTGAGACTAGACTTTGACCTACCACGCTCTTATTTGTTCCACTATTACCAACTTAGGCATGCTATACGAGCTCAGTTTGGCTCCTTAAAGAATCCCATTAATTTACCCCCACTAGAGAGACTACTAAGACAACCAGACCCTAATAAGCTTATTTCTACCTACTATGCGGCCCTAACGACAGACGTTAACCCCCGATTTAGTAAAGCACAGGAAAAATGGACATCCATGGACATTTCATTTACTGAGGAGGACTGGATTGAATTCAGAGACACATATAAAGCCACGGTCATCTCATCCAGAGATAGAGTTATACAGATTAAATTTTTTCACCACTCTCACCTTACTCCGGCCAGATTACACAAAATGGGGCTGAAGTCCTCCGCTGAGTGCTTTCATGGTTGTGGAGGGAGTGCTGATTTCATGCACTGCTTTTGGACCTGCCCAGTGGTTCAGGACTTTTGGGTGGAAGTAGGCTCCTTCATTTCCTCTGCTCTAGGCCTCCCCAATATCATCCACCCAAAAAATGGTCTGTTGGGGATCTTTGGAGATTTACAACTATCAGCACAGGCAAAAAGATTACTACTAATCCTCTACTTTTATGTTAGAAAGACCATTCTTCTGTCATGGAAGGGTGTATCAACACCCTTGAAATCCCTATGGCTAAAATTAATCAATGATGTTATACCACTGTATAGACTTACCTTTGAACTAAGGAAACGGACAAAAACATTTCATAAAGTTTGGGGTAGGTGGCTTGCTAGCCCTCTGACCCTCACTTTGTAGGATATATAAAGTTGAGACATTTACAGGTCGCGCCAGGATAGCATATAATTTATGCAGATTATTAATACTGTTATATACAGACGAATTGCTTGTATATGCAGTTGTGTGCAAATATCAGCAGATGCACCAATGTCTGTCTTTGTTTATATGAGCTACATATTGTTGCTGTTTACCAATGACTGACCGAGCATATTAAGTGGTTGTTTGTTGTGCTTGTTTTGTACAACTGGTTTGTAAAAATCAATAAAAAATATCTTTAAAAAAAAAAAGAGCTTTTTTGTGTCATTGGTTAGAAAGGGGCGCATTTTGCAGATGTTGCGGAGGTTGAGGTGGCAGGATTTGGACAGTGATTGGATTTGTTGCTTGAAGGAGAGTTCAGAGTCCAGGACTACACCTAGAACTTTGGCATGCGGGGATGGGCTTATAGTTGTGCCATCGATTTTGACAAAGAGATCAGGGGAAGGGGCATATGGGGGAGGAAAAATTATAAGTTCGGTTTTGGATAGATTGAGTTTGAGGAAGTGGTGTGACATCCAGACTGATATATCTGATAGTAAATTAGTGATACATGAGGAGGGAGTGAGCTGAGGGGTAGAGAAATAGATTTGGGTGTCGTCAGCGTAGAGGTGGTATTGGAAGCCATGGGAGGCAGTTGACCCAGGGAGGAGGTGTAGATTGAAAATAGGAGAGGTCCAAGAACGGAACCTTGGGGGACCCCAACAGAGAAAGGAAGAGGAGAGGAGGAAGTAGAGTTGTAAGAAATGCTAAAAGGTGCAGTTGGATACGTAGGAAGAGAACCAGCGAAGAGTACATTTACGGAGGCCAAAGGCGTAGAGTTTTTTGAGGAGGAGGGGGTGGTCAACCGTATTAAAGGCAGCAGAGAAGTCCAGGAGTAGGAGTACAGAATAGTGTCAATTGGTTTTGGCCGTTAGATCGTTTGTTAGTTTTAGGAGAGCAGTTTCTGTGGAGTGTTGAGGACGAAATCCAGACTGAAGGGGATCAAGAAGGCTATTATCAACGAGGTGGATTCTCAGTCAGTTGTAGACCAGACATTCGAGGAGTTTGGATAAGAAGGGGAGCAAGGAGATGGGGCGTAGGTTGTTAAGATTGGATGGGTCCAGTGAGGGCTTTTTAAGTATGGGTCTGACAAATGCATGTTTTAGAGAGTTGGGGAAGATGCCAGAAGAGAGGGAGAGATTGAAGATTTGGGTTAGAAAGTGTAGCATAGAGCCAGAGGGTGAACATAGCATTTGTGAGGGAACAGGATCCAGAGGGCAGGTGGTAAGGTGGACATTACCAAGTAGTTTAGCAACCTCGTCTATAGTGGTGGGGTTGAAAGAGGGAAGTAATGATTGTGCCTGTGGGCATGAAGTGTAAAGCGTGGAGGGTATCGGAACAGTAGAGATCTCTGCGCGAATTGTATCAATCTTCTGTTTGAAGTGGTTGGCAATCTCCTGGGCAGTGAGTGAGTTGGCGGGTGGAGGCGGTGGAGGACGAAGTAGAGAGACGGGGATGGGATGATAAGTTGCTAATGAGAGTGGTAAAATAGGTCTGCTTGGCAGAGGGGAGGCTGGAATTGTATTTTTGGAGGGCAGATTTATATTGGTTGAAATCTCTCTGAGACTTGGTCTCACAGGCGCTCATGAGCACGACTACGTTTTTTAAGACTTATAGTATCATCTGTTTGCCAAGGTTGAAGGGGTCGGGGCCTGATTCTGTGTGTAGTGAGGGGGGCCAGTGAGTCCAGTGAGGCTAGAAGTGAAGCGTTGTAGACAGAAGTGGCTAGGTTGGTGCAGGATAGGGGTGAGATTTTGTCGTAGAGGTTGTCGATAGCAGAGTAGAGAAGAGAAGAGTTGAGATGACGTAGATTTCTGCGGGTAACTTTTAGGTGGTTGGAGGGAGAGGAGGTGGAGGAGAGGGAGAGAGTGAAACTAATAAGGTGGTGATCAGAGAGAGGGAATGGATAGTTAGAGAGGTTGCATGGAGTGCAAAGGTGAGAGAAAACGAGGTCAAGGGTATTGCCTTCGGAGTGAGTAGGAGCATGTATCCACTGTTTCAGGTCAAAGGAGGAGGTTAGGCTGAGGAGTTTGGAAGGGGCAGGAGTGTTAGTATTAATAGGGATGTTGAAGACCTCGATAATGATTGTGGGGATTTCAGAGAAAAGAAAGTCGGGTAGCCAGGCAGAGAAGTCATCAAGAAAGGTTGATACTGGTCCAGGGGGCCTGTAGATCACGGCTATCCTTACAGAAATTGGAGTGAAATGACGAATGCAGTGTGCTTCGAAAGAGGAGAGCGACAGAGAGGGAGGTGGCTGAAGTACCTGAAAGGTGCTATGTGGGGCTAGAAGGATTCCGACAACTACTCCCTTACTTCCACTCAATCTGGGGAAGTGAGTCCAGAGAAGACCACCATGGGATAGGGCAGCAGAAGACGCAGTGTCGGATTCGTGGAGCCAGGTTCCGGTAATGGTGAGTAGGTTAAATGAGTTGGCGATAAAGAGGAGAGGAGAGACAGATCGTCTGTTCCTACTAATTAGGAAACCGTCCTTGACGGTTCATACATTCTTCTCTCATCTCTACTTTATTTCCTGCTTTCTCTTCTCTATTTACCTACTCTTATCACACACTCCCTTATCCCTCCCCCCTCCCCCACCCCGCTTCCTTCCCTTATTCTCCCCTAGCCCAGGATATGGACTCCATCAACATCTATTCGCTGAACCTAAAGGGCCTAAACATACCCGAGAAGCGCCGTATGTTGTTAAATGACCCTAAAAGACATTGACGTAGCCTTCATCCAGGAGACGCACTTCAGGACAGGAAATCCTACTTGCCTCAAAAACCGATACTTCCCTCACTCATACCATGCCACTAATGTAGAGGCCAAATCTAAGGGAGTCTCTATATTAATTTCAGGGACGGTGCCCTGGACATGCACTGACTCCCTAGTAGACCCTGGTGGCCGCTACGTGTTCATTAAGTGCCTGCTAAGGGGCACAAAGATGACGCTAGCCACTGTATATGCCCCTAACGACCGACAAGACGCCTTCTTCCACCGTACACTGAACTTACTCACTGATTTTAAGGAGGGTCGACTAGTTCTGGGGGGGGGACATTAATGTACCCCTAGTCCCCGTAGTTGACACTTCTTCAAGCACCTCATCTCTATGTTCAGGTATACACAAACGCATAACCCGGGACTTATATGATGCCCAACTGATAGACGTCTGAAGGCTACATCATTCTGGGTAACGTGATTATACTTTCTTTTCGTCCCCACACAAAGTGTATTCGAGAATAGACTACTACTTTGTTCCTCATAGTCAACTGGAAGTGGTCCAAAACGTTGAGATAGGCAACATCACATGTCAGATCACGCACCTATCACCATGCGTTATTGTTTGTCATCATCCCTTAAAGCCTCTTACAGACACCGGAGGTTCTGACAGACGTCCAGACCGAACTGACACATTACTTTCGGATTAACGACACCGGAGACTGTGCCCCAGGTATTGTATGGGGGGCCCACAAGACTGTAATAAGAGGAATATTTATTAAACATGGTGCGCGCATCAAAAAAGAAAAAGAACATTTACTACTTGACCTCCTTCATAGTTACATAGTTAGTAAGGTTGAATAAAGACACCAGTCCATCCAATTCAACCTGAGTGAGTGTGGGTGCGTATCTACAATCATCCCTATTTATTTAAGGTACCCATATAGCGCTGC
This sequence comes from Lithobates septentrionalis, assembly GCA_037952835.1. Classification (NCBI taxonomy): domain Eukaryota; kingdom Metazoa; phylum Chordata; class Amphibia; order Anura; family Ranidae; genus Lithobates; species Lithobates septentrionalis. The sequence goes on along the minus strand of JBBDGP010000610.1, from coordinate 2,699,528 downwards.
CAATTCACGCAGCACTCCACACATACATCGTAAATCCACAATGGTCCCTACCCTCAAGGAGCCCACAATCCAAGGTCCCCAACTCACATTCATATACTAGGGCCAATTTTTTGAACAGAAGTCAATTAACCTTCCAGTATGTCTTTGGAGTGTGGGAGGAAACCGGAGTACCCGGAGGAAACCCACGCAGGCACAGGGAGAACATGCAAACTCCAGGCAGATAGTGTCGTGGTTGGGATTTGAACCAGCGACCCTTTTTACTGCTAGGCGAGAGTGCTACCCACTACACCACTGTAGAATTCATAAGATACATAACGTAGAATCAAAACATAAAAAAACACCGACCTCCTTAATAGTAACAGAACTGACATCCCTCAGGAAACAAATTGTGGATTTACTGCAATATAGAGCCAAAGCAGCATTACAAATCTGCCAAAATTTGTCCTACGAGTCAGGAAACAAATGTGGGAAACTTCTAGCCAGAACAGTCAGAGCCCATCGACTTAACACATATATCCCTCAAATCATAAATCCCATGGGACAAAAAAAGACCAAACCTACCCAAATAGCAGAAGAATTCAGGGACTATTATGCCTCCCTATATAATCTCCCAGCTAGACCACAAAACGGAACAACGATAAATGATTATCTTGCTGCATCCCAAATCCCCCAACTATCGATAGAAGCTAGGACAGGATTGGAAGATCCCATCACTATAGAGGAACTACAACGAGCAGTGGGTGGGATGAAACAAGGCAAAGCACCAGGCCCAGATGGGTTGACCCTACAGTACAACCAAATCCTCTTACCAATACTGGGCCCTCACATGGTGAGGATGTTTAATGGACTAGGCGAGGGAGACTCTCTACCCAGGGATACCTTGAGGGCACACATATCCCTCATACCAAAAGAAGGCAAGGACCCGGCGGCGTGTGGCAGCTATAGGCCCATATCTCTCCTAAACGTGGACCTTAAGCTATTCACGAAAATTTTAGCCAACAGATTAACCCAGTTTATGCCAGATCTAATTCACTTGGATCAGGTGGGGTTCATCCCTGCCCAGGAGGCAAGGAATAACACCACCAAAATTCTCAATCTCATCCATGTGGCTACCAAAACTCAAACCCCATGCGTCTTTCTCAGCACAGACGCTGAGAAGGTGTTTGAATGCGTTAACTGGGTTTTCATGTCATCAGTCCTTAAACAGATTGGCTTAGGTCATAACATGATACAGTGGACTTCCAGTATTTACTCCACGCCCACAGCACAGATCAAGGCCAATGAAATCCTCTCAGATACATTCACAATATCAAATGGCACTAGACAGGGATGCCCGCTCTCGCCCCTCCTTTTCGCCCTAACCCTGGAACCCTTCCTCTGCACTATAAGTTCGAACCCTGACATAACAGGTGTGACAGTGGAAGGAACTCAATATAAAATTTCTGCCCATGCCGATGACCTCATGTTCACTCTAACTAACCCCATAGTGTCATTACCGAACCTTCTCAGGGAATTCGATAGGTATGGGACTCTTTCCAATTTAAAAATACATTTTGATAAGTCGGCGGCAATGAGGATCAATATTACGCCAAATAGATTGAGAACTTTAAAATCACAGTACATATTTAAATGGTCAGACTCCTTCCTCAAATATCTGGGAACCCTGATCCCCAATAATTTACAACGCACCTTTGACTTAAACTTCCCACCCCGTTGACTAAAACCCGACTTCTCCTGGAGGAGTGGAATAAAGGACTACATTCCTGGTTCGGCAGGTGTAATTTTATTAAAATGTCCATACTTCCGAAATTCCTATACTTATTCCAAGCATTGCCAGTCAAGATCCCACCACACGTTTTTAAGCAAATACACTCCATCTTTATCAAATTCATTTGGGCAAAATCAAAACCTAGACTGCGTAGGATCTAACACTACCCAAACATTACGGAGGCCTGGCTCTCCCAGACTTAAAAAATGACTACAGGGCAGTACATCTAGGCAGAATAATAGACTGGAACCGACATGGCAAAAATAAACTATGGATACAACTGGAACAGACACAGTTTGAGGCCTCGTTGAAAGGAGCGGTTTGGTGCTTCAACCGACTTCCTTCAACATTGAAGAAGTCACTCCCGGTAATTGGTACAACCCTTATGCCCCATACACACGATCGGACATTGATCGGACATTCCGACAACAAAATCCATGGATTTTTTTCGACGGATGTTGGCTCAAACTTGTTTTGCATACACACGGTCGCACAAAGTTGTCGGAATTTCCGATCGCCAAGAACGCGGTCACGTACACCACGTACGACGAGACTAGAAAAGGGCAGGTCCGAACCAAGCGCGGCACCCTTTGGGCTCCTTTTGCTAATCTCGTGTTAGTAAAAGTTTGGTGAGAGATGATTCGCGCTTTTTCAGACTCGTGGCTTTCAGATCGTTTTCTGCTGTTCAGTTTTTCGCTTGTGGGTTTGTATCTGCTCTTCAGTGCGTGCAGCGAGTTACGCGTGACTCTGTCATTGTGTTCTTGTTTGTTCGTTACTGTTTTTCAGGTCGCTCTTCACAGGCCTTGCTGTTCTTCAGTGCAATCTGTTACTTCGTTCTGAGCAGCCGAAGTTTTTCTAGCCATGTTGCGTATACGTACTCCTCGAAGAGTTCGTGCTGTGCGGGGGCTTGGTGTTGGGGTCCTTACCTTGACACAAGCCCAGTCCATGAACAGGGTGGGGAGGAGTTCATGGACCAAGAATTGGTTGCTTCAGTGTGACCAGTTCTGTCATATGCCTTTGCTCCGTGAGATCCGTGAGAATAATCCTGATGATTTCAGGAACTTTCTCAGGATGACGGACCCCGTATTTCACCGTTTGTTGGCTTTGCTGACCCCCTATATCAGCAGGCAGGATACCTGCATGAGGCAAGCCATCACTCCAGAGCAGAGGCTAGTCGCCACCCTGTGGTACTTGACGACGGGCAGAAGCCTGCAGGACTTGAAGTTCTCGACAGGCATCTCCCCCCAGGCTCTGGTGATCGTTATCCTAGAGACCTGTTCTGCCATCATCCAGGTCCTGCAGAAGGAGTATATTAAGGTAAGATTTTTATCCTTTAACATCACATTTTATTGTATAGAATGTTTGCTAATGTATTGTATTTCTTTCCTCATTCCCTAATTACCATGATTGTAATATCCTGTGAATGTCCCCTTTGTTCTCATGCATGCTGGATTTTTATGTAATTTTTTTTTGTCCTTCATACATATTTGCCTTCACTTACCTCCCCAGCATGCTCTCCTGGCCCTATATTCACCTCATCTAGTCAATTACCAATGTATTTTATAAGCTCCATAGTAGTGCTTTACCCCAAACACCCCCTAAAATGTCTAAAATTGTGATTTGTGCCTCTATCTATCCTCAATCATCTATCTGCTGACTTTGCCAAACCCATACACACTATACCCATCTCTTTTGTAGTCAGATGTATGGATGAATTCCCCAAAGCATGTAGTGCAAGGGCCTGCCTGTATACTTTCAGAAGGTAATGTTTCAAGTTTTTGTATACTATTATTATCTTGATAGGTAATAGCAGAATGTCCAAATGTGCTAAAATGTGTACAGTGTGTATTTATATCTTTGTATTATGACACTTCTTACCTGTCCAGTGGGCTGTCAATAGTGTAAGGAGGGGCTGGCCAAAGTAATACACATTATTTAGGCATTCATCTCTCAATGAAGTGGAGAGGGTGACCTGTCCAAAAGATCTCCCCCCCCTAAAATGTTAGAAATGGCCCATAAGAGGGGGGGAGGGGGAATCTGATAGGTGGACCTTATACCTTGGTCTTTCCAAACTCCCTAAAATAAATGTTATACTGATGTTGGCCAAGAATGTTTGTGTCTAATCTGCTTTCCCTGTTTATGTGCTAAATGATTAATTTATTTTTCTTATTTGACTCCACAGTTTCCTTCCAGCCCATAGGAATGGCAGACTGTGGCCTCCCACTTTGCCCAGCGGTGGGCAATTGATGGGAAACACGTCCACATCATCCCACCACCCAACTCGGGGTGATACTATTACAACTACAAGGGGTTCAATAGTATTGTGATGTTGGCAGTGGTGTCGGCTACTTACGAGTTCCTGTATGTGGACGTGGGGAAGAATGGCCGGATGTCCGATGGTGGAGTCATCGCCCAGACGGAGTTCTACAGGCATCTCCAGAATGGCAGCTTGGACTTGCCACCTCCAGAAGACAATGCGGAAGGACTCCCATTCGTCTTTGTTGCTGATGAAGCATTTGCGCTGGGGGACCATCTTATGCGGCCATTCCCGATGAGGACCCTCACCCCGGACCAGAGGGTTTTTAATTACCGGCTGGCCAGAGCCAGAAGAGTGGTGGAGAACACATTTGGAATCATGGCCAGCCGTTTCCGCCTATTTCTTACACCCATACACATGGCAGAGTACAAACTGAATCATATTATCCTGGCGTGCTATGTTCTACACAACTTTTTAAGGCAAAATTCTGCCAGCTATGCTGCCTCAGTTGGGCCTGAGGCCGGAATTCATAATGAACCAACCCTGACAGCGCTTGAAAGTGGCCGTCCTGGCTTGCCCCCCCTGAGTGCCGTGAGGTCCGTCTTAGATACCTTGAATACTTTGCGGGTAGGGGGGCCATCAATATGCCAGACAATGTCTGAAACATTTTTAAAATAAAAAAATCATTTGAACTCCTAAAATCTTTGGTGACATTTACTGCTTGTGTTTCTTTTAACTGACCCTGACAGAAATGTGGTGAGTCCTGAAAATGGCGTGATTGGGTAACATTACAAAGCACTGTTGGGTGTTATTTACTAAAGGCAAAGACACTTTGCATTACAAGTGCACTTGAAACTGCACTGAAACTGGATTTTCCCTTAGGAAATAACCCCCATTGTCACAGAAAACACCAATTTGAGCCCAACAAAATTTTTGGAGCGTTGAAACAATAATCCACACATTCTTGAGTATCAATCTTTTTTATACCAGCACAATCACATGTGCATTTGTAAAAGGTTTTTAAAACAAACCAACATGTTTGTTGTATAACAATTTTTGGGGTCACATTACTAAAAGTATAAATGTCCATTTAAGATAAAACAGGCATGTTTAAAACCAACAAGAAAGACACAAATCAGGAACTTACAAAGTTCAACTTGTAAAGAAATTGAAGGCAATATCAGACATGAGTATTTCTAAACTGTGTTTGATATTGCGTTCAGATGTGGTGAAGTCACCCCTGGAAAAGCCAAATTTTGAAGATGCACACAAATTGGTGAATGTCAACATGTGCTAGCTGCCAGCACGGGGGATCAAGGGACATGTTTTGGGGATGCAACCCCTTCCTCCCAGCTACTTTATTATTGAGGAAGGAGTTGCACCCCCAAAACGCGTCCATTGATCTCCCGTGATGGCAGATAGCACATGTTGACACACTGTGTGCATCTTCAAAATTTGGCTTTTCTCGAATCTGTCAAAAAATGTTATAAATTTTTAGAGCCCAAAAAGCACAAAAAAGTGAAGGGATTTGGAGGGGTTTTAAACTCTCCCTAAAACATAAAAAACAAAGAAATACTGCGCTACCTATAGAAACTAACCCCCCAAAAAGCAGCAGTTAAACAGTGAGATGTGCAACAAAATAATGAATAAAAAAGAAATAACCGCGCTAAATACAAATGAAACACGTGAAGCAATCTCGAAAGCTTCCGTTAGGAAGTACATATAAAAATGCAAAAACGTTAAGGAATATTAAAAGTTGTGAAAAATACATGGGTCTACACTTGTGCGCATGAATCAATCTTCACTACGGAGCTTGTTAGTGTTCACTATAGGTTTTCTTTTTCCTGCTGTACCTTTATGCACTAGTGTAAGTTTTCTACCTTCTTTAACTTTAATTAGTTTGGCAGTATTACACTATGGCCAGTTTCTTTTTATTTACATGTCTATGAGATGGAAGTCTGGTGTCCCCATTACATTTCTTCAGCTATGATGAATACAGTTTAAAAGCACCATCTGGATTCTCTATACCAAGACGTGATAAAGGCCGGTGTTTGCTTGCCGTGCGGTAAGCGCAATTATTGGGTATTTGCGGATACTGTATGGGGTTTCACTCACATTTTTACACCATTGCCTCTGGTTGGATTCACCCAAGGGGTCTCTTTTGGACTGATTTCAGATCATTACCTCACATTTCATTTTCTGTTACTATATATGGACACTTATTTTGATTTGCAGATATTATATATGGACACTTATGTTTGATTCATGCGCACAAGTGTAGACCCATGTATTTTTCACAACTTTTAATATTCCTTAACGTTTTTGCATTTTTATATGTATCTCCCTAAAACAGCAATGATGTTCTTCATTTTTTTTTGAACATCATTGATGTTTTTCTGGATGTTTTCCAAGTCCCTATTACACCCCATGATCTCCCCGATCAGGATCTGTGCACTTTCAGAGGTGAAATGATCTCGATCCACAACATCACGATCACCTAAAAAGATAGAAACAAAAACACACCATGTATTATTAATATGCCGGCATCCATCTCTTACCTGAGCCTGTGGTCGCAGACACTCACCTGTTGTGGTGACAATTTCCACCACATCTCTTTACTCCCCCTGTTGTGTTTGGGGGATTTCACCTTCTTCAAGAGGTGGGGGGTTTGTGGTCTCCTTGGATGAGTGGTGTCCTCCGAGTCTTTTATCCCCTATGTAAAAAAAATAGGTATACTTAGCACACAGATATTTGATGACAGAAAGAGGAATATGAAACATTGCTTGGAAGTGGGGTACAATTGTCTATTTTGGCAGAGTTCCAAGATGCAGAAATTTTTTTGTCCTTTGTCAAGCTTGAATACTTACCTGTTTTTTTACAAGCTTCACAGATGGAGACCCCCCTATAGTATACACTGGAGCACCTGTGTGGGGCCCCCTAATAAAAAGGGTGTTCTTGTGTCCCACACTAGTGCTCCAGCATCCAGATGTGAAAACTGCTTCTGAGTGTCCTCTCCTTACCCAGAATCTAGTTTGCATTTCATTCTAGTTACAAACCCATCTACACAACCAAATTATTTTAAGAGAAGTAGGCCATAAAAAATCTATTCAAATGCATATGGCCAAAAAAATGGTGTTTTCTAGGCCGAACGAACAATGTTTCATACGAGCGAATAATGTGCCCATGAACATGAAAGTTTCCATTTTAAACTGTACAACAGTTAAGAAAAGCACATGGAGCAGCACGAACATAATAAAAATAAAGAATAGGAACACAGCACAACTACTTACTTTTTTGCAGCACTCTCCTGATCCTTCTGTACTGGTCGTGCTCCCTTAATTTCAGGTCCGACCACCGCTTCCTGAGCTGATTCTTGGATCGTCGTACCCCAAAATTCCGGTGCAGATTCTTGACCACTTTCGCCATGATCTTGGCCTTTCTGACATTGAGGTTGGGGTAAGGTCCATACGTCACGTCATAGTCGGTCCTTTTCAGTATGTCGACCATCTCCACCATCTCAACAAAGGATATATTTGATGCCTTAAATCATCTCCTTCTGGATCGGGACGTTTCAGGCTCCAGCCTTTCCTCCTCCTCGTTGCTGTAATCACCTGCTGTGTCTCCGCCATGTGCTCTTCCCCCACTGCGCCGAACGAGAAGGGGCGGGGAATAGACTAGAAAGAACGTCAGGGGCGGGCGGAGTTTAACGCTGTGTAGTGTATGCGCAGTGTATATAAAGCGTAACACGCGTGCGTAGTACGCCCGATCTGTGAGCGGAGGAAGGAGTATCGGAGGCACCGATCGTGATAACGAAGGTAAGATCTAAACTTGGGCCTATACTGCTTCTAGATTGAGGCCTATATTGTAACAAGATTAGGAGAGTTTCGCCTGACATTAGGGTTTGTCTTGTGTTGTGTCTTGCAGATAAAATGGATGGCTTCAAGGACCACAACTTCCTCCCCCTGTTCATAGACAAATACAGGGAGCAGCCCTGTCTGTGGCAGGTCAAACACCCCCAATACAATAATAAACAAAAGAGGCAGGCAGCGCTGGAGAAACTGCTGGAGTTGGTGAAGCCGGTGGTCCCCACGGCAACCATCCCCTATTTAAAAGCCGAAATTGGTGGCCTGAGGAGCACTTATCTAAGGGAGCGCAAGAAGGTCACGGATTCCCAGAGATCCGGAGCTGCAGCAGATGACATTTATGTCCCCAGGCTGTGCTACTATGAGAGACTGCGATTTCTGTCAGACCAGACTGGAGTCAGGGAATCCCTCTCAACCCTTCCTTCCACTCTTCCTTCCACACTTCCTTCCACCCCAGCTGAGGCTTCCGATGTCCAACCTGGGACTTCCAGCCAGGAAGAAGTGAAGGAGCCCAGCTGGAGCCAGGTATAGCATTGTTCTACAGATTTATGGTCAAGAAATAAATGATGTTTACTAGATGTTATTATTGATCACTAATTTCTGATTTAATGTTTTACATATCAACAGACAGTACTGGGCAAAAATAATTGGGACAGTAATGAAAAATGCTGGGGTCAGAATGATAGTCTGTTATATTTGTTAACTTTCAATTAGCAACAGTCATGAGGTGAAAATTGTGTGTGACTGATGAATAAAAAACTCAAACTATGTCCCTTTTTCATACACAGGAAGACCTCAGCCAGGGCGAGGCTGTGGAATGTGCCACACAGGAGGAGGCTGTGGAATGTGGCAGCCAGGAGGAGGCGGGAGTAAGTGGCAGCCAGGAGAAGGTGGGGCTAAGTGGCAGCCAGGAGAAGCCTGGACCCAGTAGGAGCCTGACCGAATCGCAGGTTCCTCCCCTCCGCCTTCCAAACAAAAGACCCAGGAAGGGGAGTCACGTGCAGGATTCAGCACTCAGGCTGATTCAGGAGGCTTCGGCGTCCCTCAGAACCACCCCCACTCCCGAAGAGGCCTTTGCCTGCATGGCTGCCACCAAACTACAGGGCATGCAGGAGGGCCAACGCCTCCTGTGTAAGGACCTTCTTTATAAAGTCTTAACTAAGGGGGTGAGGGGCGAAATCACACCCAATACCCACCTAAGTGAGTTGGACCATCCTCCTCCTCCTCCTGCCACAACTCCACCACCAGAGCCACAGCGTGGAAGGAAGCGTGGAAGGAAGACCAGAGAGTGATGACCCTGGGTTCAGTCTGGTCTGGCAAAAGATGCAGTCTCTTGTATGACCACAGCCTAGGGACACAGATGTCATCTGCTGCTTTCAGGATCTCTGGGACTTCTGGACCAGACTGCCCTTCCTTAGATATGGACTCCTCAGGCCACCAATTTTGCTGTTAAATACTTGATGTGTGCCCTGGGGGCCATTTCTGCTGTTTCTCCAGCGTTGCCTCCCTCTTTGTTTGGTTGTGAGCCCTTAATAAAGGATTTTTGGTTTCAATTATACTCGCCTATGTGTGTTTTCCTTCAAAAAGGACAGTTTGTTTGTGAGGAGGCAGGTACATTTCAAAAATACAATGTGAAATTAACAAGAGACACCAAGCAACCTCCTTGAGATTAAATAATACAAGATAATAATGGTGTTGTGGTAACTTGACACACAAAACACACACAAAAATATTCTGGAGTAAAAATTTAAAAAAATTTTTAAAAAAAATCAGCCTTGAAAAAAATACAAACCCAACAAAAAATAATATGTATATTTTTTGTCAGATGTGATAAATCTAAATATATTGAGGGAATCACAATAAATAATAAAGAAAGAAGTTTGTGAGAAGTCTGTGTGAATATGAGCAGCAAAACTACTTCATTCTTCTAGCATTATAAAGAAGAAGAGAGTGCACTGTATTAAACAATTTTAAACACTGCAGCCTGACGAAAGTGCTATATCCATTCCGAATGCTAATTTTACCAGACCGAGCTGTTCCGTCTCGGAATTTCTTCTGAGCATGCGTGGCACTTTGTGCGTGGGAATTGGCCACACACGGTCAGAATTCACGCGATCTGATTTTGTTGTCGGAAAATTTTATAGCCTGCTCTCAAACTTTGTGTGTCGGAAAATCCGATGGAAAATGTCCGATGGAGCCCACACACGGTCGGAAATTCCGACAACAAGCTCCGATCGCACATTTTCCGTCGGAAAGTCCGACCGTGTGTACGGGGCATTAGGGTGGGAGCCTCCACAATATTTGCAAACTCCCTATCCACTAGCAACTCCCCTCTATATCCGATATTGGGTAACCCTACCTCCCCCCCAAGGTATGGAACAAATGGGGTATGGAATACTCAAATCAACTGGCAGGGATCGAGCCTCACATTTCTTAATAGACAATAACTGTCCCTCCATACAATCCCTGACTCTCGAGAGTGGTCAATTCCAACTTCCATTTTGGACAGCAATACGACTGCACTACTTTCTACACTCAATTCCTAACCCAGCACAGTTTAACCGTGATCTGCCGACTTTCGAAAACTACTGTAACGATGAGGGAATTTTACCTCAAGTATTATCTAAAACCTATGTCTTGCTCAATTCTCCTCCAGAACAACCGGACCTGACATTCATACGTAAATGGGAAACTGACCTACAACGCACATTTACTAGTGCCCAAAAACAAACAATTATCAGATTCTCATTAAAAGCATCTATCTGCACCAAAATACAGGAACTCAACTACAAGATCCTGACTAGATAGTACTACACTCCTAGCAGACTTCACGAGTTTTTCCCGGCCACATCAGACGAATGCTGGAGGTGTCAGACAGATAAAGGGACACTCCTCCATATCTTCTGGTCCTGCCCTCTGCTTCAGCACTTTTGGACGACAGTCCGAACGATTACGCAAAAATTAATGGATTACACAATAAGTGATGATCCAGCTTTCATCCTGCTGCATGCTAATACAATCCCGACACGAATATACAAAAAGCCGATAGTAAGGCACTTATTGAATGCATCCAAAGCTTGCATCCCACTTTTGTGGAAGAAAAGCTTGCCACCAACTATAGGGTTGTGGTTGCGCAGAGTGGAGGAGATCAGAAAGTTGGAGGACTTGGTCCTGATGGCACAAAATAGACAAGATCAACATTCCCAAGCATGGATGCTTTGGAACATATTCATACTCTCAGATGACGGAATTGCCATGCTTGCCACCTAGAACAAAGTAACACAACAGAAGTCGATACACCTGGGCTTACCACCCTATGCCCCCTCCCTTCCTTCCCATCCCCCTCCTAGTATCTGTGTTCCTCTTCCCTTTTCTCTTCTTCCTTCCTTTTTTCTCGTTTCTTCTTCTATTCTCTGTGGAACTTATTGGTTTCCAACCACCTGATCCTGGGATTATTTCTTTGAGGTATTTAAAATCAGAAATGTTAAGGTTCGACTGGGCTTAGGCTCTCAAAAAGTGATGTTATACACCATTCATGCAACTAGGCTATTTTTAGTGAATGTCAACTACAGATGCTGAGCTCTTAAATACAAACACTGATGCTACTGTTGTTACTAGGGCATGTATTCGCCTGTGAACATCAAGTACTGTGATGGAAATTGTACTATATTTTCTCTTTTGATTCTTTGTTCTCTTATGTTCTCTTGGATAGAATAAAAATTTATATTTGAAAAAAAAAAGCTTCCGGTGGTGTTGAATCGAGGGGTTTGTTAAGATGGAGATAGGGTCTCAGGCCATGCACTTAGATCAAACAGCAAGAGTCTGGCAGACAGCCATGAAGGCAATTTAAAGAAGGCTTCTAAATGCTTGGCCATAGGGTGCCTAAATACAGGATTCTCTTCCACAGGAACCATTAGTGTCTTAAGGCAAGAAATCGTTGGGTCAGCCACAGGGACAGCCCGTATTTGTAGGATGCCTTCCTCCAGAGGATATTGGTAAGCAAAAAGCTTAGGAGAAGCAAATAACTTTTCAGGGTTAGCCAATAACAGTAGAAGAAATGTTTTAAGAGCAAGTAGACTGGGAAGGTCTTAGCAGGCTTGGACAATTTAAGGGAACCCATGCTGAAAACCTTGGCATGAGCAGATTCAGGCTGCTCCAACACTAAATAGGAGTGTATTGTGTCAGTCAGGGTAGCAATGGTATCTTTAAGCTATGACGAGATCTCAGCCAAAAGCATATCATGCTGATCTGATTTTTCGTCTATCTCCCTCTCAGGCAGCACAGCAGTTGAAAGAGCAAAGTCAGAGACTGACTCGAGAAGAGACTGAAGGGGCTTATTTGTGACCCCAACGATCTACACCCTCCAAAAGGACTGAGATCTTGCCCCTAAAATCAGATATGGTGGCAGAAAAAAACCTGTAGCCAGAAAAATGTGTAAGGGTGTGGAGCTGAAAGGCCAAGAAAGTTTCTAGAGGAAGGCAGGAAATCAGACTGGGGCCAGTTGTCAGAACAGAGGGTATTTTGGTAGAGAATGTCACCCATGCACTGCCTTCCCCAGGCCATGAGCCAAGTCTAGGAAGACCCTCTGTCCCTTTTCTTGTGCGCTTGTGATCTGCCATGTGTGGTACCAAGTGATACTCACAACCTTTACTGCTGCTGAGAGGGAAGGAAGAAACCTTCTGCCCCAGACACTATAGGATGCTGAACCCAGGAGGCATCCAGAGATAACTGATGTACTGTGGGAGCCAGGACACCAGGTGCTGACCAAGAGAAGTGCACCCAGGGAAGGAAAATGGAGCACAAATACATTGAAACCACTGGAATAAAGGTTGTGTGAGAGATGCCAGAAAAAAATGGCACCCATTTTAAATGGGTAACGCTCATGGTTGTAACACAATTAAAAAGTTGCAGCCTACGCTCCACTTCAGGCATATGGCCTCGGAGCACCAGCAACCTTGTTTAGAAAATGGCGCAAGCCCTCTGACTGAGACAGATGTCTTCTTAGTCTGTGTTGGATTTATAGGGACCAGCCTCAGCCTGGCTTTGCATTTAACGATGGACATACTTCCAAAGCAGTCTTTAGGGGCAGGGCTCTGTTGCCATCAGACCATGACCTTGGACCTGCTAACCCAACATAATGCACCACATGCCAAGTTGAGCACCCACATAGGATCTAGAGCCAAAGCGACTTTACAGGCTGACCCTGCATCTTCTCCAGATAAGGTCTGGGTACGATCCCCCACAAAACCTGAATCTAACTAGAATCTTGATAAAAAAAAGCCCTTTGCATAAATGAGATAAACTTCTCTCAGTAGAGAGATTTCCATTGTACAAAGACACTAGAAATAAAACAGACTTGCTGGGAGTGGGGGGGGGGGGGATTATAAATGGGATGTCCTTGCAGCTTTCTTTTTTGCCAATATTTAATCACCTGAAAGTAGCTGCCTATAAACCATAGTTAGGACTAAGATCCTGTTTCCAGTACTGTACAATTAAGAAATACAGTGGAAATTATGGTGGAAAATAAGTATTTGGTCAATATCAAAAGCTCATCTCAATACTTTGTTATATATCCTTTGTTGGCAATGACAGAGGTCCAACGTTTTCTGTAAGTCTTCACAAGGTTGTCACACACTGTTGCTGGTATGTTGGCTCATTCCTCCATGCAGATCTCCTCTAGAGCAGTGATGTTTTGGGGCTGTCGCTGGGCAACACAGACTTTCAACTCCCTCCAAAGGTTTTCTATAGTGTTGAGATCTGAAGACTGGCTAGGCCACTCCAGGACCTTGAAATGCTTCTTACGAAGCCACTCCTTCGTTGCCCGGGCAGTGTGTTTGGGATCATTGTCATGCTGAAAGACCCAGCCACGTTTCATCTCCAATGCCCTTGCTGATGGGAGGAGGTTTGCACTCAAAATCTCACAATACATGGCCCCATTCATTCTTTCATGTACACGGATCAGTTGTCCTGTTCCCTTTGCAGAGAAACAGCCCCAAAGCTTGATGTTGCCACCCCCATGCTTCACAGTAGGTATGGTGTTCTTTGGTTGCAACTCAGCATTCTCTCTTCTCCAAACACGACGAGTTGTGTTTCTACCAAACAGTTCTACTTTGGTTTCATCTGACCATATGACATTCTCCCAATCCTCTTCTGGATCATCCAAATGCTCTCTAGCAAACCTCAGACGGGCCTGGACATGTACTGGCTTAAGCAGGGGGACACGTCTGGCACTGCAGGATCTGAGTTCCTGGCGGCGTAGTGTGTTACTGATGGAAGCCTTTGTTACGTTGGTCCCAGCTCTCTGCAGGTCATTCACTAGGTCCCCCCCGTGTGGTTCTGGGATTTTTGCTCACCGTTCTTGTGACCATTTTGACCCCACAGGGTGAGATCTTGCGTGGAGCCCCAGATCGAGGGAGATTATCAGTGGTCTTGTATGTCTTCCATTTTCTAATTATTGCTCCCACAGTTGATTTCTTCACACCAAGCTGCTTGCCTATTGCAGATTCAGTCTTTCCAGCCTGGTGGGATAACAAGTTCAAACGGGTGCCATTAATACAGGTAGTGAGTGGAGGACAGAGGAGCCTCTTAAAGAAGAAGATACAGGTCTATGAGAGCCAGAAATCTTGCTGGTTTGTAGGTGACCAAATACTTATTTTCCACCATAATTTGCAAATAAATTCTTTCAAAAATCAGACAATGTGATTGTCTGGATTTGTTTCCACATTTTGTCTCTCATAGTTGGGGTATACCTATGATGACAATTACAGGCCTCTCTCATATTTTTAAGTGGGAGAACTTACGCAATTGGTGGCTGACTAAATACTTTTTTGCCCCACTGTATATGCTTTCTAAGGTGACCCCTGTAAACACCACATGATTAGCATATCATGTAAATGTACTCACATTGCAATATCAAGGGCTCAATTTCTAATTTTAACCACATATAACACTTCTAGGAATGTGGTAGACTCTTTGTGCTGGATGGACACTGTTTTTCCTCGGCCCTGACATCACCCTTTGTCTGGCAGCAGCTAGAGGAGCTCTGTGCACTCTTTAAAAAAAAAAAAAAAATGTAATGTGTATATGCCATCTTATGCAGCATTCCACTGTGAGTTCAGGTTGCATGATGATATACCACCAAGGGGTGTCCACGACAGCCTGGGCTAACAGCAAACATTATCAGCAGAGGGTAGCACTGGGACATGGGCAGGGTAAGTAATAGTTTACATTTTTTTGGACACAGGGAGGGGGGTAGTTTTGTTTTTTATTTTAATTTAGAGGTGGGCGTTCATGTTAGTCCAGTCAACATAATCAGGCTGTCACATGATTGTAAAAATCTAAGCAGGTAAACTTCACGTTACTGATGGTCGACTACGTTCTCCGCCAACCTTTGCTGCGCTGAGGCTGTGTTTGGCTCCTGCTAGACTCCACCTTTAACATACTGCCTTCAGCAGCTATGGAGAGCAAGTAATAGTATTGATAATCAGACTGACTTAAAACAAAGTGTGTGTTTATTGTCACACAGTTGGCATCATAAATACAATGTAAAAGTATAATAGTTCAGTTCAGTGTAGGTAAAAATATATGAAATAGAAGCAATACTTATGAAAAATGTATTCAATTTGTAGTAATGGCTCCTCAGGCATATGTGTCTTCCATGTGCTTTTCTTCAATGCTGTCTCGTGTAACCAAGAAGCAAGAAATGACGTTGCGCCTTTGGCTCCTGGGAGAAGGCACCTGTTCCAAATCATCAAAGGGTATTTGAATAGAACTCTGTACATTAAGTACATACATACTAATATTATAAATTACGATTGAGACTATGCTTGTCCCAACTTAACAGTATTTAAACAAATATGTATAATTCCTCTAACTACATAGATACGTGTCTGTTTGTCTTCCCATGACATTCTATACCAAGATACCAGATACCTTATATGTCACACTAACTAGCTAGTTATAACAGAAACATCTAGAATTACTGACTCAGCTTAGCTGAAGAATCATATCAAATCAATTGATCAAGGTCATTCACTCATACTGTATTTATTATGATTAATCATAAATCCAAATATATTTTGCAAGCTTGCCATGAATATAATATAACACCTATAAGTGTCAAATTATGAATTTGGAACAATATTCTAACATAGTCACAGGCACTCATAATGATTAAAGTGGATGTAAACCCTTACATATACCCAGTGAAGTGACTGGCTTCAGGTGATACACAGAGATTAAACAAATCCTCCTCCATAGGTTGTACCTGTTTATCTGCAGTCTTCTATTATCTGCAGAATTTATAAAGCTTCTCTGAGAGTTCAGAAAAAAGGGAGAGCTGAAATTACACTCTGTAGAGTTCAGTGAGGAGAGCTCCGAGAGCTGATGGGAAGGAAGAGACACACCCCCTTCACACAGCTCACAAGGACAGAGCTGAGGCTGTCAATTAGCTGGAGGTCCTTCCAGTCACCATTTTTCTCTTGGTGTCAGGAAAACTTGTGAGAAATGATTAATACTGATAGCAGAGAGAGACCGAAGCAGCAGACAGAAATTACATGTAGTGCTCTTCATGAAGACACACTATAGAGGGATGTGCTTTGTTCATATTTCATGACTAAGGTTTATAACCACTTTAATAGCTGCTCAATCAAAGGGCGACTCCAAACAATAGCATCCTTCCACCAAGCACCTTACAACAGCCTCAATAGGAAAGGCATGGACCCCAGCTTTAGGGACTCCTTACACTGACCCCAAGGTTATATGATCACTGACTTGTATTAGCCAGGTGCAACAGAGTGCCTGCCCAATACCTGGAATGGAGAGAAGGATAGCATGTACAATATTTCCCTCCTACTCCACTCCAGCCAGTCAAAATCCAGGAACCCAAACAAAGCTCCCAAAAGAACTTGCAATATTATAGCTGCTTTTTGGGTCCTTTAACTCCTCCACAACCAAAACTGTCAGGATAATCAATCTTGCCCCACATCCCCAGCGTGAACGAAAGATGGATAATAAAGCAGTTAACAGGTCATATATTCAGTTTCATTTCTCACTTTCCTATAACTCGGAGATGTCATTTTTGCGGGAATTGAAACAAGAAGCTTGGTATATATGGCTTCTGGTGTACATTTTTAGTAGTTAGAGACATGTCTTTGTAGCTTTTTATACTTTCTTTCAATAATAATTTCAGCTTAAGAACTGCCAAAGTAGAATAATTACTACAGTCCTAAGGCATATTTTTGCCGTGAAGCAGACAATAGGTCACATTTTCAGTTTCGTTTCTCTCTTTCCTATGCCTCTGAGGTGGAAGTGATCTTTACAAGAAAATGAATATAAAAGCAGGTAAACATCACGTTACTGATGGTCGACTACATTCTCTGCAATCCTTTGCTACGCTGAACACTTCTTGAGGCTGTGTTTGGCTGCTGCTAGACTCCACCTTTAACATACTGCCTTCAGCATCTATGGAGAGCAAGTTTGCAGCAAATGGGTGTAAAGTAGGCTCTATATCAGGGGTCCTCAAACTTTTTAGACAGGGGGCCAGTTCACGGTCCCTCAGACTGTTGGGGGGCCGCACTATAGTTTAAAAAAAATATGAACTAATTCCTATGCACACATCTTATTTGTAGTGCAAAAAAAAAAAGAACAGGAAAAAAACAGTACAATATTTAAAATAAAGAACAATTGTAATCAATATAAACGTATCAGTATTTCACAGACTCCCCTCATTACAGAACCACTCCCAATCACATACTTCCCCCATCACAGAGTCCCCCACATCAGTCCCCCACCATAGCACAGAGTCCCCCACATCAGTCCCCCACCATAGCACAGAGTCCCCCACATCAGTCCCCCACCATAGCACAGAGTCCCCCACATCAGTCCCCCACCATAGCACAGAGTCCCCCACATCAGTCCCCCACCATAGCACAGAGTCCCCCACCATAGCACAGAGTCCCCCACCATAGCACAGAGTCCCCCACCATAGCACAGAATCCCCCACATCAGTCCCCCACCATAGCACAGAGTCCCCCACCATAGCACAGAGTCCCCCACATCAGTCCCCCACCATAGCACAGAGTCCCCCACCATAGCACAGAGTCCCCCACCATAGCACAGAATCCCCCACATCAGTCCCCCACCATAGCACAGAGTCCCCCACCATAGCACAGAGTCCCCCACCATAGCACAGAGTCCCCCACATCAGTCCCCCACCATAGCACAGAGTCCCCCACATCAGTCCCCCACCATAGCACAGAGTCCCCCACATCAGTCCCCCACCATAGCACAGAGTCCCCCACATCAGTCCCCCACCATAGCACAGAGTCCCCCACCATAGCACAGAGTCCCCCACCATAGCACAGAGTCCCCCACATCAGTCCCCCACCATAGCACAGAGTCCCCACCATAGCACAGAGTCCCCTACATCAGTCCCCCACCATAGCACAGAGTCCCCCACATCAGTCCCCCACCATAGCACTTAGTCCCCCACCATAGCACAGAGTCCCCCACCATAGCACAGAGTCCCCCACCATAGCACAGAGTCCCCCACATCAGTCCCCCACCATAGCATATAGTCCCCCACCATAGCACAGAGTCCCCCACATCAGTCCCCAACCATAGCACAGAGTCCCCCACATCAGTCCCCCACCATAGCACAGAGTCCCCCACATCAGTCCCCCACCATAGCATATAGTCCCCCACCATAGCACAGAGTCCCCCACATCAGTCCCCCACCATAGCACAGAGTCCCCCACATCAGTCCCCCACCATAGCACAGAGTCCCCCACATCAGTTCCCCACCATAGCACAGAGTCCCCCACATCAGTCCCCCACCATAGCACTTAGTCCCCCACCATAGCACTTAGTCCCCCACCATAGCACAGAGTCCCCCACCATAGCACAGAGTCCCCCACCATAGCACAGAGTCCCCCACATCAGTCCCCCACCATAGCACTTAGTCCCCCACCATAGCACAGAGTCCCCCACCATAGCACAGAGTCCCCCACCATAGCACAGAGTCCCCCACATCAGTCCCCCACCATAGCACAGAGTCCCCCACCATAGCACAGAGTCCTCCACCATAGCACAGAGTCCCCCACCATAGCACAGAGTCCCCCACCATAGCACAGAGTCCCCCACATCAGTCCCCCACCATAGCACTTAGTCCCCCACCATAGCACAGAGTCCCCCACATCAGTCCCCCACGATAGCACAGAGTCCCCCACCATAGCACAGAGTCCCCCACATCAGTCCCCCACCATAGCACAGAGTCCCCCACCATAGCACAGAGTCCCCCACATCACAGATCTCCCCCTATCACAGACTCCCCCCGTGTGTCACAGATCCCCCCATATCAATATTACACTGCCTCCCCCTATAATATCACAGCACTCCCACTCAACACTTACCTGTATCACGCAGGACATGAGGCATGGTAGGTCCGGACGGAGGGCGGGACTTTGGAAGTGAGGGGCAGGTGATTGGTTCCTGGGACCGCCCTGATGCCTAGTAACCAATCACCTGCTTCTTAGCACAAAAGGTCCTTTGTCCGGCCTGTCATGTTTCCCGTCCTGTGTGATGGAGGGAGCAGATGGCAAGGGGAGTGCTGCAGTGTTAAAGGGGCAGTCCGCGGGCCGGATAAAAAACGCTGGAGGGCCGCATTCGGCCCGCGGGCCGTAGTTTGAGGACCCCTGCTCTATATCTATCAGCATAACTTCATTGTACATTGTTGCTTAGATAGCAATGTGCACAAAAGTTATTATGCAGCAGCTCAGTATGGGTTTGAATTAATAAAATGAACTAAATTGTTATAATGTTACACAGGAGAAAGGAGGACCATGAAACTACAGGCACATCTTCTACATGGGTAGTAGTCTGAAGAATATTATTAATATCTAATATTCTTTTATCTCAAGGACATTTCTAGATGTATAGTATTGATAGTCAAACTGACTAAAAACAAAGTGTGAGTTTATTGGCACACAGTTGGCATTATAAATACAATGTAAACAATTGAAACAAGAAGCTTGGTATATATGGCTTCTGGTGTACATTTTTAGTAGTTAGAGACATGCCTTTGTTGCTTTTTACACTTTCTTTCAATAATAATTTCAGCTTAGGAACTGCCAAAGTAGAATAATGAATACAGTCCTAAGGCATATTTTTGCCATGAGGCAGACAATAGGTCACATTTTTGGTTTCGTTTCTCTTTCCTATGCCTCTGAGGTGGGAGTGATCTTTACAAGAAAATTAATATAAAAGAGGATGCACTTATTTTTGTAGTGTATTTGTCAGGAAGACGTGAGACCTGCAACAAGGCATTAAACAAGACAGACAGCAAAAAAATGGCAACTCGCCCAAAGAAACAAGGTGGCAGTTCAACTGCTTCAGGCAAAGACAGACATTCAAAAGAGATGCAGGAATCTAAATTATCTACATGCTCAGAGTTTCAACATTCTAATTCTGGTCACTCTGATGGTAATGGGAAAATAACAAGAAAGACTCAACCCGGTAAGAAGAGTAACTCAGCATCTATGGTCAATGGCACAGATATCTGTGTAAGCACTACTAGCAAATGCCTTGCTAAATCCAGTGCAAAGAAAAAAGAGGAGATACTCCAACAGACAGCAA
Organism: Lithobates septentrionalis; assembly: GCA_037952835.1. NCBI lineage: Eukaryota > Metazoa > Chordata > Amphibia > Anura > Ranidae > Lithobates > Lithobates septentrionalis. The sequence goes on along the minus strand of JBBDGP010000610.1, from coordinate 2,679,007 downwards.
GTGGACAAAATGAAACCAAACCAAGTGTGAGTATGAAAGCAAAGGAGACTACCTTTAAAAGCTGCAGAAGATCAAAATCAGTGGAACAAAATGATCTTGGAATATCTCTGGGTCAAGTGGACAGTGGTCAATTCCATCCAAAGGCACCAAAGGAGACTACCTTTAATCAGGGGAGAAGATCAAAAACAGAACAACATGATCTGGACGCAAAAACTAAGAGAGACCATTGCATGGAAAAAAATGATCCCAAAAGAAGAAATAGCAAAATAAATGAGGATGAAGACACTTATAACTCTGCCAGAGATAGAGATGAGATTAGAATCCAAGCAAGCAGAAGTAACAGTTTGCCAATCTTCAACCTTTCCAAGCACTTGAAAAATGCAGTGGACAGTTTGAAAATGAAGATGGGTGACATCTCCAAAGCAGCAGAGCAAGTTAACAATATCATAGATTTAATTATCAAGTCTGAGTCTACTAAAATCCACCCTCTATTTAAGAGCATGACAAAAATGTCAACAGGGAGTTACTACGAAGGCGTAAAGGTAATAAATATACTTTGGTTTTTATAATAGATATTTCACAATGCTAAATATTTTCTTAGCACTAGGAAGAGATTTAGAAAGCAATCACTGAAACAGCAAACTTATAAAAATAACAGTAAAATTGCATAACTTTATAATAGTTGGCTTGGCGTCCTAGAGGTGAATACCATAGCATTGCTGCAATGAGGTCCTGACTAGTTCTAACAGGGACAGATCATTTGGATAGAGCCATACATTTCACAGTTCTCTGTTCAGCATTCCCTTGGTTTCCTCCCACAATTCAAAAACAATGAGCATGAGCCTTTACTAGTAGATTTATGTGACTTGGAACACTAAACTGCTAGTTACAGGTGGGATTTTTCCAGCTTCATTGCAATGGGGGTTATTTACTAAAGGAAAATCCACTTTGCACTGCAAGTGCACTTGAAAGTACACTGAAAGTGCTCTTGGAAATAAAGTCGCTGTAGATTCGAGGGGGACATGCAAGGAAAATAAAAAACAGCATTTTAGCTTGCACATGATTGGATGATAAAATCAGCAGAGCTTCCACTCATTTCAGATCTACCCCTTAGATTTAGAGTGACTGCACTTCCAGTACACTTGTAGTGCAAAGTGGATTTTCCTTTTGTAAATAACCCCCAATGTATTTATAAAATAAAAGCACACACATTATAGGATCTATGAATGCTTCTTGTAAATTTTCATCATTCTGCATAAATATTTGTGTGTGCCTAGTGCATGTTTAAAGAGTAACTCCACTTTTGTTGAGGAAAAAAAACATTCCCCTCTGGGTGATCTATATACGTTGCAAGGATTTTAACAAACTTTGTTGCAGATTCCTACCTTTTGTTATTCATAAGAAATCATGGATTGTTTGTGTCCATGTGCAGAGTGAACGTGTATGGGAGTGGTTTCATAATTATCAATCAGCTGCTGCACTTGCAGGGCTCTAATGATGAAAATTGCAGGGTCTGCATCCCTATGTGATTTACCATTGGAGTATCTCACCAAAAATTACATTTTTGTTGCAGGGGATGCCTGAAATCCAACTTGCATCTTAGTGCAGACTTCTGGGAAAATCAATGAGCCAATCACACAAGCAGGAAATTATGTTTCTGGGGGCGTTCTGTACACATTCTGTGTACAGAACTCCTCCAGGTAGCCATATTACATTGTATTTTACTGAAAATTGCAGCACTGCAGATTGAACAGGAAGAGTAATTTTTAATAACATTCAATTACAATATGACTTGTGTTGCAATTGTATACGCTATATTATTTTTTTTTTTTGCTATTTTTTCTCCCACTAAAGCGGAGTTACCCTTTAACAGACCTTAGTAACTGCAGCAAAAAGTATACTGTACAAACGTGAAGGGTGTTATCTTGCAAGCCAGTTAAACACCCTAAAGCACGTCAAATGTTACCTTCAGGGACACCACCCTGAATTATTCAATGATTGACAATTTTTTTTTTTTTTTCAAACTGCTCTAATTTAAAACTGAACTGCCCTCTTGATGCCACGAGCAACTTTTTAAAAACAATGCTTTAGACAGCCTTTAATCTTGCAGTATTTCATTCCTTTATGTGTTCCTACAACATCATGGCTCCATCCTCTTGACCAGCATTAGAACAGCACTCACTGTTCCTGGGCATCTCTTGCAGCACTGCATTGGTTGCTGAGGAACAGTCCACCGAGGGAGCATGGGGAAGCCCCATCTACTGGAGGAGTGGAGTACCAGGTGAGTGAAACTGCTTTTCTATTCCCTAGATGGAACTAAGCACTTAGGTTGTTAGGTTATGTGGAATTGAGGTTTAAAGCTATAAGAAAAAAACATTGAACATAAAATACATACTCTTTTTTTTCTCCAGATATCAAACCCAAATGAATTTGACATCATGCTGAACATTTCATTTGAGAGTTACCACACAATTGATTTGACAAGTATTGATGAGGGTGGTGCTTTCTACACGCTAGCATTTAAAAAGCGGAAACCATCAGCCATGACTCCATACATTGATGGTGAAGGAAATATACTGGCCAAACATATCTTGAATGAATTCAGAACTCTGGTCAATAATGTCCTTAAACAGCCAGCAGGTATGCTAAATTTTTATCTCCTGTACATTTATGCCTGTGTGTAAAGCATGAATATATTATTAAAAACCAGATAGATTAGACAGAAATATCTCATTTCGGTTTATATTTCTAAGTGAACATAAAGTGAAATTCCAGGCAAAGAGCTAAACACACAGATGGAAAAACACATTTTTTATACATATAGAAAGTCCAAATATGCAGCACTACTCACTTTTCTGCTGCAATCTGTGCTTATTTCAGTGTTGCATATACAGCATTGTCAGAACAATGTTACAAATCTCACTTTTACAAACTTACAGGTGAAAGTCCCTGTGAGTTAAAAAAAGAGCAGCACCAGAACGTTGCTCTGGTGCTGTATATGCAAAAATAAATTGCAGAAGAAAAGTGAGTAGGGTGGCATCTTCTTTTGACTTTTTATATATGGGACATTGGGGACTGTCAAAAGCGATCACCCTTTCTGAGATAGATAGATAGATAGATAGATAGATAGATAGATAGATAGATAGATAGATAGATAGATAGATAGATAGATAGATAGATAGAGTTCACGGGATTGCTACACAAACATTTATTCAAACGAAAAAAAACATACAAAAATTGGTAGTATTCCATAGAAGTTACAGTTTAGGGCTATTTTCTTTTAGACCCCCGATCCCTCCATAAAGAGTACCTGTCACCACCTATTACTGTCACAAGGGATGTTTACATTCCTTGTGACAGCAATAAAAGTAAAAAAAAAAGCATTTTTTTTAAAAACACAATTTATAAGTCTAAAAATAAATAAAATAAATAAAAAATTTTTTTTTTAAAGCGCCCCCGTCCCCGCGAGCTCGCGCAGCGAAGAAAACGCATATGGAAGTCGCGCCCGCATATGTAAACGGTGTTCAAATCACACATGTGAGGTATCGCCGCGATCGTCAGAGTGAGAGCAATAATTCTAGCACTAGACCTCCTCTGTAACTCTAACCTGGTAACCGTAAAAAAAATTTAAAGCGTCGCCTATGGAAATTCATAGCTACCATAGTTTGTCGCCATTCCACGTGTGCGTGCAATTATAAAGCGTGACATGTTTGGTATCTATTTACTCGGCATAACATCATCTTTTACATTATACAAAAAAATTGGGGTAACTTTACTGTTTGGATTTTTTAAAATTCATGGAAGTGTCCCTTTTCCAAAAATTTGCGTTTAAAACACCGCTGCACAAATACCGTGTGATATAAAATATTGCAACAATCTCCATTTTATTCTCTAGATTCTCTGCTAACAAAATATATATAATGTTTGGGGGTTCTAAGTAATTTTCTAGCAAAAAATATGGATTTTAACTTGTAAACACCACATTTCAAAAATAGGCTTAGTCATGAAAGGGTTAAAATATTTTTGGGGGATATTTTTTATAGCAAAAAGTAAAAGTTTTTTTCAAAATTGTCGCTGTTTTTTTGTTTATAGCGCAAAAAATAAAAACTGCAGAGGTGATAAAATACCACCAAAAGAATGCTCTATTTGTGAGAAAAAAAGTATGTTAATTTTGTTTGGGAGCCACGTCGCATGACCGCGCAATTGTTAGTTAAAGCGGCACAGTGCCGAATCGCAAAAAACACACTGGTCAGGAAGGGGATAGATTCTTCCGGGGCTGAAGTGGTTAAAGATTACATCTGAATACAATCTTCATTTAATCACAGACAAGGAAATGGCTGAGAGCTGGATAGAGTCACCATCACCACAATCCCAGAATCCTAATAAAGACCTTAATGTAAAAAACAGTGAATCGTTATAATTAGTACCCATAATTCAATCTATCTAGATTCCTCTAAAAAAATCTATACAAATATAATATAAAAACTAGTCAAATCTTCGGGTGTGTGGAAGGAATTAATTTACACAAAGAGGTATAAATCCATATTGTTTAATCTCTTAGGACAGGGATATGCAATTAGCAGACCTCCAGCTGTTGCAAAACTACAAGTCCCATCATGCCTCTGCCTCTGATTTTAAAAACCTTAAGCATATGTGTGAATTCTGCTTAGAATGAACAGAGGAGAAACTACATTGCTAAAGAAAAATATAAATCTGTCATCTGCCTGGTGTGCCAGAGGGCCTATGTTTAGTTGTTCGCCTGCAATTCCATTTTAGACTGATGATTTTGAGATAATATTTTTCACGTCTGCATGAATGATCTACAGTGCCTTGCAAAAATATTCACCCCCTTGGCATTTTTCGTGTTTTGTTGCCTCACAACCTGGAATTAACATGGATTGTTTGAGGATTTGCATCATTTAATTTACAGAACATGTCCACATCTTTGAAGATTTTTTTTTTATTGTGAAGCAAACAACAAATAGGACAAAATAACAGAAAAAGTCAATGTGCATAACTATTCACCCCCCTAAAGTCAATACTTTATAGAGACACCTGTTGCGGCTATCACATCTCCAAGTCGCTTTGGATAAGTCTCTATGAGCTTACCACATCTTACCACTGGGATTTTTGCCCATTCCTCCTTGCAAAACTGCTCCAGCTCCTTCAAGTTATAGTGAACTTGGTGTTGAGGAAAAGAGATTTCATCTCCAAATACGGAAAGGTTTCTTCACAGTAAGAGCTGTGAAAATGTGAAATAGACTTCCTCCAGAGGTGGTTCTGGCCAGCTCAGTAGATTGCTTTAAGAAAGGCCTGGATTCTTTCCTAAATGTACATAATATAACTGGGTACTAGCATTTAAAGGTAAAGTTGATCCAGGGAAAATCCGATTGCCTCTCTGGGATCATGAAGGAATTTTTTTCCCCTGCTGTAGCATATCGGATCATGCTTTTCTGGGTGTTTTTTCGCCTTCCTCTGGATCAACTGTAGGTATAGGATTGAGTATATGGGATTGTATGATATTATTTTTTTTATTGTTTTTTTTTTTTCTATGGTTGAACTAGATGGACTTGTGTCTTTTTTCAACCTGACTAACTATGTAACTATTTAAGTTGGATGGTTTGCGCTTGTGAACAGCAATCTTTAAGTCTGACCACAGATTTTCTATTGGATTGAGGTCTGGGGTTTGACTAGGCCATTGCAACACATTTACATGTTTCCCCTTAAACCACTCAAGTGTTGCTTTAGCAGTGTATTTGGGGTCATTGTCCTGCTAGAAGGCGAACCTCTGTCCTAGCCTCAAATCACACACAGAGTGGTACAGGTTTTGCTCAAGAATATCCCTGTATTTAGCACCATCCATCTTTCCCTCTTCTCTGACCAGTTTCCCAGTCCCGACTGCTGAAAAACATCCCCACAGCATGATGCTGCCACCACCATGTTTCACTGTGGGGATGGTGTTCTTTGGGTGATGTGGTGTGTTGGGTTTGCGCCAGACATAGCATTTTCTTTCATGGCCAAAAAGTTCAATCTTAGCACCTTCCTCCATACATTTTGGGAGTCTCCTACATGCCTTTTTGCAAACTCAAAACATTTTATTTTTTGCTGAAAGTAATGGCTTTCTTCTGCCCACTCTATCATAAAGCCCAACTCTATGGAGCGTACGGCTTATTGTCGTCCTATGTACAGATACTCCAGTCTCTGCTGTGGAACTCTGCAGCTCCTCCAGGGTTACCTTTCTCTGTGCTGCCTCTCTGATTAATGCCCTCCTTGCCCGTCCGTGAGTTTTGGTGTACTTTGGTGGTCTCTTGACAGGTTTGCTCTTGTGCCATGTTCTTTCCATTTGGTTATGATAGATTTGATGGTGCTCCTAGGGATCATCAAAGATTTGGATATTTTTTTATAACCTAACCCTGACTTGTACTTCTCAACAACATTGTCCCTTACTTGTTTGGAGAGTTCCTTGGTCTTCATGGCAGTGTTTGGTTAGTGGTGCCTCTTGCTTAGGTGTTGCAGCCTCTGGGGCCTTTCAAAAAGGTGTGTATATGTAATGACAGATCATGTGACACTTAGATTGCACACAGGTGGACATCATTTCACTAATTATGTGACTTTGGAAGGTAATTGGTTGCACCAGAGCTTTTTATGGGATTCATAACAAAGGGGGTGAATACATACGCACATGCCAATGCTTTTATTTCTGAAAAATAGTTTTATGTATATATTTTTCTAATTTTACTTCACCAACTTAGACTATTTTGTTCTGATCCATCACATATAATTAAGATTAAAAAAACATTAAACTAAAGGCTGTAATGTAACAAAAAAGGGAAAAAGCCAAGGGGGTGAATACTTTTGCAAGGCACTGTACATTCTCAAATTCACCAGTAGGTGGCCCTTCAGGTAAATTTGAAGATTGTGATATGTTCATTTATGAGACTACCTGATAGCACTTCACGAGTACAAACAAGTCTGTCTTCACAACAGGTAAACAAGCCTCCTTAGAGAGGAAAGATCCTTCAAGCCCTGCAATTACTCTGACTATTACTAATGAATCTGAGAATATATCGGTGGATCTGGTTCTTGCTCTTCAAATACGACAATGGCCTGAAAGTGCAAACAATGGAATGAATATTGACGGCTGGCTTGGCACAAAGGTAAAACAAGAGTATAGAAAAGAACCATGCTACATGGTAGCCAAACAGAAAAACAAAAAAGGTAAGATGTATGATTGCTTGTTTAGATGTTGTGTAACGCTACAGACGTGGTTGGCATGCATAAGAATTATTTTACTAGTTAAGTAAAGCAAGTCTTGTGAACTTGGCACCCCTGCCAGACAGCACAGCCAGCACTGGTGAAGTCAGAACCCTGCTCTTTCCTCCACGTTCAAACTGTTAAAAGGACAGAATTGGCTCTGAGTGCTGTTCCTCCCTCTGCTGTACAAAGGCCAATAGGAAGTTAATATATAAATATTACATACATACATGCACAGTATCTCACAAAACTGAGTACACAATGGTTTCTCCCCAAGTACCAAGTCATGTTTTGCTTGGGGAACAAATACTTATTTTACTCACTGAACGGCAACTCAATTTATAACATTTGTACCATGTTTTTTTTATGGATTTTTGGTTGATATTCTGTCTCAATCATTTGAAATACACCTATGATAAAAATTATTATAGAACCTTCATTTCTTTGTAAATGGGCAAACTTACAAAATCTTCAGGGGAACAAATAATTATTTTCCCCACTGTGTATGTATATATATATATATATATATATATATATATATATATATATATATATATATATATATATATATATATATATATACACACACACACACACACATACAGTTAGGTCCATATATATTTGGACACAGGCACAATTTTCATACTTTTGGCTCTGTATGCCACCAGAATAAAATTAAAACGAAACAATCCAAAAATTTTTGAAGTACAGACTTTCAGCTTTAATTCAAGGGGTTGAACAAAAATAAAAATAATAAACTATTTAAGGCAAGTGATTTCTCCATAACAGAGAAGAGGTCCATCACCTTAGGACCCTAGCAGAAACTCACTGTGTTTTTAAACTCACAGAGTGGTGTAGAGTTCTAGGGGGACACCCAGGGGCCATCTTCAAAAGCTTTACCAGTGTTCAATCACCTTAAGGTACCAGCCTATAACCCAGGGTTTATGAATATCAAACCTGTGTCCTGTACTGTATGATTAAGAAAATATCTTATTGTTTAAACAAAGCATATTTTTTTAACAAATTGGCATATGTTCAAAATGTATTCCTCTTGGTAGAGGTCACTATATTGCATATGTGTTCAAGCAGTTTCCTAAAAAAAAAATGCATTACCTTGGTACTTTTTTTTTTGCTGGGGACACCATTTGGATGGATACATGAGATTGCCCACATACTGCAAGCTTGCTCTCTCCATTTCATTGTGAAAAATGAATGTTCTGAGACGGTAGACTGCAACAGTTTGCTCTGGGCCAGAAGTGGGGGTGGCTCCTCCCTTATTCACTTCATCTTGTTGCCACAATTTAGAAACTAGTGCCCTGGAGTTTTGGATTCTACAGTATCTCACAAAAGTGAGTACACCCCTCACATTTTTGTAAATATTTTATTCTATCTTTTCATGTGACAACACTGAAGAAATGACACTTTGCTACAATGTAAAGTAGTGAGTGTACAGCTTGTATAACAGTGTAAATTTGCTTTCCCCTCAAAATAACTCAACATACAGCCATTAATGTCTAAACCGCTGGCAACAAAAGTGAGTACACCCCTAAGTGAAAATGTCAAAATTGGGCCCAAAGTGTCATTATTTTGTGTGGCCACCATTATTTTCCAGCACTGCCTTAACCCTCTTGGGCATGGAGTTCACCAGAGCTTCACAGGTTGCCACTGGGGTCCTCTTCCACTCCTCCATGACGACATCACGGAGCTGGTGGATGTTAGAGACCTTGCGCTCCTCCACCTTCGATTTGAGGATGCCCCACAGATGCTCAATAGGGTTTAGGTCTGGAGACATGCTTAGCCAGTCCATCACCTTTACCCTCAGCTTCTTTAGCAAGGCAGTGGTCATCTTGGAGGTGTATATGGGGTCGTTTTTATGTTAGAATACTGCCCTGCGGCCCAGTCTCCGAAGGGAGGGGATCATGCTCTGCTTCAGTATGTCACAGTACATGTTGGCATTAATGGTTCCCTCAATGAACTGTAGCTCCCCAGTGCTGGCAGCACTCATGCAGCTCCAGACCATGACACTCCCACCACCATGCTTGACTGTAGGCAAGACACACTTGTCTTTGTACTACTCATCCGGATGCCGTCACACACGCTTGACACCATCTGAACCAAATAACTTTATCTTGGTCTCATAAGAACACAGGACATGGTTCCAGTAATCCATGTCCTTAGTCTGCATGCAAACTGTTTGTGGGCTTTCTTGTGCATCATCTTTAGAAGAGGCTTCCTTCTGGGACAACAGCCATGCAGACCAATTTGATGCAGTGTGCAGCGTATGGTATGAGCACTGACAGGCTGACCCCCCCACCCCTTCAATCTCTGCAGCAATGCTGGCAGCACTCATACATCTACTTCCCAAAGACAACCTTCTGGATCTGACGCTGAGCGTGTGCACTCAACTTCTTTGGTCGACCATGGCAAGGCCTGTTCTGAGTGGAACCTGTCCTGTTAAATCGCTGTATGGTTTTGGCCACTATGCTGCAGCTCAGTTTCAGGATCTTGGTAATCTTCCTATAGCTTAGAAAATCTGAAAAAATAGGGGATTGGCGCTGTTCACTGGTAAAAAATAAATAAACTATAAACAAACTCCTAACCCAAGGGAAACATTACACCACAATTCTAGGTGAGTGAAAAGTGCAACACAGTATAGTATAGTATTTGTAAATAAATATACTTGCTAAAAATTATCACAGAATGTGCAATCTGCCCAAGGTGAGATATTATATACCGTATATACTCGAGTATAAGTCGAATTTTTCAGCACATTTTTTTGTGCTGAAAGTGCCCCCCTCGACTTATACTCGAGTCAAGCACTTTTCTGCAGCAAAAATTTTCATTTTCCGAACTGACTTTGGGGCCCCGTATCTCAGGGCCACTTCGTACTAGAAACCCCAAATTTGGCGTGCAAACCCAGTGGAACTGGTACCACAACATATCCAAAGCTGAAGTTCCTAGCACTAAGTGGCCCCGAGATACGGGGCCCCAAAATCGGTTCGGAAAATGTCATTCTCTGCTGCAGAAAAGTGCTTGACATTTTCAGAACCAACTTTGGGGCCTCATATCTCAGGGCCACTTGGTGCTACGAACCCCAAATTTTGGTGTGCAAACCCAGTGGAACTGGTACCATAACGTATCCAAAGCTGGGGTTCCTAGCACCAAGTGGCCCTGAGATACGGGGCCACAAAACCGGTTCGGAAAATGTCATTCTCTGCTGCAGAAAAGTGCTTGACATTTTCTTAACTGATTTTTGGGGCCCTGTATCTCGGGGCCACTTGATGCTAGAAACACCAACTTTGGAAATTCTATGGTGCTAGTTCCACTGGGTTTGCACACCAAATTTGGGGTTCTTAGCACTACGTGGCCCCGAGATTTGGTCAACTGTGTCAATCTGCAGCAATGTCATTTCGGAACCCTTTGGGTTCAGAGACCCCAAATTTTGGCTGCAGCTAGGGGGCATCTAGGAACCCTTAACTACCGAGTTTGAAGTTCAGGTGACCTATGGCATGCAAATGGGTACAGCGAGGCATGCAAATGGGCACAGTGATGCTGCAAATGGGCATTGTTGACCCTCTTTTCCACTTACGGTAGCTGTGAATTTCTCACCCTCGTCTTATACTCGGGTCAATAAGTTTTTCCCATTTTTTTTGTGGTAAATTAGGGCCTCGACTTATACTCGGAACGACTTATACTCGAGTATATACGGTAAATACTAAAAAATATAAGACTCCAAACAATGATATAAGTGAATAATCAGTCAGGTGTATAAAAAAATTCCATAAGATCCAAAGAAAATACCCAATGAAGGGTATAAAAAGATTATACCCTAAAAAGAAAACACAGTGTTGCCCACTACAAAATGGTGTATGTACTAGTGAGGCTGGATGGTGTGCAAATGAAAAATAAAAAACAAAAAGACCATTAACATATGGTGTGCATAAAAGTGTTTGTGTTCAGAATAAATAATGAAAAAATGAAAAAATCCATGCATCCAAAAAAAAAAAAAAAAAGTTTTCAAAAAATGCTAAAAAATGCCGTGTATATTAAATTGCTATATATATTGTCCAATGTACAAAAAAACAAAAAAAAATTCTTGTGCAGCAAGCTAGTGCATCTTCAAAAGTTTCCAGGTAAGTCCGTCCCAATGAGTATATACTGTCCTGTGTGGAGCCCCCTCTAGTGTCCCCACTCACCAGAGCGCCCAACCCCTGCAGGGGTAATGGGCATGTAGATGTAAATCCGATGATCCAAGCGGTCGGTGTCCCCTTCACCACCTGCTCTCCACTTGTGTCACCAGAACGCTCTCAAAAGGCATCCACCCGGACAAAATACCATGTTCAGGGAGAAGAGAAGAGCCTCATAGTGTGATTCCACATATAACTTTATTAAGCTCAGGCTTACATCAAACGAAAAAACTAAAAGCTAAAATCAAACAGCTCTCTGCCGGCTGGCTCCACGTCAGAAGCCGCAGACAGTGCAGTGTAGCGGCGTGCGTTCCACAAAGAAATGGGAGGATCGCTGTAGTGTGATCCTCCCATTTCTTTATAGCAGGGCGGATGTGCTCGTCATATACCGCTTCCCGATTGGCTTCCGTGGCGCCTCCGTGTAGTATTTATAGACGTATGGTGTACCAAGATGGCCGCGCCTCAGATGACGTCTTGATGATGAAACGCGTAAGGCGTGGCCTCTTGGTACGCATACGTCCTTTCTTTGCCTTCTGTTTGTGCTTTTACTTCCGGTTTCGGCAGTCGGCCGTGGAACGCACGCGGCTACACTGCACTGTCTGCGGCTTCTGACGTGGAGCCAGCCGGCAGAGAGCTGTTTGATTTTAGCTTTTAGTTTTTTCGTTTGATGTAAGCCTGAGCTTAATAAAGTTATATGTGGAATCACACTATGAGGCTCTTCTCTTCTCCCTGCACATGGTATTTTGTCCGGGTGGATGCCTTTTGAGAGCGTTCTGGTGACACAAGTGGAGAGCAGGTGGTGAAGGGGACACCGACCGATTGGATCATCGGATTTACATCTACATGCCCATTACCCCTGCAGGGGTTGGGCGCTCTGGTGAGTGGGGACACTAGAGGGGGCTCCACACAGGACAGTATATACTCATTGGGATGGACTTACCTGGAAACTTTTGAAGATGCACTAGCTTGCTGCACAAGAATTTTTTTTGTTTTTTTGTACATTGGACAATATATATAGCAATTTAATATACACGGCATTTTTTGAAAACTTTTTTTTTTTTTTTGGATGCGTGGATTTTTTAATTTTTTCACTTTTTTCATTATTTATTCTGAACACAAACACTTTTATGCACACCATATGTTAATGGTCTTTTTGTTTTTTATTTTTCATTTGCACACCATCCAGCCTCACTAGTACATACACCATTTTGTAGTGGGAAACACTGTGTTTCCTTTTTAGGGTATAACCTTTTTATACCCTTCATTGGGTATTTTCTTTGGATCTTATGGAATTTTTTTATACACCTAACTGATTATTCACTTATATCATTGTTTGGAGTCTTTTATTTTTTAATATTGAGCGCGGAACACTACTACATACGTTTCTTATAGCTTAGGCCATCTTTATGTAGAGCAACAATTCTTTTTTTCTGATCCTCAGAGAGTTCTTTGCCATGAGGTGCCATGTTGAACTTCCAGTGACCAGTATGAGAGAGCGAGATTGATAAAATCAAATTTAACACACCTGCTCCCCATTCACACCTGGGACTTTGTAACACTAAAGAGTCACATGACACCGGGGAGGGTAAAATGGCTAATTGGGCCCAATTTGGACATTTTCACTTAGGGGTGTACTCACTTTTGTTGCCAGCGGTTTAGACATTAAAGGATGGGTGTTGAGTTACTTTGAGGGGACAGAAAATTTACACTGTTATACAAGTTGTACACTCACTACTTTACATTGTAGCAAAGTGTCATTTCTTCAGTGTTGTCATATGAAAAGATAGAATAAAATATTTACAAAAAATGTGAGGGGTGTACTCACTTTTGTGAGATACTGTATATCACTTTCTTTGGTCAAAATTTTATGTTCGAGAAGATCTAGTTTTGCATTTTGATTGTTGCCAATTGTCTGTTTTTAGCATCTTGAATATCATGCTTAGTAAGTTGATGTGCTTCTAAACTTCTGTACAACTCATCTTTTCTGTATTGCATATAATCTGGTTGTTGTGGTAGAGCCTCCTAAAGCCAAACTGGCAGCCACATAAGTTGGGGGGTCCTTCTCTAAGTGTACTTTCACACTGGGGTGGGAGTCTGTTGGCGGTAAAGGCGCTTTTAACCCCCGCTAGCGGCCGAAGAAAGGGTTAAAAGCGCCCGTGTTGTGGAGCTTCCGAACTGCTTTCATTCATTTCAATGGGCAGGGGCGGTGTGAAAGCACTGTATACAGCGCTCCCACACCGCCCCAAAGATGCTGATTGCTTTTTTTCCCATTCCGCAAGTGCACCGCCCCAGTGTGAAAGCACTCGGGCTTTCACATTGGGGAGGCTTGAGAGGTGCTTTTCAGGTGCTATTTTTAGTGCTAAAATGCCTGAAAAGTGCCTCATTGTGAAAGGGGTCTTAACCACTTTAATACCGACCTAATGTCATATGACATCCGCAGGAGGGATTTCCTATCCTGGGCAGAGTTCATATGATGTCCTCGGCTTCCCGGCCGCCTGGGGAGCGCACACGTGTTAATCCCTTCCCTGCCAGGGACATTTATACAGTAATCAGTCCATTTTTCCAGCACTGATCGCTGTAGAAATGTGAATGGTCCCAAGATAGTGTCAAAAGTGTCCGATATGTCCGCCGCAATGTCACAGTCACGACAAAAATCGCAGATCGCCACCATTACTAGTTAAAAAAAATAATAAAAATGCTATAAATCTATCCCCTATTTTGTAGACGCTATAACTTTTGCGCAAACCAATCAATATACGCCTATTGCAATTTTTTTTTACCAAAAATATGTAGAAGAATACATATCGCCCTAAACTGAGGAAAACATTTGTTTTTTTAACCACTTAAGCCCAGGACCATTTCGCTGGCCAAAGACCAGAGCACTTTTTGCAATTTGGCATTGCGTCGCTTTAACTGACAATTGCTCCGTCGTGCGACGTGGCTCCCAAACAAAATTGACATCCTTTTTTTCCCACAAATAGAACTTTCTTTTGGTGGTATTTGATCACCTCTGCGGTTTTTATTGTTTGCACTATAAACAAAAAAATAGCGTCAATTTTGAAAAAAACGCATTATTTTTTACTTTTTGCTATAATAAATATCCCCCAAAAATATATAAAAAAAACTTTTTTTCCTCAGTTTAGGCCGATACGTATTCTTCTACATATTTTTGTTAAAAAACATCGCAATAAGCGTTTATTGATTGGTTTGCGCAAAAGTTATCACGTCTACAAAATAGGGGATAGTTTTATGGCATTTTTATTAATAATTTTTTTTTTATTAATAATGGCGGCGATCTGCGATTTTTATCCTGACTGCGACATTCTGGCGGACACATCGGACAATTTTGACACATTTTTGGGACCATTGTCATTTTTTACAGCGATCAGTGCTATAAAATTGCACAGATTACTGTCAAAATGACACTGGCAGTGAAGGGGTTAACCACTAGGGGGCTAGGGAAGGGGTAAGTGTGTCCTAGGGCGTGATTCTAACTGTTAGGGGGCATGGCTACGAGTGACATGTCACTGATCACCACTCCCGATCACAGTGTCACTAGGCAGAACGGGGAGATGCTTGTTTACATTAGCACCTCCCCGTTCTTCCTCACCATGAGACGATCGCGGGTATCCCCGCGGACATAGAGTCCGTGGGACCCGCGATCCGACTCACGGAGCTCCCGCACGCGCACGCAAGCCGCCTCCTAAAGGGCAATGTACAGGTATGTGATTCTGTCTGTACGTGCCCTTCTGCCGCAGTATATCTGCGTGAGGTGGTCGGGAAGAGGTTTTTCAAACTTGTCACTCTTCTTTTGTTTATAGTGCAAGAAATAGAAACCGCAGTGGTAATCAAATACCACTAAAAGAAAGCTCTATTTGTGGGGAAAAAATGATAAAAATTTCATTTGGGTACAGTGACCGCGCAATCGTCATTCAAAATGAGACAGCGCTTAAAACTGAAAAGTGGCCTGGGCAGGAAGGGGGTGAAAATGGCCAGTATTGAAGTGGTTAAGACATAATACAATTTGGGCAGTACTTTTATTAAACACTTCCATCAGGCCAGTTTTGTTTGCGAATTTAGCTTCTGCCTCCCCAATGCAAGCTATTCTTCATGTTCTTCAGTGCACAGTAGGGGGCCATAATCGTGCAGAAAGGTTTGCCAATGCGTTTAAATCAAAAGTGCCTTCAAGTTTTAAAGTTTGACCCTTTTTGTTCATTCTACTCATTAATCTAAGGCAGTGGTTCTCAACTCCTGTCCTCAGGTCCCACTAACAGGCCAGACTAACAGGGAGATGCAGACTAGAATGCTGCAATCACTGAGCAGCAAATTATATCACCTGTGATGTATTTCAGTTATCTTGCAAACCTGGCCTCTTAGAGGGTCCTGAGGACAGGAGTTGAGAACCACTGATGCAGAACTGTACCTTCGGTTCCCTGACCCTTCATTCCCTTACTTAATTCAATACCCATAATGACTGGCTAGTCTTTTCTCTTCTTTACTTTACTTTACTTGTGCCTATACCCCTCTTGCCTCTAAAACAAAAAGTACAGCAATCTGCAGATTTACAAGCATAGTTTCCACTTACTTACAGTATGTGGATAGAAGGGGTTTACAACAACAGATAAAACACGCAAGAGACCCTCCTCATCTCTTATCTGTGTTTTAGTCTAACCATACCATGCGTCTCTGACCAAGGCGGGTGATGGGTCAGTGTAGGAAGCTACAGAGGTTTAGCCTTGTCCACACTTGGTCCAGCTTGAAAAGGGGGACACAAACTCATTCACACACACAACTTTTTCCAACCAGAAAGTAGGTCTGCTTTCCTTGAGAACTAACAAGACACAAAGAAAAGGCAAAAATATAAGCTTAAAGGCAACTTACCTATTCAGCATATAAGAGTCTGTGTTCCCAATGGTCTCAATTTAGTCGCGGTATCTTCTGGAAACTCTGTTGATTCCTTGCTCCTGACTCACCAAAACGGTTATGACTTTTCTTGAGACACTAAAATATGTATATGCAAATGCAAAGAACAGATACAACAGTAGTACTGGACACCAAATTAAGTCAAAGCATCTGTTCTAAAGTATTTTAGATCTCATTTTATACCCAAGAAAAGGGTGGTGTGCGATGTATTTAAAAACCAGCAAATAGTCATATTTCATACGTCAGCAGATATCTTTAAAAGTTGCAAAACTAAAAACTTGAAATGGGAGGGGGTGAGCGAGAGTGAGCATAAAATGTATTTTATATAGAAAGTAGACACTGCAAAACCATTATACAAAATGGATGCTCTTGTGATTGAATGAACAATACAGTGAATTTCTTTGTAAATTAGTATGATGGAAACCCCCCATTTCACTCAGTTCTAGCATCATTTCTTGCAGTTCATGTAGATAACTGTTCCTTTTTTTCCCAGATACATGGCGTATTTCCTTTTCAAATATTGAAAAAAAAATATTAAGCCATCACGGAAGCGCAAAAACCTGCTGTGAGCGTCAAGGATCCATGTGCTGCAGGTTAGTGGTGGAAATAATGCTACAGACATATTCACAACAAACATTACAGTGGAACTCCAGCTTATATTTGTAGCTCTGAGTAAAGTGCAGCAGAATTTGATAATCTCCTAGATCTTCACTGCTATTTGTGACCTCGATCTCACTTTGACATCTGTGGGCGGAAATTCTGACTCTCAACACATTCATATCTGTAATGTCCTAGAAGTGTATATGGCATTTTTTAAGAATACACTCTGTCACTTTCTAGATATATATAAATAGCTAAATAAAAGTAAAGTACTTAAAGAATTCCAGGTATAAATAGATTTACATAGTTACATTGGTCCAACTTGGACCAATGTAACTATGCATATACTATACCCAAGGGATCACATTACAGTGATCTCCACTAGCTTTCGGGTATGGTGGTGAGCAAATGCTCTGCTGCATTGTGAACACAAGAGGTCGCCTGCTTGGCAAAGTGTTCTTTGATTGGACGTGGTGCAGAGTTGACTTCACTGCATAACAGGTTAATGGGATAAGCTTGAACTGTCCATGGGACAATCTCTGAAATGTAGATGTGCTTGTTTACCATGAGACTATACACAAACCGTGTGGTTTTCTCAAAAATGGAAATACATTTAGGTCTTGCTGTTATAACTGCCACGTACAGGAGGATTAGACACTGGCAAATATAAAACCTGTAGGTCAGCCCAGGATAATCCCTTCTATCACCAGTATGCCTCACATTAGTAGCAAAACAATATGGAAACTATGATCACAACACAGTGGGCTGGGTACCTGTTAGAGATTGACCGATATCGCTTTCTATATTCTGTAGATTTAAAGTTTTTATTTTTACAGTGGCCTTTTACATTTTTTTTTTATCACTTTTATTGCCATCATAAGAAATGTAAATATCCCTTGTGACAGTAATAGGCAGTGACAGGTATTCTTTATGGAGGGATCGCCCAAATCCCTCCTCTGCATTCAAAACGCCAAGTTTGGCTGTTTTGAATACTGTAATTTTTTTAAAACATGCCTTTAGGATGCCAGTATTCTGGAAGCGATGTCATGACATTGCTTCCAGGTTACTAGACCTGAGCCCCGAACAAAGTAATCGGATTTGTTTGGGTCCCCGGACAGTCGGCGGATATGCCGGCTGGTCGCTCAGGCCTCCCAGTGGCACGGGAAACCCGGATGGAGCGGCAGAAGGTGGCGAGGGGGGGGGGGGGGGAGTCCTCTCCCGCTGCTTGCGAGAACAGCCAAGTGGCTGCTTAGCCACATCAGTTGTTATTACAAGAAAGCAGACCGTCCGTTCTAAAGAATAACCACTTGAAGCAATATCGGTAAGTTTGTTACTGATTCTTCTTCTTCTTCTTCAAAAAAAAGAAGAATATCGGCTGCACCGATAAATTGGTTGACTCCTAGTACCTGTGCCCCGCAGTGGACTCCAAAAAAGGAATGTTTGGTAAATATGGTCTCTCTTATCCATTAACTGCTTGCTGCCTAATGTACATATTAACAATCCTGGGCAGCAAGTGGTTATACAAGGATCATGGCTGCAGATACTGTTTTATTTATTTATTTATTTTTTAGAGCCAATCACTTTTGGGTCTGCTAGCCACAGAGATGGAGGTGAAGAATGAAGCCAGAAGTGGCTAGGATTTTGTCACTTCTGGTTTCAGAGCTGTCCTATTCCTATCTTAAAGGGGCTTGTCCACCCCCTTATGATAACAATAAATGAAAAAAAGTGTAAAAAAAATGCACACAAAGACAAAAAGGGTGACTACATGCAAGAGCTGCCTGAAAAACCTTAAGTTTGAAGCTGGCATCGGATGAGGTAAAAACATCCACCTGATAGAACTTGGAGAATGTGTGACCATAAGGCCAGATGGCAGCCTTACATATATCTGAAAACCAGTTACCCAATTCCAAAAACCCATGAGGTGCTCACAGATCAAGATCAAAAAGTGTTTTCTGTAAGGTTTCCAGGTCAGATAAAAGTTGCAGAGGTGATGGCTACAAGGAAATCTACCTTGTGGGTGAGAGAATAAGACAGCAGCAGATGTCCAAAGAGTTCAAGGGTAGTTTCTGAAGTGCAGAGAGAACCAGAATCGGATACCACTGGGAAACAGATTGGGAGACCTACTGTACAAAGCCTTAATCAAAAAGAGTTAGGGGCCAACAGTCTATGAAATGGAATTTAAAGGTGAGTGGCGTGACTGGCAAGTGGCAGACGCTGGTCAATCTGGATCAAAGGGCTCTCTAATAGGTGGGTCTAATGCTAAACAAAAAAAATGGCCAAATTGCCTGAAGCTCCAGATGTTTATTGAGAGAGGATTCCTTTAGAGCTCAAGTACTCTGTACTGACAGTGTGCCTAGAACTCCGCCTCCCCAGCCAAACAGGCTGGCTTCTGTCTTGAGAATCTTCCAAAAGGTGTGAAGAGAAGATTCGACACCAGAACCATTTTCCTAAGACCTCAGGCCAGGAGTAGCCCAGTCTTTGCTGTCAACCAAATCTGTCCAGAGACAGGACAAATTTCTCTCATAATAACAAATCTTTGTGTTGCATGCGCCTAGAGTATATTGGGCAGAAATATTGGGCAAAGGGAACTGCCTCAAAGAAGGCTACCATCAGCCTCAAGACTCGCATGCAGAAGCAGAGAGTTACATGACGTCTGCACTGAAGGGTGATGCCAAGACTAGATTAAAAGCAGGAAACTGCCCATAACCCCTTCCCCCCTCCCCAAAGGTCTAGAATTAGACACGCAGCATGGTTAGCTTGGCTCAAACTAAGAGGCAAGGTCTCAAGTACTCAAAAAATCTAGCCAGCTGGTAGCAGGTGAGGGTCAGTGTCCAGATGGCCAAAAGTGACCAAAGTCATTATAGGCAGGCAGCAGAAATGGACCAAAGATCCATGTGCTATTTACAAGCAGTAGGGAGATATTCCTCCCAAAGAGAAAGCGTGGCGTGTGCACTCTACCCTGTGGCTGGCATCATTGCTCATTCCCACAGCTTTAACCTCTTCCACAGCAAAAGCCAGTAGGAAGAGAATAACGGTGCACAGCAACCAATAACAAGGGAGCACTCATTGCTTGGCCTGACCCAACCAGTCTACTCACCGAGTCTTTAGAGGCAGTGAAGCGCAGAGGCAAAGCCAGCAGCTCTGGACTTTAAAAGCAGGCAACTTAACAAGAACTGGGTCTGGAAAGTGTGGAACCCAAGAGCTGAAGGTCACTTCCAGGCTAGCTCTGTAACATCCAGTCTACGGGAGTCTAGATATACATGCCAAAAGCTAGGCTGAAAATTAGGGCAGTGCATGGCTGCAGATTTGAGGGTAAGCCCCCAGCAGTGGGGTAGGGAGATTAGGGTGACCAAAAAAAAGTGCTAGTAAAATAATAGGTTAGTCTTTAACCACTTTAATACCGGAAACTTTGACCCCCTTTTTGGCCAGGCCAATTTTTAGCTTTCAGCACTGTCACACTTTGAAAGACAATTTTGCGGTCATGTAACACTGTATCCAAATACAATTTTTATAATTTTTTTGGAGGTAGAGATTTCTTTTGGTGGTATTTAATCACCACTGGGTTATTTTTTGCTAAACAAACCAAAAATCTTGAAAAAAAAAGTCTTTTAGTTTCTATTAAAATTTTTTGCAAATAAATCATTTTTCATCACTGATGTGCGCTGATGAGGCTGCACTGATGGGGCTGCTCTGATTATCAGTGTAAAGAATGTACTCACTGTGCCCTGTCAGCCTTGCCAATATCGGGCTCTCCTTTTTTTTACACAGAGACAGCGCATGAGGAAAGGACTGCGAATAACCGGCAAGTCTGTTTGCATGTGACCAGCTGTGATTGAACACAGCCGTTCACATGGAAAAGGACCGCTGTGACTGGCCTTTTACCGCGATCTGTGATCATCTGTGTAGAGCACAGCAGTCGTTTGCTATGGGGGCACTCATCCGTGGTTGATCCCAAGCCACACTCAGACATAAGACAGAGAGCTCAGCCCTGGTCACTGGCTCTGACTGACAGCAGTGGGAGCCAATGGCTCCTGCTGCTTTATCTGAGCAAATCAGGAGTGAAAGACCTGGGAGGGCCTCAGCTCTCGTGCACATCACTGGATCGACATTGGCCTAGGTATATATTTGGGAAAGCTGCATTAGGTTTTTTTTTTTTGTTTACCTTACTGCATACAATGCAGTAAGGTAAAAAAAAAAAAAAAAACACCTGCCTTTACAAACACTTTAAGGACTACCTAGGTCCCTCAACAGATGAG
The DNA here is from genome assembly GCA_037952835.1 of Lithobates septentrionalis. NCBI lineage: Eukaryota > Metazoa > Chordata > Amphibia > Anura > Ranidae > Lithobates > Lithobates septentrionalis. The sequence goes on along the minus strand of JBBDGP010000610.1, from coordinate 2,657,787 downwards.
AAAGAATATAAGGGTGTTTTCACTTATTTTTTTCCTTACAGCCCAAATTTGTTTTTTGCATGTTCTCACTGTACAAATATCTTTCAGGAAACAGTGTCTTAAACTGATGAAGTATATACTGAAACAACTCAAGGAGAGTGGAAATCGGAGAATGAATCAATTTTACTCATACCACGCAAAGACTGCTCTACTGCATACATGCATTCAGTACCCAAAAGATGACGATTGGAAGCAGGAAGACCTGCATATCTGCTTCAATAGATATGTTGAATTCTTTCAAAAATGCCTGAAAACCTATTCTCTTCCGAACTTTTTCATACCTTCCCAAAACCTTTTTAGTCCAGATGAAGTTGATAAAGCAAGCTGCAACTACCTTCTTGATGAGTTAGAAATGGAAAAGGTTAAAAACTACCCAATATTTTTAAAGATTAAGTAAACCCAACATTTCATATTCCCGATATGTGCCTGCTGTATGAGAAAGTATCCTGTTCGCTTTGTATTGCTTCCTTTGTGTGAAAGTCCTGGTGTCCCACTGCTTTTCTATTATAAACTGACCAGACTAAACAGAAGAAGACACCGTGGTCAGTTCTCTAGCTGTGCTCTCCTCCAATAATCAGACTCGTCCTGACACGTGCACCCCCCCCCCCCTTGTGCAGCTGAGAACAGGAGGAATGTGATCACTTAAAAAACATGAGGGCGGGATGTATTTATAATGCTTTTTTTATATCCATACAAAAATGTTTTGCCTTTCATTTCTATAGCAGTCCACAGGTTCTCCCAAGCTGTCACTGGATGCTGAAGGAGCTCAGGGATATGAATAAAGCTGGCCATAGCTGGTTTGAATCTCAGTTCAGCAGTGACTGGCTGAGATTTGAAGCATGTATGGACAGGCTGAATGTACCCAATTGATCAAGAAAATTGGGTACACAACCAGACTGTCGGATTTTACATGTGATTATTGCTAGCAGCTTTTATAGCTGCTAGCAGTAATCACTGTGTTGCTCCACTGGAGTACACAATGAAGAACACAACAGTCAGTGTTAATGGGGGAAACAAGCTATTTTTTTTTCCTGCAACCCCTGCTTGCAGGAAAGAAAACTACTCCTTGGTTTGCAGCCACTGGGAATTAAAATTCCTCCTTGGATACACCCAGGGCCTACAGAACTTCAAATAAACAGTGGGCAGCGGTATGCATACATAGCTTCTCAGCCTAAGGCTCCCTGCACACTGGGTTTAAAAAAACACCAGTTCCCTTGGCAGAAAAAAAAGCTCATATAGGAGGTTTTTTTTCCTGCTGCTAATCGCCGAGTTTAAAATATGCCTCTAATCGGCCTAATATGCATGGACACATAGGATAACATTAAGCTGCTTCTACAGGCAGAACTCCTGTAGAAGCAGCGATTTTTAAGCCAGTGTGCATGGACCCTAAAGCCTAGTACACACAGGCCGAATGTGTGGCATTCAGCCTGTGTGTATTGCAGCCGGTCCGATAAGACGGCTTCTGTTGGATGAGCATGCCAGAAAACCAGCAGCCGACTATCTTCAGATTGGCTGAGAGTGATCCACTGTGAGAGGGCCCCACTGTCAGAACACAATAGCTCAGCGGGAAAGATCACTGTACTAATGTCGGATCGTTAGTACAGCGGCTCCAAACACAGCTGTCAGGTTTTTTATTTTCCATTCAACCCGCTGGGTTGAATGAAAAAAAAACACCCTGATGGTGTATACTAAGCTTTCGGTTTAGATTTTATCCAATCAATCATGGTCTGGGAGGTCAAGGGATTTTTTTTTGTGGAAACTTGCCATACCTTTCAGTTACTTTGCATGTTCTCTATCCTACTGCAGGAGATATTATTTCAAATTGAAACAAATGACAAAAAGGTATACTTTTCCCCTGCACTAAATTATAGGAATGCTTATAACTTCATAGGTTACAAATATTATCAATTTTTATTATGTTACTAAACTGTTGAAATATATAGTAGGTAAATCAATACCAAGATGGAAATAAATCTGCATTTTGTCCATTTGTATTTAGAAATAAAAAATATTCACAGATTGTGTAGTAAAGAATCCTTTCCAGGTCGGACTTTGGAAGCAGATTGGAAAAATTATATAATTTTAAAAGTTTACTTTTATTAAACATTAACATATAGACATATACAGTATAAAAATTGTGTAAAAAGGTGTTGTCCACTAACAGCCAGGCAGTGGACAGAAAAAGGAGGACATTACATATACCCAAATAGGAAAATTATGTTCAACAGTATGACATCAGAACATGCGTGAACCCCTGTGCGTCTACGCGTTTTGCTTGATCGCTTCTTCAAGACACACATTGGGGGTATGGGATCAGGCCTCACTACATAGGATAGAAGAACTGATCATTTCACAACATATTAATATATATGTATAAAGAGTTGCATATAAATAAATGTATACAGTAGTACATTAAAGAAAAAGTACCAAAATTACGTTAAAATTGGTCATGCATTCATATACATCTGATCTGAACATGCGTCACTGCCTGCACAGGACTCTCCCTGGATGGGCGCCGCAGCACTGGAATAACCAAGGCCAGGGTCCAGACTTGAAATATACAACCAAATAACTATGGAATATGGGGAAAAGAAAAGAGGACAAAAACGAGGAAGTGTTACATATCAATCACCTCCAATAGGCGTATGTATCAACTACCATCTTGGTGTGTATCGCATATAAGGAAATATGGGGCTGTAGTACTTACTTCAGCCTCTGGGGCAAACAACGTCTTGTGTAGTACACTTGCCATCAGATACGAGTCATATAATAGCTGCACTGACATATATGGTCACATCCACATCAGACAATAATTACAGCCTATTTACAGCGTTATATTTGCATGGAGGTCATTTATTGCACAGCTCCTACTGCATTAATCCATAGAGGGCCAGCACCTACTTAAGGCCAAACACAGCATAGGAGTATAGCCGATCTTCAAAGCATACTCCAATAAAGCCAGTGTAGCCTGGAGCAAACTTGGTATAATTAACAATTTGCCATACCTGTAAACGTGCCTGTATATCTTCCCCCAGCCTATTTACAGCGTTATATTTGCATGGAGGTCATTTATTGCACAGCTCCTACTGCATTAATCCATAGAGGGCCAGCACCTAATTAAGGCCAAACAACAGCATAGGAGTATAGCAGATCCTCAAAGCATATTCCAATAAAGCCAGTGTAGCCTGGAGCAAGCTTGGTATAATTAACAATTCGCCATACCTGTAAACGTGCCTGTATATCTTCCCCCAGAGATGTCATCAGTTAGGGGTTGGGTTCACGGCCTATATAAACCCCGCTTGTTGCGACCTAATTGGCGCCAATGCACGCCGCCGCTCAGGGCTGACGCGGGCAGTGGTGTCAGGACGCGATCAGATGACGTGTACAGTGTCATAGTGAGGCATGGCCAGCCGTCTGACATACAGACGACCATAAGCACCTGCCCCTTCAGCTAACGTGGTGCCGCACCAAAGGCCGTGCCCACCGGCATCCCAAGGCAGATCACGACAACACAAGCGGTCCACAGGGCATCACCCTGCGGCGTGGGCGCGATCCACACACACAGGTACACAGCCCCAACAGAGGGACACGCCCCCATGACGCCCACAGCCACCCCACATCCACAGGACACAATGTCATAGAAGAAAATGGAAGACAAGTGCCACCTACAGAGAGAAAACACATCCATTGCATATGACATGCAGATCCATCTGAGGAATCATTGAATAATATGACACCCTCGACAGCCAAACCAAGAGAGAGGATATCATCCCTAAGAAAACACAATTGTCTAATCCTGCTATATAGAGAGCACAATTCTAAATATAATATCAAGTTGTATGTCCGAAGTAGATTTAAATACAGGCAGGGACACATTAACCAGAGCAGGCACATACGAATGCAAGCCAATGTGATATCATAGGACATTATTTAACCTCACTACACATGTAAGGTTGTCAGTACCAGTAGAGATTTATAAATATAATTCGATCTTCTATAGATAGGGCCTTAACAAAGCAATAGAGGGAGGCAGACAAAAAAGAAAAAAAAAGAAAGAAAAAATCCACACACAAAAATGATAATAATAAAGAAATGCATAACTGCAGATACAAGCTTTATAAAAAAGATCTGAAGCTTAATACATCATTCAAGCCAGGGGCACCGTAGCTTTCAGATCAAATATCCATTTTGCCTCTCTGCATAGAACCCTCGGGGGTCCTCCAGGACTTTATCCAGCGCTGCAAATTTGAAAACAAGGGGATTGTAGTTATGCTTAAATGCTATACGATGTCCAATGGGAGTGTTCAAATTCCCAACTGTAGCATAGTACATGTGGTCCTTCATACGCTTTCAAAACGGCCTTATGGTTTTGCCAACGTAGAAGGCACAACATTGGCATAGGATGATATAGATGATTCCTTTAGTAAGACAAGTGACATGATGTTTCAGTGAATAAATACGTCCATTGGGAAGCTGGAAGGAAGAGCCTTCCAACAACAGCTCACAATAGTGGCACGTACTGCATCTATATGTCACAAGCTATCCCCTTGTTGGTCTTTATATCTAGTGTAGTGGCTTTTACCCAGACGACCCCCAATAGATCCTGACCGTTTGAAGGTAATCCCTGGATATTCTTTGATGTGTTTACATAGGGTCGGGTCACTGGTGAGTAGGTGCCAGTGTTTGTTCATAATTTCCCTAATCTGTCTATGTTGGTCAGAATATGTGGTGATAAATCTAACCGTATCTGCATTTTTCGGCGTAGATCGGTTAAAGAGGATAGCATTCCTTGATTTCAACTTCGCTTTTCTGAAAGTCTTCTTAAGGCATGTCTGACTATAGCCCCTATCCAGTAATCTGACACGGAGGCAATCTGCCTCTCAGTGGAAAACCTGATCATCCGGGCGGGGATGCTCACTTGATGCATGTAATATTGTATTTCCTGCCGTGGGCTTGCGGAACAGAGACGTGTCAATAGAGCCATCAGAATTTATATTGATATCAAGGAATGCAATGCTAGTACCACTATACCCCATAGTGATTTTGAGATTGTACTTATTATCATGAATGACACACATAAATTGATTAAGTTCCTCAGATGTTCCCGCCCACAACATGAAGATGTCGTCAATATTTCTATACCAACATAAAATGTTCTATAGTAGCAACTAAATCGCGTTCCCACCACCCCAGGTACAGGTTGGCATATGAGAGCGAACAACATGTGCCTATAGCAACCCCCTGTACCTGGAGGAAGTGGGAACCGTCAAAAGAAAAAACATTTTGTCAGAAAATCAGAAAATGATGGTGGTGGATTGGGTAATGAAATGAATGGCTCATCGGATGATCATCTATTCATGGAGGAACTGACACAAATGGAAGCTAATGTCCAGCAATCTAGTAGCAACATTAAAAAGAAGTCCCAAAAATTCCCATCCTTACAAATCAACCCTAACATTTGGTCATTCTTAAGTCAAGTCAGCCAAGACATAAATAGGAAAATTAAGTATTATGTTTCACCATGATGGCGATGTGGATACAGAGTAATTTGTATGCCAACGTCCTAGCTAGATTGGAAAATTATTTAGATAAAAGAACATGGACTTTATAGGCACACCCGTACAATTAGATAGAAGAATATATACATTTTTATTTAGACATGATTAAAAAACAACATTGTTGACATACATATTAAAAACATAACATGAATAAACCTATACAGCACTACCTACATAACCAAAGATTACCATAATACTAGGATCAAGAATGATTTAGCTTAGGTGATAGTATTGAAAAAGAAGATGGTTGGTGGCAGAGGCATAATGGAGAAAACTCTACTTGTTGCGTGCCTTTAAGCGCTTCTTCAGGAGCTTGCAATCTAATATGCATAAAAGTAAGAACAAAAACAGACAAACAATGAATTTAACATCAAAATCAAATATAACTATTTAACCACTTCACCCCTAGAAGATTAGGCTGCTCAATGACCAGAGCACTTTTTACAATTTGGCACTGCGCTGTTTTAACTGGTAATTGCGCAGTCATGCAATGTTGTACCCAAACTAAATTTGCGTCCTTTTTTTCCCACAAATAGAGCTTTCTTTTGAAGGTATTTGATTGCCTCTGCAATTTTTATTTTTTGCGATATAAATGCAAAAAGACCAAAAATTTTGAAAAAAAAAAGATATTTTCTACTTTTTGTTATAAGAAAAATCCAATAAATTCAATGTTAGTCATACATTTAGGCCAAAATATATTCAGTCACATGTCTTTGGTAAAAAAAATATCAATAAGCGTATATTTAATAAATTTAAGGTATTTGCTAAGAGGCATGGTGAGTATTTTAAAAATGAACTAAAAAAAGAAAAATGTATTTTTCTTTTTTTTTTAATTTTCAAAACTTTGTGACAAAAAGCGAGGTCTGCAAAATACTTAACATGCCTCTCAGCAAATAGCTTGGGGTGTCTACTTTCCAAAATGGGGTCATTTGGGGGGGGGGGGGTTGTGCTATCTGGGCATTTCATGATCTCCAAAACTGTGATAGGCAGTGAGGTGTGAAATCAAAAATTTACGCCCTTAGAAAGCCTGAAGGCAGTGATTAGTTTTCGGGGTCCTGTACACGGTTAGTCTCCCAAAAAGTCTCACACATGTGGTATCCCCGTACTCAGGAGAAGCAACAGAATGTATTTTGGGGTGTAATTTCACATATGCCCATAGCATGTTTGAGCAATATATCATTATATCATCAGACTACATAGATGCTCCTTATCCATGAGTGAGAGTCAGACGCGTTTCAAAATAATTAAATATATAATCTTCCTCAGGGACAATTTTGCCATTTCTGAAAAGTACAAGATACAATATAAGTATATAAAATACAGAGATATATCTTATAGCATACAACTGAAATGATATATAAAGCTTATGTCAAAGTGTACAAAAAACCTTACATATCAAAAAGCAATGATTCGAATAAAAAGTTCCTACACCCCATCAAACATCCACAGAGCTTGTGTTAGCCTTTCAACATGCAAGAAACCCTCAGATGTTGTAATCCAAAAGAGGCACCAAATTTGTAAGGCGGAATACTGCCTTAAAAACAATGGCTGAGAGCAGCAATAATAGGGGGACCTACGAGAAAAACACACAGCATGTGGTGAGGCTCATATCATAAAAAAAAAAGGGAGGTACTTTCAAAATATGACATCCGAATCAAAAATCTCTAGGTGGAGTTTGCTCCAAATGGGGAAATCCAAACCACCAGGAGGATGGAAATAAAAATTCCGAACCCTAAGCGGTAATAGGCAGGGAAAATATAAGGACCATGTAGAAAGTAAAACACAAGATAGCCATCAAAAAAGGGGGATTCCAAAGCCTAAATTGACATAAAAAGGGAAATACACTACACAGGGTTAAAAGCATACAATGGGCATAATATCACTCCCCAAGAGGAACCCAAAACACAAGTGAAGCCCAGAGTCTTAAAACACAGGAGTGAAGTAAATTAAATGTATCCAAAAGAACTAAGCTTACCAACATTGCTGAAAGTTGAGAATATCTAAAAAATACAAATCAAAATCAAAAACAGCTCCGTAATCCACACAGCGGAGCAGATGTAAACCAAAGGGCCAACAAACTGTCAGGATGTCCCAAACAAGATTATAACATCAATATGTCCAGGATAATAGAAAAAGTATGATCCGACTAGATAAATACAAAAAAATCATAATGGGTCACCTATGTAAAAAAAAAAAATAAATAAATATATATATATATATATATATAATTGGGCTAAATGGAAAAATGGAAAATCACAGCCCAGCCCGAAGCAAGGGCATAAGGAAAAAAGACCCGAAAGGGGAATCTATCCATAAAGGAGGAACCAATAGCCCCCGACACACGAATTGCCCACCTAAAACTGTTGGAACAGTGCTAAAAGCATCCAGAACCACAGCATGGGAGGAGAAATGGCCCCTAACAACATTGTGGGGGCCTACGTGTGCCGGATGCATGATGATGGCCACAAGTGAAGGTGGACAGAGCTGGATGGGGTAAAGGAACATAATCTCATCACATGTATATAAAAGAAATGAGAAAACATAACACAGATCATATTACATAATCTAGCCACCATAGAGGTGGAGCACCAACGACAAAAGTTGTATGTCATTAACTAATGCATTTCCAATAAAATAATATAGTACGCCAGTAGATAATGTTATTCTAACAGATCTGCTGACAGGAAGACAGAGTAAGAAGGACAAAAAGGGAGAAAAAAGGGAGTGGGACGTGATGGATTTTAGTCTGTTTTTCCTGAACTGAAGCCTTCTAAAAAAGGCCTGAAACCTTCAGCCTCATTAAGGCCCGGTGGTGTAGTGGCATCTAAGTATCTAATCCAGCGCATTTCGCGCTGTAATAGAATTTTATTCCAATCCCCACCTCTGATAGGGATATGGATACGATCCAACACTGTAAAATTTACAGATGGCATCCTATATCCATGTCCCCTGGCCACATGTCTTCCAAGGGGAAGTGTCACGACTAATAGTCACCGAGGCCAAGATGCCGAGAGTGGCTCGCCCTTACGACCATGCGCACCCGGACCCCCCGGAGTTGATACAGGGAGCTGGGGGCACGCGGAGGCACGGGCTTCCGGTATGCAGGAGATCCGTAGGTGGAAACTGAGGCACTGGGAGTCCGTATAACAGGCAAAAGGTCAGAACCGGGTATTCAAGCAGAGGCAAGTCCGTTAAACAGGCAAAGGTCAAAACCGGGTAATCAAGCAGAGGCAGATCCGTTTTACAGGCAGAGGTCAGAGAGGTATCAGGCAATCAGGCAGAGGCAAGTCCGTTTTAAGCAGGCAGAGGTCAGAGGGGTATCAGGCAATCAGGCAGAGGCAAGTCCGTATTAAGCATGCAGAGGTCAGAGGGGTATCAGGCAGACAGCGGTATCAGTGATTAACAAGCCAGGGATTCGGTACACAGAGCAGCAGACAGGTTTCACAGGATCAACTAAGGCACAGGGAACAGGAGGAGCTGACGACGAACCAGCAACCCGACTGGGCGCTGGAGTCGTCAGAAATAGTCTCCCCCTGGCGAGTGCGTCAGCATGACGCGCTACCGGGTACCCGCACGGGCGACGACGCACACACGGGGACCGCCGTGCACCCGCACGCGCCGCACCATCAGGCCGCGGACGGGTGTGCGGCGAAGTGCCAGTCCACTGCGCATGCGCCCCGAGCCCGGCGAGCGGAGACGCTCGCAGTCTCCTGACAGTGCCCCCCTCCTAAGGGCAGACACTGGACGCCCAGGCTAGCCATCAATTCCGGGTGATCTTGGTGGAAGGCTTGGATTAGACGTGGAGCATGCAGGTTCCTAGCGGGTTCCCAAGAATTGTCTTCAGGTGGGTAACCCTTTCACTGGATCAGGTACTGTAGCTGCCTGCCCTTCTTTCTACAGTTCAGGATGGACTCCACCTCGAACTCATTTTCGCCATCCACCCTGATTGGCGGAGGAGGAGGTTCTCCTCTTCCTGGAAAAGGGCTGGGCACAACAGGCTTCAACAATGATACATGGAAGACAGGATGAATCCGGTATGTCTTGGGTAGTGCTAGCTCAACAGCCACAGGGTTAATGATTCTCTTGACTTGGAAAGGACCGATGAACTTGGGTCCAAGTTTTCGAGATGGCAAAGGTAATTTAAGGTTAGTGGTGGATAGCCAGACCTCCTCTCCTAAGTCAAACTTTGGGTTCACCCTCCTGCCCCGATCGTATTGTTTTTTTGTAATCTTCTTGCGCTTTGTGTAACATGTCTTGAATCTTCTGAAAGTTGGATTGCAACGAGGTTATCCTGTCCTGGACTGCAGGAACTGTCATTTCAGGGATGTCATTAGAAAGGAACGTGGGGTGGAACCCACAATTTGCCCAGAAGGGTGTTTGGTTGGCAGAGGCATGAACTGAATTATTATAGGCAAATTCAGCATACGGGAAAAGACTTGCCCAATCGTCCTGGGAACCTGAGCAGAAGCAACGGAGGTATTGCTCCAAAGTTTGATTTGTCCTCTCTGTTTGGCCGTTGCTTTGAGGGTGATACGCTGAGGAGAGACAGACTTTGATTCCAAGGGTCTTGCAGAGTTCCCTCCAGAATTTGGACGTAACTTGCATGCCCCTATCCGACACAATGCTCTTTGGTACACCATGGAGCCTAACGACCTCTTTCAAAAAGATATTGGCTGTGTCTGCGGCAGAAGGAGTGTCCCTCATAGGTAAAAAATGGGCCATCTTGGAGAGACGGTCGATAACGACAAAAATGGTGGTAAAATTTTCTGAGGTTGGCAAATCAACAATAAAATCCATGGACACATCGGCCCATGGCCGTTCCGGGATGGGCAAAGGTTTGAGCAAGCCCCAGGACTTAGCGTTTTGGCCCTTGTTCCGTTGGCAGAGAGGGCAGGACGCCAAGTACTCCTTACAGTCCCGTCTCCATCCAGGCCACCAGAAGGAGCGAGAAATCAGCTCAGACGTCTTCTTTATCCCGAAATGTCCCGCCATTTTATGGTCGTGACACATTTTAAGGGTTAAAGGCCGTGTCTCTTGCGGTACGAAAATTTTTCCTCGAATCCAAAAAAGATCCTCATATTTCTTCAAGGAATGCACTTCTGGTTCAGTACACAAGCTAGATGAGGATCTGATGGATGACATTAGGTCCGCCTGAGTCAGTCCAAGAAAGTTTTGTGGAGAGAGGATAGTGCTTGGTGCTGATGTTTGAAAATCTGTGGAGAACATCCGAGAGAGTGCGTCTGCCTTTCCGTTCTTTGCCCCAGGTCTGTAGGATATATGGAAGTTGAAACGGGAAAAGAAGAGAGCCCAACGGGCTTGTCTGGGTTTTAGTCGTTTTGCTGTTCTGAGGTATTCTAGATTCTTGTGATCCGTAAAGATCATGACTGGGTGTATTGCACCTTCCAGCAAATACCTCCATTCCTCCAAAGCGAACTTTATGGCCAGCAGCTCCCTGTCACCCACATCATAATTGAGTTCCGGCAGACTGAGTCTCCTGGAAGCGAAAGCTACAGGGTGTAGAATGGCTTTAGGTCCCTGTCTCTGGGAGAGAATCGCTCCAGTTGCGATTTCCGATGCATCTACCTCCAGCACGAATGGTTGAGTCGGGTCAGGATGACGAAGAATCGGGGCGGAACTGAACAACTTCTTCAATTTCAGAAAAGCTTCTTGACCGGCTGGGGACCACTTAAAAGTACCGTGCTGACGGGTTAGTTGGGTGATAGGTGCCACAATAGCAGAGAATCCAACAATAAATTTTCGATAGAAGTTGGCGAACCCTATAAACCGCTGTACCCCTTTTTTGTCAGATGGAGCCGGCCACACTTGAATTGCCTGAATCTTCTGTGGGTCCATTGCGACCCCATTGGTTGAAAGGATGAACCCAAGAAATTGTATGGTCGATTTTTCGAATTCGCATTTTTCAGCTTTCAGGTATAGCTTGTGTTGTCTTAGTATGGTAAGGACCTTTTTTACGTGTCCCTTGTGCATTTCCAGAGTGGAGGAGAAAATAAGAATATCATCCAGGTATACAACAAGGAAGTCATCCAGGTATTCTCGGAATATATCATTCACCAGGTGTTGGAAGGTGGCCGGGCATTACAGAGTCCGAATGGCATCACTAGGTACTCGAAATGCCCGAACCTGGACCTAAAAGCTGTCTTCCACTCGTCCCCAGCCCTGATCCTGACGCGATTGTAGGCCCCCCGGAGGTCGAGTTTAGAGAATACTTTAGCTGATCGGAACCGTTGAAATAGCTCGGGAATGAGTGGCAGTGGATACCGGTTTTTAATAGTGATGTTGTTGAGCTGCCGATAATCTACACAAGGTCTCAAAGTACCATCCTTCTTCCCAACAAAAAAGATACCGGCTCCGGCAGGTGAGGACGAGGGACGGATGAAGCCCTTTTTGAGATTCTCATCGATATATTGTTTGAGAGCTTCTAGCTCAGTTTCCGAGAGAGGAAATATACGGCCGAACGGGATTTCGGATCTGGGCAGGAGGTCGATCGGACAGTCGTAAGACCGATGAGGTGGAAGGTGATCAGCCATTTGTTTACTGAAGACTTCTTGAAACTCAAGGTACTCGGAGGGGACATGTTGGAGGCTGCCTGACGGAGCAGTAATCGTAGCACAAACTTTAGGAGCCGTGAGGAGACAATGTTGAGAGCAATACTGAGAGGAGAAAGATACCGCCTTGGTACTCCATTTGATCTGTGGGTCATGAGCCTGTAACCAGGGCAAGCCCAGTATAACAGGGAAGATGGGTGAATGAATAAGGTCGAGCCGTAGAAATTCCTGGTGGCCGGAATCGGTGGTTACCAGAATAGGTTGGGTTTCCTGGGTGATGGGTCCTGAGCGAGGAAGAGATCCGTCGGCCGGATGTACCCGTAGACCTTGAGTTTTGGTTTGCAGAGGAATATGCAGACTGTGGGCCAAGGCAGCATCTATGAAGCAACTGCATGCTCCGGAATCAATGATGGCCTGCAAGCGGGTCTCCCCTTCCAGAAGCTGTAGGGAAACAAACAACATCACGTAAGTCTTTGGGATACTGTTGTTTGGACAGTTCAACACATTTGGCTGAGGGGACTTACTAGGCCTGATTGGACAGTTGTGCAGGAAGTGTCCGGCTCCTCCGCAATAGAGGCATAGGTTGGACTGCCGTCTGCGTTGCTTCTCTTCAGAAGTCAGCGGGGCCCGGACCAGGCCGAGCTGCATAGGTTGGACCTCAGGAACTGGTGTAGCAGCAGCTGTCGTTGAGGTCGGGGTCTGAGCCGAATGGGGTCTGGATAGAGCCCAGGTGGGGCGCGGGCCTTGGAAGCGCTCTGAGCATCGCTCACGCAGTCGCCTATCCAATTTCGTGGCTGCTTGCATTAATTCTTCCAAGGAAGCGGGGGTTTCCATCCTAGCTAATTCATCCTTGAGTAACTCGGACAAGCCTTGGCGGTACTGATAGCGCAGGGCCGGCTCGTTCCAATTTGTATCGGCCGCCCATTTACGAAATTCCACCGTATAGTCCTCAATAGGTCTTCTTGGGACAGGTGGTGCAAGATGGCCTCAGCTGTAGCCATACGCTGCGGGTTGTCATAGAGCTGGGACATACTCTCAAAGAAGGCATCAATTGTATTTAGAACTGGACTGCTCTGTTCCATCAAGCCGTGGGCCCAGGCTTGATGTTCTTCGGACAATAAAGAAATCGCAAATCCCACCTTAACAATTTCTGAAGAAAAGGTTCTAGGCTGGAGGGCGAAGTAGAGGGAGCATGCGTTTTTGAAGGCCCTGAACTTCTTACGGTCCCCTGAGAACCGTGTGGGGACCCTAGGTTCCGGGAGCGCCATGATGACCATGGGATTGGCGGAAGCCTGAGGGAGCGAACCCCCACTGCTGGGTGCGGGAGCTGCGGCTGCAGAGGGCAGTGACCCTGTAATTTGCTGAAGGCGGTTGTCAATTTGGGTATATCCTTCCTGTAGCTTTTGCACTGAGTCAGCAAGAGTGGATACCTATTGACACAGGATCTCCAAAGGAGAGCGCGCTCTGTCGGCCTCGGACATCTGGCTGGTTCGTACTGTCACGACTAATACTCACCGAGGCCAAGATGCCGAGAGCGGCTCGCCCTTACGACCACGCGCACCCAGACCCCCCGGAGTTGATACAGGGAGCTGGGGGCACGCAGAGGCATGGGCTTCCGGTATGCAGGAGATCCGTAGGTGGAAACTGAGGCACTGGGAGTCCGTATAACAGGCAAAGGGTCAGAACCGGGTATTCAAGCAGAGGCAAGTCTGTTAAACAGGCAAAGGTCAAAACCGGGTAATCAAGCAGAGGCAGATCCGTTTAACAGGCAGAGGTCAGAGAGGTATCAGGCAATCAGGCAGAGGCAAGTCCGTTTTAAGCAGGCAGAAGTCAGAGGGGTATCAGGCAATCAGGCAGAGGCAAGTCCGTTTTAAGCAGGCAGAGGTCAGAGGGGTATCAGGAAATCAGGCAGAGGCAAGTCCGTATTAAGCAGGCAGAGGTCAGAGGGGTATCAGGCAGACAGCGGTATCAGTGATTAACAAGCCAGGGATTCGGTACACAGAGCAGCAGACAGGTTTCACAGGATCAACTAAGGCACAGGGAACAGGAGGAGCTGGCGACGAACCAGCAACACGACTGGGCGCTGGAGTCGTCAGAAATAGTCTCCCCCCGGCGAGCGCGTCAGCGTGACGCGCTACCAGGTACCCGCATGGGTGACGGTGCGCACGCGGGGACCGCCGTGCACCCGCACGCGCCGCACCATCAGGCCACGGATGGGTGTGCGGCGAAGCGCCAGTCCACCGCGCATGTGCCCCGGAGCCCGGCGAGCGGAGACGCTCGCAGTCTCCTGACAGGAAGGTACAAGTTACCAATTCGCATACTTTGTAGATGTTTACTGACACGCTGTCCAAATTCTTGTGGGGTTTTCCCGACATAAAAAGCCCCACATTGGCATTGTACTAAGTACACTACTCCCTGAGTCTTGCAGTTGGTGAAATGCTTCATGTAGAAACGTTCGCCATTGGGTAATCGGAAAGAAGTTCTCTTACCGATAACCCCACAAAAGGAACAGGAAGCACAGGGGAAAGTCCCCCAGATTTTACAGGGGTCCTGTCTTAGATTCCCCTTGTATTTACTCTGAGTCAGCATCTCCGCCAGGGAGCCTGCCTTCCTGAAAGTGATCTGGGGTTTGGGGGTAAGAAGACCCTCCAAAATGGGGTCTTCAGTAAGGATCGACCAATGTTTTGTAAGGTTTTTCCTCACAGTGTTATGTTCATTGGAGTAGCGTAGGATGATTCTTGTTGTATCATCCTGTTTTTGGGTTTTGGTTTTAAAGATTAAAGCATGTCTATCCTGGTCCTTGACCCGATTGAAGGCTTTTTTCAGGGAGGATTTTGTGTATCCCCTTGCGAGTAGTCTGCCTCACACTGAAAGGCTTCCAGTGTGGTGCAGTTCCGCTTCAGACGTAGGAATTGGCTGAAAGGTATACATTTTTTAAGGGGTTCAGGGTGGAAACTGTCGGCATGCAAAAGAGTATTGCCGGCAGTTTCCTTCCTGTAAAGTCTACTGGCAAGTTTCCCATCCTTGTCTTTGTAGATGCTGATGTCCAAAAAGTTGATCTTATGGTAATCGTAGGACATTGTAAAAAATAAATTCAAAGCATTGTGGTTCGTCACTTTTAGGCAGCTTTTAAGGGTATCTTCCGGACCATTCCGTATCAAAAAGATATCATCTATGTATCTTTGCCAAAGAATGATATATTCGGTGTATGGAATTAACTGGTCATTGCATAAAAAAGCTTTTTCCCACTCGCCCAGGAACAGGTTTGCATAAGAGGGGGCGCAACACATCCCCATAGCAACACCCTGTACCTGGAGGTAGTGGGAACCCTTAAACAGAAAGACGTTATGTCTAAGGATGTCAGGGAATCAACAGCAGGAGAAGGGCTCTAGGACCCAGCATCTCTACCAGCACTTATGGTAGGAGAAGGACTTTAGGACCCAACATCTCTGGCAGGAGAAGGACTTTAGGACCCAGTATCTCTACCAGCAGGTCACATGGGCCTATATAAGGAAGTCTGCTGGTGTCTGCAATTGCTGGTTTGTCTTCAGCTCCCCCTGTGTTCCTGTGCCCTGTATTATCTGCTGATCTGTTCTCCTGTGTACCGACCCAGCTTGTTTTGACCTGCTCTTCCTGATCCTCTGGCTTGACCCTTTGGCTTGCACCTGACTTCCTCCTGCCTGCTCCCAGCATCTAACCCCGGCCTGGCTTTTGGACTCTGCTTATCTTGCTCCCTGTACTAAGACGCAGCTGATCTTAGGTCATTCTGATCCTGGACTGTCTCTCTGTGAATGACCCCTGGCCTGGCTCCTGGCTCCGCTATTCAGTTATTCCACTGGACTCTGTCTCTGGACCTTTCAAGCATGCCTGTCCCTGGCAACCTGGCACCCGTGCTTCTGTGGGCACCACACCTGCTGTTCCACCTTCAGTGGTGTGCTGCGCTCCGCCGCAAGGGGAGCCCTCCCAGAATCTCGGCCTCCTACCAAGTTACTGACAAAGGATGAGATCCAACATCTCAAGTATGAATTTATTGAATTTCCACTCTGTGGTTGCCTTTTGTTGTAAAACACGACTAACAGCAGCTACCCCTAGATCGTGCGGTATGCTTTTATATAGTGATTCGACGTCTAAAGTGACCAGAATGGCCGAATCAGGAATCACCAAGTCCTCCAATATTTGCAATAAATGGATAGTATCCTTAGTATAAGATGCCAACTCTAGGACATGAGGTCTTAGATGTTGGTCAATGACTTGACTAACACCTTCGGATATACTACCGTTTCCTGAAATGATGGGGCGGCCTAGGGGATTGTAGAGATCTTTGTGTACTTTTGCAAGTGCATACATAGTGGGAGTACGAGGATGTCTAGTACGTATAAACTCCAACAGTTCACCAGTAATGGCCCCTATCATGAAAGCTTCATCAGCCAGGTGATAAAATTCCTGGTTGAACTTATCAACTAGTGAGGCTGAAATTTTCCGGTAGCATTTTCGATTGTTAAGGATTGTAAAGCACATATGGAATTATCCATTAATACGATATTGCCACCTTTATCAGACCCCTTAATTGTTATGTCAAAGTTATTCTTTAATGATTTTAAGGCATTCTGTTGTTCGTGATTAAGATTTTTGACTGATTTATCTTTATTTAAAGATTCAATTTCTCTGGTAGTTTGACAAATAGAGCCAGAGCTGGATTTTGGCTCAATGTGGGAAATCTATGCGATTTCCTTTTAAATGGCCTTTTCTGTTGTACATCACATATTTGTTCATCTTCACTATCCTCACTTTCCCAGGCATCCAACCAACCAGACTCCACTCCCTCATTTTTCTGTAGAAGCAGATTCAGGTCCCGAAGGGCCTTGAAATCTGCTGCTTTGAGATTGGGAGCAACTGTCTCCTCCCGTTTAGTTGCTTTCGTATACATACTTTTCAGAAGCAATTTTCTAGCAAATAAGAAAATATCCTTCACCGTTTCAAAATTATCCAGACTCCTTTTGGGGCAAAAGATAAGAACCTCTTCCTCTCCCTCAATGAGTATATGAGATGATAAATTGATTATATTTAGTTTGCCGGTTGGGTATTTTGGGTCAATATGGGTTCCTGTTCTTTCTGTGCTGTTAGTGCTTGTGTCAAGGTCATCTTGTCTAAAAAATCATCAAGTTGGGTTTGATTTTTTGGAATAGTTCCCAACTCTTTACTAGTTTTAGTTGTTTTACTTTTACCTATGATTGACCCTTTGATACCTTCAATATTGGCTTGAGTATGTCTGGGGGAACTATCCACTTTGCCTCCACGTGATGTATGTGGTGCATCTGCAGTTTGTTTCTTGTTGATCTGTTGGAGTTCACCCTCCATTTCCAGTAATCTGGCAAAAGGACCCTTTCTCTTTCTGAGAGTGCGATCTGTGTGGGAGGAGGCTGAGGAAGAAGCGTTAGAGGTTGTATCCGAGCTATAGTCATTTTTCACTTGATTTCTAGAAGGTTTCTTAGTTTTGTTTTTGAAATTCTTGTTTTGGTGCCATCTATAGGCTCAATTCTCACCAAAGGCATTTTTGTCTCTCCAAAATTTCTTTTTTTTCTTCTGGAGAATAGCCTTACTAAATACCCTGCTGGGCCGGCTGGGCTGTGATTTTCCATTCAGCCCAATTATTATATATATATATATATATTTCTTTTTTTTTACATAGGTGACCCATCATGATTTTTCATGTATTTATCTAGTTGGAACATACTTTTTCTATTATCCTGGACATATTGATTTTCTAATCTTGTTTGGGACATCCTGACAGTTTGTTGGCCCTTTGTTTGGTTTACATCTGCTCCGCTGTGTGGATTACGGAGCTGTTTTTGATTTTGATTTGTATTTTTTAGATATTCTCAACGTGCAGCATGTGATCTACAGTGACTTTCACTGTCAGCAGTGATTGCCTTTGCTCTCACGTCCTGGATTGTAGGGGGGTGTGGCTGTGTGTGCTAGCCACGCTCCCCTTGCATTCTGTCTTAGACACGTTTTGCCTTGTCGATGGGTCTTCCGTATGAGCGACGCTCGGGGGATGACGTCATCACCGTCATGTGGTGTGACGTCGTCCCCCGACGCTCTGCGAGGCTCTGACAGTTGAAAGCACGGGCCATATAAGGAGGACGCCGGGAACCCCAGAGCCGCCATCCTTACCTCCTGACATCCTGCTTGGAGGTTGAACATTTTTGTTTTGGATAGGAGAGGTTTAACCTCTCCCTTATTCAGATGTCACTGCGGACTTTGGGCAGCTTTGGGTTGATCTGTGAGAGGAACCAACAGATCCAGGGTGGATCTGTTGGTAAGCTTAGTTCTTTTGGATACGTTTAATTTATTTCACTCCTGTGTTTTAAGTCTCTGGGCTTCACTTGTGGAGAGGAGCTTCTTGGGTTCCTCTTGGGGAGTGATATTTTGCTCATTGTATGCTTTTAACCCTGTGGAGTGTATTCCCCTTTTTTGTCAATTATGGCTTTAGAATCCCCCTTTTTTTAATGGCTATCTTGTGTTTTACTTTCTAGATGGTCCTTATATTTTCCCTCTCTATTACCCCTTAGGGTTGGGAATTTTTATTTCCATCCTCCTGGTGGTTTGGATTTCCCCATTTGGAGCAAACTCCACCTAGAGATTTTTGATTCAGATGTCATATTTTGTAAGTACCTCCCTTTTTTCTTTTTTTTTTGATATGAGCTTCACCACATGCTGTGTGTTTTTCTCGTAGGTCCCCCTATTATTGCTGCTCTCAGCCATTGTTTTTAAGGCAGTATTCCGCCTTACTAATTTGGTGCCTCTTTTGGATTACAACATTCAAGGGTTTTCTTGCATGTTGAAAGGCTAACACAAGCTCTGTGGATGTCTGATGGGGTGTAGGAACTTTTTATTCGAATCACTGCTTTTTGATATGTAAGTTTTTTTGTACACTTTGACATAAGCTTTATATATAGTTTCAGATGTATGCTATAAGATATATCTCTGTATTTTATATACTTATTTCGTATCTTGTCCTTTTCAGAAATGGCAAAATTGTCCCTGAGGAGGATTATATATTTATTTCAAAACGCGTCGGACTCTCACTCATGGATAAGGAGCATCTATGTAGTGGGATTTTTTTGCCATCACTGTAATATATTGTATTTGTGTTATCCTCATATTTGTCTCTCTAGAAGATTGGTTTTTAAACTTTTTTGTACTAATAAAATCTAATAAAAAACTAATAAAAAATTTTTTATACAATTTCTCTAATTAATTCTATTATTGCCCTTAAAATCCCACTTTCTGAGGTTCTTTTTTTACTGTCTAGGGATGGTGGCAAATTTCGCGTCAATTCATGGGAGTTTATTTTTTCTACTGCTAAAATTACTGCCTTCGATTTGACCTTTGCGGTGATACCTCACATGCATGGTGCAATTGCTGTTTACATATGACACCAGACCGACGCTTGCATTCACCTTCGTGCGTAAGCACAGGGGGACTGGGGGGCTTTTTTTATTATTATTTATTTTGCTTTTTTTTTATTTTGAAACTGTTCCTTTAATTTTTTTTTTAATCATTTTTATTGTTATTTTAGGGAAAGTAAATACCCCCTAGATCTCTCCTCTGCCCTCAAAACATCTGACCACACCAAGATCGGTGTGATAAAATGCTTTCCCAATTTCCCAATGCCACTGTTTATATCTGGCGAAACCTAAGTCATGAAATGCTCATAGCTTCTGATTTCTTAGGCCATAGAGATGATTGGAGCCATTCTGGTCTCTGATCAGCTCTATGGTCAGCTGGCAGAACCACCGGCTGCAATCTTAGGTTCACAGGAGAGCTTGAGAAAAACATGGAAGATGGTGAGGGGGGGAGAATTCCCTCACCATTGCTTGTAAAAGCAGTCTAGAGGCTAATTAGCCGCTAAGATTGTTTTTACATGAAAGCTGACCGCTGGCTGTAAAGAATGATACCAGGATGATACCTAAACCTGCAGACATCATTCTGGTATAACCACTCAAAGTCCACCAACATACCGGTACGTCGCTGGTCCTTGTTGGGCATACATTGTAATGTTCTTTTTTTCATGCAGCATGTGGGCTGAAAGAATAAAAGAGATTGATCGGTGGGTATGCCATTAGAATACCGCCCTTCATCCACCCACTTCTAAAGATGGGCATACATGCATCATTTTTTTTTTAACTGTCAAGATAAATAAATCAGTGCTGCACCTGAGTGGCGCACCTGCTATGAAAATGATGGTTAACAATAAAACATTACAGTAAAACAGTAAGACATACCATACCTGCAAAGCAAATACAATAAAACATAGTAACAATAAAACGGAGAATAGATATAGAACAATAGTGAGCAAACAAAAGAGCGGACAATAGAGAGCAAACATAAGAGAGAGAACAATAGAGGGAGAGAGAAGAAAAATAAAACAATTTTTGGCTCTTTTATTTTATATTTTTTTGTGTGTTTTTTTTTGTTTTTTCACTTTTATAAAAACTGTAAACTGAATGTTACAGATTAGGGTCTCTCAAAATGTGATGGTCATCACATCTTTTGAGACCCTGTGTTAGTGTGCCCTAGGACTGTGTAGTGCTGTACCCTACGCTAATACTCCACTAGTGTGTGGTAGTGTTTGAAATAGTCACTGATGCTGAGACCAGGTTGGTCAGGACAGGAGGGACAATAAAAGCGAGTGTCACGCCTAAATGCACGTTTTCTGCAGACACAGTACCAGGGAGGACATACGGAAAATGCCTCTCATGCAGCCGGCTCATTGCAATTGAGTTGGGAAGGTGGGCCATAGCACCGTTTGGAAACAGAAGGGCTGTGACGATCTCTTCCTGGAATTTGAGGAAGGATCCAGTCTGTCCTGAAGCTTTGTATAGCACTAAAGCGTTCGGCAGAGCCAATTGAAATAAGTATTCAGACACTTTTTTGTACCAGCGTCTGGCCTTAAGGGCAATTAAGTACGGTGCCAACATCTGGTCATTGAGGTCCACCCCTCCCATATTAAGGTTGTATTCGTGGACACAGAGGGGTTTCTCCACAACACCAGTCGCCGTAGAAATTTGAACTGTCGTATCTACGTGAAGCGAGGACAGAACGAAAACATTCCGTGAATCCCTCCACTTCACTGCTAGCAAATTATTACACTTCAAGCAGGCTCTCTCCCCCGTCTAAGTCGGGGTTCTACAAGCCATTGGGGTAAGCCCCGGCGATTAGATTGCACGGTGCCACATGCGCCCATTCCATAATCAAAAAGGTGACTAAAAAGTGGCGCTCGTGTAATAATTGTACACCTACAAGTGGTACCCCTTTCCAGGTAAGGGTGACACTAAGTCCCACACAATCTTGCCAGCCCTCCCAATGTAGTCTGGGCAGTTCTCCAGCTCTACGTGACTATCTTTTCCTTTGTAAACCATAAAACTAAATGTATAGCCTGTTGCCCAATCACAGAGCTTATACATCTTGACCTCATATGTGGCACGCTTGCTGGGAAGATACTGTTTGATAGACAAGCCACCAGAAATCTTAATCAGGGACTCATCAACGCAGACAACTTGATCGGGAGTAAACAAGGCTGCAAACTGTTGGCTAAAGTGGTTTAAGAGGGGGCAAATTTTGTAGAGCCGATCGAATCCAGGGTCACCCCGAGGACGACAGAGCATGAACCACAAGATCCGCTCGTATCGTGTCCTGGTCATGGAGGCAGAGAACACAGGCATATGGTGAATTGGGTCAGTGGACCAATATGACCGCAACTCACTCTTTTTAGTTATGCCCATGAGGAGGTATGGGCCCAGGAAGGTTTTAAATTCGGAGACCGTAATAAGTCTCCAATCTCTGGCAAGGGTCAACTGGGGATTAGCGGCGATAAATTGACCAGCATACAAATTGCTTTGGTCCACAATAGATCTATAGAGATCTTCCGTGAAAAACAGCGAATAAAAATCAACTGACGTAAAATCAACCTGAATTCCGGGTTGGCCATTGAATGGGTGAAGTAGGGGTGCTGCAGAAGTGGTTTTATCCCAATTAGGATTGGCAAATGCAGCAGGAAGGGCACTATGGGCTCGATGGGCCTGTATTTGTCTTCTTCTTGGTGGCAGCTGGACACTACTAGTGCTAGCCACCTCACCAGCTTGAACTGCACTTATGGGACTCGCCACTTCACCAAGTGTTACTGCAGTGCTGGATGTACGACCAGGATGTACTAGGCCACTGGTGCTTGCCAGTTCACTAGAAGGATGAGCGGCACTAGTATTGGCTCTCTGCACCATACGAGAGCCCTGTGGTTCTTGCACCTCAACGACAGCAGAAGAACGGGGTCGGGTATGCCTGACCTTGGCAGGGACCACTACTCCGTCGTCAGAGCTATCTGTCAGGGTGCTGCTGCTGTCTACCGGTTCGTTTTCTGAGCCTGAATCTGACAGATGAGTGACTTCCTCTTCACTATATGTCATGCTCAGAAATGTGTAGGCCTCTTCACTACTGTACCTTCGATTTGACATTTTGGTCTCTAAATTTACTGGTACAGTAGTGAGACTCACAGGAAAAAGAGCTCCTGACTGTCAGCGACTGCTTCAAACTACAAAAAAACTGTTAGCGCTTGCAGGGATCAGGCCTGATTCTGCGAACGCTACAGTTATGTGTTTTTGTAAGTGACAGTGATCAATTGATACTGCACTTGGGTGGGCTGAGCTGGCTGGAGGATCTAAACGCAGGTGCTAGCAGGTATCTGGGCTGATCCCGCTAACACTGCGTTTTTGGGAACCCTAAACTGCTGGGGATGCTAGTATAGATCTGATCAGATATCGATCCGTTCAGACACTATACTACTAAGGGAGGTGTATGGTGCATGCGTGGGTGTTAGCGCTACTGGCACTAATCTGACGCTGCCTGGGGCAACGCAGACCCTATCTGACACTATACCCTAACTGATATCACCCGCCGGGTGATCAGAGGGTTAAACCTTTATTTATGTAATATACAGCGGGTGCCCTGACGCTATAAAAAAAATTAGCTAACAAGTGTCACCCGTGACACTAATACAGTGATCACTGGTGTAAGGGGGTGATCAAGGGGTTAAACCTTTATTAGGGGGGTTAGGGGGGTCCCTAGACCTATCTGGGCCTACACTAAGTACCCTAGCACTGATTTTTGTCGCTAATGACACCAGTACAGTTTTAAAAAAAAAATATGAACACTGCACTGGGTGACACAGTGACAGGGGGTGAAGGGGTTAATTGGGGGGGGAGATCAGGGGGGTGGCAAATGTACCTACGTGAACTGGTCTCAGTGTAGTGTTGGTGCACTTACTGTTCTCTCTCTTCTCTCTGGAACGGAAAAGAGCTCCACGAGGGGAGATGACATCACTTCCCCTGCTGTGTTTACACTTACACATGCAGGGGAAGGATTTCATTCACCAGGAGCGATCACCAGGTCCAGGCCAGATACCATTGGCCTGGGGATTGATCAGTTCTGGATCGAATCCGATCGTCGCGCGCGACGTATAGCTATGACGCTTCACGCAGCCGGGCCAACCCGCCGCAGTATAACTGCGGCGGCTGGTCCGGAACCAGTTAATTTTATATATATATGTATATATATATAATAATCAGTGGTAAGCATGTCATCTGTGTGCATCCCCACCCATAGACAGCCAAGCAAAGCAGCACACAACCGCAAAGGAGCAAGAACTGGCTGCAGGGGCGCGTATAACTTTGTAAGTATAATCTAGCAAAGCAGGTAGCAAAGGTAATATAGATAGGTGGAAACTACTTACGGTGCTATATAACAAAAGTAGTATAGGCAGAAGGCCTGGCAGGGAATTCCACTGATCCCAAGCTTCGTATGCCTTAACCGAATTGTATAGATCTAAAAGGAAATGTATAACAGTATGTATACATCTACATGTAATAAGCCCAAAACGCATCACATATACAGTATAATGTCTGCATATAGCGGTCAAAGAGGGTTTAATAGAAAAAAGAGTAGTCACACTAAGATAATAGCATATGGGGGGCGCATATGGGGGGCGCATACGCGGCGCGATGCGGCACGGACGTGTCTGAGCACAGCTCCATCAGACTCAGCTTGCCAAGCAAGATTCCCAGGGCTAATCCACACCGTTCCTAACGGAATCCACCCAGCACCCCTGCGGGACACATTCGTGCAAGGGCGAAAAAGGCGCTCCCAGCACTTGCTAACAAACTATCTTCTCAGCATGGAGAAATCACAGGCCAGGATGTCCCAAAATGGCGCCGGCTCCTCTGCAGCCTCCAGCAATTCCACACCTGCAAACTCCTCAGCAACGAGAAGCAGTGAGTACAATACACCATTATCCAAAGCTGATTTGGATGACAGCCTATCAGCTATATATGAGAAACTAGTAGACAAAATACAGCTGGAACTACATAAATCCACAAATGCTCTATCACAAGAGATAGCAAATACAGAAAACCGCACTGACATTCTTGAGACTAAACATAACAAACTTTCTCTTGCCCACAATGATCTCAGGAAGGATTATGAGACACTAGCAGATAGTTTTGCATTTATGCAAGCCCAAGTGGAAGATTTGGACAATAAAAATCTTAGTAACAATATAAGAGTGCGTGGTATCCCAGAATCTGTTACCGATCTTACACCTGCTATCTCCAAACTCTTTCACAATTTCCTGCCTGACAAACCCCTATCTGCATTCACCTGTGACAGGATTCATAGGGCTCTTCGCCCTAAACCAACACCGGATGAACCCCCACGTGATATTATTATGTGCATGAAGGATTTTCTTACCAAAGAGGACATCATGCGAGCCTTCTAGCACAAATCCCCCCTCCATTCCTCCTTCTACTTTTAGCACAAATCCCCCCTCCATTCATCCTTCTACTTCTAGCACAAATCCACCCTCCATTCCTCCTTCTAGCACAAACCCCCCCTCAATTCCTCCTTCTACTTCTAGCACAAATCCCCCCTCCATTCCTCCTTCTAGAACAAATCCAACCCCTTCATTCCTCTTTCTACTTCTAGCATAAATTCACCCTCCATTCCTCCTTCTAGCACAAATCCCCCTCCATTCCTCCTTCTACTTTTACTTCTAGCACGAATCCCCCCTCCATTCCTCCTTCTAGCACAATTCCCCCCTCCATTCCTCCTTCTAGCACAAATCCCCCCCTCCATTCCCCCCTTCTACTTCTTTCACAAATCTCCCCTCCATTCCTCCTTCTAGCACAAATCCCCCCTTCATTCATCCTCCTCCTTCCAGCACAAATCCAACCCCTTCTTTCCTCCTTCTACCTCTAGCACAAATCCACCCTCCATTCCTCCTTCTAGCACAAATCCCCCCTCCATTCCCCCTTCTATCTCTAGTACAAATCCCCCCTCCATTCCTCCTTCTACTTTTAGCACAAATCCCCCCTCCATTCATCCTTCTACTTCTAGCACAAATCCACCCTCCATTCCTCCTTCTAGCACAAACCCCCCCTCAATTCCTCCTTCTACTTCTAGCACAAATCCCCCCTCCATTCCTCCTTCTAGAACAAATCCAACCCCTTCATTCCTCTTTCTACTTCTAGCATAAATTCACCCTCCATTCCTCCTTCTAGCACAAATCCCCCCTCCATTCCTCCTTCTACTTTTACTTCTAGCACGAATCCCCCCTCCATTCCTCCTTCTAGCACAATTCCCCCCTCCATTCCTCCTTCTAGCACAAATCCCCCCCTCCATTCCCCCCTTCTACTTCTTTCACAAATCTCCCCTCCATTCCTCCTTCTAGCACAAATCCCCCCTTCATTCATCCTCCTCCTTCCAGCACAAATCCAACCCCTTCTTTCCTCCTTCTACCTCTAGCACAAATCCACCCTCCATTCCTCCTTCTAGCACAAATCCCCCCTCCATTCCCCCTTCTATCTCTAGTACAAATCCCCCCTCCATTTCTCTTTCTACTTCTAGCACAAATCCCCCCTCCATTCCTCCTTCTAGCACAAATCCAACCCCTTCATTCCTCCTTCTAGCACAAATCCACCCCCTTCATTTCTCCTTCTAGCACAAATCCACCTCCCCCTCCATTCCTCCTAGCACAAATCCCCCCTCCCCCATTCCTCCAAGCACAACCACCCCCCCTTAATTCCTTCTTCTATCACAGATTCCACGCCCTCCCCCCATTACCCTTTCCAGCATAAACAGACCCCCATCACCCTTCTCCACAAGCCCCCCTCCTCTTCCAATCTTAGAGGATTAGAGGAATAGTAAGGAGGTGTGAAACGTGGGAAGGGGCAGGGGGGTTTATTAAGCCGTGTACCATTCAAACTAAGAACAATCCTTCTGCTGACAGGATGGGAGAGAGCACAGAGACCCCACACCTCCTCCCGGCTCTCTCCTTTCTGCCGCTGACACTTCTCCTTTCCCCGTCTCGAGGGCAGGGATTGGGGAGAAGCTTAGCGGACACAATGTCTATGGTGGGGGCCACAACTGAAATCTGGGGATCTCTTCAGAACCCCTATAGATCTGGCCCTGGAGTGCAGGGCACATCTGCTGCCTCCCGCGGGACAGGAGCTGGCTGGACAGCACATGGGGGAAGGAGAGAGCCCTGCTGCTCAGTGCAACAGGCACTGCACTTAGCGGGATTCGGCCGTACAGTGTCTACATACAGAGGCTCTGTGTGGCCAGGAGTCACAGCTGAAGAAGGGAGGTGTGCAGCGAGGATGGCCATGCAGCCCGACGGCCCCCCAGGCAAATGCCGGTCTGCCCTATGGCCAATCTGGGCCTGCCCCCAACCATCCTCCCTCTACCCCCAGATCATAGCCCAAGTTTTGTTGTCGGAAAATCTGAGAACCAGCTCTCAAACATTTGTTGTCGGAAATTCCGACAGCAAATGTCCGATGGAGCATACACACGGTCGGAATTTCCAACAACAAGCTCACATCGAACATTTCGTGTGTGTGTGTACGCGGCATAAGAATATATATAAACCCTAACTTATATCTCTTACTTAACAATGGGGGTTACTTACTAAAGGCAAATACACTTTGCACTACAAGTGTACTGAAAGTGCACTTGGAAGTGCAGTCGCTGTAGATCCTAGGGGGACATGCAAGGAAAATAAAAAACAGCAATTTAGTTTACCCATGATTGGATGATAAAATCAGCAGAGCTACCCCTCATTTCAGATCTACCCCTCAGATTTACAGCGACTGCACTTCCAAGTGCACTTGCAGTGCAAAGTAGATTTGCCTTTTGTAAATAACCCCCAATATTAACATCAGAATCCTGTGGGGATCCAAGAGCTTTAAGTCTGGAAAAAGAGGAGGAAATTATATATAAAAATAAAATAATAAGTTTAAATAAGAATAAATTCCCCCCGACACGGCCACATTCAAGGGCAGCAGTAGCAATTTCGGAAGGCAGAAACAACCTACCTAATGCTGGTGGATAAAATAGTGAACCTGCCATCCGTAAGCTTCCAGACAGAGTGGGGCTGTCTCTGGCCAGGAAGCAATGCGTCCATCTGTATGTACGTCCCGACCGGATGTACGTCATATCCGAAACCGGAAATGACGCCCCTCGGACTGGCCGCAAACTACCGTGCATGTGCCTGTCCCCCAGCTGATGTGGGAGGGTGGAACACTGCAAGGGGAGCAAAGAGGGACCAAATCTAACAAGTAGGATGGACCTCCTATATCGCCGCAGTCAAACCGCACATAGTGCAGTCGTACATACGGCGCTGGGCGGCCGCACAGCCAGGGGGTGGAGCCCCCAACACTGAAGGCAACTGAATATGCGGGCTGCACAGGGGAAGGGATAACAAACAGAATGACATGCATAGTAACAAGCACGCAAAGGTGCAGATCAACTTATAAACATTTGATACTAGGTACTAGATATAGAAAAAGCATAGTGTCCATTAGTAAAGCAGGGACAACATAGATAAATACATGTTTGTAGTAATAAATCAACGAGAATATAGGGGGTACATTGAAAGAACAAGGCTGAGCAGATGAAACCAACCACTGCAAGAGGCCATCCAAAACCAGGCCTGAATGATCAACATACATATAACTCAGCAAATACAGACATAACTATTTTAAACATAGCGGAGTAAGGGAAGGAGAAAGAGACTTCTCAAAAGAGCAATACTAACCCAATCATCTATTGGTTGTAATCAAATTAAACCTAGGTATCAGAAACAAATAATGATCTATTAAAGGGACACCCTAGCAATGCAAGTGTAATTATAGAAAGGGTTTATAAGATTGAGTTTTGTTAATACCTGGAGCATATATAGCAGCAAGGCGCTCAATCTATAGAGACTCCTTTTGGAGAATAAGTCTATCCCTTTCTCCTCCTCTTGGGCATTTGGGGACGATGGCCAGAACAATTAACGAGACAAATAGAAGTAGATGCCCCCTAGTTGGGACTTTAAATGGACCACCAACTCCAAGGTTAAGTAAAATTAATCTTTAATATAATATATTAAAATGCAAATACAAAAGATCGCATATATGAAAGAATGCACAACATGTGCTACATAAGACAAACCAATGTATTATGTGAAAACGCTTACAATATAAATGCCCAAATGCCCGACGCGTTTCCGGTATCAGGTGTTCCAATACCTTCTTCAGGGACCAAGGGTTCAGAAAGTTTAGTGTTCAAAATATATTCTGGTGTAGTTATTCAGTGTCAAAGATCCGTATGAAGGACCAATGGGTTTATATTGACACTGCACACCTCATCATTAGTGAGAATTGTGAATAATTAGTGTGTTGTCTGGGTGGGTGGTACCCGCATAGTCTCACGAAGAGTGCTCCAATTATGAGCCAATGTGAGATGAGGTATATATAAAAAGAAAAGTAATTTTGCGCTAACCATACAAAAATAAAATCGTGCTGCTGCTCGTGTTAGTTAATAAATACAAAAGACCCAAAAATAATTAGCATGTAGTGTAACAAGCGCGCATCATAAATTAGTGTGTACTAAAATATAAGTGATCCTAATAGTTTTGACTACTATTATAGGGCGTACACACGGTCGGACTTTGTTCGGACATTCCGACAACAAAATCCTAGGATTTTTTCCGACGGATGTTGGCTCAAACTTGTTTTGTCTACACATGGTTGCACAAAGTTGTCGGAAAATCTGATCTTTCTAAACGCGGTGACGTAAAACACGTACGTCAGGACTATAAACGGGGCAGTGGCCAATAGCTTTCATCTCTTTATTTATTCTGAGCATGCGTGGCACTTTGTCCGTCGGATTTGTGTACACACGATCGGAATTTCCGACAACAGATTTTGTTGTTGGAAAATTTTATCTCCTGCTTTCCAACTTTGTGTGTCGGAAAATCCGATGGAAAATGTCCGATGGAGCCCACACACGGTCGGAGTTTCCGACAACACGCTCTGATCTGACATTTTCCATCGGAAAATCCGACCGTGTGTACGGGGCATAAGTATAACACACTCAAAACCATTCTAATATGAAACAAACCCATTTAAAAAATTACTGAAAAATTATTTTGAAAAAAATTCAGTGAAATTAACATATAATGAAGTTATTTTGATATAATAAGAATTATATGGTAAAAATTATTCTTATAACCACACACTAAAGTGTTCTGATGTGAAACAAACTCATGTGAAAGAAATTACTGAAAGTTGTGCTACTGGCTACAATGTTGCTTAAAGAATTTCAATCCGCAACAATGTAGCAACCACTATACATATCCAATTTGTGCTAAAAATAGTTATCAGTGAAAACTTAACCTCCCTGGATATCTTATATATAGGAATAGTAATCAGTCCTTAATAGGAATATATTAGGTTGATGTTAACACAAATCTTCTTTTTGGGAAGAGACACACTGATAATCCTCCTTCTCACAGATATAGCAGAAAAGGCCGCTTACCGGATCAGATGGATCTCAGGTTAGTGAGATCAGATGAGCATGTTGCATTAGCCTGCCGGCTTCTTGGATTATCACCTGGGTGTTGTTCCTTGGAGGTTTCCTCATCCACTTCGTTCCAATCCACTTTAACAGATCTACCCTCACTGGTACAATGTATCCGATTTCAAGATATTAGCTCTTTTATTCATCCATAGAGAAGATACACCTCAGTGGGAACAAAGCTGAAGGGGCTCCATAGTGCAAATGTGTTTTATAGATTTATTCAAAACCTTTTTCACAGTCACTTCAAAAATTCTTTTCACTGCAAATATTCACAGCAACAGTACACAGCACATCAGGAACCACAAATCAAAAAATCCCAAGTATACACCAAACGGGAACCAGATAAAAACAGGAACCAGATAAAAAATAGCTAAAATTCAGCATACATGCAGAGTGGGAGCAAACCGGCTAGCTGCATGGAGAAAGGACAGAAAAACGTGATGGCGTCACAGCCTCTAGCTCCACCCGACGCGTTTCCCCTAAACAGGCTTCCACTGGGAACGGGGACATGTCAGACATATATGCGTTCTTTTGTATTTGCATTTTAATATATTATATTAAATATTAATTTTACTTAACCTTGGAGTTGGTGCACCATTTAAAGTCCCAACTAGGGGGCATCTACTTCTATTTCTATTGAAAGGGATGGGACCACCATACTCTAGATGAGATGATGGGAGCCTCCTTCTTGTTTATAAACAAGACAAAGGACGTGTCGAATCTGTGATATAAGTCTAAATGTCGGCCTCCCGGGTGAGAATTTTACCATTTGCTGAATAGTACACATGATCGTTTATCCTTTGTCTCAAATGTCTGGCCGTCTTCCCCACGTAGAAGTCTCCGCACTTGCAAAGCATAAGGTAGACTATGCCCTGTGTTTCACAGTTGGCATGGAAATTGGGGACAAATACTTCTCCATTAGCAAGGATAAACCTATTGCCTATATTGATCCTGGGACAAAATGTGCATTTCCCACATCTATAAATGACTTTTGTGGGTTTGGAGGATTTGGAGTCCCCAGAATAATGACTGCAGACGAGTCTATCATGAAGTGATTTGGCTAGTCTGAAGACCAACTCTGGGCGTGGTCCAACATATTTTCTCAGAATTGGGTCCTCTTGTAATAAATGCCGATGATTAGCCATGATATGTCTCAATGCAAGATGTTGAGAAGAGAATCTAATAATTTATTTGACTGTAGGCTGACTATCAGGAACTTTAGTTTTAAACAGTAATTAATTCCGAGTCTGTCGCATTGCTCTCTGGAGTAGAGTCTATGCTTGATGGAGTAGAGTCTTACTATAACTCCTAACTAGAAGACGTGTACGTAGGGACTTTGCATGCATTTAACAGACTTCCAAAAACAAGCCATTACATCGTAACCTGATATATTGTGCATATGGGATGCTGCGTATCAAAGCTGGAGCATGTGCACTTGATGCATGCAAAAGATTGTTTCCTGCTGTCTCCTTATGAAACAAATCAGTTGCTAAACAGTTGTCATTGTCTTTAACCACTTCAGCCCCGGAAGGTTTTACCCCCTTCCTGACCAGAGCACTTTTTACAATTCGGCACTGCGTCGCTTTAACTGCTAATTGCGCGGTCATGCAATGCTGTACCCAAACGAAATTTGCGTCCTTTTCTTCCCACAAATAGAGCTTTCTTTTGATGGTATTTGATCACCTCTGCCGTTTTTATTTTTTGCGCTATACACGGAAAAAGACCGAAAATTTTGAAAAAAATTATATTTTCTACTTTTTGTTCTAAAAAAAATCCAATAAACTCAATTTTAGTCATACATTTAGGCCAAAATGTATTCGGCCACATGTCTTTGGTAAAAAAAAATGTCAATAAGTGTATATTTATTGGTTTGCGCAAAAGTTATAGCGCCTACAAACTAGGGTTCCATTTTCTGGAATTTACACAGCTTTTAATTTATGACTGCCTATGTCGTTTCTTGAGGTGCTAAAATGGCAGGGCAGTACAAAACTCCCACAAATGATCTCATTTTGGAAAGTAGACACCCCAAGGAAATTGCTGAGAGGCATGTTGAGCCCATTGAATATTCATTTTTTTTGTCCCAAGTGATTGAATAATGACAAAAAAAATAAAAATTACAAAAAGTTGTCACTAAATGATATATTGCTCACACAGGCCATGGGCATATGTGGAATTGCACCCCAAAATACATTTAGCTGCTTCTCCTGAGTATGGGGATACCACATGAGTGGGACTTTTTGGGAGCCTAGCCGCGTACGGGGCCCCGAAAACCAATCACTGCCTTCAGGATTTCTAAGGGCATACATTTTTGATTTTACTCCTCACTACCTATCACAGTTTTGAAGGCCATAAAATGCCCAGATGGCATAAAACCCCCCCAAATGACCCCATTTTGGAAAGTAGACACCCCAAGCTATTTGCTTTGAGGCATGTTGAGTCCATGGAATGTTTTATATTTTGACACAAGTTGCGGGAAAGTGACAATTTAATTTTTTTTTTTTTTTGCACAAAGTTGTCACTAAATGATATATTGCTCACACAGGCCATGGGCATATGTGGAATTGCACCCCAAAATACATTTAGCTACTTCTCCTGAGTAGGGGATACCACATGTGTGGGACTTTTTGGGAGCCTAGCCGCGTACGGGGCCCCGAAAACCAATCACCGCCTTCAGGATTTCTAAGGGTGTAAATTTTTGATTTCACTCTTCACTGCCTATCACAGTTTCGGAGGCCATGGAATGCCCAGGTGGCACAAACCCCCCCCAAATGACCCCATTTTGGAAAGTAGACACCCCAAGCTATTTGCTGAGAGGCATGGTGAGTATTTTGCAGCTCTCATTTGTTTTTGAAAATAAAGAAAGACGAGAAAAAACATTTTTTTTTTCTTTTTTCAATTTTCAAAACTTTGTGACAAAAAGTGAGGTCTGCAAAATACTCACTATACCTCTCATCAAATAGCTTGGGGTGTCTACTTTCCAAAATGGGGTCATTTGGGGGGGTTTTTTGCCACCTGGGCATTCCATGGCCTCCGAAACTGTGATAGGCAGTGAAGAGTGAAATCAAAAATTTACGGCCTTAGAAAGCCTGAAGGCGGTGCTTGGTTTTCGGGGTCCCGTATGCGGCTAGGCTCCCAAAAAGTCTCACACATGTGGTATCCACGTACTCAGGAGAAGCAACAGAATGTATTTTGGGGTGTAATTTCACATATTCCCATGGCATGTTTGAGCAATATATCATTTAGTGACAACTTTGCGCAAAAAAAAATAAAAAAAATAAAAAATTGTCTCTTTCCCGCAACTTGTGTCACACTATAAAATATTCCATGGACTTGACATGCCTCTCAGCAAATAGCTTGGGGTGTCTACTTTCCAAAATGGGGTCATTTGGGGGGGGGTTTGTACTGTCCTGGCATTTTATGCACAACATTTAGAAGCTTATGTCACACATCACCCACTCTTCTAACCACTTGAAGACAAAGCCCTTTCTGACACTTATTGTTTACATGAAAAAGTTTTTTTTTTTTTGCAAGAAAATTAAAAAAAAGAAAACTATTTTTTTTTTATTTTATATTTTTGTATGTGTTTTTTTTTTTTTTACACTTTTTTTTGTAACTAACTTTTATAACTGTAACCGGTTCCATGTTCGGGTCTCTCAAAATGCGATGGCATCTTGGGAGACCCTGTGAAAGTGTGCCTAGTCTGTGCAATGCTGTACCCTACGCTAATACCCAACTAGTGCATGGTAGCGTTCAAAACATTCAGCAAAGACCAGGATTGTCAGGACAGGAGCGACAATAATAGCGGGTGTCACGCCTATATCCGCGCTTGCTGCAGACACAACATCTTTTTTGGGGGGTTCGCTGGGTAGGGGTACTCGGGAGGACATAAAGAAAATGCCTCTCATGCAGCCGACTGCATTTGGTTGGGGATGTGAATGGGGGAAGTACGGGCGCTGCAGAAGCGGTGGGTTCCCAATTAGGATTGGCGAATGCAGCAGGAAGGGCACTATGGGCACGACGGGCCTGTGTTTGTCTTTTTGGTGGCAGCGGGACACTACATGTGCTTGCCA
Organism: Lithobates septentrionalis; assembly: GCA_037952835.1. NCBI lineage: Eukaryota > Metazoa > Chordata > Amphibia > Anura > Ranidae > Lithobates > Lithobates septentrionalis. The sequence goes on along the minus strand of JBBDGP010000610.1, from coordinate 2,623,602 downwards.
CCTCACCAGCTTGAACTGCACTTATGGGACTCGCCACGTCACCAAGTGTTACTGCAGTGCTGGTTTGACTACGACCGGGGTGTACTAGGCCGCTGGTGCTTGCCAGTTCACCAAAACGCTACAAAAAAAACTGTTAGCGATCGCAGGGATCAGGCCTGACTCTGCGAACGCTGCAGTTATGCGTTTAGTGTTTTGTAAGTGTCAGTGATCGATCGATACTGCACTTGGGTGGGCTGGGCTGGGCCGGGCGGAGGGGCAAAACGCAGTTGCTAGCAGGTATCTGGGATGATCCCGCTAACACTGCGTTTGTGGGAACCCTAAACTGCTGGGGACGCTAGTATAGATCTGATCAGATCAGATATTGATCCGATCAGATACTATACCACTAAGGGAGGTGTACGGTGCGTGCGTGGGTGTTAGCGGTACTGGCGCTAACCTGACGCTGCCTGGGGCTGGTGCTTGCCAGTTCACCAAAACGCTACCAAAAAAACTGTTAGCGATCGCAGGGATCAGGCCTGACTCTGCGAACGCTGCAGTTATGCGTTTAGTGTTTTGTAAGTGACAGTGATCGATTGATACTGCACTTGGGTGGGCTGGGCCGGGCGGAGGGGCAAAACGCAGGTGCTAACAGGTATCTGGGCTGATCCCGCTAACACTGCGTTTTTGGGAACCCTAAACTGCTGGGGACGCTAGTATAGATCTGATCGGATCAGATATTGATCCGTTCAGATACTATACCACTAAGGGAGGCGTATGCTGCGTGCGTGGGTGTTAGCGGTACTGGCGCTAATCTGACGCTGCCTGGGGCGACGCATATCACCGCCGGGCGATCAGGGGGCTAAACCTTTATTCGGTAATAAACGGCGGGTGCCCTGACACTATAAAAAATAAACGAACTAACCAGCGTCACCCGTAACGGTTATACGGTGATCAGTGGTGAAAGGGTTAACTAGGGGGCAATCAAGGGGTTAAAACATGTATTAGATAGTATATGGGGGTCCCTGTCGCTATAAAACGCTGACGGCGAACCTAAATATTTACCTCCCTAACTAGCGTCACCAGCGACACTAATACAGCAATCAGAAAAATGATCGCTTAGTGACACTGGTGACAGGGGGTGATCAAGGGGTTAAAACTTTATTAGGGGGGGTAGGGGGGTACCCTCGACCTACAGGGGGCTAATACTCACTGCCCTAACACTGTAACGGTCACAAACTGACACCATGCAGTAATTAGAAAAAAAAATAAAATAAATACTGCTTGGTGTCAGTTTGTGACAGGGGGGGGGGTGATTGGGGGGGGATCGGGGGGCGATCGGGGGGGGGGGGGGGTCGGGGGTGTAAAGTATGCCTGGCATGTTCTACTGTGTGTGTTTGTGTTTTGTGCACTTACATGTCTTCTCTCCTCGGCGCTGGAACGGAAACTGCCAAGCCGAGGAGAGATGACATCACATCCTCTGCCTGTGTGAAACTACACACAGGCAGAGGAGGATTCCCATTGGCTGGGAGCGATCGTGAGGGGGGGGGGCCACGATCGGATGGTCTCCCCCTCACCTCCCAATGCTCCCAGTGAAATGCCGACCGCCGCTGGCACCGGGGGGGGTCCGATCAGACCCCCCGCCCGCGGGAGGCAGATCACGTACGGGTACGTGATTCTGCCTGCCCGTGCCATTCTGCCACAGTATATCTGCGTTAGGCGGTCGGCAAGTGGTTAAATATATGGTTCTAGAGGTATCACAGCTGAAGGTAAATTTTAAATAAAATGAGTTATGGTTCAGGGATTCTATGAACGCATCCAATGATGCCCTAGTGTTAGTCCATATAATCAAAACATTGTCGATGTAATGCATCCAACATAGTATATCATTTGTTAAGGACGATAATGCTTCATTGGGAAAAAGATAACGTTCCCACCCCCAGGTACAGGTTAGCATAGGCCGGGGCACAACAAGTGCCCATAGCCACTCCCTGTACCTGGAGGTTGTGGGAGTCTTTGAAACTGAACCAATTATATGTCATAATAAATTGAAGATCTAAAATCAACTCATATATCCACTGGTGATGATCCTCTTCATAGAGAAAGGTGTGGATCGTCTTGACGCCCCGCTCGTGTGGGATGCTGGAGTAAAGTGCTTCAACATCCAAGGTCACGAGCTGGGCGTCGGGAGGAACCAATCCCTCAATTTGTTTGAGCAGGTTTAATGTATCTTTAGTATATGATTGCAATCGAATTGCATGGGGCATAAGTACAGAATCCACCAGCTTACTTGCATTTTCAGTCAAAGATCCCATACCCGAAATTATCGGTCTTCCAGGGGGCGAAAGATGGTCTTTATGCACCTTAGGTAGTGCATAAAATGTCGCCACCCTGGGAGATCGAACATTCAGATAATGTAGGTGTCTTTGTCAATAAGACTTTCTGGAAGGCATTATTGATAATTGCCAAGTAATCATTCTTAAACAGGGAAGTACGCAATGTTGGTATACGATGATACCAATCTTGATTAGATAGTATTTTAAGGTACATTTTCCCGTAATTGATTTTAGTCATAAGCACAATATTATAACCCTTGTCCTCTGATTTTATCACCAGATCAGAGTGGTTTTGTAGTTTAGATAATGCCTGTCATTCTGTTGATGTCAAGTTATTTTCTTTAGGAACAATATTGAGACACTTAGTATCACTAGTTACGCTACGTAGGAAGGCCCATATTTGAGGATTAGTTGTGAGATCTGGAAAATTCCTAGATTTTGGTTTACATTTTTTTAAAGGTGTTGGATTGGGTGCTCCTGGAAGAGAGCTAGCCAATGAAACCTCATTGTCTCCACTCTCGTCCAAAAGCAACATTAAATCTCGGAGGGCCTGAATGTCCTCCATTTTAAAATGCTTTATATTGTCAGAGAGTTCACGTTCCTGCTTGGATCACTAATGATCCTGATCAAAGAGGAATTTAAACGTCAAATTCCTCATAAACATATAAATTTCTTTAATTGCTTCATATTTATCCATATTTTGTGAAGGACAAAAACTAAGTCCATATTTTAAAATATGTAATTCATGTCCAGAAAATTAATAAGGAGTAAGGTTTAGAATGTCCAACTCTACGTTGGGGGCAAGTGAAGTGTGGGAAGTGGAAAATTCTGAGTGGGGGTCCCCGACTGATTGATATGTGGATCAAGAGTGCTTTGCTTAGTAAACATTTGTAAGTGAGTCGTAGGTGTTAATGTAGGCATCTGTGAAAAGGTCTGTGTATTTGCTTGTGACAAATTGCTACCATTAGTAAGTGACATATTATGACCATAAGAAAGGTTAGTCATAGTGTTGGGTGCAGTAGACGCAACAGAAAGTGCATTGTGGGTTAAGGCTTGTGTATTAAGAATCTGTGGTGCTTGTATTGCTGTAGGGCCCATATATTTAGTTTGTTCTATATTACGCACACCACTAGTAGAGGGAGCACCGAGACATTGTGCATGATCAAAGGCAATGTTGTCTGCATTGTCTGGTTGTTTCTTAGAATAGGGTGTATAGTGCCCTCCACCATAATTACGCTTAAGTGATCCCGAGTCATTGTGCGTTGAGGTGTTCCCTACTCTGCTGTTTGGTGGCTGTGAAGAAAAGGTAGACATTGAAGAATCAGATTCTGTATCCTCATCTGTAACACCAGTTACATTACCTCTACGTTGAGTTTTACTGTTATTCCTAGGGCCCCTCCCTTGAAAGGGATTAGACCAATGCTAGGCATATCCTTCAAAGAATGCCATCCTGTCCTTAACCAATTTATTCTATTTCTTAAAGATAATATCTTTGGTAATTTTAGTAATATATTCCTTAACTTCTTGCCGTTTAGTGAACTGTGTATGATCTTTAATATGTTCACTCGTGGACTGTAATAGCAAAATCTTCTGATCCAGGCTATTAAGTTCTGTCTGGTATTGATCAAAAGTTTCATAAGATCTGTACTACATTGTGTCAAGATTTTTTTCCCCAGAGTAACTTAAATTTAGGAGTGACATTCTGGAAAGATGGATATAATTGTATTTGTAGGCCCAAAGGGCTAACGTTTTCTCTTACATATTGCTGTTGATAATCTAGTCGCCCCAGACGACGTCAGAGTGTGACGAAACGTACGTCGGGCGTGCTGACGTGCTGCATCTACCGTCTACAGTCTACAGGACGGGCGTTCGCTTTCTAGCCGGCCGGCTCATATGTTTGTTGTTTACCCTTCCGAATGTAAGTGTAATTCTTTTGTTTTTAATAAAAAGTGAAAGCAGGATTACGCTATGTTGCTTTCCTTCTTCCTTTGGTATACCTCTCTTGAGGTTTATCCCTAGCCAGGGGTCACATCTCCACATAGAGTGATAATTGGAAGAACAGCGGGCTTAATCCAAGCTAAGGTGGCGTGTTTCTCCTTGATGGTTCCACCCTGAAAGGCCCCGACCGGGTTAAGGTCGCAAGCTCTTCCAAGCTTGCCGTTTGGTAAGCGCGCATTTTAACAACATCACAGTGGTGCGGTGAAGGACTTATTGATTTCCACCTATCTACGTTTCCTTTTATCCACCATCTATGATTGATTTTGGATAGGATGGTTCACCTTGTTTATGCACCTTGATGAACTTGGAGCCTATCCCAAAATTTGGGCTTAATATTTCACATTCTTTTGGTTATATCATATATAACTTTTTTATCACAGCGCTGCTCTTTTTGTATTTATTATGTTATGTGTGTATCTCACTTTTTAGCGGCTGCTCTTATGTTGATTTTTGATCACTGATTTGTCACCTTTTGACTGTTTTCAATTTTTGTTTTTTCAGTATGCCTGTATGCACTTATTCATTTATGGTATAGCGCGGTGATTTGCCTTTTTCTGTAATCTACATGCCAATGTAAGTTTGGCTTCTTTTTAACCTCTTCCTGCCCGGTGGCCATCAAATGACAGCTGGGCGACGCGGCTCTTGTTCTGGGTGGACGTCATATGACGGCCCTCCAGAACGACCGTTCTTGCGTGCCCGTGGGGGAGCGCATTGCGGCAATCGGTGGTGTGTCAGTCTGATCGCTACACCGATCTCGGTAAAGAGCCTCTGACCGAGGCTCTTTACCACGTGATCAGCCCTGTCCAATCACGGCTGATCACAATGAAAACAGGAAGAGCCGTTGATCGGCTTTTCCTCAATCGCATCTGACAGACGCGAGTAGAGGAGAGACGATCGGCTGCTCTCCTGACAGGGGGGTCTGTGCTGATTGTTTATCAGCGCAGCCCCCCGGATGCCTGCCCAGGACCACCAGGATGCCGCCAGGACCACCAGGGATGGCCACCACAGTGGATCACCAGGTATGCCACACCCTAGACCACCAGGGAAATGCCAATCAGTGCCCAGGCAGCTGCCAATCAGTGCCCAGGCAGCTGCCAATCAGTGCCAATCCCCAATGCCTGCCAGTGCCATCAGTGATGCCTATCAATGCCATCTATCAGTGTCGCATATCAGTGCCCATCAGTGCCACGCAGTGTCACCTATCAGTGCCACCCATAAGTACCCATCAATGCAGCCTATCAGTGCCCACCAGTGCCACCCATGAGTGCCCAGTGCCGCCTATCAATGCCCATCAGTGCTGCATATTAGTGCCGCCTATCAGTGCCCATCGTCAGTGCCACCTCATCGGTGCCGCCTTCTCAGTGCCCGTCAGTGCTGTCTTATCAGTGCCCATTAGTGAAGGAGAAAACGTACTTATTTACAAAATTTTATAACAGAAAAAAAGAAAAACTTTTTTTCTTCAAATTTTTTTTTTTTTTTTTATTTGTTTAGCAAAAAATAAAAAACGCAGAGGTGATCAAATACCACCAAAGGAAAGCTCTATTTATGGGAACAAAAAGATAAAAATTCTGTTTGGGTACAGTGTAGCATGACCGCACAATTGTCATTTAAACAGCGACAGCGCTGAAAGCGGAAAATTGGCTTTGGCAGGAAGGGGGTGTAAGTGCCTATTGAAGTAGTTAAGCAATCTCTTCATTTTGGTCATATACTGATTCCTGTCCTATTTCCTGACCTATATTGGCATTACAATTAGTTTGGATCTCATTCATATAGCCAGTCCAAGCTGTACACACAAAGTCCATATTCTAGTAGTCTCGTGATTGCCAATCCCGAAACTTTGGACTATTTTACATATCAATGCATAGGTTAAATCATATAAACCATCAAAAGCTTTCTGTATAAAGTGGGTGCTTCCACCCCGTTAGAGTGGAAAATTAAGTATTATGTATCACCACATGATGGCCATGTGGATACAGAGTAATTTGTATGCCAACGTCCTAACTAGATTGGAAAATTATTTAGATAAAAGAACATGCACTTATAGGCCCACCCATACAATTAGATAGAAAAATATATACATTTTTATTTAGACATGATTAAAAAACAACATTGTTGACATACATATTAAAAGCATAACATGATTAAACCTATACAGCACTCTCACCACCTACATAACCAAATATTACCATAATACTAGGGTCAAGAATGATTTAGCTTGGGTGATAGTATTGAAAAAGAAGATGGTTGGTGGCACAGGCGTAATAGAGAAAACTCTACATGTTGCACGCCTTTAAGCGCTTCTTCAGGAGCTTGATATCTAATATGCATAAAAGTAAGAACAAAAGCAGACAAACAATGAATTTTTTTTTTAATCAAAAGGTTTTTATTGTTCATAAAACAAACAGTATATGAGACACAGTACACTGTATTTAGACAGTGAAATAACCTATCAACATTTCTCAATTATACCTGTAAATATATACATTACACATTTTGCTCACTTTCCCTTCTCGCAAATTGCCTTCAGAGTATTCTATAGCATGCACCAATCCTGCCTCCTGCCACCCACTCCCCTCCCTCCATGCTCCACTATTTGTCCTGCGTACACTCGGCCCTCCATCCAGATGGCTCCCAATGTGATGTCAACATTTATATGTCTCTCAACAGTCTCATCTGTACCAATTCCATGGGGCTTATACCTGGTGTAGCAAGCCATGCATCCCATAATCTATCAAACTTCCCAGTGTTTCCCCTGTGCTGATATATGTATCTCCCCATTATGAGTGTTTTAGCCATATGTTGTATCCATGTTTTAGCCATGGGGGTTATGGCTGATTTCCAGCTCAAAAGTATGGTTTTACTTGCCTGAAACAGTGCTCTGGCAAATGCCATTCTCGTCCCCTCCTCTGCTATCACCCCCTCCAGAACTCCAAGCAGGCAGCTTAGTGGTTCAAGAGGGATGCTGGTCTGGAACACCAGATTCAGCGTAGCCAGGACCTCCGTCCAAAATCTGTGGAGTTTGGGGCAACGCCAGAGGAGGTGAATCAAATCCCCAGGCACTGTTTTACACCTATTATACATTGGGTCTGATGCCCTGCCCATTTTGTAGAGCTTCACAGGAGTGTAGTGCACTCTCAGTAATATATATAATTTGGAGACCTTTTGTGACACATTTAGTGAACATGCATTGACCGCCTGTAGTGCCTCCTCCCACAATTCCCCTGCAATGGGCCCCACGTCTGCCTCCCATTGAGTCACTGCTCTCATGGGATGCCCCTCCAGAAATGATGAGAGCAGCATGTTGTAGCATTGGGAGATTATACCCTTTGTGTCAGAAGCATCTTGCAGTATATGGAAGATCGGAGTGGGGGACTGAACCCATTCCACTGCGTCCCCTTGTGCTCTGATAGCATGTTGTAGTTGCAGGTAGTAGAATAGCATGTTGGACGGTAATGCATATTTAGATTGCAAGTCGCTGAAAGAGAGAAGGGTCCCATTATGAAAAACATGTCTCAGGTGTGTTATACCCAGGAGGCGCCATTTGGGCCCCTGCTGGATCTTGGCTAGCTCAGTTTATGTGTTGTTCCCCCAGAGTGGGCTATATACCGTGTATCCTTCACGTTCTGAAGCTGTTTAGCTTTGTTCCACACCTTCTGAAGGAGTGAGTATGTGGGCATTCTCTTGTTGGGTTTTTGAAACTGCTGGGCCTCTAGTCCCTCGGGTACCGATTTGGCCCCCGAGCCAAGCAACATGAGCCTGGCCGATGAGCTCACAGGTAAGGGTGTCATGGCTCCTATCAGGTGATGTAACTGTGCAGCCAGATAGTATATCCAAGGGTTGGGTAGGGCAACCCCCCCAGGTATTGCAGCTGCTCCAGTTTAATCCTGGGGGGTTTGGTGTGCCATAATAGTAGCCTGAAAAGAGAGTTGACTACTCTGAATATTTTCAGGGTAATGACTACCGGCGTGTTGTGTAGCAAATATAACAGCTGTGGCATTAGAATCATCTTGATAAGGTTTGGCTTGCCTGCCAGGGGCATTTTAAGTTTGTTCCATATGTGTATTTTATCTCTAAACCGGGTCAAGAGGGGGTAGATGTTCAGCTTACAGAAATCAGCCGCTATGGCGGAGATATTTATACCCAGGTATTTGAAGGAGGACACTACGGGCACCAGGCAAGAGAGCCCCTCACCAAGCTCGGGGGTCTCATCCAGGAACATTAAAGCTGATTTGGACCAATTGATAGTGAGGCCAGAGAAACTGCCAAATTTCGTAATAAGGGACATAACCTGTACCAAAGAGTCATCCATGTCTGCCAGAAAGAGGAGCATGTCATCAGCGTAGAGCATGATTTTCTCATGCAGTTCACCATAGCGGAAGCCCTTGACCTGTGGGCAATTGCGCACCTGAGCTGCAAGGGACTCAATGGCCATAGCAAAGAGCAGGGGGGACAGGGGACATCCCTGTCTGGTCCCCCTGCCCAGTGCAAAAGTGTCCTATCTGACATGCGTATCGCCGCCAGCGGCGTGTCATACAGCAATCTCACCCACCTAAGGAACCTGGGTCCAAACCCAAACTTGGTCAGCACAGCCAACAGATACCGCCAGCCAACACTGTCGAATGCCTTGTTGGCGTCAAGAGACAACAGTGTGGCCAGCCGAATCCGATGGGGTCTGCATATTCAAATATAGCCTTCTAAGGTTGGTCGCAGTGGATTTTCGTGGCATGAAGCCCACCTGGTCCAAGTGGATGATGGACAGAATTATCTTATTAACTCTCATGGCCAGCACCTTTGCTAGTATTTTAACATCACTTTTCAGCAACGAGATAGGCCTATATGAGCTAGGGTCTAAGGGATCTTTACCTGCTTTGAGTAACAGTATAATGTTGACCCTTGTCATGGTTGTAGGTAGCTTACCCGACTTAAAGGAGGAATTAAATACTTCAAGTAGTTTAGGTAAAATTACCCCGCCATACTGGGTATACACCTCTATAGGGATCCCATCATCCACTGGGGCCTTGCATGTAGGGAAGAAAGCAGCCTCCTCCGTCAGTTCGTCAAGAGTAAGCGGGGCTTCCATCGCCACGCACTCCTGGCGGGTCAGAGCTGGAAAAGCCACAGGTGTCCATGTATCATTGTAATTCCTCATCAGTGTAGTCATCACAAGGTTTATATAAGTCCATATAGAAAGCTGCCAGTTCTGCTATGATTTGCTCAGGGTCGTTCACCAACCGCCCTCGAGGGCTACGAATAGCTCCTATAACAGGGGACGATTGCTGAGATCTGGCAATTCTGGCCAACAGTTGGCCGGTTTTTTCCCCTTCTTCATAAAAGGCTTGTTTGGTGAAGAACCTTTTCCGTTCCACGGCAGAGGTTCTAAACTGGTCCAGGGAGTCCTGGCCCGAGATCCATGCCTCCCTCGCGGAATCAGACGGATCAAGTACAAATGTGAGCTCCAGCTGCCCTACCTGGTTTTCAACCTGTTCCAACAAAGCTGACGAGTTGTGTTTAATGGCCGTTATTTCAGGTATGAAAGTGCCTCTCAAAAAGGCCTTAAAGGCATCCCATCTCAGTATTGGATTGGTACACAATCGGTTGTCATAAAAGTATTGTTCTATCTGTTGCACCACACGTTCATGTGAGGTGAAAAGTTTTAGCCAGAAGGCGTTTAGCTTCCACGGTGCTCTAGGCAAGGAGGAAGCCGGGCAGGTAATCAGGTGAGCAGCCAGCAGTGAATGGTCAGAAACCCCCCTAGGGAAGTATTCTACTTTTGGGACCATGTGTAGTATTTGTGGGGATCCTATGCAAAGGTCGATGCCTGACAGATCTATCCAGCCCACCTCCAGCAGAAGTGCCCTTGCCCCCCAATGGAGGTTGAGCTGCAGGATGCCTATCCAGTCTGGAATCCAGGCAGCCATTGAAATCCCCCCATAATCAGAATGGGAACGTCAGGTTTGTCAGGTATGACAGAAGCTGTAAAATCTCCCTAGAGAAGTGTGTGTGTGTGTGTGGGGGGGGGGGGGTATATACACAACGGCAAATATCACAGTCAGAGTAAACACCTTGTAATACAGAAAGACATATCTCCCAAGTGAATCCACGGCTGCATCTATTTCCTGGTAGGCCAAGGAGTGGTATGCCTTGCCCACCCAGGAAAACCGCAGAGAACCCACTGTATCCTTCGTGAGGTGAGTCTCCTGGATGCCCACTATAGCTGGGTGGAACTTTTCCAAACAGGAGTTGATCATAGTGCGTTTCAATGGGTCATGAACGCCACGGACATTCCAAGTCACAATCTGAGTGGTAGCCATGGAAGGTGGGTAAGATCAATGCATCCAATGTCCATAGGCCACATCGCCACAGTTCTGGGCTAACAAGAAGGGGCAACAGGGCCATCATGGGTGCATAGTTCAGTCAGAAAGTGGGCAAGCAGGAGTAGGCAAGGCAACTTGATTCGTTGGTAGGCAGGCAAGAATGGTAAGCTCAGTGCACATTGTAACTGTGTAAGCAGTGAGAATGGTGTGAACTGTCCTGAACAGATCCGTCGGGTGCATGAAGCAAGCCCGCGTGGGGCGAGGGCAAGTCGCCTCTCACTAGCCCCACTCCAAAATTCTGTCAGGGAACATGTGCCAACGGGGCACCAAGTAACATGTCGTCATAACTGGGACTCTGTGTAGCTACAGGAGTCTCTGTGGGAATAGCTCCCCCACAGCAGCTCCGGTTCTAATGTGGTGAAACTTATACTTTCAAAACTCCTGTCAAGCGCTAGTTATGAAAAAGTGTGCAAAGTTCCACTCTGTAGATGTTGGACTTAAGATGTCTACAAGTAACATACCGACCCTGTAGCATGGAATACCGGACATCAGTCTCCCATGTCTGCTTCTCCGCGTCTCCTCAGATCCTGTTCATTGCGATCCAGCCACTCTGTAACGTCTGCAGCTGTTTCGAAGAAGGTGGCCTGGCCTCTGGCCATGACATGCAGTTTGGCCGGGTACAGCATTGCATATGTAACTTGGAGTCTCTGTAGGCGCTTCTTACCTCGGCAAGCTTGGCCCTTTTTCGCTGCACCTCAGCTGAGAAGGTGAGATAAAATTATATTTTGGTTCCGTTATATTGCACTGTACCCCTTTCTCTGGCCAGTCTAAGTATGATCTCTCTGTCTTTGTAATTCAAGAGCCTGGGAAGCATGAACCATGGCGGGTTGCCCGGGGGAAGGGGTCTAGGGGGTGTGCGGTGTGCTCTTTCCACCGCGAACAGCATGGTGAAGGACTCCTTGCCAAATATTTCTTGGAGCCATGTTTCTGTAAAAGCCGTGGGGTCCCTGCCCTCCACTCTTTCTGGGAGCCCCACGATAGGGACATTGTTCCGTCTTAAGTGGTTCTCAATATCATCAGTTTTGGCGTTCGCCTGTGTTGATTGCTGTAGTGAAGCTCTGGCATCTCTGGTGAGGGGGGGCAGCATGTCCTCCATCTCGCTAATCCTACCCTCCACAGCCATGGTCCTCACTCTGATTTTTTGGAGGTCCTGTCTCATGAGGGATACTGTCTCTGTGAGATCCCCCAAACTGCATCTTCAAGCCATCAACAGAAGCTGTGCATCTCTGCACCGCACGTAAGATTTCAATTAACGTAGGCTGTTGTGTCTCTTAAACAATGAATTTAACATCAAAATCAAATATAACTATTTAATTATATATAAATATATATATAATAATAATAAGTAATAAGCATGTCATCTGTGTGCACCCCCACCCATAGGCAGCCAAGCAAAGCAGATCCTGCTTGCTGTTCTACTACGCTGTTCTCTGGCTCCCTGACGTTTTGGCTTGTCTGACTATCCGTTCCGGTTCCTGAACTCTGGCTATGTTTTGACTACGTTTACTCTGTTTACCTTTTTTTATTATTATTAAAAAAGTGTGATTTAACTGTATTTTGGTCTCAGTCTGATCCATGGTTTCTGACAGGAGCAAGAACTGGCTGCAGGGGCGCATATAACTTTGTAAGTATAATCTAGCAAAGCAGGTAGAAAAGGTAACATAGGTAGGTGGAAACCATTTACGGTGCTATATAACAAAAGTAGTATAGGCAGGGGGCCTGGCAGAGAATTCCACCAATCCCAAGCTTCATATGCCTTAACCGAATTGTATAGATCTAAAAAGAAATGTATAAAAGTATGTATACATCTACATGTAATAAGCCCAAAACGCATCACATATATAATGTCTGCATATACAGTGGCTTGCGAAAGTATTCGGCCCCCTTGAACTTTTCAACCTTTTGCCACATTTCAGGCTTCAAACATAAAAATATAACATTTTTATTTTTTGTGAAGAATCACCAACAAGTGGGACACAATTGTGAAGTGGAACGAAATCTTTTGGATTTTTTAAACTTTTTTAACTAATAAAAAAATGAAAAGTGGGGCGTGCAAAATTATTCGGCCCCCTTGCGTTAATACTTTGTAGAGCCACCTTTTGCTGCGATTACAGCTGCAAGTCGCTTGGGGTATGTCTCTATCAGTTTTGCACATCGAGAGACTGAAATTCTTGCCCATTCTTCCTTGCAAAACAGCTCGAGCTCAGTGAGGTTGGATGGAGAGCGTTTGTGAACAGCAGTTTTCAGCTCTTTCCACAGATTCTCGATTGGATTCAGGTCTGGACTTTGACTTGGCCATTCTAACACCTGGATACGTTTATTTGTGAACCATCCCTTTGTAGATTTTGCTGTATGTTTGGGATCATTGTCTTGTTGGAAGATAAATCTCCGTCCCAGTTTCAGGTCTTTTGCAGACTCCAACAGGTTTTCATCCAGAATGGTCCTGTATTTGGCTGCATCCATCTTCCCCTCAATTTTAACCATCTTCCCTGTCCCTGCTGAAGAAAAGCAGGCCCAAACCATGATGCTGCCACCACCATGTTTCACGGTGGGGATGGTGTGTTGAGTGTGATGAGCTGTGTTGCTTTTACGCCAAACATATCCTTTTGCATTGTGGCCAAAAAGTTCGATTTTGGTTTCATCGGACCAGAGCACCTTCTTCCACATGTTTGGTGTGTGTCCCAGGTGGCTTGTGGCAAACTTTAGACGAGTCTTTTTATGGATATCTTTGAGAAATGGCTTTCTTCTTGCCACTCTTCCATAAAGGCCAGATCTGTGCAGTGTACGACTGATTGTTGTCCTATGGACAGACTCTCCCACCTCAGCTGTAGTTCTCTGCAGTTCATCCAGAGTGATCATGGGCCTCTTGGCTGCATCTCTGATCAGTCTTCCCCTTGTATGAGCTGAAAGTTTAGAGGGGCAGCCAGGTCTTGGTAGATTTGCAGTGGTCTGATACTCCTTCCATTTCAAAATGATCGCTTGCACAGTGCTCCTTGGGATGTTTAAAGCTTGGGAAATCTTTTTGTATCCAAATCCGGATTTAAACTTCTCCACAACAGTATTACGGACCTGCCTGGTGTGTTCCTTGTTCTTCATGATGCTCTCTGCGCTTTCAACAGAACCCTGAGACTATCACAGAGCAGGTGCATTTATACAGAGACTTGATTACACACAGGTGGATTCTATTTATCACCATCAGTCATTTAGGACAACATTGGATCATTCAGAGATCCTCGCTGAACTTCTGGAGTGAGTTTTCTGCACTGAAAGTAAAGGGGCCGAATAATTTTGCACGCACCACTTTTCAGTTTTTTAATTGCTAAAAAAGTTTAAAATATCCAATAGATTTCGTTCCACTTCACAATTGTGTCCCACTTGTTGGTGATTCTTCACAAAAAATTAAAATTTTATATCTTTATGTTTGAAGCCTGAAATGTGGCAAAAGGTTGAAAAGTTCAAGGGGGCCCGAATACTTTCGCAAGCCACTGTACCTTAAAAAATGGAGTATGGCTGGAAAGTCCTCAAAATGTAAGGCACCTCATCCCAAATTTTGTTTAGAAACTTGAGAAGGGATAGGAAAAAGGGATTATAACGGTGCAGAGAAATATAAAGGTTACAAGGAGTACATAAAAAGATTTAAATTTTATTTGGTACAATGATTAAAACACAGAATGCATACATAAGTGTATAAACAATAACAAGACAGGGAAATTTACATATGAAACAAGCCAAGGTGTTAAATGGCCAATATAAGTTACAGGTAATGAGTCCCTATATGTTTCGCCAAAGCATTGGCTTCTTCAGGGATTATGGTGTTATTAACCTGTACAAAATGTAGATTCTAAGTGAGAAAACAGAAAAAAAACACATAAATTACATATGAATGATAATTAATATATATAGGGAATTAAACATATTTTATAAATACTGGAAGTATGGCATAGCTATGAATGGATCCCCATGGCTGGTAAACGCCGCATACCCTGATACCTACTCAAATATCCCTGATGGCGGATATAGCACCGAGACCCCCCCCAGAGGAATCAGCAGAAATGCACCGCAAATGGGCCTTCGTTCAACAAATGACTACTGCAATTAAAAATATGGACCTTACATAGTTACACATAGTAGGTGAGGTTGAAAAAAGGCACAAGTCCAACCCATGTGTGTGATATGTCAGTATTACATTGTATATCCCTGTATGTTGCGGTCGTTCAGGTGCTTATCTAATAGTTTCTTGAAACTATCGATGCTCCCCGTGAGACCACCGCCTGTGGAAGAGAATTCCACATCTTTGCCGCTCTTACAGTAAAGAAGCCTCTACTTAGTTTAAGGTTAAACCTCTTTTCTTCAAATTTTAATGAGTGGCCACGAGTCTTGTTAAACTCCCTTCTGTGAAAAAGTTTTATCCCTATTATGGGGTCACCAGTATGGTATTTGTGTATTGAAATCATATCCCCTCTCAAGCGTCTCTTCTCCAGAGAGAATAAGTTCAGTGCTCACAACCTTTCCTCATAACTAATATCCTCCAGACCCTTTATTAGCTTTGTTGCCCTTCTTTGTACTCGCTCCATTTCCAGTACATCCTTCCTGAGGACCGGTGCCCAGAACTGGACAGCATACTCTAGGTGCAGCCGGACTAGAGTCTTGTAGAGCAGGAGAATTATCATTTTATCTCTGGAGTTGATCCCCTTTTAAAAGCATGCCGATATTCTGTTTGCTTTGTTAGCAGCAGCTTGGCATTGCATGCCATTGCTGAGCCTATCATCTACTAGGACCCTCAGGTCCTTTTCCATCCTAGATTCCTCCAGAGGTTTTCCCCCCAGTGTATAGATTGCATTCAAATTTTTGCCACGCAAATGCATTATTTTACATTTTTCTACATTGAACCTTATTTGCCATGTAGTTGCCCACCAAATCAATTTGTCTTTTTGCAAAGTTTCCACATCCTGCGGAGAAGTTATTGCCCTGCTTAGCTTAGTATCGTCCACAAATACAGAGATTGAACTGTTTACCCCATCCTCCAGGTAGTTTATGAACAAAATAAATAGGATTGGTCCCAGCACAGAACCCTGGGGGACCCCATTACCCACCCCTGACCATTCTGAGTACTCCCCATTTATCACCACCCTCTGAACTCGCCCTTGTAGCCAGTTTTCAATCAATGTACTCACTCTATGGTCCATGCCAACGTACCTTATTTTGTACAGTAACCGTTTATGGGGAACTGTGTCAAATGCTTTTGCAAAATCCAGATACACCACCTCCACAGGCCTTCCTTTATCTAGCTGGCAACTCACCTCCTCATAGAAGGTTAATAGATTGGTTTGGCAAGAAGGATTCTTCATGAATCCATGCTGATTACTGCTAATGATACCGTTCCCATTACTAAAATCTTGTATATAGTCCCTTATCATCCCCTCCAAGAGTTTACATACTATTGATGTTAGGCTAACTGGTCTGTAATTCCCAGGGATGTATTTTGGGCCCTTTTTAAATATTGGTGCTACATTGGCTTTTCTCCAATCAGTTGGTACCATTCCAGTCAGTAGACTGTCAGTAAAAATTAGCAACAATGGTCTGCCAATTACTGGACTGAGTTCCCTCGGGTGCAAGCCATCTGGTCCTGGTGATTTATTAATGTTAAGTTTAGTTAAGTCTAATTTTAACTCTGTCCTCTGTTAACCATGGATGTACTTCCTGTGATGTGTCATGAGGATAAACACTGCAGTTTTGGTTACTGAAGCCCCCCCGATTCCCTTGTGAAGACTGAGGAGAAGAATAAATTCAATATCTTCACCATCTCCCCATCCTTTGTAACCAGATGTCCTTCCTCGTTCTTTATGGGGCCAATATGGTCTGTCCTCCCTTTTTTACATACTTATAGAATTTCTTGGGATTTTTTTTGCTCTCCTCTGCTGTGTCTTTCATGTTCTATCTTAGCCATCCTTATTGCACCCTTACATTTCTTGTTGCATTCTTTATAAAGTCTGAATGCTGATGATGATCCCTCAACCTAGTATTTTTTGAAGGCCTTCTCCTTTGCTTTTATATGCATTTTTAAATTGGAGCCATCCAGGACTTTTGTTCACTCTTTTAAATTTATTACCCAATGGGATGCATTGGCTAATGCCTTTATTTAATATGCTCTTAAAGCAAACCCATCTCTCCTCCGTGTTCTTTGTTCCTAAGATTTTATCCCAATTTATGCCTTCTAGCAAGGTTCGTAGTTTAGGGAAGTTGGCTCTTTTGAAATTCAGTGCCTTTGTATCCCCCTTATGTTTCCTATTTGTGTGATTTATACTGAAGCCAATTGACATGTGATCGCTGTTACCTAAATTGCCCCGTATTTCCACATCCGTGATTAGGTCTGTATTGTTGGTAAACGGTAGATCCAGTAACGCTTTATTTCTAGTTGGTGCGTCTAGCATCTGACCCATAAAATTGTCCTGCAAGATGTTTAGGAACTGGCGAGCCTTATGCCGCGTACACACGGTCGGACTTTCCGGCATACTTGGTCCGGCACACTTTCCGAGGGACTTTGTCCGCCAGGTGCGCCGGACTTTAAAACGGACGGACTTGCCCACACACGCCGGGACTTTCCGGCGGGCTAAGTCCGCCCGTCTTTCCGACGGACTTTCGCCGGAGTTCCGGCGGACTTTCAGAATGAACGGACTTGCCCACACACGGCCAAGTCCGTTCATTTTGAACCTGACTCAGGTGCGACGGGACTAGCAAAGGATGTCAATCTTGCCGCTTTTATCGGCGAGATTGACACCTTGCGAGCCCCGTTGCGGGGCATACCAGGCCCTTAGGTCTGGTATGGATTATAAAGGGAAGCCCCCTACGCCGAAAAAACGGCGTGGGGTCCCCCCTAAAATCCATACCAGACCCCGATCCGAGCACGCAGCCTGGCCGGTCAGGAAAGGGGGTGGGGACGAGCGAGCGCCCCCCCCCCCTCCTGAACCGTACCAGGCCGCATGCCCTCAACATGGGGGGGTGGGTGCTTTGGGGGAGGGGGGCGCCCTGCGGGCCCCCCCCACCTCAAAGCACCTTGTCCCCATGTTGATGAGGACAAGGGCCTCTTCCCGACAACCCTGGCCGTTGGTTGTCGGGGTCTGCGGGCGGGGGGCTTATCGTAATCTGGGAGCCCCCTTTAATAAGGGGGCGCCCAGATCCCGGCACCCCACCCTATGTGAATGAGTATGGGGTACATGGTCCCCCTACCCCTTCACCTAGGGAAAAATTGTAAGTAATAAAACACACTACACAGGTTTTTAAAATATTTTATTAAACAGCTCCAGGGGTGGGGATCTTCCTCCGACTTCGGGGGTCTTCTTCCGGCTTCGGGGGTCCCTCCGCTTCATCTTCTCCCGGCGTCCGGTTGGTTCTTCTCCGCTCTCTTCTCCCGGTGTTCCAGTTCTTCGGCCGGCTCCTCTGCTGTGTTCAGGTAGCTCTCTTGCCAGCAGAGGTCTGGACTTCTGAGCTGCTGGGCTTCTTCTCTTCTCTTCTCTTCCCCCAGATGTTGACACGACGCTCTCTCCGGCTGGACTGGTCTCCGAGGGCTGCGTTGTGACTTATATAGGCGGAGACCCCGCCCCCTTTTGATGTCACAGTCCCTGGGCATGCTGGGACTGTGACGTTTTAGGGGGCGTGGTCGACCACGCCCCCTAAAACGTCACAGTCCCAGCATGCCCAGGGACTGTGACATCAAAAGGGGGCGGGGTCTCCGCCTATATAAGTCACAACGCAGCCCTCAGAGACCAGTCCAGCCGGAGAGAGCGTCGTGTCAACATCTGGGGGAAGAGAAGAGAAGAGAAGAAGCCCAGCAGCTCAGAAGTCCGGACCTCTGCTGGCAAGAGAGCTACCTGAACACAGCAGAGGAGCCGGCCGAAGAACTGGAACACCGGGAGAAGAGAGCGGAGAAGAACCAACCGGACGCCGGGAGAAGATGAAGCGGAGGGACCCCCGAAGCCGGAAGAAGACCCCCGAAGCCGGAGGAAGATCCCCCCCCCGGAGCTGTTTAATAAAATATTTTAAAAACCTGTGTAGTGTGTTTTATTACTTACACTTTTTTCCTAGGTAAATGGGTAGGGGTACCATGTACCCCATACTCATTTACATAGGGTGGGGGGCCGGGATCTGGGGGCCCCCTTATTAAAGGGGGCTCCCAGATTCCGATAAGCCCCCGCCCGCAGACCCCGACAACCAACGGCCAGGGTTGTCGGGAAGAGGCCCTTGTCCTCATCAACATGGGGACAAGGTGCTTTGTGGTGGGGGGGCACCGTAAGGCGCCCCCCTCCCCCAAAGCACCCACCCCCCATGTTGAGGGCATGCGGCCTGGTACGGTTCAGGAGGGGGGGGGGGCGCTCGCTCGTCCCCACCCCCTTTCCTGACCAGCCAGGCTGCGTGCTCGGATCGGGGTCTGGTATGGATTTTAGGGGGACCCCACGCCGTTTTTTCGGCGTAGCGGGGTTCCCTTTATAATCCATACCAGACCTAAGGGCCTGGCATGCCCCGCGCTCGCCGCAATAGGAAAATTTGTTTTTCCTATTGCAGCGGGCGCGAGATGCAATACCCTGCCCTCGTGTCGTATTTGGTCTGTCGGACCAGCCTACACACGAGCGGGCTTTCCGTCGGACCAGCACACACACGAGCGGACTTTCCGCCCAAAACTGAGTCCGACGGAAAGATTTGAAACTTTCTTCAAATCTAGGTCCGGCGGGCTTTTGGGAAGAAGTCCGCCGGAAAAGTCCGCCGCCGCCCACACACGGGCGGATTGTCCGGCACACTCTGGTCCGCCGGACCAAGTATGCCGGAAAGTCCGACCGTGTGTACGCGGCATTAGATGAATGCACGGTTCCCTCCGCGCAGTCTATGTCTGGATAGTTAAAATCCTCCATTATGATAACACTTCCCATCCTTGCTGCTAATCCAAATTGTGATAGGAGATCTGTCTCCCCTTCCTCCCTCAGGTTAGGGGGCCTATAGCATACTCCCAGTATTATTTTCCCCTTAGCTTCATCCCTCGGAGCTCTACCCATAAGGATTCCACCTCCTCCCTAGCTCCCTTAGTGATGTCATCTCTCACATTCACTTGTACATTATTCTTGATATATAGGCATAACCCACCCCTTTTTTACCTTCTTTATCCTTGTGATAAAGGGTATACCCTTGAATGTTTGCCAGACAATCATGAGAGCTGTTGAACCAGGTCTCTGAAATTCCCACAAAATCCAAATCCTCCTCGTACAACAGTATCTCTAGTTCACCCATCTTGTCTGCCAGGCTCCTGGCATTGGTGAACACGCCACGTAGTTTAGACCGGTCGCATATTATACTCTTATTGGGTGTTCGGAGATTGCAACTAGGACTTGCTACTAAACTTATCTAGGGTTTATGTGCTTTGGTCAACCTACCACTAATGCCCCCAATACTACCCTCTGAAATATGTTCCGCACCTACTATCTCTACCTCTGGACCCCCCATCGCCTAGTTTAAAAACCCCTCTAACTTTTTGGCCATCTTCATTCCCTGCTGATCTGCACCCTCCTCATTTAGGTGCAGTCCGTCCCTTCTATAGTACCGGTTATCGACTGAGAAGTCGGCCGAGTCCTCCAGGAACCCAAACCCCTCCTTACTATGCCAGCTCTTCAGCCACTTGTTTACCCCCCTAATCTTCCTCTGCCTTTCTGGTGTGGCTCAATGTACTGGTAGTATTCCTGAGAATACTACCTTGGAGGTTCTTTTCCTCAATTTAGCTCCTAAGTCCCTAAAATCGTTCTTTAGGACACTCCATCTGCCTCTGACTTTGTCATTGGTGCCAATATGCACCATGAAAGCTGGGTCTTCCCCACCCCCTCCCAGTAATCTGTCCACCAGATTCGTGATGTGCCAAACCTTGACAATTTACATCTATTCAATTTGTTCACAGAAAAGCTCTTAAAACCCTTCAAAGTCACCCAGGAC
Source organism: Lithobates septentrionalis (assembly GCA_037952835.1). NCBI lineage: Eukaryota > Metazoa > Chordata > Amphibia > Anura > Ranidae > Lithobates > Lithobates septentrionalis. The sequence continues at coordinate 2,602,949 of JBBDGP010000610.1, read as the reverse complement.
GGGTTATTAAACCAGCCGATAAAGGGGGAAATGTTGTGGTCATGGATGTTGCAGCATATGAACGTATGTGCCGCAACATCCTTGATAATAAAGACTGGTATTGGCCTATATCACAATCCCTCATAGACAACTATACATGTGAATATTACAAACTGATACTTTCAGCTTACCAACAAGGCACTATTATTTGTAAAGTTGGAATTATCTTAATGTCAAGGAGCCTAAAACATCCACGTTTTACGCATTGCCTAAACTGCATAAATCAATAAATAATCCCCCCGGTCTGCCCATCGTGTCTGGATGTCAGTGCCTCACCGAAAATGCCAGTGCTCTGGTTGACAAATATTTAGGTCCCCATGTTACATCTTTGTCCTCATATGTGTCAAGTCTGTAGTGTGAGGCCGGGTTGCTGAGAGGGCGCCCCTTGCGGCTGAGTGCAGCGCGTCCCTGGATTTGGGTACAGGGAATGTGATGCACAGAGGTGCACGGGTTGCCAGGGATACTGCAAGCTGGCTGGTTGGCTGTAAGTAGCTAGAGTGCGTTGTGGCAGCCGCGCGGAGAGAAGTCTTGAACGGTAACAGCAGGGTAAACCAGGAACAGGGTCCGCAGCCAGGCCAGGGGTCAGATACCAAAAGACAGTCCGAGAGAGGTACAGGAACAAGCCGGGTCATACACAGAGGGCAGAAGATCGGAGAGTAGTCAGCCAAGCCGGGGTCAGAGCGAGGAGATAAACAGGAACACAGGTCAAGCTGGGCAGGGGTCAAGCAGGGGTCTTCAGAGTATACAAGGCACAGGAACACAGGAGCTGTTTGATAATCCAGCAAACTGCAAGTGTCAGTGGCAGGTTTAAATAGGCCGGAAGGGTGTGCCCACAAGATCAGGGCGTGCTCACTAGACTCGCCTGCCACCATGACGGTTACTGGCGGAATTGCCCACAACACGGCCATTTCCCTGACAGTGCCCCCCCAAGGGGCAACTTCCGGATGCCCAACCGGGCCCATCTTTCGGGGTAACGAACTCGGAATCTCTGCAAAAGTCTAGGAGCATGTATATTGGCTGCAGGTTCCCAAGAACTTTCTTCTGCTGGGTAACCCTTCCACCTAATAAGAAATTGAATGATCCTACCTCTCCGGCGGCAGTCCAGGATGGATTCAACTTGATACTCTGTTTCATCTCCCACAGAAACTGGAGGCGGAGGATCTTCTTTCCTTCCTGAAAAAGGACTAGAGATAACAGCTTTAAGTAAGGAGACATGAAACACAGGGTGCACTTTATAAGAACTCGGGAGTGACAGTTCAAAGGCTACTGGATTAATCTCCCGTATAATCTTGAATGGGCCAATAAATCTTGGTCCCAATTTCCGGGAGGGACAAGGAAGTTTAAGATTTGCCGAGGGGAGCCAAACTTATCTCCAACCTTAAAGCTAGGGCTCTCCCCCCTCTTTTTGTCATATTGTTCCTTGTAGTCCTCTTGGGCCTTTTGCATGGTTAACCGGAGAGTTTGAAATTTAGTCTGAATGGATTTTATCCTGTCTTGAACTGCTGGAACTGAGGTCTCTGGAATGACATTAGGTAGAAATGAAGGATGGAACCCATAGTTGGCCCAAAACGGTGATTGATCGGTGGTTGAGTGTACTGAGTTATTGTATGCGAACTCCGCACAGGGGAGTAACAAGGACCAGTCATCTTGGGAAGTGGAGCAAAAATATTGTAAATATTGTTCTAAGGTCTGATTAGTCCTTTCAGTCTGACCGTTGATCTGGGGGTGATAGACAGAGGATAGGCAAACTTCAATAGACAAAACTTTGCAGAGCTCTTTCCAAAATCGGGAAGTAAATTGGACCCCTCTATCAGACACAATGCTGTCAGGAAGGCCGTGAAGTCTGACTATCTCTCTTATGAAGGCCTTTGCTGTGTCTGCAGCGGAAGGAGTACCTATCATAGGCACGAAGTGTGACATCTTGGACAGACGGTCTACAACAACTAGAATAGTTGTGAATCTTTCAGAGGGTGGCAGCTCTACTATGAAGTCCATAGATATATTCCTCCATGGTTGTTCTGGTACCGGCAAAGGACGTAGCAGACCCCAAGACTTAATGTTGGACCCCTTGTTTCGCTGGCAGGTAGTGCAGGAGCTTACATACTTTTTGCAATCAGTTTTCAAGGTAGGCCACCAAAAGGATCGTTGAATAAGATCCATAGTTTTCCGTACACCGAAGTGGCCAGCAAGTTGATGATCATGTAAAGTTTGTAAGACCTGGATTCTGGCTTGTTGTGGGACAAAGATCTTGTCCTGATACCAGAGATACCCCCCCTGGCTTCTTAAAGAGGAAGTCTCTGGTTCCTGGCATTGGAGGGAGGCCTGTTCAAGAGAAGACCTTAGATCAGGTTGAATCAAAAGAAAGTTCTGTGGAGACAAGATTGTACTGGATGTTGTTTCTTCTGGGGTATCAGGAAACATTCGGGATAAAGCATCGGCCTTGCCGTTCTTGGAGCCAGGGCAGTAGGTGATGTGAAAGTTGAATCGTGAAAAGAACAGAGCCCAGCGAGCTTGACGGGGTCTCAGGCGTTTGGCAGTGCGGAGGTACTCGAGGTTTCTGTGATCGGTGAATATCATTATTGGGTGTGTGGCTCCCTCAAGAAGGTATCTCCACTCTTCTAAGGCTGTCTTAATGGCCAGAAGCTCACGATCACCTACGTCGTAATTTCTCTCGGGCTGGCTCATTTTCCGGGAGGAGAAGGCCACAGGGTGAAGCAGCGACTTGGGTCCCAGGCGCTGTGAAAGTACTGCTCCTGTAGCTACCTCTGAAGCATCGACCTCTAAAATATAGGGCAGGGCAGGATCGGGGTGTCGAAGAATTGGTGCAGAAGTAAACAAAGACTTCAGTTTCTCAAAGGCAGATTGGGCTTTGGAGGACCACAGGAAGCGAACATGTAGGCGGGTTACTTGGGTTATGGGCGAGATGATGGAAGAGAAGTTCCTTATAAACCTTCTATAGAAGTTTGCAAACCCTACAAACCTTTGTACACCCTTCTTGTCTGACGGAGTTGGCCAGTCTAGGATTGCCTGCACTTTCTGTGGATCCATAGCTACACCACCGGTAGAGATGATGAGCCCTAGGAATTGTATGGATTTCTTTTCAAAGTCACACTTTTCTGCTTTTGCGTAAAGTCCGTGTTTTCTTAGTGTGAGTAATACTGTCTTTACGTGAGTCCGATGGAGCTCCAAGGTGGTTGAGAAGATAAGGATGTCGTCCAGATAGATGATGACGAAGTAGTCAAGATATTCCCGGAAGATGTTGTTTACGAAGTGCTGGAAAGTAGCCGGGGCATTACAGAGCCCAAATGGCATCACCAAATACTCAAAGTGCCCGAACCTCGTTCTGAATGCCGTCTTCCACTCATCGCCCTCACGGATGCGAACGAGGTTGTAGGCACCCCGGAGGTCGAGTTTGGTGAACACTTGGGCTGAACGAAGTCTCTGGAAGAGTTCGGGGACCAGTGGGAGTGGATATCGGTTCTTTATGGTGATTTTATTTAATTCCCTATAGTCCACACATGGTCTTAGAGTCTTATCTTTTTTTTCGACAAAGAAAATGCCGGCACCGGCAGGAGAAGATGAAGGACGGATGAAGCCCTTGGCCAAATTTTCGTCTATGTACTGTCGTAGTGTCCCCAATTCCACTTCCGAGAGGGGGAATATACGTCCAAATGGAACTTCGGCCCCTGGAAGCAGCTCGATAGGACAATCATATGGCCGATGTGGTGGTAGAACATCGGCCTTTTTCTTATCAAAAACATCCAGGAATTCATGGTACGCCTGGGGTACATCCTGGTTAGTGGAGGATACCGACTGGACTGTCAGACAACTGGTGGTATCTCTGGATTCAGGGACAAGGCAATGCTGTTGGCAAAAGGGGGAAGTGAACAGGACTTCCTTCTTGATCCAATCGATCTGGGGGTTATGGGCTTGGAGCCAAGGGATACCCAAGATAATTGGAGACATAGGTGAACTTAAAACGTCAAAACGTATGAATTCCCGATGGCCATCGGGAGAGGTAATAAGGAGAGGAGAAGTCTCTTGAGTAACAAGGCCGGAGTTAGGTAGGGTGCCATCTGCTAAACGGACTTCCAGACCCCGTTTCTTGTGGAGGAGGGGCAACCTAAGGTTCCTTGCCAGGTTCAAGTCCATGAAGCAACTGCATGCTCCAGAGTCGATCATAGCCTGGAGCCGGATCTCTTCTTCTCCCAACTGCAGTGAAATGGGAAGAACGAGTTGTGAGGGAGAAGTCCCGGAAACCTGGAAATATGCTGGAGAGTAGGTAGGTGGCTTCTTGAACTTCCTGGGACAGTCGCATAGAAAATGTCCATTTCCTCCACAATAGAGGCAAAGATTGGCTAGGATACGACAACGTCTTTCATCAGGAGTTAGTGCGGAACGTAACAGGCCAATCTGCTTCGGAACTGATCCAAAGGTGGGTGTACTGGCGGGTCTGGCACAAAGTCTCTAATGGGGATGCACCTCTGCCGGCCTCAGTCATGGCTGGATTATACTGTCAAGTCGGAGGGGTGTGCTCACAAGATCAGGGCGTGCTCACTAGACTTGCCTGCCACCATGACGGTTACTGGCGGAATTGCCCACAACACGGCCATTTCCCTGACAATATGTTAAGGATACTATCCATCTCCTTCGCATTCTTGAAGGCAAACAATTACCCAAAGATGTGTGGCTAGTTGCCCTTGATGTGGAAAGTTTGTATAACTCCATTCCTCATAAAAAGGGCATTGAATTTATCGGTAACCAGCTCCGAGAGAGGGGTCCAGGATTTGATTCGTATGGCTGGCTTGTTTTGGAACTGTTGGAGTTCATCCTGACGCAATATTTTTATGTTTGGCCCTTCCCACTTCCTCCAGGTGCAGGGGGTGGCCATGGGGACCAAATGTGCCCCATCCTATGCAAACCTGTACCTGGTGGGGTGGGAAAGGGAACTATTTGCCAGCTCTGGTTCATCTGATTTGTTACAAAATGTCGTTTCCTGGCACAGATATTTAGATGACGTGCTCTTTTTCTGATCTGGCACTCGGGATGAACTCTCATAGTTTATCAACTCTCTGGCCATTAACGACTATAACTTGAGGTTCACTAAAAATTTTTATTTTCTTGACCTGTAAATCAGTGTAGACAATGACGGAATAGTTATTTCCGCTTTATATTGCAAACCTTCCTCCAGTAACACAATTCTTCATGCCAGTAGTGCACATCCCAAGCCTTTATTGGATAGTATTCCCTACAGCCAGTATCTGAGAATCAAAAGTAACTGTACCCTAGAGGCCGATTTCCAAAAAGCATCCTGCGATCCGTATTTGAGATTGAAAGACCGAGGGTACAGTCATTCTCTTTTAAAAAAAAGATAGTAAAAAAACTAAATAGGAAGGATCTTATTTTTTCAACCAAAGTAATCAATGACCCACAACCTGTTTGCCTTATCACTCAATATTTTAGACAGCATGCCCAAGTCAGGGATGCCTTGAACAGATTTTGGCCACTACTCACTGCAGATGGCACAAACAACAAGTATATCAAGCCATATTCTGATATAACGTATCGACGATCCCCCTCCATGAGGGATCGCCTGATAACTAGTCATCATTCACCCAAAAAGCTGCAGTCATATACTAATGTTGGTACCTTTTTCTGTGGGAGATGCGATGTTTGTTCCTTCATCTCTAATTCTACGGAAGTTTCTCTTCCCAATGGCTTGACTCATGTTATTAGACACAGAGCAACTTGCAGGACAGTCGGGATCGTGTATTTACCACTTGTCGATGTGGTTGTTACTATATCGGCAAGACTAAACGACGCTTCTGTAAATGCATTCAAGATCATGTAAAGCCATTGTATAAACGTGCAATCACAACTGCCATCAATTTTGATCCCAATGCGATTAGTTTCGCTGCCCTAGAGCATGTACCATTACATGCCAGGGGTGGTGGAATTGATAACACATTGCTCCAATTTCAGACTAAGTGGATTCACAACCTGAATGCAACAAAGTTTTTTCCAGGGTTAAACGAATACATTAGCTTCAAGTCCTTTTTATAATCTCAGGCTAACATTTTTTGTTTTGCCTATATATATATACCGTATATATATATATCTATATATATCTATCTATCTATATATATATATATATATATATATATATAGATAGAGATATTATATATATATATAAATATTTTTTTAATCCTTTTATTTTTACACTTAGTCCCAGTCCTTAATCCATCCATCACTACCATGGATCCACAATTTTGGTCTCTCAATCCTAGTTTAATATCAATTTATTGTATGTTTTTTCCTTACAAAATTTTTTTCTCTCTCTTCATTTATTATATTTAATATTATAATATATTATTGTTGGGTATTATTTAATTACTGTTCTCTTATCATTGCGGTTTGCTCTGTATGTCTGGATGCCTGTCATGGCTTTTGGTTGCGGGAGTTGGTTGGGGAGTTGGATCCCAATGCTCCCCTTATGGTGTGTGGGTTGCGGGGTTTCACTCCAGCCCTCACCTGGCTCCGCAATTGTCTCCCCCTCTCTGGGACCTCTATTATATCCTGCTGCTATGCCCACTATTCCCTTGATGTTGTCTTAGCGTCTTGATCCCCTCATGTTGGTCTCAGTATATACGCTGCTGTTGACTGTATGGACACCCAAGGGCAGTATTTCTAATTGAATACTAGCCTGCTTATCTGCCTTTGTTCCTGCAGCAGTCCCCTTTATTTCATCCTGATCGCTTGGCTTATTCCAGCTGCCCTTTCGATGGGTGTGTCTATCTGAAACATCAACCTATCGCCAATGGGCAGCTCTCCCCATTGATATGATCCGCGTCACGTGACGTTCCTGTCATGTGACACAGGTGTCATCCCGCACAGCACTATGGGCTTTTTAGGCCTATGGCACAGAGGCGGTCGCATGCGAGAGGGCTTTTCTTGTCCGCTCACGACAGACGCCGATCGTGTGGGGGGGGCGTATAAAGCCAGCTCGTCCAGCTTCCATTCTGCTGGACTTCAGGGGCCCCCATGATTGATGCTGTTAATCTAATGGTATGTCATTTTATTAATCCCCATTCTTGACGTCTCTCTTTTGGCCGATCTGGCACTTCTTATATTCTTCCATTTATATTGCTTTCTAGAAGGTTTGACCTCTCTAATAGCAAGCTTCACTCCGTTTTGCTGGCATTACATATCACCATTATCCTAATCGGGTGCTTAATACAACTAGATTTGGGGTATGGTATTTAGATGGTATAGGTGAGTCTTCTATATGTGCTTCTATGGTGCTTTTGCTCTACTGATCAGCTTCTGTACTGCATTGGTGTCATACACTTTCTTTTCCACCTTTTCTTTTTTTAGCAGCCCTTTATTCTTTTATGGTGATTGACTCACTGGCATCTTTATCATCACTTTTTGGCTAACATCGATACTTCCTGGCGCCCCTGCATTTATATTGATTTTAATACCACATAACTGTGAGTAATGAGGCTATGTTAGCCCTTTTGTTTGGGATACAATTTACAACGGTTTTTATGTATCATACTGATATAATTTTTTCTTTTCAATATGCTAGGTCTTTGTCAGCCCCCTGCAGCCACATTAGTTGCGGTGCATTTCTGCTGATTCCCCTTGGGGGGTCTTGGTGCTATATCCGCCATCAGGGATATTAGGGTAGGTATCAGGGTATGCGGGGTTTACCAGCCATGGGGAGCCATTCATAGCTATGCCATGCTTCCAGTATTTATAAAATATGATTAATTCCCTACATATATTAATTATCATTAATATGTAATGTTTGTGTTTTTTTCTGTTTTCTCACTTAGAATCTACATTTTGTACAGGTTAATAACACCATTTTCCCTGAAGAAGCCAATGCTTTGGCGAAGCATGTATGGACTCATTACCTGTAACTTATATTGGCCATTTAACACCTTGGCTTGTTTCATATGTAAATCTCCCTGTCTTGTTATTGTTTACACACCTATGTATGCATTCTGTGTTTTAATCTTTGTCTCAAATAAAATTTAAATCTTTTTATGTACTTCTTGTAACCTTCATATTTCTCGGCACCGTTATAATGCCTTTTCCCTATCCCTTCTCAATTGTCTGCATATAGCTGTCAAAGAGGGATTAATACAAAATGGGCTTACCCAGGTCTCTTCATATATTGCTCAAGACGGGGGTACCCACCAGAGGCTAATCAGCCAGTCTCAGAACCCTTCAAAAACAGTAGTCACACTAGGATAATAGCATATAGTTTCAAAGAATGGCCCAAATCGGACTATCCTTATTTTACATCCAATATGAACATCAGAATCCTGTGGGGATCCAAGAGCCTTAAGGCTGGAAAAAGAGGCGGAAAATATATATAAAAATGTATTATTTTATTTTTATAGTTATTTTCGTCCTCTTTTTCCAGCCTTAAGGCTCTTGGATCCCCACAGGATTCTGATGTTCATATTGGATGTAAAATAAGGATAGTCCAATTTGGGCCATTCTTTGAAACGATATGCTATTATCCTAGTGTGACTACTATTTTTGAAGGGTTCTGAGACTGGCTGATTAGCCTCTGGTGGTTAGCCCCATCTTGAGCAATATATGAGGAGACCTGGGTAAGCACAGTTTATTTTAAACCCTCTGTGACCGCTATATGCAGACATTATAATGTATATGTGATGCATTTTGGCAGGGCCGATCCTAGGGTCACAGACGCCTGGGTGCAGAAATCTTTCTGGTGCCCCCACGTGGGCATGGTCATCTTATCAACTCCTCCCCTTTACAAATGTTTCTATGGCAATGACTCAAACACAGAGATGCTCCCCTAAGAAGTCTTCGTTACCCTGGGATCCTCCCATGATCTCTTAACAATAAAGCAAATACAGGAAGAGCGTACACTAATGAGACCTGGAGGGGAGTCTCTCTGATGCACACAGAGAGGGCTTCTGTTAAAGAGTCTGTTAGAAAAAGCCCCCAGACATGGTACAGGAGATGGTCGGAGTCTGCAGACATAATACAGGAGATGATCAGAGACTGCAGATATGATACAGGAGATGATCAGAGACTGCAGACATAATACAGGAGATGATCAGAGACTGCAGACATAGTACAGGAGATGATCAGAGACTGCAGACATAATACAGGAGATGATCAGAGACTGCAGACATAGTACAGGAGATGATCAGAGACTGCAGACATAGTACAGGAGACGATCAGAGACTGCAGACATAATACAGGAGATGATCAGAGACTGCAGACATAATATAGGAGATTATCAGAGACTGCAGACATAGTACAGGAGATGATCAGAGACTGCAGACATAGTACAGGAGACGATCAGAGACTGCAGACATGATACAGGAGATGATCAGAGACTGCAGACATAGTACAGGAGATGATCAGAGACTGCAGACATAGTACAGGAGACGATCAGAGACTGCAGACATGATACAGGAGATGATCAGAGACTGCAGACATAATACAGGACATGATCAGAGACTGCAGACATAATACAGGAGATGGTCAGAGACTGCAGACATAATACAGGAGATGATCAGAGACTGCAGACATAATACAGGAGATGATCAGAGACTGCAGACATAATACAGGAGATGGTCAGAGACTGCAGACATAATACAGGAGATGATCAGAGACTGCAGACATAATACAGGAGATTATCAGAGACTGCAGACATAGTACAGGAGATGATCAGAGACTGCAGACATAATACAGGAGATGATCAGAGACTGCAGACATAAAACAGGAGATGATCAGAGACTGCAGACATAATACAGGAGATGATCAGAGACTGCAGACATAATACAGGAGATGATCAGAGACTGCAGACATAATACAGGAGATGATCAGAGACTGCAGACATAGTACAGGAGATGATCAGAGACTGCAGATATAATACAGGAGATGATCAGAGCTGCAGACATAATAAAGGGGATGATCAGAGACTGCAGACATAATACAGGAGATGATCAGAGACTGCAGACATAGTACAGGAGATGACCAGAGACTGCAGACATAGTACAGGAGATGGTCAGAGACTGCAGTTCTTATGAACGTTAGTAGATAATGACCGATCGGCCCTCTCACCTAACCCAGCGATACAGCAACTGCAGACATAATACAGGAGATGATCAGAGACTGCAGACATAGTACAGGAGATGATCAGAGACATGGGCGTCCGCAAATAGGGGCAAGGCAGGGAACTTGCCCCCCCCTGGAATCATCAGGTGTTGGCTTGCAGACTCTGTGTTGTGTTTAAATGTCCGCTATCGCGGCTGCCGTGGACTTTTTTTTTTTAAATGTCTGTTTCTCTGCTGGCTGCTCTGAGCTCTCTGCTCTGTCCTGACACTGTCCAGCAGGGCCGCCTTCAGGGGGGTACAGCCGATACACATGTACCGGGCCCGAGTGTCTGCAGGGGCCCGGGGCTCGGTGGCAACCAGGAAGTGTGCAGGAGAGGGGAGCCGAAGGAGATATATTGCAGGTCTGCAGGAGAGATGCGGCCGTAAGCTAAGCATAGTAAGCTGGCACGGCTGGGACTCGGGAAATGGTATGAGGGAGGGACTTAACAGCATTTCAGTTGCTCATTGGCTGAGCAGGAAGCAGGAGGCGGGCTGCTCTGCCTCCTGCTGCCTCCTTAACCAATAGGTACACAAAGTGCAGTGTCCATCACTGAAGAGCCTCCTGCTTCCTGTCTTGGTGGGAGGGACAGAATTCCTCTGTAAAGAAGCTGCTGCAGAGATTGAGGTAAGTGAAAAAAAAAAGTGTTTTTTCCTGAAGCTGCTAGAAGACATGTACAGTGCACAGCCTGTGCCCCCTGTTAATATCAATCACTGTATTGCCAGCCCTATTGCTGTCCTTTTAGCAGAGTGAAGGTGAAAGTAACATTACACATGTGCAGCATAGGTGTCAGCTTATGTCACCATGTTAAAAGGACAGCACTATGGGTAGCATTACAGTGATTGTTATTAGTCCAGGTTCACTAAACTAACCAATGCTCTGAAAAGCAATCCACGCGGATTGCTTTTTAAGGCCCCTTTCACATGAGTGGTCCGATCGGGTCCTCCTGTCTGTTTTTTAGGCAACCTGATCGGACCGCCCATTGTTCTCTATGGATCGGCAGATTTAAATGGAAATGTGTCAGTTTACATCCGCCTGTCTCTGATCTGATCTGGCAAAAAGAAACGATGGAAGGGCCCCCATTCCCCTCCATCTGGCCGGATCAGAGGGCAGTTGGGTGTAAACGTACGGCATGAGCAGACACAGGTCTGTCAGTTACCCGCTCAGCTCAACAAGGGATCCACGGACAGATCCCCTGCTGAGAAAAACTGGATCGGCCCCTGTGAAGATTGCAGCTAGAATGCAGATAAGGCCGGCCATAAATGGTTTGAATTCTGTTTAGCAGAGACTGGCTGAGATTCAAACTATGTATCGACAGGCTGAATGTACCCAAGTTAATCGATCGATCAACTTGAGTACGACCAACCTGTCAGATTTTACATACAATTATCGCTAGCAGCTCTTGTAGTCACTAGCAATAATTACTGTGTTCTCCTGGTAGGGGCGGTTTTCCCACCCCCCACTGGGAGAATACAATGCCTCCACAGCAGGGATTCCCCCATCAACACTGTCTGTGTTAATGGAGGAATCAAGCAATTTTTTTCCTGCAACCCGTGGGGCAGAGATGGGGAAAAAAAATCATAATTTGGCCAAAATGGGAAAAAAAGTGCTTGCTTTATATATACTTTAGTATGATACATAACTAGAACATCTAACAGGGTTATGTCATTGCAGGAGATTTCCCCTCACTTTCTGTCTTGATGTCACCAGAACAGGAAGTGAGGGAATCTCCCTGTGGGAATATAGCCAGCAATTGTTATATATATATAAAAAATCAATATAATTTGGACATTATAAGGCAACAATTGCAAGCTATTTACCCACAGTGAAATCCCCCCACTTCCTGTTCTGTGACACTAAGACAGGAAGTGAGAGGAAATCTCATGCAATGATGTGACCCTATTAGTACTTCTAGTTATGTATAAAAAATATATATAAAGCAAGCACTTTTTTTCCATTTTCGCTAAATTATGGAAGAGTTAAAACCACATTCTTTTTTTTTTACCATCTGTGTCCCATTGTGAGGTCACGTAGGCGCAACAGTTAGTGAGAGAGAAATTGCTTTGGAGACAGTTGCCACCAGAACCCGAGTCCCAGGATGGAGGAGAAGGGACTGGAGGAGGAGGACATGGGATAGAGGAGGATGTAGGATGAAGGAGAAGGGACTGGAGGAGGAGGAGGATGTGGGATGAAGGAGAAGGCACTGGAGGAGGAGGACATGGGATAGAGGAGGATGTAGGATGAAAGAGAAGGGACTGGAGGAGGAGGAGGATGTGGGATGAAGGAGATGGGACTGGAGGAGGAGGAGGATGTGGGATGAAGGAGATGGGACTAGAGGAGGAGAAGGACATGGGATCAGGATGAGACTGAAAGAGGAGGACATGGGATGGGACTTGGTGGGACTGCCAGTGGGTGGGCCCTGGGGAATTTTGATGGTCAGGTCTGGGGGTGGGGGGGGGGGCAGGCCTAAAACTGTGTAAGTGGCCCCAAAATTTCTGATGGCGGCCCTGCTGTCTAGTGTTTTTGGCTCCGCAGCTCAGCCTTTCCGCCCTCCTCTTCAGTGATTGGCTGCCTGAGTAGTGTGGTTGTGTCTCATCATGTTGTGTAGATGGATCCGCCCACTCAAGTGCGAGCCACTGAGTGACATGCTGGCAGTCTGCCACTATGTAGATCCGGGCCGACACTGCCATCGGCCACTCAACTGCGAGCCACCCAGTGATATGCTAATGCTACCTGTGCCTAGGCAACAAGAACAGCGAGGAACCACAGGTAACAGCAGTTAGTAGCAGCCAGGACTCCGTAGGTGGTGAGAGGAAGGATGATTGATGGGGAGCATGCAGGTGTAGGTGGGGGAGGTGTCACTTCTGCAGGCATGGCATGGAGTGATAAGTAATATGCTTTCCCTCTCTCTCAGTACTACTGCCTTCCTCTCAATCTTTTATGCCTTCCCTCTTTGTCTCTACTCCTGCTCCCATCCCTTCTCACTACTTCTGCCTCTGTCTTTCACTTTCTTGCTCTGCCTCTTCTGCTGCCTTCTATCTGTACTACCTTCTCTCTCTATACTCCTGTTTTCTCCACTACATTACTTCATTACTGAACTCCTTACTGTCTCCTTAGTTCCACTACTACCTCCATCTCTCACTGGTTCTGTTTCCACATATGTGGCAAATAGTAAACATTGAGAGCATGGGTGTCCATAAAATTATGCCCCCCCTGAAAAAAGTTCTGCGGACGCCCATGATCAGAGACTGCAGACATGATACAGGAGATGATCAGAGACTGCAGACATAGTACAGGAGATGATCAGAGACTGCAGACATGATACAGGAGATAATCAGAGACTGCAGACATAGTACAGGAGATGATCAGAGACTGCAGACATAATACAGGAGATGATCAGAGACTGCAGACATGATACAGGAGATGATCAGAGACTGCAGACATAATTACATATAGTTACATAGTTAGTCAGGTTGAAAAAAGACCACAAGTCCATCCAGTCCAACCACAAAAAAAAAAAAAAAATATTGTACAATCCAATATACCCAATACTATACCCACAGTTGATCCAGAGGAAGGCAAAAAACCCCAGCAGAGCATGCTCCAATTTGCTACAGCAGGGGAAAAAATTCCTTCCTGATCCCCCAAGAGGCAATCGGATTTTCCCTGGATCAACTTTACCTTTAAATGTCAGTACCCAGTTATATTATGCACACTTAGGAAAGTATCCAGGCCTTTCTTAAAGCAATCTACTGAGCTGGCCAGAACCACCTCTGGAGGGAGTCTATTCCACATTTTCACAGCTCTTACTGTGAAGAAACCTTTCCGTATTTGGAGACTAAATCTCTTTTCCTCCAGTCGTAAAGAGTGCCCCCTTGTCCTCTGTGTTGACCGTAAAGTGAATAACTCAACACCAAGTTCACTATATGGACCCCTTATATATTTGAACATGTTGATCATATCCCCCCTTATTCTCTTCTCAAGAGTGAACAAATTCAGTTCCTCTAATCTCTCCTCATAGCTGAGCTCCTCCATGCCTCTTATCAGTTTGGTTGCCCTTCTCTGCACTTTCTCCAGTTCCCCGATATCCTTTTTGAGAACTGGTGCCCAAAACTGAACTGCATATTCCAGATGAGGTCTTACTAATGATTTGAACAGGGGCAAAATGATATCTCTCTCTCTGGAGTCCATACCTCTCTTAATACAAGAAAGGACTTTGCTCGCTTTGGAAACCGCAGCTTGGCATTGCATGCTATTATTGAGCTTATGATCCACCAAAACCCCCAGATCCTTCTCCACCATGGATTCCCCCAGTTGTACTCCCCCTAGCATGTATGATGCATGCATATTATTAACCCCCAAGTGCATAACTTTACATTTCTCAACATTAAACCTCATCTGCCACATAGACGCCCAATTAGACAAAGCATTGAGGTCAGCTTGTAAATTGGAGACATCCTGTAAGGACGTTATTCCACTGCATAGCTTATTGTCATCTGCAAAGACAGAAATGTTACTTTTGATCCCAGACCCAATATCATTTATAAAGATATTAAAGAGTAAGGGTCCCAGCACTGAACCTTGGGGTACACCACTGATAACCTTAGACCATTCAGAGTAAGAATCATTAACCACTACTCTCTGAATTCTGTCTTTTAGCCAGTTTTCTATCCATTTACAAACTGATATTTCCAAGCCTGTAGACTTTAACTTACACATGAGCCGTGTGTGCGGAACTGTATAGAACGCTTTTGCAAAATCCAAGTAAACCACGTCCACAGCCACCCCTCTGTCCAAGGTTTTACTTACCTCTTCATAAAAACAAATCAGGTTTGTCTGACAACTTCTGTCTTTCATGAATCCATGCTGTCTGTTGCTTAAAATGTTTTTTTCTAGCAAGAACTCATCTATGTGGTCTTTTATTAAATGCTCCAGTATCTTCCTGACTATAGAAGTTAAACTAACAGGTCTATAGTTACTTGGTAAAGACTTTGATCCCTTTTTAAATATAGGCACCACGTTCGCCCTGCGCCAATCCAGTGGTACTATTCCCGTCATTAATGAGTCCCTAAAAATTAGATACAATGGCTTTGAAATTACAGAGCTCAATTCTTTTAGGATCCGTGGGTGGATGCCATCAGGTCCAGGTGCTTTATCCACCTTTATTCTGTCTAAATATTCCTGGACCATATCCCTTTTGAGCCATTGTGGATCATTTGGGGCTGTGTCAATACCACCCCCATTATGGACATGAGCTCCCCCATGCTCTTTTGTATACACAGAGCTGAAGAAAGTATTTAATAAATTAGCCTTCTCCTTGTCCCCGGTCACCCACTCTAGATTATTTTGTAAAGGGCCTACATGCTCAGACCTGACCTTTTTACTATTAATATATTTGAAGAATTTTTTGGGGTTTGTCCTACTATTTTTTGCGATCTGTCGTTCATTTTGAATTTTTGCACCCTTGATTTCCTTGAATAGTACATAGTACAGGAGATGATCAGAGACTGCAGACATGATACAGGAGATGATCAGAGACTGCAGACATAGTACAGGAGATGATCAGAGACTGCAGACATGATACAGGAGATGATCAGAGACTGCAGACATAGTACAGGAGATGATCAGAGACTGCAGACATAATACAGGAGATGATCAGAGACTGCAGTCATGATACAGGAGATGATCAGAGACTGCAGACATAGTACAGGAGATGATCAGAGACTGCAGACATAGTACAGGAGATGGTCGGAGACTGCAGACATAGTACAGGAGATGATCAGAGACTGCAGACATAGTACAGGAGATGATCAGAGACTGCAGACATAGTACAGGAGGTGATCAGAGACTGCAGACATGATACAGGAGATGATCAGAGACTGCAGACATAGTACAGGAGATGATCAGAGACTGCAGATATAATACAGGAGATTATCAGAGACTGCAGACATAGTACAGGAGATGATCAGAGACTGCAGACATGATACAGGAGATGATCAGAGACTGCAGACATAGTACAGGAGATGGTCAGAGACTGCAGACATAGTACAGGAGATGATCAGAGACTGCAGACATAATACAGGAGATGTTCAGAGACTGCAGACATGATACAGGAGATGATCAGAGACTGCAAACATAGTACAGGAGATGATCAGAGACTGCAGACATAGTACAGGAGATGATCAGAGACTGCAGACATGATACAGGAGATGGTCAGAGACTGCAGACATAGTACAGGAGATGGTCAGAGACTGCAGACATAGTACAGGAGATGATCAGAGACTGCAGACATAGTACAGGAGATGACCAGAGACTGCAGACATAGTACAGGAGATGGTCAGAGACTGCAGACATAGTACAGGAGATGGTCAGAGACTGCAGTTCTTATGAACGTTAGTAGATAATGACCGATCGGCCCTCTCACCTAACCCAGCGATACAGCAACGGTTCCTCTGATCAGGAGTCAGCTCACTCTGAATTGCCCGTGGTGACTCCGCTTGGTAGAGCCCAGATCTATATTCTGGCAATGACTCCATTCCTTTCTCTGCCAGGCATGGCACCAGGCTGTGTGGCTTTCTCTCATGTGGCGCAGGTCAGCGGGGTTCTCTCTCTGATGGTGTTCCCTCAGCACTGCCCTCTCCCTCTGAGGTCCTGGGTGTACTTCCCTGAAAGCTTTCCCAGGCTTCTGTCTCTCTCTCTCCCATTCAGCTGAGCATGCTGTGTGGGCTGCAGTTTCCATGTTACAGTGGGGCTGCCAGTCCTCGGGACTACATGTCCCACAATCCTCTTCTTTGCTCCTTTTTTTTCTTCCCTGGCTAATATGAAGGTGGGGGAAGAAACACAGTGCCCCGCTCACTAGTACAGACCTCCCATCAGTATAGACCCCCCTCAGGACAAACCACCCCCCTCCATTAGTACAGAACCACCCCTCCTCCATTAGTACAGACCCCCCAGAACAAACCACCCCCCTCAATTAGTACAGACCCCCAGAACAAACCACCCCTCCTCTATTAGTACAGACCCCTAGGACAAACCCCCCTCCATTAGTACAGACCCCCCAACAAACCACACCCCTCCATTAGTACAGACCCCCCCCGGCCAAACTACCTCCCCTACATTAATACAGACCCCCCCAGGACAAACCACCCCCCTCCATTAGTACAGACCCCCCAGGACAAACCACCCCCCTACATTAGTACAGACCCCCCCAGGACAAACCACCCCCCTACATTAGTACAGACCCCCCAGGACAAACCACCCCCCTACATTAGTATAGACCCCCCCAGGACAACCCCCCCTACATTAGTACAGACCCCCTAGAACAAACCACCCCTCCTCCATTAGTACAGACCCCCCCAGAACAAACCACCCCCTTCCATTAATACAGACCCCCCAGAACAAACCACCCCCCCTCTATTAGTACAGACCCCTAGGACAAACCCCCCTCCATTAGTACAGACCCCCCGGACAAACCACCCCCTCTATTAGTACAGACCCCCCCAGAACAAACCACCCCCCTCCATTAGTGCAGACCCCTCTGGCCAAACTACCTCCCCTACATTAGTACAGACCCCCCCAGGACAAACCACCCCCCCTTCATTAGTACAGACCCCCCCAGGACAAACCACCCCCCCACATTAGTACAGACCCCCCCGAGACGAAACCACTCCCATACATTAGTATAGACCCCCCCCAGGATGAAACCACCCCCCACATTAGTACAGACCCCAGAACAAACCACCCCCCAACATTAGTATAGACCCCCCCAAGACAAACCACCCCCCTACATTAGTATAGACCCCCCCAGGACAAACCCCCCCCCCCTACATTAGTATAGACCCCCCCCAGGACAACCCCCCCACATTACTATAGACCCCCCCAGGAGAAACCCCTCCCCCTACATTAGTATAGACCCCCCCAGGACAAACCCCCCTACATTAGTATAGACCCCCCAGGACAAACCACCCCCCCACATTACTATAGACCCCCCAGGACAAACCACCCCCCCTACATTAGTATAGACCCCCCAGGACAAACCCCCCACATTACTATAGACCCCCCAGGAGAAACCCCTCCCCCTACATCAGTATAGACCCCCCAGGACAAACCACCCCCCCTACATTAGTCTATACCCCCCAGGACAAACATCCCCTCCATTACGTTAATTTAAAACACCCGGGCGGCAGCTGGAGAGGAGAGAACAGTGTGCAGCCGCGCCGCCCGAGTGGAGCGTGTCAGGCTTGGGCAGCAGGCGGGATCAAGACACAGGAGGTCAAAGGAGGAGTACTGGAACACATTGGGCTTGGGCACGGCACGGACACGGGCCGCCCCCCGTGACGTCACCGCGCGGCAGAGACAGCCGCTCCGATCTCATTTTGCTCTCCTCCTCTGACAGGAGGAGGGGGGGGCGGGCTTGGGCACTCGGCAGGTCGAGGCGGCGACCAGCAGAGAGAGCGAACAAGGAAGAGGAGGAGGGAGGGGAGCACTCTGGCGCTTCAGCGCCCCCACCTCTGTAGCACCTGGGTGCACTGCACCCTGTCCAGGATCGTCCCTGCATTTTGGGCTTATTACATGTAGATGTATACAAACTGTTATACATTTCATTTTAGATCTATACAATTCGGTTAAGGCATACGAAGCTTTGGATTGGTGGAATTCTCTGCCAGGCCCTCTGCCTATACTACTTTTGTTATATAGCACCGTAAGTGGTTTCCACCTACCTATGTTACCTTTGCTACCTGCTTTGCTAGATTATACTTACAAAGTTATATGCGCCCCTGCAGCCAGTTCTTGCTCCTGTCAGAAACCATGGATCAGACTGAGACCGACGTACAGTTAAATCACACTTGTGTAATAATAATAAAAAAAGCTAAACAGAGTAAACGTAGTCAAAACATAGCCAGAGTTCAGGAACCAGAATGGATAGTCAGACAAGCCAAAACATCAAGGAGCCAGAGAACAGCGTAGTAGAACAGCAAGCAGGATCTGGAGCCAGAATGTCAGCCAAGCAAGTCTTTAACAGGAACACAGGAGAGTGTCTCTAGAGATGTGACCAAGGCGAAGGCAGAGATCATCTGGACGGCTTAAGTAGGCAGGACTGACGAGCAGGATATCAACAGGTGAGTCTTAGTGGAGAGACAGGAGCTGGCAATTAGCCGACAGCTGAGCGGCCAGCTCAGAGAAGGAAGGGCTGAGCCCATCCCCGACAGCTCCCTTGCGGTTGTGTGCTGCTTTGCTTGGCTGTCTATGGGTGGGGATGCACACAGATGACATGCTTATCACTGATTATTATTATATAGCTATATAATTAAATAGTTACAGTGGCTTGCGAAAGTATTCGGCCCCCTTGAACTTTTCAACCTTTTGCCACATTTCAGGCTTCAAACATAAAGATATAAAATTTTTATTTTTTGTGAAGAATCACCAACAAGTGGGACACAATTGTGAAGTGGAACGAAATCTTTTGGATTTTTGAAACTTTTTTAACTAATAAAAAAATGAAAAGTGGGGCGTGCAAAATTATTCGGCCCCCTTGCGTTAATACTTTGTAGAGCCACCTTTTGCTGCGATTACAGCTGCAAGTCGCTTGGGGTATGTCTCTATCAGTTTTGCACATCGAGAGACTGAAATTCTTGCCCATTCTTCCTTGCAAAACAGCTCGAGCTCAGTGAGGTTGGATGGAGAGCGTTTGTGAACAGCAGTTTTCAGCTCTTTCCACAGATTCTCGATTGGATTCAGGTCTGGACTTTGACTTGGCCATTCTAACACCTGGATACGTTTATTTGTGAACCATTCCTTTGTAGATTTTGCTGTATGTTTGGGATCATTGTCTTGTTGGAAGATAAATCTCCGTCCCAGTTTCAGGTCTTTTGCAGACTCCAACAGGTTTTCATCCAGAATGGTCCTGTATTTGGCTGCATCCATCTTCCTCTCAATTTTAACCATCTTCCCTGTCCCTGCTGAAGAAAAGCAGGCCCAAACAATGATGCTGCCACCACCATGTTTGACAGTGGGGATGGTGTGTTGTGTGTGATGAGCTGTGTTGCTTTTACGCCAAACATATCGTTTTGCATTGTGGCCAAAAAGTTTGATTTTGGTTTCATCGGACCAGAGCACCTTCTTCCACATGTTTGGTGTCTCCCAGGTGGCTTGTGGCAAACTTTAGACAAGACTTTTTATGGATATCTTTGAGAAATGGCTTTCTTCTTGCCACTCTTCCATAAAGGCCAGATTTGTGCAGTGTATGACTGATTGTTGTCCTATGGACAGACTCTCCCACCTCAGCTGTAGTTCTCTGCAGTTCATCCAGAGTGATCATGGGCCTCTTGGCTGCATCTCTGATCAGTCTTCTCTCTGTCTGAGCTGAAAGTTTAGAGGGACAGCCAGGTCTTGGTAGATTTGCAGTGGTCTGATACTCCTTCCATTTCAAAATGATCGCTTGCACAGTGCTCCTTGGGATGTTTAAAGCTTGGGAAATCTTTTTGTATCCAAATCCGGCTTTAAACTTCTCCACAACAGTATTACGGACCTGCCTGGTGTGTTCCTTGGTCTTCATGATGCTCTCTGCGCTTTCAACAGAACCCTGAGACTATCACAGAGCAGGTGCATTTATACAGAGACTTGATTACACACAGGTGGATTCTATTTATCACCATCAGTCATTTAGGACAACATTGGATCATTCAGAGATCCTCGCTGAACTTCTGGAGTGAGTTTGCTGCACTGAAAGTAAAGGGGCCGAATAATTTTGCACGCACCACTTTTCAGTTTTTTAATTGCTAAAAAAGTTTAAAATATCCAATAGATTTCGTTCCACTTCACAATTGTGTCCCACTTGTTGGTGATTCTTCACAAAAAATTAAAATTTTATATCTTTATGTTTGAAGCCTGAAATGTGGCAAAAGGTTGAAAAGTTCAAGGGGGCCGAATACTTTCGCAAGCCACTGTATTTTTGATTTTGATGTTAAATTCGTTGTTTGTCTGTTTTTGCTCTTACTTTTATGTATATTAGATTACAAGCTACTAAAGAAGCGCTTAAAGGCGCGCGACATGTAGTTTTCTCCATTACGCCTCTGTCTTTTTCAAGACTATCACCTAAGCTGAATCATTCTTGATCCTAGTATTATGGTAATATTTGGTCATGTAGGTGGTGAGTGTGCTGTACAGGTTTAATCATGCTATGTTTTTAAAATGTATGTCAATGATGTTGTTTTTTTTTTTTTTTAACAACAAGGTTGGTCTTTATTGAAAAAGAAATGGTATACAATATAGAGTAGATCAGAACAGTGAGTGGCCACAAAATAATACACACATGGTTTACAGAAAGAAACTATTACATAAAGTTCATATCATAAGCAATTTGACTGGTTCGTATCAGTGATGATAAGAAAAAAACAAAAAAATGGGGAGGGGGGAAGGGGAGAAGAGGGAGGGAGGGAAAGGTGGGGAGGAGGGAGGGAAAGGTGGGGAATAATGTTGTTTTTTCATCATGTAAATAAAAATGTATATATTTTTCTATCTAATTGTACAGGTGTGCCTATAAAGTCCATGTTCTTTTATCTAAATAATTTTTCAAGACATAAATAGGTCAAAAATTAAAAGATCCTCTCACACGAATATAAATCCAACTCAGATTGCGGCTTTAGACAAATTAAGCAAGAATCCTGACCTAGTCATAAAACCATCTGACAAGGGTGGAAATGTAGTGATGAGTGCGCTCCATTATAGGAACATGTGCTGGGACATTCTTAACCAGTTGCCGACCGCCGCACGCCGATGTACGTCGGCAGAGCGGCACGGGCAGGCAAAAGGGCTTACCTGTACGTCCCTGCCTGCCCGCGGGTGGGGGGTCCGAACGGACCCCCCCCCCCCGGTGCCTGCGGCGGTCGGCAAATCTCCCCCGGCGATCGGTGGTGAGGGGGAGGCCATCCATTCGTGGCCCCCCCCTCGCGATCGCTCCCAGCCAATGGGATCATTTCCCTGCCTCTGTATTGTACACAGAGGCAGAGGAAATGATGTCATCTCTCCTCGGCTCGGTATTTTCCGTTCCGGGCCGAGGAGAGAAGACTGTAATGTGAGTAATGTGAGTGCACAACACACACACACACAGTAGAACATGCCAGGCACACAAAACACCCCGATCCCCCCCCCTGTCACAAACTGACACCAAGCAGGTTTTTTTTTTTTTCTGATTACTGCATTAGTGTCAGTTTGTGAGTTAGTGTGTTAGGTCAGTTAGGGTTAGCCCCCTGTAGGTCTAGGGTACCCCCCCTAATAAAGTTTTAACTCCTTGATCACCCCCTGTCACCAGTGTCACTAAGCGATCATTTTTCTGATCGCTGTATTAGTGTCACAGGTGACGCTAGTTAGGGAGGTAAATATTTAGGTTCGCCGTCAGCGTTTTATAGCGACAGGGACCCCCATATACTACCTAATAAATGTTTTAACCCCTTGATTGCCCCCTATTTAACCCTTTCACCACTGATCACCGTATAACCGTTACGGGTGACGCTGGTTAGTTCGTTTATTTTTTATAGTGTCAGGGCACCCGGTGTTTATTACCGAATAAAGGTTTAGCCCCCTGATCGCCCGGCGGTGATATGCGTCGCCCCAGGCAGCGTCAGATTAGCGCCAGTACCGCTAACACCCACACACGCAGCATACACCTCCCTTAGTGGTATAGTATCTGTACGGATCAATATCTGATCCGATCAGATCTATACTAGCGTCCCCAGCAGTTTAGGGTTCCCAAAAACGCAGTGTTAGCGGGATCAGCCCAGATACCTGCTAGCACCTGCGTTTTTCCCCTCCGCCCGGCCCAGCTCAGCCCACCCAAGTGCAGTATCGATCGATCACTGTCACTCACAAAACACTAAACACATAACTGCAGCGTTCGCAGAGACAGGCCTGATCCCTGCGATCGCTAACAGTTTTCTTGGTAGCGTTTTGGTGAACTGGCAAGCACCAGCCCCAGGCAGCATCAGGTTAGCGCCAGTACCGCTAACACCCACGCACGCAGCATACGCCTCCCTTAGTGGTATAGTATCTGATCGGATCAATATCTGATCCGATCAGATCTATACTAGCGTCCCCAGCAGTTTAGGGTTCCCAAAAACGCAGTGTTAGCGGGATCAGCCCAGATACCTGCTAGCACCTGCGTTTTGCCCCTCCGCCCGGCCCAGCCCTGCCCACCTAAGTGCAGTATCGATCGATCACTGTCACTTACAAAACACTAAACGCATAACTGCAGCGTTCGCAGAGTCAGGCCTGATCCCTGCGATCGCTAACAGTTTTTTTGGTAGCGTTTTGGTGAACTGGCAAGCGCCAGCGGCCTAGTACACCCCGGTCGTAGTCAAACCAGCACTGCAGTAACACTTGGTGACGTGGCGAGTCCCATAAGTGCAGTTCAAGCTGGTGAGGTGGCAAGCACAAGTAGTGTCCCGCTGCCACCAAAAAGACAAACACAGGCCCGTCGTGCCCATAGTGCCCTTCCTGCTGCATTCGCCAATCCTAATTGGGAACCCACCGCTTCTGTAGCGCCCGTACTTCCCCCATTCACATCCCCAACCAAATGCAGTCGGCTGCATGAGAGGCATTTTCTTTATGTCCTCCCGAGTACCCCTACCCGACGAACCCCCCCAAAAAGATGTTGTGTCTGCAGCAAGCGCGGATATAGGCGTGACACCCGCTATTATTGTCCCTCCTGTCCTGACAATCCTGGTCTTTGCATTGGTGAATGTTTTGAACGCTACCATTCACTAGTTGAGTATTAGCGTAGGGTACAGCATTGCACAGACTAGGCACACTTTCACAGGGTCTCCCAAGATGCCATCGCATTTTGAGAGACCCGAACCTGGAACCGGTTACAGTTATAAAAGTTACAGTTACAAAAAAAAGTGTAAAAAAAAAACACATACAAAAATATAAAATAAAAAAAAATAGTTGTCGTTTTATTGTTCTCTCTCTCTCTATTCTCTCTATTGTTCTGCTCTTTTTTACTGTATTCTATTCTGCAATGTTTTATTGTTATTATGTTTTATCATGTTTGTTTTTCAGGTATGCAAATTTTTTATACTTTACCGTTTACTGTGCTTTATTGTTAACCATTTTTTTGTCTTCAGGTACGCCATTCACGACTTTGAGTGGTTATACCAGAATGATGCCTGCAGGTTTAGGTATCATTCTTTTCAGCCAGCGGTCGGCTTTCATGTAAAAGCAATCCTAGCGGCTAATTAGCCTCTAGACTGCTTTTACAAGCCGTGGGAGGGAATGCCCCCAACGTCTTCCGTGTTTTTCTCTGGCTCTCCTGTCTCAACAGGGAACCTGAAAATGCAGCCGGTGATTCAGCCAGCTGACCAGAGACCAGAGTGGCTCCAAACATCTCTATGGCCTAAGAAACCGGAAGCTACGAGCATTTTATGACTTAGATTTCGCCGGATGTAAACAGCGCCATTGGGAAATTGGGAAAGCATTTTATCACACCGATCTTGGTGTGGTCAGATGCTTTGAGGGCAGAGGAGAAATCTAGGGTCTAATAGACCCCAATTTTTTCAAAAAAGAGTACCTGTCACTACCTATTGCTATGATAGGGGATATTTACATCCCCTGAGATAACAATAAAAATGATTTAAAAAAAAAAAAAATGAAAGGAAAAGTTTAAAAATAAGATAAAAAAAAAAAATAATAATAAAGAAAAAAAAAAAAAAAAAAAAAAAAAGCACCCCTGTCCCCCCTGCTCTCACGCTAAGGCGAACGCAAGCGTCGGTCTGGCGTCAAATGTAAACAGCAATTGCACCATGCATGTGAGGTATCACCGCGAACATCAGATCGAGGGCAGTAATTTTAGCAGTAGACCTCCTCTGTAAATCTAAAGTGGTAACCTGTAAAGGCTTTTAAAAATGTATTTAGTTTGTCGCCACTGCATGTTTGTGCGCAATTTTAAAGCATGTCATGTTTGGTATCCATGTACTCGGCCTAAGATCATCTTTTTTATTTCATCAAACATTTGGGCAATGTGTTTTAGTGCATTAAAATTTCAAAAAGTGTGTTTTTTCCCCAAAAAATGCGTTTGAAAAATCGCTGCGCAAATACTGTGTGAAAAAAAAAATGAAACACCCACCATTTTAATCTGTAGGGCATTTGCTTTAAAAAAATATATAATGTTTGGGGGTTCAAAGTAATTTTCTTGCAAAAAAAAAAAAAATTTTTTATGTTATCAAAAAGTGTCAGAAAGGGCTTTGTCTTCAAGTGGTTAGAAGAGTGGGTGATGTGTGACATAAGCTTCTAAATGTTGTGCATAAAATGCCAGGACAGTTCAAATGACCCCATTTTGGAAAGTAGACACCCCAAGCTATTTGCTGAGAGGCATGTCGAGTCCATGGAATATTTTATATTGTGACACAAGTTGCGGAAAAGAGACAATTTTTTATTTTTTTTTTGCGCAAAGTTGTCACTAAATGATACATTGCTCACACATGCCATGGGAATATGTGAAATTACACCCCAAAATACATTCTGTTGCTTCTCCTGAGTACGGGGATACCACATGTGTGGGACTTTTTGGGAGCCTAGCCGCGTACGGGCCCCCCGAAAACCAAGCACCGCCTTCAGGCTTTCTAAGGCCGTAAATTTTTGATTTCACTCTTCACTGCCTATCACAGTTTCGGAGGCCATGGAATGCCCAGGTGGCAAAAAACCCCCCCAAATGACCCCATTTTGGAAAGTAGACACCCCAAGCTATTTGCTGAGAGGTATAGTGAGTATTTTGCAGACCTCACTTTTTGTCACAAAGTTTTGAAAATTGAAAAAATAAAAAAAAAATAAAATTTCTCGTCTTTCTTTATTTTCAAAAACAAATGAGAGCTGCAAAATACTCACCATGCCTCTCAGCAAATAGCTTGGGGTGTCTACTTTCCAAAATGGGGTCATTTGGGGGGGGGGGGTTTATGCCATCTGGGCATTTTATGGCCTTCAAAACTGTGATAGGTAGTGAGGAGTAAAATCAAAAATGTACGCCCTTAGAAATCCCGAAGGCAGTGATTGGTTTTCGGGGCCCCGTACGCGGCTAGGCTCCCAAAAAGTCCCACACATGTGGTATCCCCATACTCAGGAGAAGCAGCTAAATGTATTTTGGTTTGCAATTCCACATATGCCCATGGCCTGTGTGAGCAATATATCATTTAGTGACAACTTTTTGTAATTTTTTTTTTTTTTTTGTCATTATTCAATCACTTGGGACAAAAAAAATGAATATTCAATGGGCTCAACATGCCTCTCAGCAATTTCCTTGGGGTGTCTACTTTCCAAAATGGGGTCATTTGTGGGGGTTTTGTACTGCCCTGCCATTTTAGCACCTCAAGAAACGACATAGGCAGTCATAAATTAAAGGCTGTGTAAATTCCAGAAAATGTACCCTAGTTTGTAGGCGCTATAACTTTTGCGCAAACCAATAAATATACACTTATTGACATTTTTTTTACCAAAGACATGTGGCCGAATACATTTTGGCCTAAATGTATGACTAAAATTGAGTTTATTGGATTTTTTTAGAACAAAAAGTAGAAAATATCATTTTTTTTCAAAATTTTCGGTCTTTTTCCGTGTATAGCGCAAAAAATAAAAACGGCAGAGGTGATCAAATACCATCAAAAGAAAGCTCTATTTGTGGGAAGAAAAGGACGCAAATTTCGTTTGGGTACAGCATTGCATGACCGCGCAATTAGCAGTTAAAGCGACGCAGTGCCAAATTGTAAAAAGTGCTCTGGTCAGGAAGGGGGTAAATCCTTCCGGGGCTGAAGTGGTTAAAAACAAACAATGGTATAAACCCATTCAGAAGGAATTAGTGAATCAGTTCAATCAAGAATTTAATGAGGTCATTTTTCAGACATATACTGAGGGTATGATTATTAAAGACACCTATGAGGGCATTCAGGTACCTCACCCTAGAATCCCTACCTTTTATGCCCTCCCAAAAACGCACAAAAATAGAACAAATCCACCTAGCCGGCCCATTATATCGGGGATTGGGTCTCAAACAGAATGTGCGAGCAAATTAGTAGATTAAAATTTGCGCCCTCATGTGAATAAACTACCTTCCTTCATTAAGGATACACCAGACCTTCTAAAAGCATTAGATAGAATGCATGTCCCACCTGGCTGCCTAATGACGGCCATTGATATTGAGGCTCTATATTCCTCAATCCCCCACAAATTTGGTGTAGCGACCATCAATAGATTCCTCATCGAGAGAGGTGATACAACATATCCCTTGAACCAGTTTATACTAAAACTGTTAACACATATTCTGACACAAAATGTTTTTTTCTTTTGACGTTTCCCACTTCCTCCAGGTACAGGGGGTTGCTATGGGCATATATTGTGCACCCTCATAATCCAAACTGTACCTGGGGGGGTGGGATGCGATTTATTTGCCACTGAGGAATACGCCGATCTACTATCCAACATTTTATGTTGGTATAGATATATCGACGTCTTCATGTTGTGGGCGGGAACATCTGAGGAACTTAATCAATTTATGTGTGTGATTCATTAAATAATAAGTACAATCTCAAATTTACTATGGGGTATAGTGCTACTAGCATTGCATTCCTTGATATCAATATCAATATAAATTCTGATGGCTCTATTGACACGTCTCATTACTAAATGGTGCTTATTGTCCAAAAAGGAGGAGTTATTGCCCACATCCCTAAACTAGATAAATTGCAAAGAGGGGGAATTTTCTTCTAAATGAGACTTTAAGGGGCACTACCCCTCTACCGATCAAGAGCGTAAATGTAAAAAATATTATTTTATTTGAAAAAGGTTAAAAGTAGGATATACAATACAGAGAGTGTACAGGATGCAAATACAAAGATATGCAAAAATACAATACAGTTGGAGACAAACACTGCTCTGTTGAATAAATAAAGCAACAGAGATGATCCAACGCGTTTCGAGTTAGCGATATTTGTTCTCTTCTTCAGGGATAGGTGGATAGACACAGGACGTAAGTACGTCTATAATTGATAAAAGACAGGCATAAGAATATACGCATTGTAAAAGAAGCAAAACATGAAAAATTCAGTCAAACAATTTGTGTGAATCCACTGACAATGAAACTTGCATAAAAAATCAATGATCTTGCATTAATGCTGCTGCCTTAAGCCAACCAGTTCGGGTCCAGAGAAATGGGTACACCCAGGAAAAGCAACCCAAGGCCCAGGATGGTCACTCGCAGAGGGCACTCCAACTTGGCCCCAATTGGAATACCCTACGTTTGGCCCAAATATCGCTAGAGACAAAAAAAAGAAAAAAAAGGAGGGGCTATAAATATAGTGTTAGGACCAAAAATAAGGGACCTTCGTATAACAGTGTAAATTTGCTGTCCCCTCAAAATAACTCAGTACACAGCCATTAATGTCTTAACCGCTGGCAACAAAAGTGAGTACACCCCTAAGTGAAAATGACCAAATTGGGCCCAAAGTTTCAATATTTTGTGTGGCCACCATTATTTTCCAGCACTACCTTAACCCTCTTGGGCATGGAGTTCACCAGAGCTTCATAGGTTGCCACTGGAGCCCTCTTCCACTCCTCCATGACCACATCATGGAGCTGGTGGATGTTAGAGACCTTGCGCTCTTCCAACTCCCGTTTGAGGATGCCCCACAGATGCTCAATAGGGTTTAGGTCTGGAGACATGCTTGGCCAGTCTATCACCTTTACCCTCAGCTTCTTTAGCAAGAAAGTGGTCGTCTTGGAGATGTGTTTGGGGTTGTTGAGTTGGAATACTGCCCTGCGGCCCAGTCTCTGAAGGGAAGGGGATCATTCTCGGCTTCAGTATGTCACAGTACATGTTGGCATTCATGGTTCCCTCAATGAACTGTAGCTCCCCAGTGCTGGCAGCACTCATGCAGCCCCAGACCATGACACTCCCACCACCATGCTTGACTGTATGCTAGACACATTTGTCTTTGTACTCCTCACCTTGTTGCCGCCACACACCATCTGAACCAAAGTTTATCTTGGTCTCAATCAGACCACAGGACATAGTGATCTATGTCCTTAGTCTTCAGCAAACTGTTTGCGGTCTTTCTTGTGCATCATCTTTAGAAGAGGCTTCCTTCTGGGATGACAGCCATGCAGACCACTTTGATGTAGTGTGCGGCATATGGTCTGAGCACTGATAGGCTGACCCCCCACCCCTTCAACCTCTGCAGCAATGCTGGCAGCACACATATGCCTATTTCCCAAAAGACAACCTCTGGACATGATGCTGAGCACATGCACTCAACTTCTTTGGTCGACCATGGCGAGGCCTGTTCTGAGTGGAACCTGTCCTGTTAAACTGCTGTATGGCTTGGCCACCGTGCTGCAGCTCAGTTTCAGGGTCTTGGCAATCTTGTAGCCTAGGCCATCTTCATGTGGAACAAGAATTCTTTTTTTCAGATCCTCAGAGAGTTCTTTGCCATAAGGTGCCATGCTGAACTACCAGTGACCAGTATGAGAGAGTGAGAGCGATAACACCAAATTTAACACACCTGCTCCCCATTCACACCTGAGACCTTGTAACACTAATGAGTCACATGACACCGTGGAGGGAAAATGGCTAATTAGGCCCAATTTGGACATTTTCACATAGGGGTGTACTCACTTTTGTTGCCAGCGGTTTAGACATTAATGGCTGTGTATTGTAAAAGTGAGGTACTAATGCGCTACTTAGAAGTGTAACCACTTAAAGACCAGCCTCGTTTTGGAATTTAGGTGTTTACGTGTTTAAAAGGTTTTTTTTGCTAGAAAATTACTTAGAAAAAAAAACAATATATAATGTTTGGGGGTTGTAACACCCTAGAGAATAAAATGGCGGTCATTGCAATACTTTTTTTCACACCGTATTTGCGCAGCGGCCTTACAAGCGCACTTTTTTGGGGAAAAAAATCACTTTTTTGAATAAAAAAAATAAGACATCAGTAAAGTTAGCTGAATTTTTTTTTATATTGTGAAAGATAATGTTACACTGAGTAAAATGATACCCAAC
Organism: Lithobates septentrionalis; assembly: GCA_037952835.1. NCBI lineage: Eukaryota > Metazoa > Chordata > Amphibia > Anura > Ranidae > Lithobates > Lithobates septentrionalis. The sequence goes on along the minus strand of JBBDGP010000610.1, from coordinate 2,572,729 downwards.
ATGTCACGCTTTAAAATTGTGCCTGCTCGTGGAATGGCGTCAAACTTTTACCCTCAAAAATCTCCATAGGCGACATTTAAAAAATTCTACAGGTTGCATGTTTTGCGTTACAGAGGAGGTCTAGGGCTAGAATTATTGCTCTCGCTCTATCGATACCTCACATGTGTGGTTTGACCACCGTTTTCATATGCGGGCGCTACTCACGTATGCGTTCCCTTTTGCGCGCGAGCTCGTCGGGACGGGGCATTTAAAAAAAATAATTTCTCTTATTTATTTTTTTTGATTTTATTTATTTTTACACTGTTTTTTTTAAAAAAAATATTTGGGTTACTTTTATTCCTATTACAAGGAATGTAAACATTCCTTGTAATAGAAAAAAGCATGACAGGTCCTCATCGCTTCTGCCATGCAGTGTCATGAAGACGGATGGTGGCCATCTTCCCCTCACTCGTCTCCATGCACAGCAAGTGAGAGGATGCGATTGCCTCCGCCGCTGCCGACAGCTCCAGTAAGCGGCGGAGGGCACCAGATCGCGGCGGGAGGGGTGGCCCCCCTCTCCCACCACCGATAAAAGTGATCTCGAGGCGAATCCGCCGCAAAGACCACTTTTATCTTGTAGCCGACCGCCACCCGAAAACGGGGATACCGGGGTTATGGCAGCTATCTGCTGCCATAACAACGATATCCATCCCCAAAAAAGGGACGTACATCGGCGTGCGGCGGTCGGCAAGTGGGTAAACGATGAAAGAAATAAAGTGCTTATGCAAGAGATACACAGCTGCTGAACTTCTGAAGTGTTGCCAGCACCAATGAATATATGTAAACTGTAATGAAGCAGCACTAAATAACTCAAAAAACAATCCTTAAGTGCAAAGTGCTAATAATAAAGTGCTAATAAAGTTCATAAAATAACCTAAAACAATCCTTAGGCATAAAGTGCTGAATAATAAAGTGCTAATAATGTTCTCACTTCCCAATGTGCAAAACAGTGCAATGCAATGACATCAGAAAACTAATAATTCAAAAAGTCAATATAAAAATAAATATATCCAAAGTATTTAGAGATACTTGTGCAATAGTCTCTTGGGGGATAGACAAATGTGCAAAAAAAGTGAAACAAAAGAGAGAGGGGGAAAGGAGAAAGTCCAATTGTAGATGTAATAACTGAAGGGATATTTAGCTTAACCACATCCATCTTATAATTTAGTTTCCATTTTGTGTTTTTCCCTGTACTCTATTTCACATATTACTAGGAGTGTAATGTAATCTAGTTTCGTTTCTCACATCCCTGTTATCTTTTGTGTTTCGTTTCCTGTAAAGCACGTGATATCTTAACATTAATTCGTTTCACTTTTGTCATAAATTGTTTCTGTATTTTATTGGATAATTTGTATGACGCGGTCAAGGGGCAGTAATTTCTGAAAGCCCCCTTTAAATATTCACACCAAAGAATAAAGATTAGATTTGCTCGGCGAGACTTTTGGAGTTTTTTATCATTGTCTCAATGGGCTAATCTCACAGGCCTGTGGGGATTGTAAGGTACATCTTATGCAGACTTATCGAGGGTCTAAAAATATCCCTAGACAATCTACATTTCCCAACAATAACAACTTGTAGATATCCTTTCTCCAATCCACACCCTGTGTGTGCTAGCCTCTCACCTTAAAAGAAGACCCCAAATGGGTCTAGTCGTGCATCAACAGGCATATAACACCGGTGTGTTCTTTTCCTCCTCCGTGGGTATGTCCTGGACAGATCAACACTGCAGTATCAAGGCTATTTCTTCATAAGATCCAGGCTCCACGATCAGCTCCTTTAAAACATTATCTTTAAAGCAGCCATGGAGGGTCAGTGTGCTCGGTGCGGGCGGAGGTGCAGTAAGTCGTTCCTTTTTCTGCTCCTAGTTTGGTTTATACACCTAAAGTATTGTCCGCATCCTCTGATAATTTGCATGTTTGTTGTCGCTGCTGTTCAATAGTCTGTAGAAAATATTCTGTTCCCCAAGGTTGAAAAGACTGGTTGGTAAACTGTGAAACAGGTGACCATATACGTAACAATCTGATCAAAACACTCTTCACAGAATTGTACAATGTGATCGCATCTGTAAAGTGCTGATTTGTGTGAACCACTTGGAAAATTATGTCACACTTTTTCAAGGCAGGAACTGTCAAATCTTAATAAACGAACATTGTCTCAGTTGTTTTGAGGGGACAGCAAATTCAGTTATACAAGCTGTACACTCACTACTTTACATTGTAGCAAAGTGTCATTTCTTCAGTGTTGTCACATGAAAAGATATATTGAAATATTTACAAAAATGTGAGGGGTATATTCACTTTTGTGAGATACTGTAGATGCGGCTCGTGCGACTATTGTGAGCTGTTGTTGGAAAGCTCTTCCTACCAGCTTCCCAATGGACGTATGCATTCACTGAAACATCATGTCACCTGTCTTACTAAAGGAATCATCTATATCATCCTATGCCAATGTGGTGCCTTCTACGTTGGCAAAACCATAAGGCCGTTTTGAAAGCGTATAAAGGACCACATGTACTATGCTACAGTTGGGAATTTGAACACCCCATTGGACATCATATAGCATTTAAGCATAACTATCCCCATGTTTTCAAATTTGCAGCGCTGGATAAAGTCCTGGAGGACCCCCCAGGGGGGAATTTCGATCAGAGGGTTCTATGCAGAGGCGCAAAATGGCTATTTGATCTGATAGCTACGGTGCCACCTGGTATGAACGATGTGTTAAGCTTCAGATCTTTTTTTTTTTTTTTTTTTTAAGCCTGTATCTGCAGTTATTTGTTTCTTTATTCTTATAGATATTATATATAGATTATTATAGGCCCTATCTATAGAAGATCAATAATAATAGAAGATCAAATTATATTTATAAATCTCTACTGGTACTGACAACCTTACATGTGTAGTGAGGTTAAGTAATGTCCTATGATATCACATTGGCTTGCATTCGTATCTGCTTGCTCTAGTTAATATGCCCCTGCCTGTATTTAAATCTACTTCGGACATACAACTTGATATTATATTTATAGAAGTATGTTATTGGACTATTTACAGAAACAGACGAATATCTCCAAATCCCTGGTGATAGATAAAAAGAGGATAGGTGGGAGACACTGCTACCTTTAAGTAAATGGGATTTTTAGTGGAGATATATACATCTGTTACCAAGGTAAACACGCAAGTAGTAAAGTTTAGTCTAAGAAAGTATTACATTTATTATTGCATAATAGCATAAAAAAAAACCACATAGTCATCATAATATATAGACCATGAATGATACTTGATACAGAAAACAACAAGATGCTTGGATATGCAGAAGGGCCGACATGTTTCGCAGATTCCTGCTTCTTCAAAGGCACCGCATGCATCTATAGTTTCATCTAGGTTACATAGAACATATTATTAATAAAGTACCAATTACTCATAATTTATTAAAATCGTAAACAATGGTCACAGAATGTATAGCTTAAATGTACGTGCTTACCTAACTTAAAGTTTCAGATGTTTCTTTACTATTTTAGATAATTGTGGCATCGTTCCGTGCAAAAGATCCGGCCGTCATAGAATAGCCACATACTACCTGGTGGAGGTCAGATCCACCAGGGTTGGATAGTGGGAGTATCGGATCGAGTAATAACCAGGTGGTCGGGTGATGCAGATAGTCTATAAATGTAAAAATGCTGCCATTAGGCAATTTAAAGTTAATTAGTAAGTAACTCATTATCAAGAGTAAAGGGACAAAATATCACTAAGTATATGATTCCAACTCAGATGCTTATAAGGTGGAACACCTTCTCTTCGTATTCTGTCTCTTCCCAGAAACTGCAGAACAAGGCCTCACGTGGATCCTCGACGAAAAGGACATGCACCTAAGCGGGGTAATGGTGGTGGTAACACACAGGGAGACACAAATAAAAAACAAATTGTTTCCCCTCAGACACATTCACGTAATGTCAACACTGAATTAGGGGAGGAACCACACGGTGACCTGGTGATGGGTGCTACTCCACTGCTAATGATCACAGATGAAAAAATCAATGAACAAAATTACCTAAAGATCTAGGGGCTACTCCCAAAACCAGTCAACCTAGGAATAAAAACCTAGGTCCTGCCCCTTTAGGCTCCATTCACACCTCTTCGACACCAACCACACACACTTGGATGGGCAAAAAACCCCCCTTTGTGGTGAAACAAGTACAACCCAATCAGGATTAGATGTGGTTAATCTTTCTTCCTATCAATTATCACCTGTGGAAATTGAGGTTTTAAGGCTTGGACAAAGTTTTTGCCCCTCACAAAAAATTGATAAAATTGTCCTGATGAAGGACTTACATTTATTTGCAAGGAACTTGACTTATAAATATATTTTTGATACCGAGGGGTAAAGTGGGAGCAAGAGAGGAAGATCTGTATAAAGGTTTCAAGGTCCAGGACTTTAGGGCCCTTAAAATTCTCATTCAACTACTAGATGAAAACGAAAGTTCCGAGGACCCAGTTGACCCCCTTTCGGATGAGGAAGATGTGGACACACCTGTGTCCCCTGAACCCTGCAAATTTAAAGCCAAGTCCCAAAAATGTCTCATAATATATAAAATGAGGAATCATATACTTAGTGATATTTTGTCCCTTTACTCTTGAATAGGAGTTACTTACTAATTGACTTTAAATCGCCTAATGGCAGCATTTTTACATTTATAGACTATCGGCATCACCCGACCCCCTGGTTATTACGTGATGCAATACTCCCACTATCCAACCCTGATGGATCTGACCTCCACCGGGTAGTTGCTGTATGTGGCTATTCTATGATGGCTGGATCTTTTGCACGGAACAATGCCACAATTGTCTAAAAAAGTAAAAAAGCATCTGAAACTTAAAGTTAGGTAAGCACGCACATTTAAGCTATATATTATGTGACCACTGTTTATGATTTTAATAAATTATGAGTAATTGGTACTTTATTAATGATATGTTCTATCATCTATGCGACATTCATATAGCTTAATATTATTTGGGGGTTAAGCGACTCTCTCTCTTCAGTTGCACCTTGAATATATGGAAGAGGAGAGGTTTAGCTTTAATCTAGGACATACAGGTAAAAGCCAGTAAATTAGAATATTTTGAAAAACTTGATTTATTTCAGTAATTGCATTCAAAAGGTGTAACTTGTACATTATATTTATTCATTGCACACAGACTGATGCATTCAAATGTTTATTTCATTTAATTTTGATGATTTGAAGTGGCAACAAATGAAAATCCAAAATTCCGTGTGTCACAAAATTAGAATATTGTGTAAGGGTTAAATTTTGAAGACACCTGGTGCCACAAACTAATCAGCTGATTAACTCAAAACACCTGCAAAGGGCTTTAAATGGTCTCTCAGTCCAGTTCTGAAGCCTACACAAACATGGGGAAGACTTCAGATTTGACAGCTGTCCAAAAGGCGATCATCGACACATTGCACAAGGAGGGAAAGACACAAAAGGTTATTGCTGAAGAGGCTGGCTGTTCTCAGAGCTCTGTGTCCAAACACATTAATAGAGAGGCAAAGGGAAGGAAAAACTGTGGTCAGAAAAAGTGTACAAGCGATAGGGATCACCGAGCCCTAGTCAAGATTGTGAAAAAAAACCCCTTCAAAAATGTGGGGGAGATTCACAAGGAGTGGACAGCTGCTGGAGTCAGTGCTTCAAGATCCACCACCAAGAGACGCTTGAAAGACATGGGTTTCAACTGCCGCATACCTCGTGTCAAGCCACTGTTGACCAAGAAAAAGCGTCTCACCTGGGCTAAGGAAAAAAAGAGCTGGACTGCTGCTGAGTGGTCCAAAGTCATGTTTTCTGACGAAAGCAAATTTTGCATTTCCTTTGGAAATCGAGGTCCCAGAGTCTGGAGGAAGACAGGAGAGGCACAGGATCCACGTTGTCTGAAGTCTAGTGTAAAGTTTCCACCATCAGTGATGGTTTGGGGTGCCATGTCATCTGCTGGTGTCGGTCCACTCTGTTTCCTGAGATCCAGGGTCAACGCAGCCGTCTACCAGCAAGTTTTAGAGCACTTCATGCTTCCTGCTGCTGACCTGCTCTATGGAGATGGAGATTTCAGGTTCCAACAGGACTTGGCGCCTGCACACAGCGCAAAATCTACCCGTGCCTGGTTTACGGACCATGGTATTTCTGTTCTAAATTGGCCAGCCAACTCCCCTGACCTTAGCCCCATAGAAAATCTGTGGGGTATTGTGAAAAGGAAGATGCAGAATGCCAGACCCAACAACGCAGAAGAGTTGAAGGCCACTATCAGAGCAACCTGGGCTCTCATAACACCTGAGCAGTGCCAGAAACTCATCGACTCCATGCCACGCCGCATTAATGCAGTAATTGAGGCAAAAGGAGCTCCAACCAAGTATTGAGTATTGTACATGCTCATATTTTTCATTTTCATACTTTTCAGTTGGCCAACATTTCTAAAAAATCCCTTTTTTGTATTAGCCTTAAGTAATATTCTAATTTTGTGACACACGGAATTTTGGATTTTCATTTGTTGCCACTTCAAATCATCAAAATTAAATGAAATAAACATTTGAATGCATCAGTCTGTGTGCAATGAATAAATATAATGTACAAGTTACACCTTTTGAATGCAATTACTGAAATAAATCAAGTTTTTCAAAATATTCTAATTTACTGGCTTTTACCTGTAAGTATTGTGGCTGAGTGTTTTTGTTACAAGGAATTGGGAGTTTGCAGATGTAATGCAGGATACTGTTATAAATAGACCGCAATGTCATTTAAATGTGCAGCCTGCAGTTTTTGGTTGGTTGGAGTATGGATACGTTCCCAGTATAAGATAGGGATGCACCTTCCAATCAGACCCAGTTCCTATCAATTATTCACTAACTAGGGCGGAGCGCTGGTCGCGCCCCACCCCCTGGTTTTAAGATAAATTTTTTGTTCAACAAGCCGTGTAGTCACACTCTTTGAAAATGTCTCTATGACTAAACTAGTCAGAGCATGATACCACGGCAACCGTTATCACGTGAGGACGCAGTGCGCTCTTACCCTGAAGCTTCAGACACGAGAGGGAGGAAGTGCCGATCAGCTGCGACTGGATGACACGCAGTGCGCTCCAAGCTCGTAGTTTTTTACTAGTGGGACGAAGGACTGAGCAGCTGTGAGTGTGTATTATCCATCCAGTCTGCAACCAGTGCCCTTGCCCTTTGAGAGAAGCTGTCTGAGTTATCCACTATTACCAACCAACTGAAAGCTAGAAGGCTATCCTTTGTAAGGAACTGCGCCCACTGATTTTTACAGTTTATTTTACTTCATTAGTTTCTCTTTTATCTTTGACTTATAATAAATTATCAAAACGGTATTGGACTATTCAGGATCTCTTTTTTACATGTGGACATTGTTGCTGTTGTCTGATAATCAACCCTGGAGGACTTCGGGAGTAACCAGAGTGAGGATATTATCCAAGGCCTGTTAACCTCTTGGTTCCGGTGAGTTTGAATCCCTTGCGGGGTGTGTGCAGCATAAGGTGTCCCAATAGATGGTGAAAGGTGCACTCATCAGATCTACTATTCATACAAGAGATTCCAGACCAAGCCCTAGCCGTTGTGTCCTTGTTGGATTTTTCCTGCCTGCATTTGTTTTGCTTGCATTTACAAAGACTTTGATTCATCAGTCAGCATTGAGGACTGAGAATAGCGCCGCTTTGATGGGTTAATTGCTGTTATATATAGTTCATTCATTCATCCATATTTTTATTTATATGTTCTATGTAACCTAGATGAAACTATAGATGCATGCGGTGCCTTGAAGAAGCAGGAATCTGCGAAACATGTCGGCCCTTCTGCATATCCAAGCATTTTGTTGTTTTCTGTATCAAGTATCATTCATGGTCTATATATTATGATGACTACTTGATTTCTTATTCTATTATGCAATAATAAATGTAATACTCTCTTAAACTAAACTTTACTACTTGCGTGTTTACCTTGGCAACAAAAGTATATATCTCCCCTAAAAATCCCATTTACTTAGAGGGAGCAGTGTCTCCCTCCTATCCTCTTGATATTATATTTAGAATTGTGCTCTCTTTATAGCGGGATCAGACAATTGGGCTTTCTTCAGGATGATATCCTCTCTCCTGGTTTGGCTGTCAAGGGTGTCGTATTAGTCAATGACTCCTCAGATGGATCTGCATGTCTTATATGCAATGGCTGTTTTCTCCCTGTAAGTGGCGCTTGGCTTCCATTTTCTTCTCTGACATTTTGTCCTGTGGATATGGGGTGGCTGTGGGCATCATGGGGGCATGTCCCTCTGTTGGGGCCGTGCACCTATGTGTGTGGATCACAGCCACGCCACAGAGCGACGCCCTGTGGACCGTTTGTGTTGTGATCTGCCTTGGGACGCTGGTGGGTAGGGCCTTTGGTGCGGCACAGCATCATCTGAAGGGGTGGGTGGTAATGGTCATCTGTATGTCAGACAGCTGGCCATGTCATCTGACATGGCTATTGAAATCACTGCCTGCGTCAGCCCTGAATGGGGGCGTGCATTGGCGCCAATTAGGGCGCAACAAGCGGGGGTATATATAGGCCATGGACCCATCCCCTAACTGATGACATCTCTGGGGGAAGATATACAGGCAAGTTTACAGGTATGGCGAATTGTTAATTTTACCCAGCTTGCTCCAGGCTACACTGGCTTTATTGGAATATGCTTTGAAGATCTGCTAAGGGCCTTATTAGCTAGCCTTCTATGGATTAATGAAGTAGGAGCTGTGCAATAAAATGACCTCCATGCAATTATAACCCTGTAAATAGGCTGTAATTATTGTCTGATGTGGATGTGCAGCTATTATATGACTCGTATCTGATGGCAAGTGTACTACACAAGACGTTGTTTGCCCCTAGAGGCTAAGGAAAGTACTACAGCCCCATATTTCCTTATATGCCTGTTGAGATATGTGATACACATCAAGATGGTAGTTGATACATACGCCTATTGGAGGCGATTGATATGAAACACTTCCTCGTTTTTGCCCTTTTTTCTTTTTTCCCATACTCCATAGTTATTTGGTTGTATATTTCAAGTCTGGACCCTGGCCTTGGTTATTCTGGTGCTGCAGCGGCCATCCAGGGAGAGTCCTGTGCAGGCAGTGACGTATGTCCGGATCAGGTGAATATGAATGCATGACCAATTTTAACGTAATTTTGGTACTTTTTCTTTCATGTACTACTGTATACATTTATATGCAACGCTTTATACATATATGAATATGTTGTGAAATGAGCTGTTCCAATGTGTGTCCTTAAGAAGTGATCAAGCGAAACGCGTAGACGCACAGGGGCTCACGCATGTTCTGATGTCATACTGTTGAACGTCATTTTCCCATTTGGGTATAAATAATGTCCTTTTTCTGGCCACTGCCTGGCTGGTAGTGGACAACACCTTTTTACACAATTTGTATACTGTATATGTCTATACATTAATGTTTAATAAAAGTAAACGGTTAAAATTATATAACTGTTCCAACCTGGTGGGTTTTCTTTTTCTAACGAGTTAAAGGTAATCTCATGTGCCACATACATATAACTATTAAGGAAATCAACCCATAGCAATGATGTTTAAAGTGATTGTAAATGTTTTTTTTTTTTTTTTCTTTTAAATAACAAACATATCGTACTTACCTCCACTGTGCAGTTCGTTTTGCCCACTGTGGCCCCGATCATCATCTTCTGGGGTCCCCCAGCGGCGCTCACAGCTCCTCCACGGATCGGTAAACTCCCTGGGAGGAGCACTCTCCCTGGGGGTTACCTTTCGGGCATGCTCGAGTCCAGCATTTGCTTCCATTGACACAGAATTCCAGACTCAGCCCCGTGTCATTGAATTTGATTGACAGCAGCAGGAGCCAATGGCTGTGCTGCTATCAATCAAGAGCCATGAACCCCGGGCAGAGAGGAAGAGCATGTCTACGCCAAGGGAACAAAGGGCTCTGGTGAGTAAACCGGGGGGGGGGGGGGGGGGGGTGGGGCTCTGTGTATGTGGCTGGTCAGTGTCAGACATTTTTTCATCTTACAACAACTTTAAGCTGGTCAGGCCATAAAAGTTTGCAAATATGTGCAACTCCTGTTATTAACGTGAACTGTTAGACAGCACAGTTTGGTTTATTGCAGGCTGTTTTTTTTTCCAAGTTCAGCGGGGAATTTTTCTTGTTTGATAAAATTTTCAAACTCTGTAAAAACTTGAAAAAAGGTTAAGAAAATTATTAGGTTTGACACCAAAAAAAGGAGGGATAAAAAAAAAAAAAAAAAGAAGAAAAGTCCTATCTTTTGCAGTAGATAAATAATATGTTGTATAGCACTGTCAAACAATGGACAATAAACCTATGCAAAAGGTATAAAGTGTAGTGATGCACAATAGAAATCCAAAAATAAAATTAAAATCAATATACCTCCAGACATGACAATAGATTGGACATTTCATTGTGCACTCAAAGAAACTCCAATATATAAAGTGCCATCAGTTCAATGGTGCTGGTGACCTTCCTTGCCAATAAGTGACTCGCTCCACTGTAGCTTATAGTGATTCTATTATAGCATAATACCTCATGCTCCCTCCAGTCTCCCAGAACTCTCACCGCCAGTTCATGATATAAAAGCTTTTTATCACTCCAATTCTCCAGGGTGCACAACTCTCAGTATATGGGATACGTTCACCTCCATACACAGGGGTCTTAGTAGAGTATCTCTACGGATATTATGATGTGGTCCCTCAAAATATTTATGCATAGCTCTCAGTAAAGCAAAAAAAAAAAAAAAACACTCCCATAGTGTAGTATGATGAAAGATATAGCCAATGTATTAAACAAGAATTACACTCACATTTATAAAACATAAAAAATTCAAAGAGGTGTCATATACTGAGAGTTGTGAACCCTGGAATATTGGATTGATATAAGCTTTTATTTCTTAAAGTGGCAGTGAGAGTTCCAGGAGACTGGAGGGAGCATGAGGTGTTATGTTATATTAGGATCACTATAAGCTACAGTGGAGTGGGTCACTTATTGGCAAGGAAGGTCACCAGCACCATTGGAATGATAGCACTTTATACACCAGAGTTTCTTTGATGTACATTGCATTGTGCACTCAATCTATTGTTATTATGTATGGAGTTATATCGATCAAATGTATTTAATTTAATTTAGGATTTATATTGTGCATCACTACATTTTATACATTTACATAGGTTTATTGTTCATTGTTTGGCAGGGCTACGCCACATTTATTTCTAGTAATTTTGTGGGAACAAAATTGGTGTATTACCAGCTGGTTATGACATTTCACTGGAAGAGTAGGTGCTTTATACACTTCATTTATTTCAGTTTGTTTGTCCACAATTATTTTACACATACACAGGTTTATTTCCACACAATTTATTTGTTGGGTGGGAGCACCACACTATATTTCCAACCTATAAGCAGCACAGGAGGCATACAACTCCTATCTTTTGCAATGTTACATGTTAGCATTAAATCCTTTTGTACGTGCAAAACTGTTGTGTTGTTCTCAAGTGCACGTCAAAAAAACAGCCAGCTAGTCTATACTGTCTTCCTCACTGCATTGTTGTTGCATTCTATTCTTGTTTGGGCACTTGGATTTCTTTGTAACTGTTACAAAAAAAAAAAAAAAAAAAAAAAACAAGTCTGACCTTGCACTCTGTTTCACAATACAGAGAACAGGAAGAGCATACATGAGGTATGTGTGGTGTGTCTCCCCAACCAGCTGCATGACTTTCATAACAGCATAAATCAGAATTAGGAGGAACAGTGTCGTTTTTTTTTTATTATAAATGAGGCTTTGCAGCACCACAGCAGATATGGAGGGAAACAGAACACATGCATACCATGTAACCGTAAAACTTTATTCATGGAACATTCTTATACAACAGTGGTATATGAAGAATACTGAAATGTTTGGTACAATTTTCAAAACTGAAAAAAAAACATTGTTATTGAAGTTGTCATTCTGGATAAAGTTCTTTATTCATCGAAAACGGTTCATCTTCACAGAACGAGTCTCAATGGCTAAAAGAAGAAATGAGAAAAAAAAAAAAAGTGTTACGTGGAGATTGTGACTAACCTCCTAAGACGACTCTATATTAGCTCATATAAAAAGGGAAAGTAATCTATGTCCCAGCAGCGCTTTCTAAACCCTAAAGCATGTATGCAAATCTATTCAACACAATGCAGCAATGGGTTGCATTGCAATTAGTTCTTATTTTGTCAATGGTTCTATTCCTTTATGTAATTGCATGACAGGCTGGAAAGCGCTAATAGTTCTATAAATATTTTTGTTAAAAATTACACTAAAATCATTATTAGCAGACATAAACATAACTTACAAAATCCCTGCTAAATCTAAGAGCCCTTGCACACTGGGGCGGGTGGTGGCGTCGGCGGTAAAACGCCGCTATTATTAGCGGCGTTTTACCGTCGGTATGCGGCCGCTAGCGGGGCGGTTTTACCCCCGCTAGCGGCCGAGAAAGGGTTAAATACCACCGCAAAGCGCCTCTGCAGAGGCGCTTTGCCGGCGGTATATCCGCGCCGTCCCATTGATTTCAATGGGCAGGAGCGGTATACACACCGCTCCTTCACTGCTCCGAAGATGCTGCTGGCAGGACTTTTACCGTCCTGCCAGCGCATCGCTCCAGTGTGCAAGCCCTCAGGGCTTTCACACTTGAATGAAAGCAGCGGCACTTTCTGGGCGGTTTGCAGGCGCTATTATTAGCGCAATAGCGCCTGCAAACCGCCCCAGTGTGCAAGGGCTCTAAGAGATAAAACTGTATTGAGTTAATAAAGTTCTGTGTGTAAATGAGGTACAGTGAATACGTTTTTTTTGTGGCTATTGCTGTGTGCAGGCAGCCTACGCTACACTATGGAGACAGCAGCTGCACGAACACAGCCTCAAGTCCTAATTTAACAGGAGTGTGGATGCATTTGTATACCTCAAATGCTATCAAATTAGGAGCATGGCCGTGGCATACATACACGTGAGGATGTGCTTTTAGTGAGCTCTGTGGGACCCGCTCTATAAACCGAACTCACAGAAGCCTTCTAGGAGAGAACTTGGCATAATACTATGCCCCCAACTGCAAGCCGTCCCTGCTGCCACAGCGGACCCGTTCTGGCTTGCAGGACGTCTACCTTACTGAGGACCCACCGGGGCACTGCAGGATCATCCAAGATGGCGCCGGGTGAGCACCCTACCCATGCAGTCTCTCCTATCTTCTCTCTGCACCTGCCATCACTTCCTCCCCCCTCCTCAGCCAGCCAGGACAAACACTCGGATGTGGGTGAAGCACTGGGGGATAAAGATCTGCGCTCCCATATCCTAGCCCTCCCCACTAAGGCTGATCTGGAGCTCTTTGCCGACAGGGTTGAGAAAGCCCTTCGCCAGGACAAAGAAGCATTTCAGGCGAACACAAGTCATATAGAGGGTAGAGTTGAGGCTTTGGAGTCACAGTGGGAAGAAGCTACCCCTGCCTTGCAGGCACTGAGAAAAGTAAGACGCAGGATAAAAGGATTAACTCCTTGCTGGAACAAATGGATGACTTTGAAAACAGGAGTCGCAGAGTTTACACCTATGATTATGCCCGTCTGCTCTCCATTATCCGAACAGATTTACAAAGCTGGGACCGTACCACTTTTTCATGGATGGGCCTTAACCAATTGCAGACTGGCTCACGCCGACATACATCGGCAAAGTGGTTCGTTATCATGAGTCGCCTTATGGGTATGTCTGTACCTTTAAGGCCGATAGCAGGCGCGCACGCCCGCTGCACAGTGGGAAACCTGATGCGCGTTGCCAGCGTGCACGATTGCCGCCGGCCACCCGCAATCGCGTGCACAAGAGCAGGAACAGGGATTTGTGTGAGTAAACACACAAATCCCTGTTGTGTCAGGGGAAAGGAGACATATTGTACCAAGTAGGAACAACGATATGTCTCCTTCCCCCAGTCAGTCCTATCCCAATACAGTTAGAAACACAAACTAGGGCAGCCCTCAAATTTTCCACTCGCCTACTCGCATTTTGCGAGTGGAAAATGAGGGCTTGTGAGCTGGGCTGGCTGCCTGCCTAGGAGAGGGGGGGAGAGCACCGCCGGCGGGGTTGATTGGGAGCCGTTCTCCCAGCGATTGCCCCGGAGAGGAAGAGAAGAGCCGTGGGATAGCACACTGTTACCGATGCTTACATTATAATTGCCTCGACACAGCTCCGCCTCCTCCTGACCTGTGATAGATAGAACGCCGGTCCAATGCTGCGATGCGTTCTACCTATCACAGGCACGGGGTCAGGAGGAGGCGAAGCTGTGTCGAGCAGAGCAGAGACAATTCTAATGTAAGCGCCGGTAACAGCATGCTATCCCGCGACTCTCCTCTTCCTCTAGCCATGCATTCCTCTGCCCAGGCGAGGCTGCAATGGGCACAGTATGGCTGCAATGGGCCTGCAATGGTGGGCACAGTGAGGCTGCAATGGTGGGCACAGGCGAGGCTGCAATGGTGGGCACAGGCGAGGCTGCAATGGTGGGCACAGGCGAGGCTGCAATGGTGGGCACAGGCGAGGCTGCAATGGTGGGCACAGGCGAGGCTGCAATGGTGGGCACAGGCGAGGCTGCAATGGTGGGCACAGGCGAGGCTGCAATGGTGGGCACAGGCGAGGCTGCAATGGTGGGCACAGGCGAGGCTGCAATGGTGGGCACAGGCGAGGCTGCAATGGTGGGCACAGGCGAGGCTGCAATGGTGGGCACAGGCAAGGCTGCAATGGTGGGCACAGGCGAGGCTGCACTGATATAAAGTTGTTAATATTTATAATATTTTTGTAACTTATTTTTGCAACTTATTTTTGCATAAAACATTAAAGTGTAATTTCATGAGATAATTTATGAGGGTGTGTCTAGGGGCAGAATTAGGGGGGGCAGGGTAGGGATTGAGTGGGGCACTGGTTTGAGGCCTGGCTAATAGCTCAGGACTTGAAATTTTGAGCCCTGAACTAGGGAACACATTTAACCCCTTGATTGCCCCCTAGTGGTTTTTTTTTGCCCCCTAGTGTTAACCCCTTCCCTGCCAGTGACATTTATACAGTAATCAGTGCATTTTTATAGCACTGATCGCTGTATAAATGTCAATGGTCCCAAAAATGTGTCAAAAGTGTCTGATCTGCCTGCCGCAATGTCGCAGTACCGATAAAAATCGCAGAAGACTGGCATTACTAGTAAACAAAAAAATAAATAAAAATGCCATAAATATTTCCCACAGTTTGTAGGCGCAATAACTTGCGCAAACCAATAACATTTTGGGGATATTTATTATAGCAAAAAGTAAAAAATATATTTTATTTAAAATTGTCGCTCTTTTTTTGTTTATAGCGCAACAAATAAAAACTGCAGAGGTGATCAAATACCACCAAATCTATTTGTGGGAAAAAAAGGACATCAATTTTGTTTGGGTACAGCGTCGCACGACCACGCAATTATCAGTTCAAGGCGACGCAGCTCCGTATCGCAAAAAATGGCCTGGTCATTAAGCAGCCAAATCTTCTGTTCTGTAAGTGGTTAAAGATGAATGTATTGCCCCGTATCCTTTTTTACCTGCAAATGGTGCCCACTTTCTTACCCAGGTCTTTCTTGTCAACAGTCTATTTTTGAATTAACGCCCTTAAAGGGAAAGAGGTATGGGTGTACTGGTAATTCGTAAATACTATGAAGCAAGTGCCCTTCAAAAGGATATTAGATTGGTATCACAATGTGGCCACCAAATCCTGGATCCCACTTGAAAAAAATCCTGGCAGGCCGTAATTTATCTCATGCCCCCTGGCTCCCCTGGGAGTGCCATGGATTATCTGAATTTGCCTCTCCCACGGCCATTCACGCACTAAAATTATGGGATGCTTTAAATAATCTGGGAAAATTTGCCCCTTCGATCTCCCCTCTTGCTCCCCTAGGGGGTTTACCTTGGTTCACTCCTGAGGAACAACTTTCATTTTTTAGGTCTTGGGGCAGCTGATGGGGAGAGGGGATGTGGTTGATTTAATCAAGACCAGGAATTACTATTGAAAAGCTTTGTATGGATAAATCTGCAATTCCACACTCCATCTATATTGTATGGGATGTTGCAGTCATTGGAGAACAGGGGAAAGCCTATTTACATAAGGGAGTGTGTGAAAGATCTGCAGAATGTGTTTAATGAGGCACAACTTGACCATCTTTAGCGCCTCATACAAGCTCTGTGGATACAAAAAATGTAGGAAAGCGGCTTCAAACTACTTGCCCATTGGTACAGAGCTCCCTCTTAAGCAGATTTCTTATTTTATG
This sequence comes from Lithobates septentrionalis, assembly GCA_037952835.1. Taxonomy (NCBI): domain Eukaryota; kingdom Metazoa; phylum Chordata; class Amphibia; order Anura; family Ranidae; genus Lithobates; species Lithobates septentrionalis. The sequence goes on along the minus strand of JBBDGP010000610.1, from coordinate 2,556,330 downwards.
TGTCTGATTTCTTAATGCAGGAAAGTGGCTTCAAACTACTTACCCATTGGTACAGAGCTCCCTCCTAGCTAGAATTTACCCAACTTTATCAGATGCTTGCTGGAGGGAATGTATGCATAGGGGCACATTCCTACACATTTGGTGGGAGTGCCCCAAGCTACAACCCTACTAGCTAGACATTAGATCCCAAATCAAAGATATTATGAATATTGATTTACCGGACTCCCTGCTGGAGTTACTACTGCATGTCCCCACCATTCCTTTCAGCCACTACCGCAAGTCGTTGTTACCCCACCTTCCAAATGCCGCGAGATGGCTCATTCTGGAAGAGACCCCAAAATCCTAGTCGGATGGACTGGATTCGCCTGGTAAAGGATATTATGGCTGCAGGGTAATGGATGAGGACATGCAAGGACCGTTCTGATAAATTCTATGGTATTTGGGCCACGTGGATACACTACACCAGTAAAGCCACCTCAGGCTCTCAGGTGGCCCCTCCTAACCCAACTCCTGTACCAGACACGGTCGGGGTTCCTGAAGCCTAGGATCTTTAGGCTCTGTTTCCACTACTGCGAGTTGTGCGACGTGACACATGTGAAGTCGCATGACAAGTCAAAATCCATGTATTTCAATGGTCCTAATTGGTGCGACTTAAGTCGCAGTGACTCCAAAAAAGGTTTTTGTACTACTTTGTTCCAACTTCGGTGCAACTTGCTCTCCCATGGTTCACCAGTCGCATGACATCGCTTTAAAAATCGCATTGCAAAGTCGCACTGTAAATCGTGCGACTTTGGGGTCGCAATAGTGGAAACCAAGCCTAAGGTGTCTTTGTTCCCCTTTGTCTTAGAGGGACCAGCCGAGGACTTTTGTACTTGTTCACATTTAGCCGACCCCATTTTATAGTGGAGTGCAACTATTTTTCCCTATCTGCAACTTATCCTTTAATGCCTCCCCCCCGCCTTTCCCACCCCTACCTTTTCCTACTGTTCTTTGGTATTAAGTCCAGGTTCTGAGTCCCACCTAGCTTTGGCATAGTGGGGGGCTATTTGGGGCAATACACTGTTGATATTCATCAGCTGTAGCATGTTTCTGCAGCTCTCTTTACCTCTCATTTCATAGTTGTGTTATGTACCATGACGGTTACTTGCCTAGACCTGTTGCACTTTAAAGCGGAGTTCCACCCATAAAAAGAACTTTACATTACTGTGCAGCAAATAACCTAACCAACGACATTTGGACAAAATATTTTTTTTCTTACCATTTCATGCCGGTTGCTATGTGGTCCCTTCTAATCTTCCTCAACGAGGCACCTGATGTCATTTCCCTCGGCACCTCTGCTAGCTACTGCTCCTGGGAGATGTGCGTCATCATTTCCCAGGAGTCAGTGGGCAGCGCCGAGGGCTAGAATCGCGGTATTTCTGTTGTGATGGCAACCTGTGTAGTTTCCTGCGCTGATACATGCTTTTACTGCATATGCGCGAGAACGGGCAGTGCATGCTGGGAATGCAGCAGCGCCGTATCCCAGAAGATTATGCTTGTGGGCTTCGCCTGCCCACAAGATGGAAATGCCCGAGAAGGCTGAATCTAAGGTAATTTTTAAAATAAAATAATAAGAAATGCAGTACCAATGACAAGAGTAACAATTGTCTAAACAGACCCCCTGACATCACACCTTTGAGATAGAGAAAGGAATCGAGGACACAGACTCTATTTCCTTTCTCTGCACCCACAGCTACACTGCAGCTGAATGAACAGGAGACAGAGGCTCCTGTTCATTTATAAACCGAAGCAAGTTAACACAGTCTACTATGTTTAGAACAGTACTCACTGTGTTCATTTACTAAAGGAAGGGGCCCGGAAGAGGTCATATTTATGAAACTATGCCCCGTGTGTCTCCCCCTGCAGCAGCTGGAAGCCAGTAGGAGAGGGGGAGAATACAACTTTCAGCTGCTGCAAAGTGCATTGTTCCTGTAATTCTCTGCATTAGGGTAAAAAAAAAAAAAACCCTTCTGCAAGCAGCCCCCCCCCCATACTTACTTGAGCTAGATCTCGATCTAGCAATGTGCATGAGAGCAGAGGCTCTCAGACACAGCTCCCACTGCTGTCAGACACAGCTCCCATCACAGCTACCGAGGAGGGACTGGGGGAGGAGCGGTGCCAAGCAACACATAGTTACATAGTTACATAGTAGGTGAGGTTGAAAAAAGACACAAGTCCATCAAGTCCAACCTATGTGTGTGATTATGTGTCAGTATTACATTACATATCCCTGTATATTGCGGTCATTCAGGTGATTATCTAATAGTTTCTTGAAGCTATCAATGCTCCCCGCTGAGACCACCGCCTGTGGAAGGGAATTCCACATCCTTGCCGCTCTTACAGTAAAGAACCCTCTACGTAGTTTAAGGTTAAACCTCTTTTCTACTAATTGTAATGAGTGGCCACGAGTCTTATTAAACTCTCTTCTGCGAAAAAGTTTTATCCCTATTGTGGGGTCACCAGTACAGTATTTGTAAATTGAAATCATATCCCCTCTCAAGCGTCTCTTCTCCAGAGAGAATAAGTTCAGTGCTCGCAACCTTTCCTCATAACGAAGATCCTCCAGACCCTTTATTAGCTTTGTTGCCCTTCTTTGTACTCGCTCCATTTCCAGTACGTCCCTCCTGAGGACTGGTGCCCAGAACTGGACAGCATACTCCAGGTGCGGGCGGACCAGAGTCTTGTAGAGCGGGAGAATTATCGTTTTATCTCTGCAGTTGATCCCCCTTTAAATGCATGCCAATATTCTGTTTGCTTTATTAGCAGCAGCTTGGCATTGCATGCCATTGCTGAGCCTATCATCCACTAGGACTCCCAAGTCCTTTTCCATCCTAGATTCCCCCAGAGGTTCTCCCCCCAGTGTATAGATTGCATTCATATTTTTGACACCCAAATGCATTATTTTACATTTTTCTACATTGAACCTCATTTGCCATGTAGTCGCCCACCCCATTAATTTGTTCAGGTCTTTTTGCAAGATTTCCACATCCTGCGGAAAAGTTATTGCCCTGCTTAGCTTAGTATCGTCTGCAAATACAGAGATTGAACTGTTTATCCCATCCTCCAGGTCGTTTATGAACAAATTAAATAGGATTGGTCCCAGCACAGAACCCTGGGGGACCCCACTACCCAAACACTGTGCATCTTTTAGACACACACGGTGGGGATCAAGAGCGAGCACGCACGAGTACCCTCATAGCAAGCAGCCCGCTATGGTGGGCACTCGCCAGGGAGCGTTGGTGGGAGAACTGAGAAGAGGATCAGGGCTGTTGTGTGCAAAACAATTGCACAGAGCGGGAAAGTATGACATTTTAAATAACATTTAGGATATAATATATCCTTTACAATCACTTTAACCTCTTTTGAGCATATGCATATATGCAGCTTTGCGGAAGTGGGCCCCTCTCTGTAAACCACATACGTGTGTATGTGCTGACAGCTCTGGGTGTTGTACTAACAATCGGGAGCTAAGAGGACCGGCTTTTGATACACACACTTTTGGATTATCCATAATTGTTTGGACTGGCCCACCTTTATCTTCCCTGCATTATGGTTCTTTATTGTGCCGCCCCACAGCCTGAGACAATCTGATTTGTCCTATTGAAGTTATTCATTTGTTTTTGTAAGTAGTTATAGGTGTTACATGGTGTAGTGTGTCATTGTCACCCCCCCCTTTTATTCTTCTCTTGTAGCCAGGTGGTGGATAGGAGGTTGACCAAGTTAACTACTTGCTGACCAGCCGCTGTCATACTACGGCAGGTTGGTACAGCTGCGCAAATCGCCGTAGCTGTGCATCGGCCACTTTAAGAGCAATAGCAGGCGCACCCGTAGAGCCTAAGCACATGGCTGGCAGCCGCGATGTCCGCTGGCCACCCGCAATCGCTCCACAGAGCCAAAACAGGGATCTGTCAATGTAAACAAACAGATCCCAGTTCTGACAGGAGAGATAGTCTGTTCCTACTGATTAGGAACAGCGATCTCGCTGTACTCCCTTGTCAGTACATTCCCCCCTTGATCGCCCCCTAGTGTTAACCCCTTCCCTGCGAATGCCATTTATACAGTGATCAGTGGCTATTCTTAGCTCTGATTGCTGTATAAAAAAGTCACCGGTCCCAAAAACTGCAATGTCGCAGTCCCGCTAAAAAAATAAAAATAAATAAATATATAAAATCGCTGATCACCGCCATTACTAGTTAAAAAAATAAGTTAACAAAAATGCCACAAATTATATCCCCTATTTTGTAGATGCTATAACTTTTGCACAAACCAATCAATCTTGGTTTTTGTACAATGTCATATGACCACGCAATTGTCAGTTAAATCGACGCAGTGCCGCATTGCATAAAATGGCCTGGTCATTAAGGGGGTAAATCCTTCTGGGGCTAAAGTGGTTAATCTGTACTTATGAAAAATGATATACCTATGCATATTTTCCTTTCCTTTAATTGCAGGCCTTTCATTTTTAGAACCAAGACTTTTTTGGATAACTGTCATAAGTGAACATGATAATCTGAAGCAGCAGTGTGTAACTGGGAAACACGCAATTGTATCAAGACACTTGATAGTATTTTCTTATATGATAAGTCTACTCATGTACTAAGTATTGCACATGTTTTTAATGTTACTTCAACTTTGTATAAAGCTTCTAATATGTTTTATATGAATATTTGCTGTATCTATTTGATATGTAAATACCGTCAGGCTACCCTTGAACGCCCTTGCATTGTTAAGTACAGAGGGAACCACATGAAGACCCATGTAGAAAAGAAAAAAAAAAGAGGCCTACTGTCTCTGAAACGTAATGAAAAGAGCTGGGACTTGATCTTTGATGGTGCTGGTCTTTGTGCCACAGAGAAATTCCTGAGATGGAAACCCCCTAGACTCACATCAAACGAAGTAAGCCTTCCAAGTTAATGATGGACCTTGCGAACAGTGGGCTGCTTAGCTTTGAGCATTGTAGCAATCAAAGATTTAGATGCCCATGTCCCTTAGACCCTTGGCTGCAACAGCCATGGTATTAAAACAAGCACATCCAAAAAGAATGGCAAACTGGCTTGGAGAAGTGGATCCAGATAGTCTGGCAGAGCCCATGGTGCATCTGCTAGAAGTCTTACAAGGTTGGCATACCAAATCCGACTGGGCCAATCCACAGCAATTAAGATAAGCAGAATGCCTTTGCATCTCAAGCCTGTGGAGCAGGCAAGATTCAGTGGAGTAAAGACAAATTTTTGTACTGATCCCACAAAGCCACTAGGGCATCCACTGCTTTTGCATTTGGATACAAACTTGTTTAGTTGTTGAATCTGGAGCTTCACATCTGGCATTCCCAAACTGCCTTGTGTCCCAAAACAAATATTGATTTAGACACCAAGCTACTGGGTCCACATAATGCCAGGTGAGGAAATCTGCCTGCCAATTGTCTATGTTTGGAATGTAAATAGCCGACAAGGCTGAAACATGCAGTTCTGTTAAGGACAGAATCTGCTGCTCGCCAGTCAGAGGTTTCTTTTTTCCCTTATGGTAGATCCTTAAACAGGTTAGTCAAACACTGAGGGGATAGCCAAATTGCCTGAAGCTCCAAAACTCATCAGGAGAGATTCCTTCCATGATCCAGTCCTCCAATGACTCAGTCCCCTATTCTGACAAGTTGCCTAGGTTTTCTGTACCCCACCCAGCCTCAAAGGCTGATCACTGTCCTGAGAATCTTTCAAAGAGGGAAGAAAGGACTTCCTTGACTCAAGACCGGGATTTTTGAGCCACCAAGCGAGGGATGGCCTGGTCTTTGGTGTCAAGTAAATTGGTCTGTCTAGAGACAATTGGTCCCACAAACAGACAATTGCATTGCAGAGATCTGCAGTGAAATCGGGCAAGGGGATTGGGCAAAGCTTCAGACAGCTTCTGGATTGAGGAGATTGAAATCGAAAGCTTCTCTTGCGGAGGTAGCACTCTGAAAGAAGATGTGTTCAGGACTAAAATCAAAAAGTGATGAGTTGGTTCCAATGAGGATTTCTGAGGGCTTAGCATAGTGTCCCATATCGTCTGGACACTCAGGGATATGTTGTACAACAGAGCTCTTGCCAACTGTTCCCTCAACAGGTCATGCTGCAGTCACAGAGTAGATAGGCAATGTATAGGATCAGGGTAGGTGACAAGGCCTCATTTACTCACAAAACAAAGACAAACAAAGCTGGTAGCAGATGAGGTCCGTCGACCAAAAAGGTCAGATGGCCCAAGTGAACTAAGTCAGTGTAAGCAGGCACTAGTAAGAGAGCAAAGATCCATGTGGCTCTGTGCAGCAGTAGTAGCCACCCAGTTGACATCAGCACCTAATTCCACAGCGTTAACCTAATCTATGGCAAGCCATTGGGAGCAGGGAATAAGAGCACCCAGTGACCAATAAAAATAAGGGAGGTCCCAAGTGAATCTTCAGAAACAGGTCAAGCGCAGATGCAATGTTGGCATTTCTGGCCCTAAAGAGCACTCTGTGGCTAACTTGTCCAGAACCAACTCTGAAAAGAACCCCACTTGGGAGGCCACTACCAGGCTAGCCCCACAACCTCCAATCTAGCAGGGCCTAGAGGCAGTACAGTTCAAAAACCAGACGGCTGCCATTAAATTGGGGAATCTCCAACTGTTATGTGGGCAAGTGTCTCAATTAGAGAAAGAAAATTGCTAAACAGCAGAGATGCAGAAAATAGAGCCATCCTTCTAGGATACTAGCAAAAAAAAAGTGAGGCATGCTGGTAGGAGGGATTGTACCCTGCTCTAGGGACAGTTTTTTGTTTGCCAGTGTACAACCCTCATGTGGGCAGCAGTATAGCACTTAGTTTTAAGACTTCCTATGTCCCTCAGTGGACAAGAAAAAAAAATACAGATCGATTTAGCCATAGTGTCCCTGTAACTTCCTGTGAGATTAACTGAAAGCACAAACAATATCTTCCTGCCTGTCCACCCTGTCATGGAGATGAAGAAAGAAAGACGTGTTTGTAGTCCAAATTAGGAGGGCAGGATTACAAGGTGAATATAAAAAGAGAAAAAGTCTAAAGAGAAAATAAATGCAGTCACCACATCTAAAGACTGTCAAGATGCATCATAGTATATATATATATATTTTTTTTAGACATGCTTTAACCACTTCAGCCCCGGAAGATTTGGCTGCTCAATGACCAGGCCATTTTTTGCGAACTACCACTGTGTCACTTTGACAACTGCGCCGTTGTGCGACGTTGTACCCAAAAAAAAATTGATGTCCTTTATTTCCCACAAATAGAGTTTTCTTTTGGTGGTATTTGATCATCTCTGCGGTTTCTATTTTTTGCGCTATAAACAAAAAATTGCAACAATTTTGGGAAAAAAAACAAAACAAAAAAAACCACAATATTTTGTACTTTTTGCTATTATAAATATCCAATTTTTTTTAAAAAAGGCCGATCTGTATCCTTCTACATATTTTTGGTAATAAAAATCACATTAAGCGTATATTGATTGGTTTGCGCAAAAGTTATAGTGTCTACAAAATAGGGGGAAGGTTTATGGGATTTTTTTTTTTTTTTTTACTAGTAATGGCGGTGATCAGCGATTTTTATCGGGACTGCAACATTATGGCAGACAGAGAGGACATTTTGACACATTTTTGGAACCATTGGCATTTATACAGTGATCAGTGCTATAAAAATGCACTGATTACTGTGTAAATGTCACTGGCTGGGAAGGGGTTGACAGTAGGGGGCGATCAAGTGATTCTAACTGTGGGGGGATGGGACCAATCATTGTTAATACTTAGTATGAACAACAGATCGCTCTCTTCACCCCTGAGGGCACGGAGATCTGTTTACATTGACAGACCTCCGTTCTGTCTCTGTGTGGAGTGATTGCGGGTGCCCGGCGGTCACCGCGACCGCCGGGCACGCGCATTCACTCTGGCGTTGCGCCGCCGCGACCCCCTAGTGGTCATAAGGTGAGCCGACGTAAAGCTCACCCAGGGGAGCCAACCTGCCACAGTAGAACTGCGGTGGCTTGTCGGGAAGGGGTTAACCACTTGCTCACGCAGATATACTGCAGCAGGTCAGCTCTCCTGCACGAACCGACATACCTGTACGTTAGTCCGTACAAGGAGGATAGGGCGGGAGTGTGCCTGTGGGTCCCATGGACTCTATGTCCACCGGCGGCCCGCGATCGCCTTGTACACAGGCAGAACGAGGAACTGCCTTTGTAAACAAGGCATTTGCCTGTTCTGCCTAGTGACACGACAGATCTACTGTTCCCAGTGATCAGGAACAGTGATCTCTGTCATGTTCCTGGTAGCCCACCCCTCCCCCCTACAGTTAAAACACGCTGAGGGAACACAGTTAACCCCTTGATCGCCCCCTAGTATTAACCCCTTCCCTGCCAGTGTCATTTTTACATTGATCAGTGCTATTAAAATGCACTGATCTATGTAATAATGTCACTGGTCCCCAAACAGTGTCATTTGGGGTCAGATTTGTCCGCCTCAATGTCACAGTCCTGCTAAAAATCGCAGATCACCGTCATTATCAGTAAAAAATACAAATAAAAAAAATTCCCTAAATCTATCCCGTAGTTTGTAGACGTAATAACTTTTGCGCAAACCAATCAATAAACACTATTGCGATTTTTTTAAACAAAAAATATAAAGAATGTATATCGGTCTAAACTGATGAATACATTTGTTTTTTTATAGGTTTTTTGGATACGTATTATAGCAGAAAGTAAAAAAAGTTTTTTTTTTTTCAAAAATTGTCTGCCTTTTTTGTTTATAGCACAGAAAAACAAAAAAAAAACAAAAACAAAAAAACGCAGAGGTGATAAAATACCACCAAGCTCTACGAGGGTAAAAAAGGATGTCAATTTTGTTTGGGTACAGCGTTGCTCGACCGTGCAATTCTCAGTTAAAGCGACGCAGTGCCGTATCACAAAAATCATTAAGGGGGCTAATCCTTCCGGGGGTGAAGTGATTACTATCTTGCTGCAACCATTGTAAGGATCATGTGAGTTGCAGCGGCATCTTTTAAAACACACTCCCAATGACTGCAGCTGCCAGGAGTGTGTATGTACTTGTTAATTCAATTGTTTGCTTTCTCCCTGATGTGACTCTACAGCCACCCAACCAAACAATTCCAACCTTCTTGGTAGTGCCACCTCAAAACCCCTTTTACCATATACCTTGCCTCTGCTGTCCCAGCCGCGGGCTCAAGGAAGGAAGGGGGGGAGCATGGTGCGAGTTGTTGCATACAGCAGAAAAAGCGCTGATCGCTGAGTAGTCTCTGAGGTTGAAATGCCTGTGTTCTTGCCAGGCGGAAAAGGACTTCTAGGTATAGTAGTAGATTTTTCTTAAAGTGGCTTTCCTGACCTTGAGTAATATAGGTCAGATACAGTATACCCCTGCCCTTCAAGCCGTAGGCTTCAACCATGCCACCAAAGCCAGTGACTGAGAAGCCGGATGGTACAAGCTGCCTTAAGACAGCAGGTCTGGCCTGTTTGAGAGAGGCGAGGGGTCATATCCTAGAAGTTTGCGTATGTCTGTGTACCAGGTTCTTCTGGGACAGTTTGATGAAGTGAGAATCACCAATTTCTGCTTTTATTTCTTCTAATTTGCGGAGCAATTGAGGAAGAATCTGCACTGGGAGAGAAGGCACTGAATGGAGTCATTGGGATTACCAGTATGGCAGTGCTTAAGAAACTCAACCACAAACCTGGATAACTTCTTGTTGAATCTGGAAGCCAAGATGACCACATCTGGGGTCCCCCATTTCTGACATAGGTGATTGAAGAAATCAAATTTACAGGGACTATTCCCCTTGGTCCAGGCGGTGAGGACTGAGAAAATCCACCTTCCAATTGTCCACTCCCCAGATGTAGACAGCAGAGATTAAGTCTGAAGACCTATAACAATTTCTCCAAAGTGATGTTGCTGAGTAGACAAATGATTCCTCCACCGCACCACTGTTATAACACCAGTAAAATTATATGCTTACCACAAGGCAAGCTCAAAAAAGCTTGTGACCTTAACCCGGTCAGGGCCTTTGAACAGAGGGGATGATTGGAAGGCGATGGTCCACCAAACCGCATAGAGGGATCGGTCACAGCAAGAAACCTTTCACATACACCTCCAAGGCACCGGAACAATTACCACTCAATATGTTCAGACTGCTACCTGATACTGTCTTACTTTATAAGAGATCAGTGTGATTCTATCTATCACCAGGGACAGCGTCCAGCAGTGACAAGGACAGGCAGCTCAGGAGACATTCCACTTTTCATCAGAGTTCCCGGTAGTCAAAGCAACAGCTCAGCCCCCAGCAGGACAGAAGCGTCTTGCTCTGCCTTAAGCTGACCTTAGACCTGTAGAATTCTGTTTCAAAGGATGCAGTTTTTCAGGACGTTCATTTGATAATCTGACACACACAGTCTTCCTCCTCTCTCCCCAGGGAGAGAGGAGGAAGACGGTGTGTGTCAGATTATCAAATGAAAGTCCTGAAAAACTTTGCCTGGGCCTGTCTAGAATGAGGCCCCAATATTCCAGACAAAAAGGAGGGCTGGAGAGCAGACTTTTGTAAGTTGGTTAACTGAAGGCCTGGAGAATTTGGATAGTCCTTTGGACGTTTGCTGACAGTTGTGAGATGAATCCTTCAGAAGGTTGTCTAAGTACCCTGTAATCTTGGATGACCTGAGTACCCAAGTAGGAGTGCAAGAACCTTTGTACACTCTTGGTGCAGAGAATAGGCCAAAAAGGCAGGGTGGGAAATTGTAAGGGGAGGTCTCCTACTGTCAAGCACAGAAAGCGCTGATAAGGTGGGTAAATGGGAATGAGGAGGTAGGCCAAGAAATTCCCCTTGTGTCAGAGAAGCAATAACTGAAACTTGTGAATGCAAAGGGTATTTGTTTAGGGATTTTAAGTCCAGGATAGGATGTATACCCACACATTGAATACAATTCTTTGAACCTGTCCTCCAGAGGGCTGTTATCACATATATGTGGAACCAATCCCGAGATAACAGGTGGTTCAGGCCAGTTTGTAAATCCGACTGACTGGGCAGATTTTGGTTGGTTTGAGAGAAGAAAACGATAAGGGGGTAGAGTTTGACTCTATTTTGCACCTCTTTGAAACCCATAGGTCTGGAACGTCTTTAACCACTTCAGCCCCGGAAGGATTTACCCCCTTCCTGACCAGAGCACTTTTTACAATTCGGCACTGCATCGCTTTAACTGCTAATTGCGCGGTCATGCAATGCTGTACCCAAACGAAATTTGCGTCCTTTTCTTCCCACAAATAGAGCTTTCTTTTGATGGTATTTGATCACCTCTGCCGTTTTTATTTTTTGCGCTATACACGGAAAAAGACCGAAAATTTTGAAAAAAAATTATATTTTCTACTTTTTGTTCTAAAAAAAAAATCCAATAAACTCAATTTTAGTCATACATTTAGGCCAAAATGTATTCGGCCACATGTCTTTGGTAAAAAAAAATGTCAATAAGTGTATATTTATTGGTTTGCGCAAAAGTTATAGCGCCTACAAACTAGGGTACATTTTCTGAAATTTACACAGCCTTTAATTTATGACTTCCTATGTCGTTTCTTGAGGTGCTAAAATGGCAGGGCAGTACAAAACCCCCACAAATGACCCCATTTTGGAAAGTAGACACCCCAAGGAAATTGCTGAGAGGCATGTTGAGCCCATTGAATATTCATTTTTTTTGTCCCAAGTGATTGAATAATGACAAAAAATAAAATTACAAAAAGTTGTCACTAAATGATATACGATTAGTAGACACCCCAAGCTATTTGCTTTGAGGCACGTTGAGTCCATGGAATGTTTTATATTTTGACACAAGTTGCGGGAAAGTGACAATTTTTTTTTTTTTTGCACAAAGTTGTCACTAAATGATATATTGCTCACACAGGCCATGGGCATATGTGGAATTGCACCCCAAAATACATTTAGCTACTTCTCCTGAGTACGGGGATACCACATGTGTGGGACTTTTTGGGAGCCTAGCCGCGTACGGGGCCCCGAAAACCAATCACCGCCTTCAGAAATTCTAAGGGTGTAAATTTTTGATTTCACTTTTCACTGCCTATCACAGTTTCGGAGGCCATGGAATGCCCAGGTGGCACAACCCCCCCCCCCCCCCCCCAAATGACCTTATTTTGGAAAGTAGACACCCCAAGCTATTTGCTGAGAGGCATGGTGAGTATTTTGCAGCTCTCATTTGTTTTTGAAAATAAAGAAAGACAAGAAAATTTTTTTTTTTTTTTTTTTTTCAATTTTCAAAACTTTGTGACAGAAAGTGAGGTCTGCAAAATACTCACCATACCTCTCAGCAAATAGCTTGGGGTGTCTACTTTCCAAAATGGGGTCATTTGGGGGGGGGGGTTTGCCACCTGGGCATTCCATGGCCTCCGAAACTGTGATAGGCAGTGAAGAGTGAAATCAAAAATTTACGGCCTTAGAAAGCCTGAAGGCGGTGCTTGGTTTTCGGGGTCCCGTGCACAGCTAGGCTCCCAAAAAGTCCCACACATGTGGTATCCCCATACTCAGAAGAAGCAACAGAATGTATTTTGGGGTGTAATTTCACATATTCCCATGGCATGTCTGAGCAATATATCATTTAGTGACAACTTTGTGCAAAAAAAAAAAAAAAATTGTCTCTTTCCCGCAACTTGTGTCACAATATAAAATATTCCATGGACTCGACATGCCTCTCAGCAAATAGCTTGGGGTGTCTACTTTCCAAAATGGGGTCATTTGGGGGGGAGTTTGAACTGTCCTGGCATTTTATGCACAACATTTAGAAGCTTATGTCACACATCACCCACTCTTCTAACCACTTGAAGACAAAGCCCTTTCTGACACTTTTTGATTACATGAAAAAATTATTTTTTTTTGCAAGAAAATTACTTTGAACCCCCACACATTATGTATTTTTTTTTAAAGCAAATGCCCTACAGATTAAAATGGTGGGTGTTTCATTTTTTTTTTCACACAGTATTTGCGCAGCGATTTTTCAAACGCATTTTTTTGGGGAAAAAACACACTTTTTTAAATTTTAATGCACTAAAACACACTATATTGCCCAAATGTTTGATGAAATAAAAAAGATGATCTTAGGCCGAGTACATGGATACCAAACATGACATGCTTTACAATTGCGCACAAACGTGCAGTGGCGACAAACTAAATACATTTTTAAAAGCCTTTAAAAGTCTTTACAGGTTACCACTTTAGATTTACAGAGGAGGTCTACTGCTAAAATTACTGCCCTCAATCTGACCTTGGCGGTGATACCTCACATGCATGGTGCAATTGCTGTTTACATTTGACGCCAGACCGACGCTTGCGTTCGCCTAAGCGCGAGAGCAGGGGGGACAGGGGTGCTTTTTTTTTTTTCTTTATTATTATTATTTTTTTTTATCTTATTTTTAAACTGTTCCTTTCATTTTTTTTTTAAATCATTTTTATTGTTATCTCAGGGAATGTAAATATCCCCCATCATAGCAATAGGTAGTGACAGGTACTCTTTTTTGAAAAGACCCTAGATTTCTCCTCTGCCCTCAAAGCATCTGACCACACCAAGATCGGTGTGATAAAATGCTTTCCCAATGGCGCTGTTTACATCCGGCGAAATCTAAGTCATAAAATGCTCGTAGCTTCCGGTTTCTTAGGCCATAGAGATGTTTGGAGCCACTCTGGTCTCTGATCAGCTCTATGGTCAGCTGGCTGAATCACCGGCTGCATTCTCAGGTTCCCTGTTGAGACAGGAGAGCCAGAGAAAAACACGGAAGACGGTGGGGGTGGGGGGGCATTCCCTCCCACTGCTTGTAAAAGCAGTCTAGAGGCTAATTAGCCGCTAGGATTGCTTTTACATGAAAGCCGACCGCTGGCTGAAAAGAATGATACCAAGATGATACCTAAACCTGCAGGCATCATTCTGGTATAACCATTCAAAGTCGTGAATGGCGTACCTGAAGACAAAAAAAATACTTAACAATAAAGCACAGTAAACGGTAAAGTATAAAAAATTGCATACCTGAAAAGTAAACGTGATAAAACATAACAATAAAACATTGCAGAATAGAATACAGTAAAAAAGAGCAGAACAATAGAGAGAATAGAGAGAGAGAACAATAAAACGACAACTATTTTTTTTTATTTTATATTTTTGTATGTGTTTTTTTTTTTTTTTACACTTTTTTTTGTAACTAACTTTTATAACGGTAACCGGTTCCAGGTTCGGGTCTCTCAAAATGCGATGGCATCTTGGGAGACCCTGTGAAAGTGTGCCTAGTCTGTGCAATGCTGTACCCTACGCTAATACTTAACTAGTGTATGGTAGCGTTCAAAACATTCACCAATGCAAAGACCAGGATTGTCAGGACAGGAGGGACAATAATAGCGGGTGTCACGCCTATATCCGCGCTTGCTGCAGACACGACATCTTTTTTGGGGGGGTTCGCTGGGTAGGGGTACTCGGGAGGACATAAAGAAAATGCCTCTCATGCAGCCGACTGCATTTGGTTGGGGATGTGAATGGGGGAATTACGGGCACTGCAGAAGCGGTGGGTTCCCAATTAGGATTGGCCAATGCAGCAGGAAGGGCATTATGGGCACAACGGGCCTGTGTTTGTCTTCTTCTTGGTGGCAGCGGGACACTACTTGTGCTTGCCACCTCACCAGCTTGAACTGCACTTATGGGACTCGCCACGTCACCAAGTGTTACTGCAGTGCTGGTTTGACTATGACCGGGGTGTACTAGGCCGCTGGTGCTTGCCAGTTCACCAAAACGCTACCAAAAAAACTGTTAGCGATCGCAGGGATCAGGCCTGACTCTGCGAACGCTGCAGTTATGCGTTTAGTATTTTGTAAGTGACAGTGATACTGCACTTGGGTGGGCTGGGCTGGGCCGGGCGGAGGGGCAAAATGCAGGTGCTAGCAGGTATCTGGGCTGATCCCGCTAACACAGCGTTTTTGGGAACCCTAAACTGCTGGGGACGCTAGTATAGATCTGATCGGATCAGATATTGATCTGATCAGATACTATACCACTAAGGGAGGCGTATGCTCGTGCGTGGGTGTTAGCGGTACTGGCGCTAATCTGACGCTGCCTGGGGCGACGCATATCACCGCCGGGCGATCAGGGGGCTAAACCTTTATTCGGTAATAAACGGCGGGTGCCCTGACACTATAAACGAACTAACCAGCGTCAACCGTAACGGTTATACGGTGATCAGTGGTGAAAGGGTTAACTAGGGGGCAATCAAGGGGTTAAAACATTTATTAGATAGTATATGGGGGTCCCCGACGCTATAAAACGCTGACGGCGAACCTAAATATTTACCTCCTTAACTAGCGTCACCAGCGACACTAATACAGCGATCAGGAAAATGATCGCTTAGTGACACTGGTGACGGGGGGGTGATCAAGCGGTTAAAACTTTATTAGGGGGGGTTAGGGGGGTATCCTAGACCTACAGGGGGCTAACACTCACTGCCCCACCACTTCTAACTGTCACAAACTGACACCATGCAGTAATCAGAAAAAAAAAAAAAATACTGCTTGGTGTCAGTGTGACAGGGAGGGGTGATTGGGGGGTGATCGGGGGTGTTATGTGTGCCTGGCATGTTCTACTGTGTGTGTGTGTGTGTGTTGTGCACTCACATGTCTTCTCTCCTTGGCGCCGGAACGGAAACTGCCGAGCCGAGGAGAGATGACATCACATCCTCTGCCTGTGTGTACTACACACAGGCAGGGGAGGATTCCCATTGGCTGGGAGCGATCGCGAGGGGGGGGCCATGATTGGATGGCCTCCCCCTCGCCTCTCAACGCTCCCAGACAAATGCCGACCGCTGCTGGCACCGGGGGTGGTCCGATCGGACCCCCCGCCCGCGGGAGGCAGATCACGTATGGGTACGCGATTCTGCCTGCCCGTGCCATTCTGCCGACCTATATCGTCGTTAGGCGGTCGGCAAGTGGTTAACAGACATCCACCAAATCTTAGAGGGTAAGGGCGTCCAGGTGTTGACCATTCTGTAGTAGTCATCAAGGCAAGAAAGAGGAAGTGGCCGAGTACCTTATAAGGGCTGTGGGTGGAAGTTGGTGATAACATTGAGGCCTATGGTGTGACGTAACAGTCATCTACCTGAAACTAAGCTCTGAATGGTGGAAATTTTACCATCAAGTTTAACCACTTGACAACTGGGTACTTAAACCCCCTTCCTAACCAGTCCAATTTTCAGCTTTCGGTGCTCTCACACTTTGAATGACAATTACTCAGTCATGCAACACTGTACCTATATGAAATTTATGTCCTTTTTTTCACACAAATAGCTTTCTTTTGGTGGTATATAATCACCGCTGGGTTTTTTATTTTTTGCGCTAAAAAAAGACTGAAAATTCGATAAAAAATTCTTCGTTTCTGTTAAAATTTATTGCAGAGTATTGGCTAGTATTGGCAGAGTATTGGCTAAGTATTGGCTAAGTATTGGCGAGTATTGGCTAAGTATTGGCGAGTATTGGCTAAGTATTGGCGAGTATTGGCTAAGTATTGGCGAGTATTGGCTAAGTATTGGCGAGTATTGGCTAAGTATTGGCGAGTATTGGCTAAGTATTGGCGAGTATTGGCTAAGTATTGGCAGAGTATTGGCTAAGTATTGGCAGAGTATTGGCTAAGTATTGGCAGAGTATTGGCGAGTATTGCAGAGTATGGCACAGTGATGCCGTGTATTGGCTAGTATTGGCAGAGTTTTGCAGTGATGCAGAGTATAGCACAGTGATGCAGAGTATAGCACAGTGATGCAGAGTATAGCACAGTGATGCAGAGTATAGCACAGTGATGCAGAGTATTGCAGATTATTGCCATTATGTATATTGAGCAGCGCTGTGGGCACTAAACATCCAGCCCACAGCACTGCCATCTCTCCCCCTCTCCCTCTGCACTGTACCGATCGGTACAGAGAGGGAAGGGAGGAACCGGCGTCATGACGTGACGACGGTTTGTTTACATGTGATCGCTCCGTCATTTGACGGAACGATCACGTGGTAAACGGCCGCGATCAGCGGCTATTTACCGTGATCTGTTATGCGGACCGGGCGGTCACGAATGTTCCCGAGTGCTCGCCCCAGGGGGCGCGCGGGAGCAACATTCTAGAATGATGTCCATGGACGTCCACCCAGAACTAGCCGACAGCACTGTTGCCGTCTTTCGGCAATGGCCACGTCGGCAAGTGGTTAAACAATCACTCAATAAGTAAATAAAACAAACAATTCCTGTTTTCCTGATAGCTTTAATTCAGGAAACACTAAAAAGAGTACTGCATTATTGCGTTATATCTTTCTTAATTGCTCATTGCATAATAGGATATATGTGTTGGCAAATATCTATGTCTCTCCACCTTTTAAAATGGATGTTATGTTTAGACTGAGTGAATTTATTCTAGATAAGGAAGAAGGTCCGGTTAAAATAGTAGGAGACTTCAATGAGGTCTTAGATAAAAAGATGGATAGTTCCCTGTAGGGGGGCAGTCAGTGTCAACAGAGAAGAGCCGATTGAGCCAATTTCTGAAGGAAGTTGGGCTAGTTGATATGTGGAGAGCATGGAACCCAAATGTTCAGCAATATTCATGCTTTTCGAGCTCGTATTTCACGCTCTCCGGGATAGATATGGCCATGGGAAAAAGTAGAGTGCTGCAAATGATAAACATTGTATATCTACCAAGAGGGGTATCAGATCATTTGCCAATGGTGCGGACATTGAACCTAGGGGGGAAAAGAGCTCAGAGTCTGGAAAATAAATCCATCCTGGTCTGAATTAATAAAGAAAACAGATGAGGTTCTGCCTAAACAGAGAGTTTTTAGAGTTTAATGAAGGTACAGCTTCATCTGGGACGCTTTGGGATATTTTGAAGGCATTCCTTAGAGGTATCTTGATCCAGCAGGTCGCTAAATTCAATAAGGAATCTTGGGAATGGGAAGAAAATACCAGAAGAGAGGTCTTGGTAGCCGAAAATAACTATGTAATCAATCCATCCCCAGGAAAGGAAAAAATATGGTTAGATAAACAACAAAATTATAAAATAGCGATTACAAGGAAGGTTGAGAACAGACGGCTCTGCCAGAAACAATGTGCTTTTGGAGAGGGAGAAAGTGTGGGGAGAATGTTGGCACAATTGGTGAAATCCAATTCTCTCCCCTCCACCATCTCTACAATTAGGGCAACAGGAGGAGAGGTTATTTCCTGCACCTCGGAGATATTAGCTACCTTAATGATTACTATAAAAAACTTTGTACCTCACAGAGAGTGGTGGAGGAGGGACTAATGGATGATTTCCCGGGGAAATTAGAGATACCGACGATTACCCAAGCAGACAGGGATGAATTGGAAGTTCCAATAACGCTTGTAGAACTCCAACAGGCAGTAGCTGGGATGGCAAACCAAAAATGTCCTGGTCCAGATGGGCTCCCGATGGCGACGTATAAATATTACGGAGAAATATTACTCCCTGAGTTGCTTAGAACGTTGAGAGGGGCAGATATGGAGGGAGGATTGCCTGCCTCAATGCTAGAAGCAACAATTATAGTGATACATAAAGAGGGAAGGACCCGTTGTATACAGCGTCATATAGACCAATTTCCCTCCTGTGTCCGGATGCCAAAATATTAGCCAAGGTCTTGGCAACTTGCAAATTCACCTTCACAATGCTTCACTGTTGCACACACTCTATTCTACTGCTCTCCAGGCCTTCGTTGAACAAATTGTCTACTGCTACAGCCAAATATTTCAAATTTTGACTCATCAATACAGAATACCTGCTGACATTTTCCTGCACCCCAGTTCCTACGTTTTCATGCATAGTTGAGTCTCTCTGTGCTGGTCATCTTCTGATGTTTAACTGAAGTTAGTATGATGTGTCTTCATCTGCTGCATAAAGTTTCCTTGGCCGACCACTTTCCCTGGTCTTCAACGTTGCCCGTTTCTTTGCGCTTCTTCAAAAGAGCTTGAACAGCACATTTTGAAGCCACAGTCTGCTTTGAAATCTTTGCCTGGGAGAGACTTTGCTGGTGCAGTAAAACTACCTTGTCTCTTGTTGCTGTGTTCAGTCTTGCCATGGTGTACTTACCTGTGACATGAAACGATCTTTCACAACCTCACCTTAGTAGCAGAGCTTGGCTGTTCCTCACCCAGTTTAAAGCCTCCTACACAGCTGTTTCAGTTAATGACTGTTTCAACCTACATATGAAATGCATTATAATAAAAAAAACCTACTGCCTTTACAACCACTTTAAGTATGTTGGAATTTCAATTGCAAATCATTTATGTAATAATTTATTCAGCAATTCTGTTACACCATTTCCTTGATCATATTTATCACCGTAGCATATGCAGGGTTGGTGATTCAGTATATAATTTCAGCATCTGCTATTATAATGATTAATATTCATTTGATGTTCTTCACACTTCTACAATATTGTTTTGGATACATTAGCATCAATACTACTATTGTTTTATATTTTGTGGTTGTTACTGTGTTTAGTTTCTTTCGGAGCAAATTTTTGGCCGACTTAAAAGACAAATATATCTTCTATGAAAACAGACTAGAAATATTAAATCATACGCTAGATTAGCCGTCTCGCCATCGTCCTTTACGGGGGACCATCTCTCTCTCACTTTCTTTCTTCTTCTTAAATTGTTCATACCTCTCTGCCATTTCAAGCAGCTCTTCTGGAACTTCCTAAAACGACAGTGCATTGAAAGTAAGAGAGGAGAGACCAAAATTGCACCTTAACCACAATTCAGGCATCAACAATGCTGACTCCACAGTAACGTCACTCTAGTTTTATTCTACTATAACTTTTCCCTCACTGTATCTAAAATGCTGTACACTCTCTGTAAGGAAGACACTGACAAAATTAAATGAAGGAACTGTAGTTTTGGTGGGGTGGAAAGAGAGACTACCTCTGAATCCCCTTAAATGCTCATGAAAAAAATTGGATTTTTGTATTTACCACAAGTTCCTTTTCTTGGAGTCCACTGAGGGACATTTGATGTAATAAAACCTTGAGGTTATAACTATTGGGGGACTGGACATTAGAAGGCCAGCCCAAGATAACTTCTCTTACTACTAAATAGAGCTGCACGATTAATCGTTAAAGAATTGAGATCGCGATTCTACCCCCTTGCGATCTTAACACAGCATTTTGCTGATTCAGTGCAGAGTTCTCTGCTCACAGCTGACAACTGTCCAAGAAAAAAAAAAAAAACAGGCAGCCTGCTGCCAAGTTTATCATGCTTAGCCGGAGATAAAGAGAAACATTGTAACACTTGGTACTTCTAGATCAAATGAATGAACTTCAGTCTGTAAATGAGGTCAGTTTAACCACTTAAAGCGGACCTTCAGTCATTTTTTCATCTTTCCATCTATTAAACCTTCTGCCCTTGTTGTTTTAACTTTGGATAGTAAAACATTTTTTCTGCCAGTAAATACCTCATACAGCCCACTTCCTGTTTCTTGTCCGGTAAAAAGCTTAGGCTTATGAAATCATGCACAGCTCTCACTCTAGCGAGAGTTTGTCAGGAAGGGGGGGTGTCATAAAAGGGCCAACCAATGAGAGCTTCAGAGCTGGAGGTGTGTGTCTGTGGAAGTGAACAGGCAGCAACTTCAGCTGCCCAGTTAAAATGGATGCAGCCAGGCTTAGTGGAGGGAGATTTCTGCAGCATATTTGGCAAGTACAGAATCACATTATATATATAAAATATAATCTCTATTGGGGCAAGAAAAAAAAAAGAGGGAGAGAGAAAACACTATAGAAAAAATTGTGTCAAAAACAGTGTCTCAGGAGAGATACAAATGGGGCAATAAGCCAGGGAAGCACCTTGCAAAAATCCTAATAAAAAAAGAAGACCTTAAATTATATCGAAAAGATAAAAAATGAGAAAGGAGAAATGGTAAACAAGACAACAGATATTGCATCAGCCTTCCAATTATGTTATAGTGCACGCTATGAAATAAGAAACCAAGAGACACAAGAAGAATTAAGGAAAAGAAACATACAAGACTACCTAATGAAGGCCAAATTACCAAAAATACAAGTGGAACAATTGACAGAGTTGGAAAAACCAATCACGCAAGATGAAATTAAAATGGCGTTAAAAGAAAACCCTACAGGCAAAAGCCCAGGTCCAGATGGGTTCACGATCAAATACTATAAAAAATTTCAAAACCTTCCCCTAACTTTAATAAGTTAGGGGAAGAGGAAGAAACAAGGCGAGAGTCACTACTAGCTCATATCACAATACTACCCAAAGAGGGAAAAGACAAAACCATCTGTGCCAATTATAGGCCTATAGCTTTATTAAATGTGGATACAAAAATCTACACGAATATCCTGGCAATGAGAGTGAAAAAATTTATACCAATGTGGGTGGACCAAACAGGGTTTGTACCTGGCAGAGGGCAGAGATAATAGTATAAATAGTAAAATAATTAGTATAAAACCAGTGTTAATGCTGCAAAAATGGGAAAATGAGGGATCCCCAGTTCTACTCCTGTCAATTGATGAGGAAAAAGCATTTGACAGGGTAGAATGGGGATTCATGATGGATACTTTCCAACATTTGGGACTCGGACCTAAAACTATGCGATGGATCAAAAATCTGTATAATTGACCAACAGCGATGGTTAAAGTCAATGGGAAGTTGTCACCATCTTTTGTAATGTATGATGGAACGAGACAGGGGTGCCCACTCTCACCACTCCTATATGTGCTATCGATGGAACCATTCCTAGCGACCTTACGGAATAACCAGGACATAGGAGGGGAGAAGAGGAATATAAAATCACGGCATACGCAGACGATGTCCTTATGTATGTAACCAACACAAGGGTGACGCTGCCAAACATAACTAAAGAGATAAAAAAGTATGGCGAACTCTCGCATTTTAAAATAAACCCTATTAAAACAGAAACATTAAATATAAAAGAGTAGAGAAAAATAAATAACTTGCATTACAAAAGGAATTCCCATTCACATGGGTGAAAAGAGACCACCAACAAGTTATACCTGGCAAATTATATCCCATTACTGAATGAGATCAAAGCGGAGTTAAAGAGGGGCTCATTGCAATCTATATCATGGATGGGAATTGGGAAGGTTAAATACGTTTAAAATGGTGATCCTTCTCAAAATAATATATAAATTCCAAATGTTGCCAATAGCTATAACACAATTTTTTCAGAACAATAAAAACAATGATGGTTAAATACATATAGTGAAATAAAAAACAAATACGGAGGACTAACGACCCCAGATATACCATATTTATCAGCGTATAACACGCACATTAATTTTAAGAGGGAAGTTTAAAAAAAAAATGTAAGTAAGGAACTTTGAAGCAAAATAAGGGTCGGTGCTTATCTGCAGCTTTACCATTGCCATCAATGCAGCCTGATCAATGCCCATCTGCAGCCTCACAAGTGCCATCAGTGCAGCAGCCTCACCAGTCCACATCAATGCAGCAGCCTCAACCATTGCCATCAACGCAGCAGCCTCAACCATTGCCGTCAACGCAGCAGCCTCAATCATTGCCGTCAACGCAGCAGCCTCAATCATTGCCATCAACGCAGAAGCCTCAATCATTGCCATCAACGCAGAAGCCTCAATCATTGCCATCAACGCAGAAGCCTCAATCATTGCCATCAACGCAGAAGCCTCAATCATTGCCATCAACGCAACAGCCTCACCATTGCCTTCAACGCAACAGCCTCACCATTGCCTTCAACGCAACAGCCTCACCATTGCCTTCAACGCAACAGCCTCACCATTGCCTTCAACGCAACAGCCTCACCATTGCCTTCAACGCAACAGCCTCACCATTGCCTTCAACGCAACAGCCTCACCATTGCCTTCAACGCAACAGCCTCACCATTGCCTTCAACGCAGCAGCCTCACCATTGCCTTCAACGCAGCAGCCTCACCATTGCCTTCAACGCAGCAGCCTCACCACTGCCTTCAACGCAGCAGCCTCACCACTGCCTTCAATGCAGCAGCCTCACCACTGCCTTCAATGCAGCAGCCTCACCACTGCCTTCAATGCAGCAGCCTCACCACTGCCTTCAATGCAGCAGCCTCACCACTGCCATTAGTGCATCCTGATCGATGCCCATCTGCAGCCAATGGTGGTCCAATGGCGGCCCAGGAGACGGGACTTTCTATTACAGAGGCCGCCAAGTAAACAGGAGATTCTCACTGTATGTAATCTGATGGCGCTCGTCCCGCCCGCCTCCCTGTCCCCTTCGAGGCAGCTAAAATTGAAGTATCGGTGTATAACACGCACACGCTATTTGCACCCGGTTTTCAGGGAGAAGAATGCCTGTTATACGCCAATAAATAGAGTAAATAGATATTATAAGTCAGTAATTATTTCACAGATGGTAGAATGGGTAAATGAAAAAAGTGGATCAAGATTGAAAATATGTTAAGTAAAACAATATTGCACAAAAATATATGGATACCACGTAAGCACAGAACATTAGACTCGGAGGTACACAATCTGACTATAAAAACATATTTAAAATTTGGGATACACTATATAGACAAAAAAATTGGGTATATAATTCCCTATTAATTGCACAAATTTTTTTTGCCCAGGAAAGGGAACACTTTTAGCGGATAGAATGGGGAATGCACAAATAAGAGATATGACTATACATGGGAAGATGAGAACACTTTTGGAATAAAGGAAATAAACAGATGGAAGATAAGTGACTGGGAATACCGTCAATTAAAACATTTGGTAAATACATTACCCCAACCAGAGACAGGAAGAACTTGGCCCCAATCGAAAAAATCTGTGGGACACAAACCCCATTGAAACATGGTATATCTAAAGTATATGGAATATTGACAGCACTGGAAGGACAAGAGCCATTCCCCTATATAGGGAAATGGGAAAAAGAAATGGGCACAAAATTAGAGGACCAACAAATTGCGAAAATTATAGGAGCAGTATACAGTTACGCAATAAAAACACAATAGAAATGAACTATAAATTACAGGCAAGATGGTACCAGACCCCGGACAAAATACATAAATATCAACAGGACAAATCCCCACTGTTGGAGAGAATGTAACCAGAGGGCCACAATGACACACATCTGTTGGGAATGCTCGAAAATTAAGCAATATCGGCAGGAAATCTTGGAACACATAAAAGAGATAACTGGAGAAAAGATAACCAACAGTTTTACAGACGTGCCTATTCCATGAATCAAAAAGCTCAAATAATCAATATGGGAAAACATTAACCCCAATACTGCTGAATACTGCAAAAGGTCTAATTCCAAAGAAGTGGTTAAGTACAGAAAAAACGGATGTAAGGGAATGGTTTGAGCGAATAGAATACTACAGCAGAGAAAAAGGGCAACCAGGAAGATATAACAGTATCTGGGGAAAATGGAAAACCTTTAAAATCTCTGAAAAACATTTAGAAAAATGACCGAGTGCGGCAGGGTTTAGGTAGGCCTAGAAATAAGAAATTGAACCGAGAGCAGACCAAATGGGAGGGGGGAGGGGGGTTGGAGAGTAAAAGGGAGAGAAGTAGTAAGAAGAGACTATGGGAAATGAAAGAATAGAACTCATAGAAGATCGATATAAAGCAACGTTAGTGAATACAATTTTAATATTTATATCTTAAATAAATTTCATATTAGAAGATACCCCTGTGAAAACACCACAATGATGTTAAACCAAGGAGACAATAAATGAACGCAAAGTTGAATAAGTCTCTCAACAGTATTTGCTGAAGTGGTAAAAAAAAAATATATAAAATAATATGCAAAGTGGTTGGAGGGAAGCTTCAGAATGTTGACAATGTTTTAATTACAAATTATGTGAGCAGACTGCAGTTCCTCTTTAACTGGTTGCCGTCCGCCCACCGTCAAATGACAGCGGGACTGTGCGGACCTCGTTCTGGGACGCCGTCATATGACGGCGTCCCAGAACGCCCGCGGGGGCACACAGTGCGGCGGCGCCATGTTGCTAGGACACTCTCTGTTGCTCTGTCCATGGCTCTTTAACCATGTGATCGGCTGTGTCCAATCACAGCCGGTCACATGTAAACACTGACAGAATGTGTGGCGGGGAGAGCCGACCAGCGGCATCTCCACGCAGGGGGAATGTAATCATGGCACTGATCATCAGTATAGTAAGACAGTGTCACCATACAGTGCCCACGAATCCGTGCCCACCAATGGCAGTAATCAGTGCTCACAAGTTCCACCAATCAGTGCCCATTAGCGATGCCAGTCAATGCTGGCGATCAGTGCTGCCCATCAATGCCCATCACTGCTGTCGATCAATGCCCAGTGTCACCCATTAATGCTGGCAATCAGTGCCGCCTATCAGTACTGCCCATCAATGCTGTCGATCAATGCCCATCAGTGTCACCCATCAGTGCCACCCATCAATGCCCATTAGCGATGCCAGTTAATGCTGGCAATCAGTGCCGCCTATCAGTGCTGCCCATCACTGCTGTCGATCAATGACCATCAGTGTCCCCCATCAGTGCCACCCATCAATGCCCATCAGTACTGCTTATTCAAGCCGCCTATCAGTGCCCACCATTGCTGCCTATCAGTGCCCACCAGTGCCACCCATTAGTGCCCAGTGCTGCCTAACAGTGCTCATCAGCGCCACCTAACAGTGCAGCATATCAGTGCCTCCTGATCAGTGCCACCTCATCAATGCCCATAAGTGCCACCTCATCAGCGCACATCAGTGAAGGTGAAAAATTACTTAGTTACAAAATTTACTGACAGAAAAAAAAAGTAAAAAAAAACTTTTCAAAATTTTTGCTCTTTTTTTTTGTAAAAAAAAACCCAGCAGTGATTAAATACAAAAGAAAGCTCTATTCGTGTGAAGAAAATATTAAAAAAATATGTTTGGGTACAGTGTAGCACGACCGCACAATTGTCATTCAAAGTGCGGCAGCGCTGAAATGGCTTGGGCAGGAAGGGGGTGTCAGTGCCTGGTAGGCAGAGCAGATTGAGCCACCACTGAAGTGTTTGAGTGCAGGACAGGAATGGACGTGTCTAGGCATGAGTGGTTGCTATCCCATTGGGACAGAAAAGGATTCTGTAGAGGCCTCATGTGTATCTGTGCTCAGGTGATGGCTGGGATCACAGCCGTCATCAGTCCTAGCACTGTCATTCCTCGCCTGATCGTGATGGAATTGGTCCTCACCAGAGAGGCTATAGCTTGCGTGATCTTCTCGCTCTTTTCTTCCGGCAGGAAGATTTTGGTTAATCTGGTGTCCAGCACATAACCCAAAACACACTACTCTCAGGCTTGGGATCAGCTGCGATTTTTCTGTATTCACTATCCACCCTAGGTTTTGTAGATCGTATATACTTGTGCGAAGGTTGGTTTCTAGGGTCTCCGCTGAATCCGCAAAGAACAGTAGAATGCCAGGTAAGGTAACACACCTATGCCTTGTTGTCTTAGGCCTTTTAGAGCTTCTGCCATTATCTTTGAGATGATGCTGGGCGCAGAAGAGATGCCAAAAGGCAAAGACGTGTACTGAAGGTGCAGGGTAGCCGCCGGTCCCTGGATCGCAAACCTTAGGAGTCTTTGATGACTTTCCTTTGTGGAGACATGTAAGTAAGCATCTTTTAAGTCTATCGTAGCCATGAAAATCCCTGCTGGCAGGATATTCCTGACTGAATAGATGGACTCCATCCTGAATCTCTTGTATTTTATTCTTCTGTTGAGCGACTTGAGGTTCAGTATGAGCCTTAGCTTGCCTGACGTTTTTTTCTTTAAGATGATGTACGTGAAAAAAAAAAAAAAAAAAGTTTTCTCCTCTTCTTGCGGGACATGACGGATCACTTTCTGGGTCAATAGTGTCTCCGGGGACTCTAGAAAGGCCTTTGCCCGGTCTTCGTCCCTTGGGAGGATGGTCACTAGGTACTTGGTTGGGGGGGGGGGGGGGGGGGTCAGGCGGAAAATTCTATTGTGTAGCTCTCTGCTATGGTGCGGCAAACAAACTCGTTTTTTGTAGCTTCCCTCCATTGGTGGGCAAAGGCTGCCTGTCTGCCTCCCACCTCAAAACAGTCATTGTTTTTTGTTCTTTGGATTGGTAGGCTTGAGGATGAATTCTCTTTTGCCTTTCTTGTTTTGCTGTCCCCAGTGCTTTTTTGCCCTCGGCTTGTTGAATTTTTTGAATTGACGAAAGGGCGTCTTCCCCTGCTTCTTTTTAGCCTGGGGAAACCCTTTGCTCTTTGCTGCGGTCCTGTCTAGTACCATTTCTAGGTCAGGCCCGAACAGCAGATCTCCTGTAAATGGGATTCCGCACAGCCTGTTCTTGAAAGCTATACCCCCTCTTTCCCATGATTTCAGCCACAGGACTCTTCGGGCCGAATTTACTAAGGCCGCGACCCTAGAAGATATTTTTACGCTTTTGGCCGAGGCATCTGCTAGGAAAGCTGCCTCTCTGGTTAGCGTGGGGATAGTTCTAACTAATTCCTCCCTTGGCGTGTCACCTTCAAGCAACTCTTGCAGTTGAGTCAACCATACTAAAAAAGGTGCGGGCTCTGCAAGTGTAAGCTATCGCTGGGTTCAGGTTTGCTGCCCCAGCTTCACAAGCCCTCTTCAGTAGGGCTTTTATCTTATCCATGGGGTTTCATTTAAGGTACCCGCATCGTCAAAAGACAAGTCGGATTTGTTTGCGACTCTGCTCTGGTCTTGGTATCTGTCTCTGCAAATAGATACCTGCGTTTAATCTCTGCTGGTATGAAGAGCTGCTTTTCTGGCTCTTCCCACTCCCTCTTGACTAGGTCTTTAAGAGTTTGATGTACTGGAAACGTTCTGGGTTCCTTGGGCTGCAGCCCTTTGTACATTTTGTCATGCAGTGAAAGCTCTGCTGCTTTTTGCTCTTTGATACCCAGCGTGTCAGCTATAGCCCCAAGAAGACTGTCCGTGTCTTATGAGGGAAATAAGTTGCCCTCTGATGCCAGATCATAATCTTTAGAATCTGAGCATAGCCCTTCCTCGGATTCCTGTTCCGATTCATCTGAATTATTCTCCCATTTTTGTTGATCCACCTCTTCCCCGCTACCCGAAGGGAAACATGCCCCACTGGTAGATGGGGTACTGGTTGGCTGGAACTTGCTAGTATCTCCAACTTCTCAACTGCTGAGCGTAGTGGTGCAATAGTGTCCTTTATTTCTTTTTTGAATGAACTGAGCATGTCGTTGGAGGTAGCCTTGCAACTCCTTAGCCACCATTTTGTCTATGCATTTTTGGTATTGTGGCTTTTTCCAGTCGGGAGGAAACCGGTGGCCGCAAGAAGCGCATGCTTTTCTGCCGATTTTCGCCCTTTTTTGCTCTGGGGCCTTTGCCTGTAATCAAGCACAGAGGACCCTGTGAGGTAGGCGGTTTACCAAACTGCATTTAAGCAAAGTGTAAAGGTTTGTAGTGAGGTGAAGACAGAGGTGACTCCAGAGTACTCTGGATTAGGGCTGAAACGATTAATCGATATTATCGATAATGAAAATCATTGCCAACGATTTTCATTATCGATTAGTTGGTCCGCACCTTCCTCCCTGCTGGTCCGTTAGAATCCTCCTGTGTACAAGGCGCCGCCGCCGTATGTGACCAGGCACGTTCGCGCCTCTCCGCCTCGCTGACGTTAGCCCCCCCTGCTATTCTCAGCCCCGCCCGCTGCTGCCTTGAGGGGATACACAGAGAGGCGCGAGAAGCAGCCGTGTGAGCCGAGCGGCACACTGTGAAGTGATAAGCTAGTGGCTAATGGCTACACAGAATACTCATCAGTAGTAGTACAGTACATTAATTTGTTTGACAAGGAATAGTGCCCCATCATTGGTGTTCCTGGCAGGAATAGTATCCCATCATTGGTGTTCCCGGGAGGAATAGTGCCCCATCATTGGTGTTCCCGGGAGGAATAGTGCCCCATCATTGGTGTTCCCGGGAGGAATAGTGCCCCATCATTGGTGTTCCCAGGAGGAATAGTGCCCCATCATTGGTGTTCCCAGGAGGAATAGTGCCCCATCATTGGTGTTCCCAGGAGGAATAGTGCCCCATCATTGGTGTTCCCGGGAGGCTGTAGGCAACATTGTTTGTAAAAAGAGAGCCAGCCTTAGCCCCGAGCATGTTTACATTTAAATGCAAAGTTTCTTGAATAGTTATATAGTTCACCTCTTCAGAATGTTTGTTGTTTTTGTACTGCTGCAAAGTTGTGTAATGTTAATGTTAAATGTTTTTTATTCTGCAGTTTGAGTGTAACACTCAGTTTTTTCGTTATGACTTTAAATAAATGAAAAAATGGCATATGTTTTTTTAATGATTTTATCCGATTAATCAAAACAATAAGCGGCCAACTGATCGATTATAAAAATAATCGTCAGTTGCAGCCCTACTCTGGATTACCTTGGAGCTGTCCTGGCTTGCAGGATCTGCAGGGCATGGTGGAGAAGCATCAGACATTGTCAGCCACCAGGATCCTCTATTTAGAGAGTGTCCTTTTAACTGCTTCCTGCCTCAGGTCCAGCTCCACCCCCAACTGACCCTGTGCAGGTTGGTGGACGTACAGGCACATGTTATTTCCCCCGCCGGCGTCCTCCTTCCTGGAGTTTAATTAGGGAGAGAGGCCTTGCCATTTGTCTCTTTTCTTTTAAATTTTCGCGCCGTGGCCCCGAAGCGACGTCACCGTAAGTGACCTTCTCCAATGTCCTGAAGGCTTCCAGCCTCTGTCAAGATGGCAGCTGACCCGGAAGTGACGCTCTCGGCACCACCTTGGTACACCTCCTGGGGCAAGCTTTCATACACATGTGGCCAGGACCCTGCAGAGTGCCGCGGGCTATCCACCGCAGTGGGGGTGCTTGGGCTTTTTGTCCTCTGCGGTGAGCGGGCGGCCAGGCAGGCGGGCCTCCACTGGCGGACTGTACCGAGGGTAAAATGCCAGCAGCATTTGAAAGCAGCTGGGGGGATAGTTGCATACCCCTCTGCAGGGGCGAAATGTCAGGTAGAGCCCCAGGCTCAGGTTGCTGCCCCTGCTCGCCCTCCCAAGGCCCGCTGGGCTGGATGGGATGCTCGTCAGGGAGTCCCCTGCAATTTAGCACAGAGACTGAAGGAAAAATAAACGGTTTGCAGCTCCTGTGGGTCCGGAAACACAAAACAACTGAGGCACACAGGTAAGGCAAACAAATTTATAATGGTGGAATAATGTGTTTCCGGTTTCAGGGAGGAGGAGCTGCCCTGGAAGACGATTTTAAAAAAAACGGTTTCATGAATTAAAACAAAAAACAAAACCACTGAAGTTAGCCCAATTTTTTTGTATAATGTTAAAGAGGTTACGCCGAATAGATACCAAACATGTCACGCTTTAATATTGTGCACACTCGTGGAATGGCGCCAAATTTCTGTAAATTTTTACAGGTTACACATTTAGAGTTAGAGGAGGTCTTGGGCTAAAATTCTTGCTCTCGCTCTAATGTTTGCGGCGATACCTCACGTGTGTGGTTTAAACGCCATTTACATATGGGCGCGCTGTACATATGTGTTCACTTCTGCATGCGAGCACGCGGGGACGGGGGCGCTTTATATTACATTTTTTATTGTTCGTTTATTTTTTTACACTTTCCCTTTAATTTTTTTTTTTTTATCACTTTTGTTCCTATCACAAGAAATGTAAACATCCCTTGTAATAGGAATTGGGCATGACAGGTCCTCTTTACAAAGAAATCTGGGGTCTACCAGACTCCCACATCTCTCCTCTAGCCTGAAAAGACTGCAATAAAAAACCCCCCAAAAAAACATCTCAGCCTTTCCAGCCGAATATATGGGAGTGTTTACAATTGCCGGGGCCAAACGTGACGTCATGTCCAGCCTCCGAAGGTCATAGACACTGCCGGGGACCATCTGGTCCACAGTATTCTCTATGGTGAACTTCCGCTGCCGGCGGATACCTTCTCCGGCTTGCCGATCGCACTGGCGAGCTGATAGAAGCATCGGAGGGTGGCGGGAGCATCCTCTCCTGCTGCCTGTAAGAACAATCAAACGGCTGAACAGCTGTTATGATTGTTTTTACGGTGCAGGGAATCGCCGGCGGAAAAGAATGATATCTGAATAATGCCTGCAGCTGCAGGCATTATTCAGATATCCCCACTCAAAGTCCAAACCGTCATATGACGTACGGTGGGCGGGAAGTGGCTAAACTAAAAAAAATTACTTGTCAAACAAATTAAGAAATTCAATGTGGAAAAAAAAAAAAAACTTAAAGCAAACATGCATAAAATTTGCATGCAATAATGTCCATCACAAGCTCCATGTGTCAGAAATCCAATCCCAAAGGTGCCTCCTTTTACACCGTGATAAAAATCCCACGGCAATATCCTCCTGTTGGACACTGATCACACAGTCCCAGTGCTGCACCCAATACTCTTTCCAGTCTGTGCACACATTCAAGTGCCACAGTGGCTTTGCTCTCATCTTGATCTTGTGACCTACAGGTGTAATAGAGATCTAAATTGCACTGCCCCCACTCTAGGGGATTGTAACTGGTGCCTCAGTTTGACAGGTACTCCAATCTCCCACTGGTCAATTCCAGGTAAATGTCCCTTTATGCCACTGTGTCACTATAAAACTCAGAGCCACATAGATTGTGTAGCATTTAAAACATACATGGACTTTAATTTTTTTTATTTAATTTAATTTATTTTTGAATTATCACTTGTCGAATCCACTTCGCAACAGTGGATTTCAACGCGGCCTGTCCTTTCTTAGGACCCTCTGGCAGAATAAATAAGATATCAGTCTTTTGAATCAGAGCAGTTGCCTTTAAATAGATTTTCACTGCTCTCACCACATCAAGACAATGTAGTGACTTTTTCTTTCCCAGGAACATGGTTATGGAAAAAACGATGGCAGGACAATATCTTGGTTCAGGTGGAAACCTGAGACTACTTTTGGTAAAAAAAACCTAGACGAGGGTGTAACACCACCCTGTCCTCATGAAAAATCAAATATGGCTCTTTACAAGAAAGAGCAGCCAATTCCAAAACCCTCCTTGCTGGGACATAGCAACCAAAAATACCAGCTTCCTTGTCAGAAGGACTAAGGGGAATATGCTGTATAGGTTCAAATGGCTGTTTTTGTAACACTGACAAACTAAGTTCAAGTCCCATGGGACCAAGGTAATTTAACTGGCGGATTAATCCGCAACACCCCTTGCATAAAACCCCAGACTAAAGAATGCGTAGCAAGCGGTCTTTGAAATAAAATTGGTAAGGCTGAAACTTGGCCCTTAATACTCAAGGCCAATTTTATCTCTACGCCAAATTGTAGAAAGGCAAGAATTCTGCCTATGATATATCTCTGACCCTTGGATTTACACCAGGAAACATAAGCCCTCCAGACTCTATAATATATAGTTCTGGAAGCTGGCTTCCTTGCATTAATCAAAGTAGAGATAACTGACCCGGAAAGCCCACGTTTCTTCAGAATGTGGGTTTCAATAGCCAGGCCAGTAAATTTAGCGTTCGTAAAGTAGGATGGAATATCGACCCCTGTGAGAGCAGGTCTGGCCTTAGTGGGAGGGAACATGGATCCTCCACTGCCATCTTTACGATCTCTGCATACCATGACCTTCTGGGCCATGCTGGTGCTACCAGAATTACCGGCTTTCTTTCCAGCTTGATCCTGCAAAGAAGTCGTGGCAGCAACTGAATAGGGGGGAATGCATAAATCAGTGAGAACTGATCCCACGGGGTTACCAGCGCATCTGTTCCGCATGCGAGTGGATCCCTTGTCCTGGACACAAAGTTGACTAACTTCTTGTTGAATCTGGATGCTAGAAGATCAACATCCGGAGTCCCCCATCTTTGGCAAACAGCCCGAAAAATGTCAGGGTGAAGAGACCATTCCCCCGGGAATAACTGCTGGCGACTTAAGTAGTTCGCCTGCCAATTCTCTATTCAAAGACTGCCGATAGGCACAGAATATTCCTTTCTGCCCAAGTTAGAATATGGTTCACCTCTGTCTGTGCTGAGAGACTCTTGGTGCCCCCTTGGTGATTAATATAGGCCACAGCAGTGGCATTGTCGGACTGGATCCTGACAGGACAATCCTTAACCTGGAAGTCCAGGCTCTCAGAGCCAGATGCACTGCCCGAATCTCTAGGAGATGGGCAAGGCTCTTTCGGTTCCTGACCACTGTCCCTGGACAGATGTCTTCTCTAGTACTGCTCCCCAGCCTGAAAGGCTGGCATCTGTCATTACTACTTTCCAGATAATTGGTCTGAAGGATTTTCCTTTCAGCAGATTCTGGGTTAATAACCAACTGAGACTTTGGGACATTCTTGGGGACAGCCGCATTGGCAAGTCCAAAGCTTCGATCGTTTTGTTCCAAGCAGACAGGATACTGTTTTGCAACAGTCTTGAATGGAACTGGGCATAGGGGACTGCTTCGAATTAAGCCACCATCTTTCCTAACAACCTCATGCAAAGGCGAATTGAGGGATTTCTTTTCGACCCGACCATTCCGCACCAGCTCTCGTAAGGAGATGATCTTTGCCGGAGGCAAGAACACCTTTTTCTGGGCTGTGTCTATGATCAGGCCCAAATACTCCAGCTTTCTTAGCGGTTTTAAGGAAGACTTCTCTAGGTTGAGAATCCAGCCCAGACTTTCCAGGTAACTGGTTGTGATGCGTACACTTTGCTCCAAGCGAGCCACTGACTGGTCTATTAATAATAGATCGTCTAGGTACACCAAGGCTATTATGCCCTGTGCCCTTAACCTGGCTAGAGGTGGGACCAGTACTTTTGTGAACACCCGGGGTGCTGTAGCTAGCCCGAAGGGCAAGGCTACAAACTGAAAGTGCTGCTGTTCTACTTCGAATCACAGAAGCCTTTGGTGAGCGGGAAATATAGGGACATGCAGATATGCATCCCTGATGTCGATGGATGCCAGAAGTTCTCTTCCTTGTAGGATAGAAACTACTGACCTGATTGACTCCATGTGAAAGGAGACGATTTTCAGGAACTGATTTAGATTCCTTAGATCTAGAATGGGTCTGACACCTCCATTTGGTTTTGGTACCGTAAACAGGTTTGAATAAAACCCCAAACCTTTCTCTTTTGTGGGGATCTGTACGAATAACCCCCTAAGCCAATAATCAGTCTAATGCTTGAAACCGGGATTGCCTTTTCCCTGGATCTTTGGGAACGTTTGATCTCAGAAAACGAGGCGGTGGAAACTCCCAAAATTCTGGTTTGTATCCTAGAGACACCGTGGAGAGGACCCATCTATGCTGAATTTCCTTTTGCCAGACTTCTGAGTATTGCAGGAGGCTTCCCCCCACTCTGGTGAGGGGGGACACCTTTTCATGATGAGACTTTAGTATTCTGCTTTGCAGATTTCCAGCCCCAGGTCTTCTTTTGAGCCTGGACCTGACCCTGAGGTTTTCCTCTAGAGTCTGACGGCGGAGACCTTAGCCACTGCCTAGAGGCGGATGCCCCAGGCACAGGAGAAAAATTCAGTTTAAATGAAGGACGTTTAAACTTTCTTTTGACTGGCAAAAGAGCGTTCTTCCCACTAGAAATCATTTGGATATAATTTATCCAAGTCATCCCCAAATAGTCTCTCCCCATGAAAAGGGAAACTAGTCAAAAGCTTTTTGCAAGGTGCTTCAGCTGACCATTTTTTTAACCACAGGGTCCTACGCAAGCGCAAGGCGGGACGCCTGGTGAATATAGTCTTTCATGGTGTCTATGGCAAAACACAGCGCCTTTGGTAGTTCGGCCAACTCACAGGCCTGTTGTGCAGGGACCTCCTTAAGGGCCTCTGAACTGGTCCTTTAGGGACTGATAGATGCCAAGGAAAAAGAGGATTAACAAAAATTCCAACTTTTTATCTGTTGGATCTTTAAGCATTTGTGCATTGTCTACTGGATAAGTTAAATTTTTAGTCACAATGGAAATTGAAGCGTCAACTGCCGGTACCTTCCATCTTTTTGTGAATTTCTCCTCCATGGGATAGAGAACAGAGAATCTCTTTGGAGGAAGAAAATGCTTCTCTGGGTGATCCCTTTCAGCATAAATAAGCTTTTCTAGTAATGCATGGACCGGAAACGAATGAAAAGGCTGTGAAGGTTTTAAAGAACCCAAGGAAGAAACCAAACTTTCAGCTGACTCTGTTAGGGGTAGCATGAAAGTGGAACGAACCATCTTCGTAAGAGTTTGTACCATCAATCTCTCAGATTGCAAGGTTGCAAAAGGTTCATTTACGGTCGTTTCCTCCGCAGAGGAATAATCGGCTTGTTTTTCCACGTGATCATCTGAGGGTAAAACCTCATCCTGTGCCCACTGTTCCCTTGGTAAAGGGTTTGAGGTGGGGGAGGGAGATCTAGCATGCTTCCTATCCATTTGGATGGAGGATGTGATTAAAGCTGCTAATCTTCCTTCTAAGCCCCGCAGGGCAGAGGAAAATGCATCTTCAGTCACGTATACAGGGGCTGAAGTGTAAGAAGCAGTTGCACCACCAATAGGTTCCAATGACTGACCCTGGCTTGCCATATCTGGTATCTCCGGAGAGGATGACAGTGTGGAGGCATGACTGGAGTTCCCAGTGCCTAGGGGTGGAATTTTTGGAACCTTTGTGGTAGCTCTGGAAGCCATATTGCTAAGCACAAAAGCAGAGGCACTCTAGTAAAAAATGTACTACTTGCTGAGCAATAGTCTAGCAAAACAATTTCACCATAAAGATCAGCTTGATGCTGAGTAACAATGCATTTCCTGTACTGGAAATGCCTGTATACATCCCTTACGTGTCCCAGCGCTCCTGTGTAATGTGTGACAGACTCTTCTGTTCAGTTGCTCTTAAGAGATCTTCTGAAACAGAGCGTTTGTTTTATAACACACTTCAGGTGTAAACCTGATTGGCGTCCTCAGCTGTGCGCCATGTGAAAGCCAATTGCTGCACATGGCGCCACCTGTCTTAAGCCACACCCCCTCCAGCCCGCTCTCCTCCTTGTCCTCTTAAAATTGAACCTTAGTCTGCGCACGGACGGCACAGCTTTCGGGTCTGCAGTGCAGATCGAATGAGAGCAGGATCTGTAAAACAGGGATTACCTGATCGCCGCTGCCTTGAAAATGCAAGCGGTCTTTGAAATACACAGGCTGGGGCGCAACAAGTTAAATAAACGTCAGTTAAATTATAGAAGGCAAGACAACAAAAATGTAAGTCATTAAAGTAATACCACTTTCTACCACACCCCTCCGTTCTCACAGTCTGAAGATCATACAGGCAGTGTTATTAAACATGATGAGTACTCCCAACAAGACCAGGAATGAACGGTACTTTTTTTTTTAAACAGGAGCCATTATTAACCGGTTCAATACAGGGCAATTTCACCCCCTTCCTTCCCAGGCCAATTTTTAGTTTTCAGTGCTGTCGCACTCTAAACGACAATTGCGCGGTCGTGCAACATTGTACCCCAAAAAAATTGACGTCCTATTTTCCCCACAAATAGAGCTTTCTTTTGGTGGCATTTGATCGCCTCTGCGGTTTTTATTTTTTGCGCTATAAACAAAAGAAGAGCGACAATTTTGAAAAAAAAAACACAATATTTTTTACTTTTTGCTATATTAAATATCCCAATTTTTTTTTTAAAAAAACAAATTTTTTCCTCAGTTTCGGCCGATTTGTATTCTTCTACATATTTTTGGTAAAAAAAAAAAATCGCAATAAGCATATATTGATTGGTTTGCACAAAAGTTATAGTGTTTATAATATTGGGGACAGTATGGCTTTTTTTTTTTTTTTTTTGGTGATATGGCGGTGATCTGCAAGTTATAGCGTCTACAAAATACGGGATAGATTTATGGCATTTTTTTAAAAAAAAAATATTTTATTTTTTTAGCGGCAATCTCGATTTTTTTTTCGTGACTGCGACATTATGGCGGACACATCGGACACATTTTTTGGACCATTCACATTTATACAGCGATCAATGCTATAAAATTGCATTGATTACTGTGTAAATGTGACAGGCAGTGAAGGGGTTAACCACTATGGGGCGGGGAGGGGTTACTATGTTTCCTAGGGAATGCTTCTAACTGTAGGGGGAGGGGACGCACAAGGGGAGGAGACCGATCAGTGTTCCGCTGTTCTGGGAACACAGATCGCTCTCCTGACAACTGACAGGACGTGGATCTGTGTGTTTAAACACACAGATCCACGGTCCGGCCCGGTTAACGGGCAATCGCGGGTGCCCGGCGGACATCGCGGCCGCCGGGCACACGCATCAGGTCCCGAGCAACGCGGCGGGCGCACGCCCCCTAGACGGCCGGGAATCCCAGGACGTCATATGACGTCCACCCAGGATGGGAGATCCCATCTGTGGACGTCATTTGACTATGGCTGGGTAGGGAAGTGGTTAATAATATGCTGTACCCCAGCCCCTTAGTTCCCCCAGGGGAAAGAGGAACACCTCTGTTTGATTAAGAACCCCCTCCTGCTGCTGGGACACACACATGCTGTTTAAAGAGCTGCTGAGGAACAAAGTACCAAGGTGTGTTATCTTTACTCCCTGTAGAGGAGATTTTTAGGCATTACAATGTTACTTTAAACGGAAAAAAGGCATAGGTGGACTTTTTACTTTTCTACAGTACTGCTGAAAACAGACAGATCCAAACTTCACCCCTCACAGCGTTAGTAAACCTTCAAAGACCGGGGTCCCTATTATAGGGGTTCCACGCCTTTGGACCTGTATAGCACCCCTCAGGAGCAACTTTAGGTAATGTAGCATGACCAAAAATTGCTGGTTCCAGGGGTCCACCCCTCAAAAGAGAGGCTTACAGGCAAAACCTTGTTCTTCTATGCGAGGACAGGTTACCATCTTTTGGCCTCAGTGGGTTGGATGGATCCAGTTGTGGAGACTTAAGTCCAGCATGAATCCCTCCTGGAGCTCCTCAGAGCACATCTTCATCGTTACCAACACCTTAGACACTGGCGAAAAAACTGAGGTACTTCTGGAAGGAAGAGGGGTTATATAGGGGAGTAAACTTCCTATATTGGGTATGCCAGTGTCCACACCTGAAGGTGGCCCATAACCCATTAAGTTATTACTCTTTGTACCATGATGTACGATAAAGAAATATCTGTACTTCCAGCCTGAACCAAAATGACATTGATCCGGTCCTTGAACGCCATAGAGTCGATCAAAGAGTATCTACTAATCCTTGACTGCCTATGGGAGCAGCCGGCCGCACCCCGTATTGACAGAAAAACAGAATTGTTGACATTTTTGCAGATTTATTAAAAAAGAAAAACTGAAATATCACGTGGTCCTAAGTATTCAGACCCTTTCCTCAGTATTTAGTAGAAGCACCCTTTTGATCTAATACAGCAATGAGTCTTTTTGGGAAAGATGCAAAAAGTTTTTCACACCTGGATTTGGGGATCCTCTGCCATTCCTCCTTGCAGATCCTCTCCAGTTGGAGAGTCTCCAGTGTCAGGTTGGTTGGTAAACATTGGTGGACAGCCATTTTTAGGTCTTTCCAGAGATGCTCAATCGGGTTTAAGTCAGGGATCTGGCTGGGCCATTCAAGAACAGTCAGAGTTTTTGTGAAGCCACTCCTTCGTTATTTTTAGCTGTGTGCTTAGGGTCATTGCCTTGTTGGAAGGTAAACCTTCAGCCCAGACTGAGGTCCTGAGCACTCTGGAGAAGGTTTTAATCCAGGATATCCCTGTACTTGGCCGCATTCATCTTTCCCTTGATTGCAACCAGTCGTCCTGTCCCTGCAGCTGAAAAACACCCCCACAGCATGATGCTGCCACCACCATGCTTCACTGTTGGGACTGTATTGGACAGGTGATGAGCAGTGCCTGGTTTTCTCCACACATACCGCTTAGAATTAAGGCCAAAAAGTTCTATCTTGGTCTCATCAGACCAAAGAATCTTATTTCTCACCATCTTGGAGTCCTTCAGGTGTGTTTTAGCAAACTCCATGCGGGCTTTCATGTGTCTTGCACTGAGGAGAGGCTTCCATCGAGCCATTCTGCCATAAAGCCCCAACTGGTGGAGGGCTGCAGTGATGGTTGACTTTCTACAACTTTCTTCCATCTCCCGACTGCATCTCTGGAGCTCAGCCACAGTGATCTTTGGGTTCTTCTTTACCTCTCACCAAGGCTCTTCTCCCCCGATTGCTCAGTTTGGCCGGACGGCCAGCTCTAGGAAGGGTTCTGGTCGTCCCGAACGTCTTCCTTTTAAGGATTATGGAGGCCACTGTGCTCTTAGGAACCTTAAGTGCAGCAGAAATGTTTTTGTAACCTTGGCCAGATCTGTGCCTTGCCACAATTCTGTCTCTGACCTCTTCAGGCAGTTCCTTTGACCTCATGATTCTCATTTGCTCTGACATGCACTGTGAGCTGTAAGGTCTTATATAGACAGGTGTGTGGCTTTCCTAATCAAGTCCAATCAGTATAATCAAACACAGCTGGACTCAAATGAAGGTGTAGAACCATCTCAAGGATGATCAGAAGAAATGGACAGCACCTGAGTTAAATATATGAGTGTCACAGCAAAGGGTCTGAATACTTAGGATCATGTGATATTTCAGTTTTTCTTTTTTAATAAATCTGCAAAAATGTCAACAATTCTGTGTTTTTCTGTCAATATGGGGTGCTGTGTGTACATTAATGAGGAAAAAAATTAACTTAAATGATTTTAGCAAATGGCTGCAATATAACAAAGAGTGAAACATTTAACCACTTCAGCCCCGCTCACTGTATATATACGTCATTTTTTTGAAGATGGATATCTCGGTAACGGCAGCAGCTGCTGCCACAACCGAGATATCCATCTTTACAGTGAGCGATTCTGTACACGATAACGGTGGTCTCTGCGGCGGGTTCGCCGCGAGATCACCGTTATCGGCGGCGGGAGAGGTGCCACCCCCCTCCCGCCGCTCTCCCGCGCCTTCCGCCGCTTACCGGAGCCGTCGGTAACGGCGGAGGCGATCGGGTCCTTTCCCTGCTGAGGTATGGAGACAAGTGAGGCCAAGATGGCCCCCACCCGTCTCCATACCATGTGACGGCCGGAGCGACGTCATTCGACGGCTCCGCCCACTCTCTTAAAGGCACAAATTTTTTTAGTGTCATTTTTTTAAACGACTTTTTATTTTTTTTTTTTTTTTTTGCATTTTAGTCTAAATATGAGATCTGAGGACTTTTTGACCCCAGATCTCATATTTAAGAGGACCTGTCATGCTTTTTTCTATTACAAGGGATGTGTACATTCCTTGTAATAGGAATAAAAGTGATCCAAATTTTTTTTTTTTAAAACAGTGAAAAAATAAATAAAATAAAATAAAATAAATAATAAAAAAAAAAAAAAAAATTTTTTTTAAAGCGCCCTGTCCCGACGAGCTCGCACGCAGAAGCGAACGCATACGTGAGTAGCGCCCGCATATGAAAACGGTGGTCAAACCACACATGTGAGGTATCGCCGCGACCGGTAGAGTGAGAGCAATAATTCTAGCCCTAGACCTCCTCTGTAACGCAAAACATGCAATCTGTAGAATTTTTTAAACGTCGCCTATGGAGATTTTTAAGGGTAAAAGTTTGACGCTATTCCACGAGCGGGCGCAATTTTGAAGCGTGACATGTTGGGTATCAATTTACTTGGCGTAACATTATATTTCACAATATAAAAAAAAATTGGGCTAACTTTACTGTTGTCTTATTTTTTTTTTCAAAAAAGTGATTTTTTTCCAAAAAAAGTGCGCTTAGAAGACCGCTGCGCAAATACGGTGCAAAAAAAAGTATTGCAATGACCGCTATTGTATTCTCTAGGATGTTAGAAAAAAAACAATATATAATGTTTGGGGGTTCTAAGTAATTTTCTAGCAAAAAAACCTGTTTTAAACTTGTAAACACCTAAAATCCAAAACGAGGCTGGTCTTTAACCACTTGCCGCCCACGGGCGTCATATGACGTCCTGGGCTTTGAGCGGGTATATCTGAATGATGCCTGTAGTTACAGACATCATTCTGATATTGCCGGTTTCAGCCGGCGAATCTCTACACCATAGGAATGATCATAGCGGCCGTTCCGCCGCTTGATCGTTCCTATGGGAGGCGAGAGGGGACGCCCCCCCCCTCCCGCCGCCCTCCGGTGCTTGTTCCGACTCACCGTTACGATCGGTGAGGCGGAGAGCGGATCCGCCGGCGCCGGATGTAGATCATAGAGATTTCCGGCGGACCAGATGGTCGCCAGAGTCTCTATGATCATTGGAGGCCGGGCGCGATGTTATGACGTCACGCCCGGCCTCTCCATTCAAAAAAACGGCGCCGCTTCGGCTGGGAAGCGGCGATCGTTTTATTTTTTTTTTTTTATTTCAGGCTTCCCAGCCTAGTGGTGAGATGTGGGGTCTTATTGACCCCATATCTCACTATTAAGAGGACCTGTCATGTTATATTCCTATTACAAGGGATGTTTACATTCCTTGTAATAGGAATAAAAGTGATCAAAAATTTTTTTTTTTCAAAAAAGTGTAAAAAATATATATAAATATATAGAATTATCAATAAAAAAAAAAAAAATTTTAAAGCGCCGCTGTCCCCGTGTGCTCGCACGCAGAAGCGAACGCATACGTAAGTCCCACCCACATATGAAAACGGTGTTCAAACCATACATGTGAGGTATCGCCGCGAA
Organism: Lithobates septentrionalis; assembly: GCA_037952835.1. Taxonomy (NCBI): domain Eukaryota; kingdom Metazoa; phylum Chordata; class Amphibia; order Anura; family Ranidae; genus Lithobates; species Lithobates septentrionalis. Next base: position 2,514,547 of record JBBDGP010000610.1, on the reverse strand, counting down.
CGTTGGAGTGAGAGCAATAATTTTGTCACTAGACCTCCTCTGTAACTCAAAACATGTAACCAGTAAAAAAATTTCAAGCGTCGCCTATGGGGATTTTTAAGTACCGAACATTGGCGCCATTCTACGAGCGTGTGCAATTTTGAAGCGGGACATGTTAGGTATCTATTTACTCGGCGTAACTTCATCTTTCACAATATGCAAAAACATTGGGCTAACTTTACTGTTTTGTTTTTTTTTAAAACACAAAACTGTTTTTTTCCCCAAAAAAACGCGTTCGAAAAATTCCTGCGCAAATACCGTGTGAGATAAAAAGTTGTAACAACCGCCATTGTATTCTCTAGGGTTTTTGCTAAAAAAAAATATATAATGTTTGGGGGTTCTATGTAATTTTCTAGCAAAAAAATTATGATTTTTACAGGAAGAGAGAAATGTCAAAATTGGCCCGGTATTGAGGTGGTTAAGTGGTTAAGGGGGTCTGAATACTTTCTGTCCCCACTGTACATACACACACACACACACACCTATAGCAGTCGGAAAGTGGTTAATTACCGGAAGCGTCATTTCTTTTGGCATCTGAAAACTTCTTAAGAGAAGAATATGCTTCGAGTTTATGTTTGTGGGAAAGTGTGCAGTAAATCTAGAATGTGAGCACCAGGGTATCATCCCGATATAGTAGCAAAAGGACAGAGTATTTTAAGACTTTAACAGCTTCCCGACCAGCCGCTGTGGTTGTACTGCGGCAGAATGGCACAAGCAGGCGAAACGCTGTTATGTTGCGCATGACCGCCATGACGATCGGTCTCGATCCAGAACCGATCAATCCCCAGGCCAATGAAATCTGGCCTGAACCTGGTGATCACTCCTGGCGAATGAGATCCTTCCCCTGCATGTGTAAGTGTAAACACAGTAGGGGAAGTGATGTCATCTCTCCTTGTCTCGGTCGTTTCCATTCCAGACTGAGGAGAGAGAGCATCTAACAGTAAGTGCACCAACACTACACTGACACCAGTTCACGTAGGTACACTTGCCACCCCCCGATTACCCGCCCAGTTAACCCCTTCACCCCGTCACTGCGTCACCCAGTGCAGCAGATATTTTTGATCGCTGTACTGGTGTCATTAGTGACACTAATCAGTGTTAGGGTAATTACTGGTAGGCCCAGATAGGTCTATGGACCCCCCCCAACAAAGGTTTAACCCCTTGATCACCCCCGTCACCAGTGATCACTGTATAAGTGTCACGGGTGACACAACTTAGCTAGTTTATTTTTTATAGCGTCAGGGCACCCACCGTATTTTACCTAAATAAAGGTTTAACCCCCTGATCACCTGGCGGGTGATCAAAGTTAGGTTTTAGCATCAGATAGGGTCTGCGTCGCCCCAGGCAGTGTCAGATTAGTGCCAGTAGCGCCAACACGCACGCACCATACACCTCAGATCTATACTAGCGTCCCCAGCAGTTTAGGGTTCCCAAAGACGCAGTGTTAGCAGGATCAGCCCAGATACCTGCGTTTAGCCCCTCTGCCCAGCCCACCCAAGTGCAGTATCAATCGATTACTGTCACTTACAAAAACACAACACACATAACTGCAGCGTTCCCAGAGTCAGGCCTGATCAGTGCGAACGTTAAGTTTTTTTGGTAGCGTTTGAATCAGTCGCTGACAGGAGCTTTTTTTCTTGTGATCCTTACTACTGTACAAGTAAATTTAGTGACCAAAATGTCAAATCGAAGGTACACTAGTGAAGAGCCCTACACATTTGAGCATGACAGATAGTGAAGAGGAAGTCACTCATCTGTCAGATTCTGGTTCAGAATACGAACCTGTAGACCAGTGTTTCTCAACTCCAGTCCTCAAGGCGCCCCAACAGGTCATGTTTTCAGGATTTCCCACCGATGAAACAGCTGTGGTAATTACTAAGGCAGTGCAACTGATCAAATCACCTGTGGAAAATAATGGAAATCCTGAAAACATGACCTGTTGGGGCGCCTTGAGGACTGGAGTTGAGAAACACTGCTGTAGACAGCAGCCGCAACATGACAGATAGCTCTGACAATGGAGTTGTGGTCCCTGCCAAGGTCAGGTGTACCACACCCCATTCCTTTGCTGTCGTTGAGGTGCAAGAACCGCAGGGCTCTTGTATGGAGAGCAGAGAGCCAGTACTAGCGCCGCTCATCCTTCTGGTGAACTGGCAAGCACCAGCGGCCTAGTATATCCTGGTCGTACATCCAGCACTGCAGTATCACATGGTGACGTGGCAAGTCCCATAAGTGCAGTTCAAAGCTGGCGAGGTGGCTAGCATGAGTAGTATCCCACTGCCACTACCTATCACAGTTTTGTAAGCCCAGAAATGTCAAGATAGCACAAACCCCCCCCAAATGACCCAATTTTGGAAAGAAGACACTTCAAGTTTTTTGCTGAGAGGCATTTTGAGTCCATGGAATATTTTATATTTTGCCACAAGTTTCGGGAAAATTAAAAATTTTTTTCCCACAAAGTTGTTAATAAATGATATATTGTTCAAACATGGCAAGGTTATATGTGGAACTACACCCCCAAATACATTCTGCTGCTTCTCCCGAGTATGGGGATACCACATGTGAGACTTTTTGGGAGCCTAGCCGTGTACAGGACCCCAAAAATCAATCACTGCCTTCAGGCTTTCTAAAGGCGAAAAATTGTCAGTTTACTCCTCACTACCTATCACAGTTACGGAGGTCCTGAAATGTCCAGATAGCAGGGGTTTCTCCAGCAGTGGGAGCCAGGAAGCACATTTCAGGCCTTTCACCATATAACAAAGGGAGCATCAGTGCTCTTAGGTTAGTCAACACTACGGCGGTCTCCTATGTTAAAGACAGCCTGTTCTCTGTTACAGGAAGCGGAGCCAATTATGTCTTTGGCTCAGAAGAATCGAGCTTACAGCTCAGCGGCGTATGTTCACAGAGTCCAAAACTGATTTTCTTCTCGAGTTAACAACAGATGGTCTCTACATGTGGAGGTTTACAGGTGCAGATACCTGATGGATCATTGGAAATGCAGTAGGACCTATGCATTTCTTTCCAGTCCTCGTCAACCTCGGGTTTTCTATGAAGACTCAGAACAGAGGTTGTGGTGTTAGTGGCAGTGATGCCTTATCAGCCAATTAGGTCATGGTTTCCCTTTCTAGCACAGTACAGCTTCTGGAACCCAGTTCACCTTCTCCTCAAGCCAGGCCTTCTGTCACGGAGTACAATTCTACATCCATGTCTAGCACAGCTGTGTCTGGTTACGGTCTGGTTCTCGAGATTGGAGGTCCTCAGCTGCTCTTCCAGAGTCATCTCCGCTCTCTTGAATACTAGAAGAATGAATGCAGATAAAGTTGACAGGAGAATCTGGACAAAGTTGTTCAATACATGTCTGCTGCTGACAGATCATGTGGTGATCTAGATGTTTTTCAGATATTCTAGGCATCCTCCAGTCGGATTTAGTTCTGGCTCTATCGGTCAGCTACCTCGGAGTTCAAGTGTCAGCTTTATTGCCCTTCACAGGTGTTTTCCGGTCTAGGCATCTTCTCTGTCCAACAATTCTTCAAGGGAGCAGCTAGGCTCAGACCTCGGTGTAAGCGGAGGTTTTCCAATGGCGTCTCCCTCTTGTTCTCAACTCCCCCCTGGGAATTGGAGTCGAGTGTTTTAGGACTGTCTCCGTTAGAGGCCTCTCTGTCAAGTTCGCCTTTTCCCAGTTATCACGTTGGCATAAAAAGCCTTAGAGATTGGTTCACTGGTCATGGAGAACTTTCTTACGTTCTTTCCAGTCGAGCGGTGCGGTTACCTATGCTTGACTCAAGGGTGCATCAGTCTTCGTGGGAGCCAATAAATTGTTCTGCCAACCTTAGAGTTCTAACGTGTGTGGGAGAAAGCGCGCTGTGGCTTAGTTGGTTAAAGCTCATGTCCAGTGAAAAGGGAATCCTGATTTGACTTCCAGCAGTGCCTTCCTTCAATTTTAGGAATCCCTCAGATATTGTAAAGTCAGATCTACAAGCTACAGCTTCCTTCAGACTTCAGAACGCCTGTTCATTCTTTTGTCAGAAAAGACAGAGAAACATGCCTCATCTAGGGCTATTGTGGCATGGATTGTCATGGATGTTAGGTTTTTTTAACTGTAACTCTATGGTGCATCTCTGTTGTACTTCCTGTGTGGCGTTTCCTGCTGGTTATTATTCAATGAACATGGCTTCTGTACAGCAATGGCTTGTGCCGTCTTTACTTCACATCAAACACGGACTGCCTATGTCATCCAATAGGCTCACAGAGCCAAGGGCTTGGCTCCTTTGGAGATAGTGTCTGCTCACCCGTCCAGGAGTGGGTCTACATCTTGGGCAGCTTTGTGTTGTGTAGCTCCCGAAGTAATTTGCAGGGCGGCTCCCTGGTCTTCTATGAACACGTTTGTGTCCCATTACTGTGTTGAACCAGCTGCCCTATCTTAGTTAATTCTGGTTTACAAGTACTGTCGGTTGACTGTGTTAAAAACTTTCTTTGCTCAACATTTTGCCCACGCGGGTGTGTACAGCGAGTTATTTCCCACATTTATGCTGCCATGGAGTCTGTCAGGAAAACAGAAAATTTCCTATCAAATACTTACCGTAATTTTCCTTTCCTGATGGACTCCACGCCAGGAGTTCCCTCCCAAATGTCTGGAGTAGGCTAGTTACGGAACACGGAGCAAAGATTTATGGGAGAGGGGTCCTATAGGGGAGGAGTGGAGGCGGGGTTAACCCACACATATGCTGCCATGGAGTCCATCAGGAAAGGAAAATTACGGTATGTATTTAATAGGAAATTTTCAGGTTTTTTTCTGGAACTGCAAGCACTGGTGTGAACTATGCCATGAAAAACATATAACTTAATTTCCATGCATTTTTGATGCAGAAAAAAATACACTGGACTGCATGTGGAGTGAATTGGCCCTTAAAGATTTTGACGTGTCACCAAGAAATAGTGTCTACTATGTCTTTGATATCTACGTATGGATCCTTTTCAGGATTCACGATAAATTGTGACAAATCAGTCCTTTTACCGTTGGATCCTATAACAGACTTTCCCCTGCTGCTAACCCGTTTGCTTTGGTCTCATCTTTTAAATATCTGGGCTTATCCTAGATAATTATGTTACTTTGAACCTAGATCCATTTATAAAATGGAAGAGGAACTGTGCCGTATCGTGTCAATGACCTAACTCTGTTGTCGGCAGGATCTTCCTAGGACACCTGCAAAAAAAAATAAATTGAGGAATGCTGTGTAGAGGAGGCGGTATCATTGACAGGCTTGTAGATATTTTTGTTTGCCAAAACCTCCTGTAAGGGGCAATAAAATATTAGGATTTTTGGTTTACCTGTAAAATACTTTTCTTGGAGTACATCACAGAACACAAAAGTTTCTTCACATCTATGACCATCGGGTTATGCTGCCACACTCAGCAGAATTGTTTCTCTACCCATGAATAACCACTCCCTGCACAACAGTGTCTCAAATTTGGAGCAAGTAATGAGGAACAAACGCAAAGAGGGGAGTTATCCGTTAGGACACCACTTGCAGGTATACTGCAAAGACAGCTTCACCAAACATGCTAATATGCACAGAGAACGACTCACTCAAAACAAAGTGAAAACAATGCGATTAAAATGGACGGCACGAATGACATGCAACATAACCCGCTGATCAATACAAATACAATAAATCCAAAATCCATTGATCCTACAGAAAACCTAACCAGTGGAAGTGAACATAACTAAAACTAAACACAACCAAACCTACCTAAACTAAGAAATAACTAAATTTAAAAATAGCATGAACAGACTGAGAAAAAAATAAAAATAAACAGCTGATCAGACGGGTTAGGAATGAGCCTGAATAGGGGAGCAGACACATGAGGAGCAGGTATAGGCAGGATCAGGGTTACAGAAACAAGCAGCGAACATGGCATACAGGTAAAATCGTTAAGGCACAGAGATGATAAAGGAGAAAAGTGCCTGGTAGACATCTGTTGGCAGACACCAGAATCGCACTGTGCTTCTGAAACCAGCAGGTGATCCAGTTCCTAACAGGATCACCGTGTCCTGTCATGTACTCCGAGAAAAGGATTTTAGCGGTAAATAAAAAATTCCTAACAATTACTTAACCACTTATGCTTTGGAAGGTTTTAACCCCTTCATGACCAGGCCATTTTTTGCTATTCAGCACTGCACTTTTTTAACTGTTTGCCGACCAGCTGCAGTCATTATACTGCGGCAGGTCGGCACGATCCCTCGAGCCATTGTAGCTATACGTCGGCCCGCGGGATCGGGATAGCAGGCGTGTGCCCGCTGTACTGCGGGGGTGCCGATGCTCACGGCCGACGGTCGCGATGACTGCTGGCCACGAGAGGCAGAACAGGGACTTCCCTGTTCTGTGAGGCGTGATAGATCGTGAGTTCCTAATAGCTAGGAACCACGATCTGTCATTTCCTCTAGGTTAGTCCCCTCCCCCTACAGTTACAAACACACACAGGGAACACAGTTAACCCCCTGATCGCCCCCTAGTGTTAACCCCTTCCCTGCCAGTGACATTTTTACAGTAATCAGTGCATTTTTATAGCACTGATCGCTGTATAAATGCCAATGCTCCCAAAAATGTGTCAAAAGTGTCTGATGTGTCCGCCATAATGTCGCAGTCCCGATAAAAAAAAAAAAAAAAAAAAAAAAAAAAATCGCAGATCGCCCCCATTACTAGAGCAAAAAAATAATAATAAAAATGCTATAAATCCCGTATTTTGTAGACGCTATAACTTTTACGCAAACCAATATATTATAATAATATATATATATATATATATATATATATATATATATATTTATTATCTCTAATATATGTTTTATCAAAAATATGTAGAAGAATAGATATCGGCCTAAACTGCGAAAAAATTGCTTTAAAAAAAAAAAAAAAAGGGCATATTTATTATAGCAAAAAGTACAAAATAGTGTTTTTTTTTCAAAATTGTCGCTCTTTTTTTTGTTATAGTTATAGTGCAAATAATAAAAACCGCAGAGGCGATCAAATACCATCAAAAGAAAGCTCTATTTATGGGGAAAAAAAGGACGTCAATTTTGTTTGGGTGCAGCGTCGCACAACCGCGCAATTGTCAGTTAAAGGGAACCAGTGCCAAAAATGGCCCGGTCATTCAGCAGCCAAATCTTCTGGGGCTGAAGTGGTTAAATGGTAATTGCATGGTCATGCAACGTTGTACCTGTACCCAAACAGAATTGATATCTTTTTTTCACACAAATAGATCATACATTTGGTGGTATTTGATCTCCACTGGGTTTTTTATTTTTCATTATTTAAAATTAAAAAAAGACCACTTTTGAAAAATATGTATTCTGCTACGTGTATTTGGTAAAAAAATCCCAATAAGTATATATTGATTGGTGTGAAACTTATAGCGTAACAAACTACATTACAGGTGCATCTCAAAAAACGTGAAAGTTATCAAAAAGTTAATTTTAGCAATTCAATTCAAAAAGTGAAACTCATATTATATAAATGCATTACACATGTGATGTATCGAAGCGAATGTTCTAATGAAAGCAATAATTCTAGCACAAGACCTCCTGTGTAATTCTAAACTGGCAACATATAAATGCTTTTAAAGCATCACCTATGGAGATTTTTTAAGTATCGTAGTTTGTCCACATTCCCCAGGCTTACGCAGTTTTAAAGCTTAACATGTTAGGTATCTATGTACTCGGCATAACATCATTGTTTATTTTGTACTAAACAATGGGGTATTATATTGTGTTTTTTGTGTGCATTAAAATTCCTTAGTGTATTTTTACAAAAAAATTGCGTTTGAAAAACTGCTGTGCAAATACCGTGTGACATAGAAAATCGCAACACCCACCATTTTTACTTTAGGGCCTCTAAATGTATGTTTTGGGGTTCCAAGTTATTTTCTAGCAAAAAAAGTTATTTACATGTAGGAGAGGAATGTATAAGTACCAGAATTGGCCTGGTAGGTAAGTGGTTAACCTGGATACCAGAGGCTACACATCCGATTGCCCTACGCCTCTGACAAACCTTTGAACACCTCTGGCTGAAGGAACCATTGCCCAAATCCAGCTGTTGATGACAGAGGAAATCAGCCTGTCAATATTCCACACCTTCAGTCACCTCATCTTGAGCGGTGAAGTTTCCTGTCCCTCCCTGGTGATATACGCCACCACCTGCCCAAAGTTCCAGGAAGTTGATAAGAAAATTTTCTCCTTTAACAATCACATTCCCTGAACTGACAGGTTATTCAGAACACCTCCCCAGCTGGACAGGCTGGCATCTATTGTTAGAACCTTCCAAGATACTAATCCAAGAACTAATTTCCTGCATCCAGGACAGGATCCACCAATTCAGAGCTGACCTGGTTTTGAGATTCAGATGCATGGCCAGGTCCAGGGACTACTGGCTTTTGCCCCCAGCAGACAGCATGTTGAGCTGCACCTTCCTAGAGTGGAACTGGGCATAGGGGACCGTATTGAAGGTGGTAAACATCTTTCCCTAGCACCCTCACATGCAGGGGCGGATTGAAGGAATTTCCAGAGGCCTTAAAGACTCCACCTGGGACCAAGGGGGACAGGCACTTTATCTATATAAAATTTGGATGTACAGGTATGCAATCTTAAAGGGGTTGTAAAGGTAAAAAATTTTTCACCTTAATGCATTCTATGCATTAAGGTGAAAAAACTTCTGACAATACCGCCGCCCCCAGCCCCCCCCGTTTTACTTACCTGACCCCTCGAAAGTCAGCTGCTCGCTCCCGACATCTATTCCTCCGCTCAGCCTGGCCGCTGATTGGCTACAGTGGATGGATTGGAAGCAGCGCAGCCATTGGCTCGCGCTGCTGTCAATCACATCCAATGACGCGGCGCGCTGGGGGGGCGGGGCCGAGTGATACAGTGAGCGGCTATAGCCGCCGGCTGTTTCACGGGAGCGCGCCCGCAAGAACTAACCACCAGAACTAACTGTGAACAAATGCCAAAATACATATCAACCTAAATATACAGAAACCTAAATATGCATAACACTGACTATTATAAATGAAAAAAGTCCATATTCATCGGATTGCTCAACAAATGAAAACGTGGTCACGTAATTTCCAGGTCCCAGCTTCTATCTCCGGCGGCGGTACGCACGCCAATCCCAGCGTGAGCAGGGCTCATCGCGGCTCTGTCTGACCACATACGCGATACCATCTAGTGCCGGGACACAGGCACTTAGTAATGTAAGCAGGCATTTTGTTTTTACCATTTGTTGTTTTAATAAACCAAGCAATATTACGCTATTAGGGTCCACTTTGTCTTTTTCTCAACTCATGTGAACCCGCTGTGGGGGAGAGGAGAACATAGTGTTCGACAGTCTGAAATACCACACCAAGCTGCAAGGTAGCAGCACAAGCGAATTCTGACCACCTTTTTGGGTAAAGAGGTCATGGCTATTTGGTGAGCAGATATTTTACAAGAGCATTTTGGGTGTTGGCTGTTTGCAAGCGGTGGAGGATATCTACACATTGATTTACCAACCAAGTTTTGATTTTTTGAACAATCACAGATGAATATGGATTTTTTATCATTTATAATATTTACAGTGTTATGCATATTTAGGTTTCTGTATATTTAATTTGATATGTATTTTGGCATCTGTTCACAAATTAATATACCGTATATACTCGAGTATAAGTCGTTCCGAGTATAAGTCGAGGCCCTAATTTACCACAAAAAAAAAAATGGGAAAAACTTATTGACCCGAGTATAAGACGAGGGTGAGAAATGCTCAGCTACTGTAAGTGGAAAAGAGGGTCAACAATGCCCATTTGCAGCATCACTGTGCCCATTTGCATGCCTCACTGTGCCCATTTGCAGCCATAGGTCCCCTGAATTTCAAACTCAGTAGTTAAGGGTTCCTAGATGCCCCCCTAGCTGCAGCCAAAATTTGGGGTCTCTGAACCCAAAGGGTCCCGAAATGACATTGCTGCAGATGGACACAGTTGACCGAATTTGGGGCCCCGTATCTCGGGGCCACTTAGTGCTAGGAACCCCAAATTTGGTGTGCAAACCCAGTGGAACTAGCACCATAAAATTGGGGGATTTCTAGCACCAAGTGGCCCCGAGATACAGGGCCCCAAAAATCAGTTCAGAAAATGTCAAGCACTTTTCTGCAGCAGAGAATGACATTTTCCGAACCGGTTTTGGGGCCCCCGTATCTCAGGGCCACTTGGTGCTAGGAACCCCAGCTTTGGATATGTTATGGTACCATTTCCACTGGGTTTGCACACCAAATTTGGGGTTCCTAGTGCCAAGTGGCCCTGAGATACGGGGCCCCAAAGTCGGTTTGGAAAATGAAATTTTTTGCTGCAGAAAAATGCTTGACTCGAGTATAAGTCGAGGGGGGCACTTTCAGCACAAAAAATGTGCTGAAAAATTCGACTTATACTCGAGTATATATGGTATGTAGGATTATATCTAATTAGTAGTCACAGCGCCCCCTATCATCACTTCACAGGCATACCCTGAGACGGCAACCATTCCACCAAAGCATGCTTTTTTGAGGTGTGAGTGCATAAAAGCACAGAGAAGGAAAGCATCAGAAATACAGCTTGTAACATCTGGACACCACACTGCAAACCCATTAGTCTGAGATTTTCTCAAAGTCCACGCATGAAAGTCTATGAAAGTCTCCGCCCAACATTTGAGCCACTGGATCCTCTATATATGGACGAACAGAAACTAAAATCTTTCAGAAACTCCTTTAGGTACTGTCAAATGGCAGGATACTCAAGACCAGATTACCTGGACCTGGCAATAGGTTTCACCCAAGCTTTGAGTGCTCAGAAGACATGTCCTTAAAGAACAGAACCATGAAGATCTAGTCAGTTAGGAAATAGCTAGGTCCATGGCTGGCGAAATCCGCTTTTTGGAGAATTCCTCCTCAATGGGGGTACTGCTGGACAAATCACTTAAGTTGGCAGAAAACACTCGGGATGCACGCAATTGGCATACATCTCTTTCTATAAACGAAAATGCACAGGAAAAAATTTGGGAGCTCTGACGGCCGCCAGGACCTAAACCCAGTGACCTAAGGATAAGTGTATTCCATAAGTGGCAGCTCTAAATTTGTTCCGATAGCATTGCCCAAAAAACCCTCCATGCGCTTCTCTGTGCCTGTGAGCCTCTTCCTGAAAGAACACTTCCAAAGAGGACTACTAGTCCTCACTGGCCTCCTCTTTCTCCACATCCTTGTCAAAAGGAATATCCTCTGACTACTCACACTCCTGGATGAGGGAAGAAAAGGAGGAAGAGTGACCACATTTGCATCACATGCATTCCAAACCAGTGCATTTACAATATTTTGTTGCGCTAGGGGACGACAGCTATGGATAGGGGTGCGCAATATACAAAGGGATAGTAAGTTATATAAAAAAATAGAATTAAAAGATATCAATTTAAATAACAGTCATGTGTGAGTTACAATACATTTATATGATAAAAATAATAATAGAAAATAAAAAATGAAAAATAAAATATGAAAAATGTCCAGGGATGGTGCTGGGTTGATGAACAAAAGTCCAGGCATAAAAACTGGGATGAAATGAGTGGAGAGGGGGGTGGGGGAATGCAGAGTATAGGTCTATGACCTCAGGGGGAGAGATGCAGATACAAACACAGGAGGCAGCTTGCTTGAAGGGCAGAATTCACCTTTGGAGGGAGATAAAAAGGAAGAAAAGCAGCGCCGACCTAAGTGTAGTACTGTAGCATAAACATTTATTACAGGTTAAAATGCACTCACTCAGAGTAAGGTAGATACAGGCACATCAAGTAAAAAAATCCGTCCGGGAAGCTGTGTGGTGGGCAGCAGGGCTCCACAGGGGGCGATCCTGAATGCTGGAGTGTGTTACACTTGTCTCCTTGTCCCGTCTGATGGCGCAGGTGGTAACCAGTGTCACAGGCTGGGTTGAGACAGGCACAGCGTGGATCGTCTGTTAAGTTGTATTTCCCGGGTATCAGTGACGCTGGGGGTGTGCACGCGTTCAGAGCATGCGTGCTCCTTCATCAGGCATAGCGTCCATTAATTTTGGAAGAGGTATAAGAAGGGCGGGCGGGCCAATTGCATCATTGGCTCCGCCTACCTCGTATTAGGCTTAAGGGAACCGTGGGAGGGGTGCACAGTGTTGAGGAACATGATGACAGAATAGGGGGTGGAGAGTGGAGGAGACAAGGAGGAAATAGCAAGGGAGGTGAACAGGTGTGTGGAGAGAGGGGGGAGGGAGAGAACAGCAGAGGGACGTGATAGCATGGATATGTGCTTATTAGAAGGCAGTTGCTGAGAGGTGGATGAGCACGGGATGAAGAGTGGGAGGGTGGGATGGGGTGATCTCATGGCAATGGGATGACGAGGATAATATTTGGAAAAAAGGGAAAAATTTGAAAATTGTAAAAATTTAAAAATAATCTAAGAAAAATCTATATATGTAGTAAAAGTTGTGGACTTATAAATGGGTAGGGAATTGTATATAATAAAATATGAAAAATGTGGAAAAGAAGGAATGTATATATATATATAAATATACATATAAAAATATACATAAAAAAGATGTACATAAAAAAAATAAAAAAAAAAAATAAATAAAAAAAAGTATATAGAAAATGCATAAAAAACATATACACATATATATATACACATACATATATACACATACATACATATATATATATATATATATATATATATACACACATATACACACATGCGCATGCGTTGGGTGGAACCAGGACATGTATGGGCACATGCCATGGTGGGTGTGGGTTTCTAGTGGGATATAGGGGTAGAACCTTAGAGTGGAAGAATTATAAAGGGGGGAATAGAAAGAGAAAAAAAAGGGGGGGGGGGGCAAAGTGGAGGAGACACATCAGGGTATAGAGGCCTCCAGGCGCAAGGGCGTCAAGGGTATATATCCAAAAAGTTTCTCTTTCACAGAGACGTTTGAAACGCTCTGTGGGGGGGAGGGTCCTGGGTATTTGTTCGGTGACCCATACTAGTATACCATTGGTGGAGCCTTGGTGGTACTCTTTGAAATGTCTGGGGATGGTTAGATTAAGGTTTTCCTCTATAGATCTGCGGTGTTCGCCAAATCTTTTCCTAAGTGTTCGGATGGTTCGACCAATATAGAGTAGGTTGCAGGGGCAACGGATGCCATAAATTACAAAGTCTGAGGAACAATTGAAAAATTCTATGAGTTGGTAGGTGTTTCCTTTTGTGGTGAAAGATTTTTGGCGATGGGGGACAAATTTGCAGGCGAGACATTTGATCTTTTTGCATTGATACATGCCGTTTAATGAGAGGAAGGTCCGAGATGGGGTGGGTCTGTTACGTGTAGTTTTAAGCTTGCTTGGGGCAATAAGGCTTTTTATGTTTCTGGCTTTGCGGTATGTGATCTTGGGTACAGTGTGGATGGATGATTTTAGCATGGGATCCTCCAGTAGAATGTCCCAGTGCTTTTTGAAGATTCTTTCAATTTTTTTGTATTTTGAGTGAAATTGGGTGATGAACCTGGTGGTGTGGGGCTGGGGGGTGTCGTGGGTTGGGTTGGTGGTTCTGTATGGGAGGGAGAGTCATTTTCTAGAAAATTGGCGCAAGCTTCTTCTATTAGATCTGGGGGGGGTATCCTTTTTCTAGGAATTTGGTTTTGAAAAGGTTGCCTTGTCTGATGTACTCGGAGTTGTGGGTGCAGTTGCGTTTTAGGCGGTTGAATTGGCTTTTTGGGATATTAGAGATCCATCTGGGGTGATGGCAGCTTTGGTAGTGTAGATATGAATTGCCTGCTGTGGGCTTTATGTAGTTTTTTGCATAGATCATATTTTCGGTGTGACAGAGCTCAAGGTCCAGAAAGGCCAAACTCTCTGGGCTGCATGCGGATGTGAAGGAGAGGCCTAAGTTGTTGGAGTTGCAATAAGTTACAAAATTGTCAATGGGTGGTCCGGTTGTATCCCATATGATGATAATATCATCCAGGGCTCGACAAACCCCGGGCGCCAGGTCGCATTTGCGACTAGAATTAGCGACCTGGCGCGGCACAGCTGGGGTATCCTGTGTCCGTTCGACACCCCCCCCTCCCGCTGCGATCGCGTTGGGCCGCGCCGGTAATTGAGGCCCCGGCTTTGCGGCCTACTGCAGTCCTATGGTTCCTGGTTCCTTCTGCAATCGGGCGCCCTCTGGTGGTGGCCGTTGGTATGACAAGACATCCACCAATGCTAATGGAGCTTTCCCTACCTGTTTTCACTGCCTGCTCATCTCCTTCCCTTTACTTAGAACCCCCAAACATTATATATATTTTTTATTCTAACACCCTAGAGAATAAAATGGCGGTCATTGCAATACTTTCTGTCACACCGTATTTGCGCAGCGGACTTACAAGCGCACTTTTTTGGGAAAAAATACTTTTTTTAATTAAAAAATAAGAAAACAGTAAAGTTAGCCCAATTTTTTTTCATATTGTTAAAGATAATGTTACGCCGAGTAAATTGATTCCCAACATGTCACGCTTCAAAATTTCATCCGCTCGTGGAATGGCGACAAACTTTTACCCTTTAAAATCTCCATAGGCGTCGTTTAACCACTTGCTTACCGGGCACTTAAACCCCCCTCCTATCCAGACCAATTTTTAGCTTTCAGCGCTAACGCATTTTGAATGACAATTGCGCGGTCATACAACGCTGTACCCAAATGAATTTTTTATCATTTTTTTCCCACAAATAGAGCTTTCTTTTGGTGGTATTTGATCACCTCTGCGGTTTTTACTTTTTGTTAAAAAAATGTAAAAACCAGAATTTTTTTTAAAAAAAATTTTTTTTTTATATTTTGTTATAAAAAATTTTTAACGGGTAATTTTTCTCCTTCATTGATGTACGTTGATGAGGCGGCAGTGATGGGCACTGATAGGTGGCAGTGATGGGCACTGATGGGTGGCAGTGATGGGCAGCACTGACAGGTGGCACTGATTGGCACTACAGGTGGGCATTGGTAGGTGGCACTTGTGAGCATTGATAGGTGGCACTTGTTGGCATTGATAGGTGGCACTGTGGGCACTGCTAGGTGGCACTGTGGGCACTGCTAGGTGGCACTGTGGGCACTGCTAGGTGGCACTGTTAGGTGGCACTTTTGGGTGGCACTTATGAGGAATTTTTTGTGCTTCCTCTTTGGGACCGATGTCCCTGGCATCTGAGCCGGTGATCGGCTTTTTTCTCTACTCGCGCTGTCAGCGCGAGTAAAAAAAAAAACGATTACCGATCTTCCTGTTTACATCATGTGATCAGCTGTCATTGGCTGACAGCTGATCACATGGTAAGGGGCCGGGACCGGCCCCTTACTCAGATCGGTGATCAGCCGAGTCTCAGTGACTCGGTGATCACACCGCGCCCGGCGCGCGCCCTGCAGGGCGCGCGCAGGGAGCGTGCACAGGGGAGGCCGTCATATGACGGCCTCCCGGGAATGTAGGTCCGCGCTGTGGCCGTCATTCGGCCATAGCGCGGATGTCTAGTGGTTAAAACAATTCTACAGGTTACCTGTTTTGAGTTACAGAGGAGGTCTAAGGCTAGAATTATTGCTCTCGCTCTAACGATCGTGGCGATACCTCACGTGTGGTTTGAACACCGCTTTCATATGCGGGTGCTACTCACATATGCGTTCGCTTCTGCAAGCGAGCTCGGCGGGACGGGGCGCATTTAAAAAAATTATTATTTTTTCTTATATATTTTACTTTTTATTTTTACACTGTTTTAAAAAATAAAATAAAAATTGTGTCACTTTTATTTCTTTTACAAGGGATGGGGCACATTTAATTTTTTTTTTTTTTCTTATTTATTTTAACTTTTATTTTTTCACTGTTCTTTTAAAAAAAAAAAAAAAAAGTCACTTTTTTTCCTATTACAAGGAATGTAAAAATCCCTTGTAATAGAAAAAAAGCATGACAGGTCCTCTTAAATATGACATCTGGGGTCAAAAAGACCTCAGATCTCATATTTACACTAAAATGCATAAAAAAAAAAAAAAAAAAAAAAAAAAAAAATTGTCATTTGAAAAAAAAAATATATAAAATGTCCCTTCAAGAGCTATGGGTGGAAGTGACGATTTGACGTCGCTTCCGCCCTACAATGACTCGGAGATGGGCGGGGGGGCCCATCTTCCTCTCACTCGTCTCCATGTCAGGCCAGGGACAGATCCGGATCGCCTCCGCCGTTACCGACGGCCACGGTAAGCGGTGAAGGGCACCGGAGAGCGGCGGTAGGGGGGGCCCTCTCCTGCCGCCGATAAAAGTGATCTCGCTGCTAATCTGCTGCAGAGACCACTTTTATCTGAAAGAGAACCGCCGGCTCTTAAAGAAGATACCGGGGTTATGGTAGCTAGCTGCTACCATAACAACGGTATTTCTCTTCAAAGACAGGACGTATATAGTCGTCCTGCGGGAAGGAAGTGGTTAATTAAAATGAATTTATTATTTGTCATCTCCCTGCTTGGCCCCTTTCACACGGGCTGTCTGATCAGGTTCGCCTGTCAGTTTTTCAGGCGGACCTGATTGGATCCTTAGCGGGAATATGGTGGTCTTGTGTCCCTGCATGGCAGGAAATAAAAGCAGTCACATTAGTTCTAGTCGTCTCTGTGTAAATTTAAGATTGGTTAATTTTTATATTAAAAATAAAGCTTTGTCGGTCGTTTAAAAAAAAAAAAAAACCTGTCTCCTAACTTTTTTAGCTGGCTCCTAGATTCCAAGCAAATTTGTCAAGCCCTGATATCATCTATATATCGACCCATGTATATGATGAATTCGGAAAAAGGATTGTTGTTCCAGATGAACAGATGTTCCCAAAGGCCCATGGTGAGGTTGGCGTAGCTGGGCGCAAAATTGGCGCCCATTGCTGTCCCTTGGGTTTGGAGGTAGAAGTTATTGTCAAATGAGAAATAGTTGTGGGTCAGGCAGAATTGGGTGGAGTCTTTGATGAAGTCTGCCTGTGAAGTTTTGATGGATGGGTCTAAGGATAGGAAGTGTTTGACAGCTCGAAGACCAACGTCATGGGGAATGGAAGTGTATAGGGAGACCCATTGATATGTGGGTTCCCAGGTGTAGTTTTTAAGGATGTCTAGGAGATGGGTACCATCACGGATGTATGTGGGTAGGTTTTGTGCTAATGGTTGTAGGAAGTGGTCAATGTATATGGAAAAAAAGCTGGTGACGCTGTCCATGGCAGCTACAATTGGTCGACCTGGGGGATTGGTTGGATCTTTGTGTATTTTTGGGAGATGGTAAAAATAGGGAGTGTTATAGTATGATCTGGATAGGAAAGAGGCTTCGGCTTTTGTAATTATGTGGTCATTGAGGGCTTGCTTTACGAGGGTATCAGCCTCCATGGAAAAACGGGGAAGTGGGTCACTGGTGAGGCGGGTGTTTTGGTATCCGAGAGTAATCTGTGGGCTTCACCAAGGTAGGCCTCACGATTTTGGATGACAATGCCACCCTCTTTGTCTGCAGATTTGATGATGATGGATGTATTATTGGTTAGTTTTTTGAGGGAGGTAGTTTCTTGGGGAGTGAGATTATTATTTGGACGTTGGGAGGAGGTGGATTTGCACATTCGCTGTATGTCCGAGAATACGACTTGGTAAAAACTCTGTATGTAGGGGCCTTTGGCGTGATTGGGATTGAAAATGGACTTGGGTCGGAAGGGAGTGTGTTTTATGGGGGGTGAGTCATACAAATATTGTAGGAGATGGCGAGTGTCTGGAACAGTGGAATCTTCATCGAAGTTATAGAGTTCCTCTAGGATCGCTAGACACGGATCCTCCAGATCATGTTCAGAGGGGGGTGTGGATGTGGTGGTGTTTGGATTTATACCGTCTTGATTGTCATTTAATTTCTCTTTGTGGGCTTTTATATTGAAGAAGCGTTTGACTGTGAGGTCGCAAATAAATTTGTTTAAATCCACAAATAGAGTGAACGGGTTAGGTTGTGTGGTGGGTGCAAAGTTTAGGCCTTTGTTAAGTAAGGAGATTTCTTCAGGAGTAGGGACATGGGAGGAGAGATTGAAGATTTTTATAGTTTGGCAATCTTTTCTTTGGGCTTTGTGTTTGATTCTTCTACCCCCTCGTCTGCCTCTTCTAGTTTTCTTTTTAGGACAGAGAGGGGGGTTTTGGCTAAAAAAGACTGGTCAGTGGTTTGTGGGAGTGGGTCCATACAGTGGCTTGTCTGTGGTTGGGAGGCAGTGGCATCTTGAGTGTTGAGTTTGAAAGGGTACATAGATGGGTTAGGGGGATCTGTTGGGGATTGGGTGCTGGATGTGCCATGGGGGGCAGTATTGTGGTTGGGAGGGGGTTTGGCAGAGGGTGGTGAATGGGAGGTCTCTATGGAGGGGATGTTTGGATTGGTGGTGGCCACGGTTGTGGGTCTGGTATTAGTGGGAATGGTGGAAGTTTGTTTTTTGTTGTCAGACTGGTTAGCTGGAGGAGTTTTATTGGGTTTCCTATATCTTTTGGGTTTGGGCTGTAGTGGAGGGGGGTGATATTCATATGGCGATGGCCGGGGATGAGTGGGGGGGGGGGGTCTAGTGGGTGGGGGGTATATGGTTGTGGGATGTGGACGTGGGTTAGGATGATGGGATTGGAAGGGCTGGAAGGAGGGAGGGAAGGAGATTTGCATTAGGGGTATCAGTGTGGAATTTTTAATTTTCCATTGGAAGACTTTTTTATTATTATAGTCGTCCAGGTCTCTTCTCATTTTTTGGAGTTTGGTTTGGATAAGTTTATCTTCTTCTTATTTAACTTTCTTTTTAAGGAGATCTAGCCAGGTGGTAGGGAGATTGGGTGTCTAGTTGGTGAGAGTGTGGATCAGTTGTTTGAGTTTCTCTAGGAGTGTACAGGTTTTTTGGTCTCGTTGTTGTATGATAATATTGATCCATTTTTGGGAGCAAAATTCAGAGATATGTTCCCATTCGTTTTGGAGGTCAGGAGAGAGGAAGGAGCATCTGGTCTTTATTCTGAGGCCCCTAGGGGTGACTTTGGACGACAAATATTCCGCGAGGAAGAATTTGTCCCATTTTTGGTGGTTTAACAGGATAATATTATCTTCGATTTTTCTAAAAAGTGCACAGAGCTTCCCATACAGGTTCTCTTTAACTGTGAATTTTGGGCTGAAAAATTCAGTTGGGAAGTGTGAAAATAGTTCGTCCAAAAGAACATATTTGGACTGTTCCAGGAATAGCAGCATATCCATGATGGAAAATGAAAGGGTGAAAGAATGGAGGGGGAAGGAGGGGAAAAGGACAAGCTAAAAACACTGTGGCTTGAGAAAAAGAAGAGTGATTGTTAGGGATATTTAGGTGAGTGCCTGTGTCTAAAAGAGGGGGGGGGGGAGGGGAGGAGGTGGAGTAAGGGAAAGGGAAAAAAATACACTAATGCTAGCAGTAATCACCAAGCAGCAAACAAAGGTTTCTGAAGATATACAAGATAATTTACAATATTTTGTTGCGCTAGGGGACGACAGCTATGGATAGGGGTGAGCAATATACAAAGGGATAGTAAGTTATATAAAAAAATAGAATTAAAAGATATCAATTTAAATAACAGTCATGTGTGAGTTACAATACATTTATATGATAAAAATAATAATAGAAAATAAAAAATGAAAAATAAAATATGAAAAATGGTAAAAAAAAAGTCCAGGGATGGTGCTGGGTTGATGAACAAAAGTCCAGGCATAAAAACTGGGATGAAATGAGTGGAGAGGGGGGTGGGGGGAGGGGGGAATGCAGAGTATAGGTCTATGACCTCAGGGGGAGAGATGCAGATACAAACACAGGAGGCAGCTTGCTTGAAGGGCAGAATTCACCTTTCAACAGCCTAAAACGCAACTGCACCCACAACTCCGAGTACATCAGACAAGGCAACCTTTTCAAAACCAAATTCCTAGAAAAAGGATACCCCCCAGATCTAATAGAAGAAGCTTTCGCCAATTTTCTAGAAAATGACTCTCCCTCCCATACAGAACCACCAACCCAACCCACCACCCCACCCCCCCAGCCCCACACCACCAGGTTCATCACCCAATTTCACTCAAAATACAAAAAAATGGAAAGAATCTTCAAAAAGCACTGGGACATTCTACTGGAGGATCCCATGCTAAAATCATCCATCCACACTGTACCCAAGATCACATACCGCAAAGCCAGAAACATAAAAAGCCTTATTGCCCCAAGCAAGCTTAAAACTACACGTAACAGACCCACCCCATCTCGGACCTTCCTCTCATTAAACGGCATGTATCAATGCAAAAAGATCAAATGTCTCACCTGCAAAATTTGTCCCCCATCGCCAAAAATCTTTCACCACAAAAGGAAACACCTACCAACTCAGAGAATTTTTCAATTGTTCCTCAGACTTTGTAATTTATGGCATCCGTTGCCCCTGCAACCTACTCTATATTGGTCGAACCATCCGAACACTTAGGAAAAGATTTGGCGAACACCACAGATCTATAGAGGAAAACCTTAATCTAACCATCCCCAGACATTTCAAAGAGTACCACCAAGGCTCCACCAATGGTATACTAGTATGGGTCATCAAACAAATACCCAGGACCCTCCCCCCCACAGAGCGTTTCAAACGTCTCTGTGAAAGAGAAACTTTTTGGATAT
Source organism: Lithobates septentrionalis (assembly GCA_037952835.1). Classification (NCBI taxonomy): domain Eukaryota; kingdom Metazoa; phylum Chordata; class Amphibia; order Anura; family Ranidae; genus Lithobates; species Lithobates septentrionalis. The sequence goes on along the minus strand of JBBDGP010000610.1, from coordinate 2,493,816 downwards.
ATACCCTTGACGCCCTTGCGCCTGGAGGCCTGAATGAAGAAATAGAAGTCAACCCAGTCCTCTAAAAATCCATCCTCAATCATGCCCAGATCCCCTCTTTCACAGCCCCAACACACACCCCACACCTCCCCCACCACCCCTCCCCCCCAACAATAACACCCCTCTATACCCTGATGTGTCTCCTCCCCTTTGCCCCCCCCCCCTTTTTCTCTTTCTATTCCCCCCTTTATAATTCTTCCACTCTAAGGTTCTACCCCTATATCCCACTAGAAACCCACACCCACCATGGCATGTGCCCATACATGTCCTGGTTCCACCCAACGCATGCGCATGTGCATGTATGTGTATATATATGTGTATATGTTTTTTATGCGTTTTTTATGCGTTTTTTATGCATTTTCTATATACTTTTTTTTTTTTTTATGTACATCTTTTTTATGTATCTTTATATGTATTTTTATATGTATATTTTTATATATACATTCCTTCTTTTCCACATTTTTCATATTTTATTATATACAATTCCCTACCCATTTATAAGTCCACAACTTTTACTACATATATAGATTTTTCTTAGATTATTTTTTAATTTTTACAATTTTCTAATTTTTCCCTTTTTTTCACATATTATCCACATATTATCCTCGTCATCCCATTGCCATGAGATCACCCCATCCCACCCTCCCACTCTTCATCCCGTCCTCATCCACCTCTCAGCAACTGCCTTCTAATAAGCACATATCCATGCTATCACGTCCCTCTGCTGTTCTCTCCCTCCCCCCTCTCTCCACACACCTGTTCACCTCCCTTGCTATTTCCTCCTTGTCTCCTCCACTCTCCACCCCCTATTCTGTCATGTTCCTCAACACTGTCCACCCCTCCCACGGTTCCCTTAAGCCTAATACGAGGTAGGCGGAGCCAATGATGCAATTGGCCCGCCCTTCTTATACCTCTTCCGAAATTAGTGGACGCTATGCCTGATGAAGGAGCACGCATGCTCCGAACGCGTGCACGCCCCCAGCGTCACTGATACCCGGGAAATGCAACTTAACAGACGATCCACGCTGTGCCTGTCTCAACCCAGCCTGTGACACTGGTTACCACCTGCGCCATCAGACGGGACAAGGAGACAAGTGTAACACACTCCAGCATTCAGGATCGCCCCCTGTGGAGCCCTGCTGCCCACCACACAGCTTCCCGGACTGATTTTTTACTTGATGTGCCTGTATCTACCTTACTCTGAGTGAGTGCATTTTAACCTGTAATAAATGTTTATGCTACAGTACTACACTTAGGTCGGCGCTGCTTTTCTTCCTTTTTATTCCAAACCAGTGCGAACACCTGGGAGTTATTCATACAAACCCAAAATGGATGCCGAATATTCCTGTCTAGACACAATGGAACGCGAGGAAATTGCCCTCAACCCAAAAAAAATAAAAAAGGGGAAAAACCAGATAAGGGCAGGGGATCCAGAACTGAACTTACCCTTAGGGGAACAATTACAAGTGACCTATGCAGGGGAACCCTGAGTAAGGCATTTGGGAGCCCTTTTTTTCGCCCTTCCCCCCATTCCCTGCTGGCATTCAGCCATGGCTTGCTGAGGGGTTAATAAGCCTCAGACCCCAAGAATGGGAATGGCCACCCAGTTGAGTGGAGTGTCTGCCAACAGCCAAGACACCATGTGGACAACGATCTCCAAGCAAAGCTGTCTCCAAAATACTTGCATGGGGTATCATACTTCTATACCCATGCTGCCGATCGTGGACAGGGGTGTTCTGTAGCATCTAAGGACCGAAGAGTGTCCTGCATGGATATTAGGTGCCCGCAGATGGCGGCACTGTGTATGCACCACCTGTCCTAACCCTACCTCTATTTAACACTGCTACTGTGGTATAGCACTCAGGCAAAATACACAAAAAAATACCCCACAGAGCACAGGCACCCATCCAGTCCATAGCGGTTAAAAAGCCCACATTTCACCCATCATGCAAAGCATGTCCCAAATGGGTCTTCTGGGACATGACTCCCCCCCCCCCCCCCCCGGAGATCACCTCTGGACTCTAGAGCACCTAGCTAGTAATATTGCCAGATAGCAGGAACCAAGGTGAGCTCTGCTCACAGAATTTGGACAGCAGAAAAAAGCAAAACAGATTATCAGTCCCACTTGAAAAAAAAAAAAAAAATGCTGACTACCACTTATGAGCCAACATGAAAAGCAGAAACTGCTAGAAAAATGGCAATGATGCATAGATTATTAAGCATTTAGGGCTCCAAAGCTTTACTTTTAACAAGACCATATGGTAAACACAAAATCGGCTACTAAAAACATGATGTAAAATGCCAAACTATAAGATGGAGGTACCGACTAATATAGTTTAGGAAGTTCTGCCCATCATGGACAGCACCACTAGGTGGTACAAAGTTGACCATTACTTTAATAATTTCTCAAGGTCTTATCACACCACACCAACAGCCTCTGTATGAACTGGACCTTCACAACACAAAGTGTCATACACTCACACGCACAGCTTCATTATGGCAACTGCTAGCTGTAGTGGAAACCAGCTTACCAGGCACAAATAAAATGTGCCATTACATTTTAGAAATATGCCAGATTTAAAACTGTGCACAGCTCTTTCCATTGTGGATTCACTGTCACTTCAGACTTCACCTCAGACTAAAGCACAGCCAATACCCACTCTACTGTCTTACTTGGTTTGCACGTTCCAATATGCTAATCAGTTCTCCTGCAACTCTCCAATCTTTTCTGGTTACCAAGGTGATTGATTCACCTGAGCGTCTGAAATAAAAGGAATCACACATTTTAGGCATGGCAAAAGCTAAGACACAAGTAGACTTTTTATGCCAATATGACCATCAAATATCTACTAACCCAGCTCTCCCAGTACGACCAATTCTGTGCACATATTCTTCAATATTACGAGGAAAATCGAAGTTTAAAACATGGGTAATGTCCTGCACATCTAACCCACGGGAAGCTAAATCAGTAGCTACTAAAATTCTCACTGCACCTAAGAAAAAAAAAAAAAGAGAAGATAGGGAAACAATGCTCATGCCTAACTTGTGAGAAAAATAAATTAAATACCGTATATACTCGAGTATAAGTCGAGTTTTTCAGCACATTTTTTTGTGCTGAAAGTGCCCCCCTCGACTTCTACTCGAGTCAAGCACTTTTCTGCAGCAAAAAATTTCATTTTCCGAACCGACTTTGGGGCCCCGTATCTCAGGGCCACTTGGTGCTAGGAACCCCAAATTTGGTGTGAAAACCCAGTGCAACTGGTACCACAACATATCCAAAGCTGAAGTTCCTAGCTCTAAGTGGCCCCGAGATACGGGGCCCCAAAATCGGTTCGGAAAATGTCATTCTCTGCTGCAGAAAAGTGCTTGACATTTTCTGAACCGACTTTGGGGCCCCATATCTCAGAGCCGCTTGGTGCTAGGAACCCCACATTTGGTGTGCAAACCCAGTGAAACTGGTACCAAAACATATCCAAAGCTGGGGTTCCTAGCACCAAGTGGCCCTGAGATATGGGGCCCCAAAGCCGGTTCGGAAAATGTCATTCTCTGCTGCAGAAAAGTGCTTGACATTTTCTGAACTGATATTTGGGGCCCTGTATCTCGGGGCCACTTAGTGCTAGGAACTTCAGCTTTGGATATGTTGTGGTACCAGTTCCACTGGGTTTGCACACCAAATTTGGGGTTCTTAGCACTAAGTGACCTCGAGATACGGGACCCCAAATTCGGTCAACTGTGTCCATCTGCAGCAATGTCATTTTGGGACCCTTTGGGTTCAGAGACCCCAAATTTTGGCTGCAGCTAGGAGGCATCTAGGAACCCTTAACTACCGAGTTTGAAGTTCAGGGGACCTATGGCTGCAAATGGGCACAGTGAGGCATGCAAATGGGCACAGTGATGCTGCAAATGGGCATTGTTGACCCTCTTTTCCACTTACAGTAGCTGTGAATTTCTCACCCTCGTCTTATACTCGGGTCAATACGTTTTTCCCATTTTTTTGTGGTAAATTAGGGCCTCGACTTATACTCGGAACGACTTATACTCGAGTATATACGGTATAGCAAATAAAACTGCTACATAAGCCACATTGTAATTTAATGTTGTTAAAAACTTTATTTGCTTTTAAATCCGCAGCCACTGTAATTTTCTGTAAAATTCAATGCAATATGACAACCTGGACACCATCTATACACAGTTGGGTGTACTGATTGTCCCCAAAAATGACATTTCCTGCTTGGCTCACTAATTTTCCCCAAATTCTACACTAAGGTATATGTAACATTTTAGGAATCCTTTGTAGTAGGAACTATACTTTTAGTAAAATATTCCCTAAGGGTTCATTACTTCTGAAGGGATGCAGACACTGCAACTTTACTCATTTGAAGGATTCATGTGCATCAGCTGATTGAACACAGACACTCCAATTTAGGGACCAGACTTTCAAGGACATAGTAAAACCTACCACACATTTGCTTAAAGCAGACCTCCACCCAAAAGGGGAAGCTCTGCTTGTTTGCTTCCTCACCCCCTTCGCTGCCACATTTGGCACCTTTCAGGGGAAGCAGGTACCTGTTTGACAGGTACCCACCCCCACGTCTGGGAAACCTTGCCACGGTGAGGTCCCCCGGAAGTTCAGCCACCCTCCTCTTTCGTCTGCCACTGGGCCATTCACAAAGCGCAGCACGCTTTGCGCAGTAGGGAACCGGCTGTAAAACTGCAAGAAATGGCGGTGACAGCACCCGAGAGCCGATCAAAAAAATAGACTGTGGGGCCGACATTTCGGGATCCCTGGACAGTTAAGTGTCCTAACATTAAAAGTTTGCATCTACAGTATTTGTAGCGGAGCTCTTCAAGAACAGCAACAGGTAGGGCTTTGCTACAAAGTTTAGTTTAGCTAAAGTTTGTTAAAATACTTGCAATGAACATAGATCACCTGTGGGGCACCAGTGCAGACCAAAAAAAAGGGTCCTGCACCATTTTGGTGCGAATGCAATGCGATTTCAGCCATGCAGTTTGTATGGCTGAATTTGCATTGCACAGACATCACATGTGATCTGCACAGCAATGCGGTACAAATTACATGCAAGGTCTGTGTTCGCACAAGTGTGAACCCAGCCTTAACCACTTGAGCCCCGGACCATTATGCTGCCTAAGGACCAGAGGTCTTTTTCCAATTTGGCACTGCGTCGCTTTAACTGCTAATTGCGCGGTCATGCAATGCTGTACCCAAACGAAATTTGCGTCCTTTTCTTCCCACAAATAGAGCTTTCTTTTGATGGTATTTGATCACCTCTGCGGTTTTTATTTTTTGCGCTATAAATGGAAAAAGACCGAAAATTTTGAAAAAAAATGATATTTTCTACTTTTTGTTATAAAAAAAATCCAATAAACTCAATTTTAGTCATACATTTAGGCCAAAATGTATTCGGCCACATGTCTTTGGTAAAAAAAATGTCAATAAGCGTATATTTATTGGTTTGCGCAAAAGTTATAGCGTCTACAAACTAGGGTACATTTTCTGTAATTTACACAGCTTTTAGTTTATGACTGCCTATGTCATTTCTTGAGGTGCTAAAATGGCAGGGCAGTACAAAACCCCCCCAAATGACCCCATTTTGGAAAGTAGACACCCCAAGGAAATTGCTGAGAGGCATGTTGAACCCATTGAATATTTATTTTTTTTGTCCCAAGTGATTGAATAATGACAAAAAAAAAAAAAATATTTACAAAAAGTTGTCACTAAATGATATATTGCTCACACAGGCCATGGGCCTATGTGGAATTGCACCCCAAAATACATTCTGCTGCTTCTCCTGAATATGGGGATACCACATGTGTGGGACTTTTTGGGAGCCTAGCCGCGTACGGGGCCCCGAAATCCAATCACCGCCTTCAGGATTTCTAAGGGTGTAAATTTATGATTTCACTCTTTACTGCCTATCACAGTTTCGGAGGCCATGGAATGCCCAGGTGGCACAAAACCCCCCCAAATGACCCCATTTTGCAAAGTAGACACCCCAAGCTATTTCCAGAGAGGCATATTGAGTCCATGGAATATTTTATATTTTGACACAAGTTGCGGGAAAATGACACATTTTTATTTTTTTATTTTTTTTTTGCACAAAGTTGTCACTAAATGATATATTGCTCACACAGGCCATGGGCATATGTGGAATTGCACCCCAAAATACATTTAGCTACTTCTCCTGAGTACGGGGATACCACATGTGTGGGACTTTTTGGGAGCCTAGCCGTGCACGGGACCCCGAAAACCAATCACCGCCTTCAGGATTTCTAAGGGTGAAAATTTTTGATTTCACTCTTCACTGCCTATCACAGTTTCGGAGGCCATGGAATGCCCAGGTGGCACAAAACCCCCCCAAATGACCCCATTTTGGAAAGTAGACACCCCAAGCTATTTGCTGAGAGGCATGGTGAGTATTTTGCAGCTCTCATTTGTTTTTGAAAATGAAGAAAGACAAGAAAAACTTTTTTTTTTTTCTTTTTTCAATTTTCAAAACTTTGTGACAAAAAGTGAGGTCTGCAAAATACTCACTATACCTCTCATCAAATAGCTTGGGGTGTCTACTTTCCAAAATGGGGTCATTTGGGGGGGTTTTGTGCCACCTGGGCATTCCATGGTCTCCGAAACTGTGATAAGCAGTCAAGAGAGAAATCAAAAATTCACGCCCTTAGAAAGCCTGAAGGCGGTGCTTGGTTTTCGGGGTTCCGTACGCGGCTAGGCTCCCAAAAAGTCTCACACATGTGGTATCCCCGTACTCAGGAGAAGCAGCAGAATGTATTTTGGGGTGTAATTTCACATATTCCCATGGCATGTTTGAGCAATATATCATTTAGTGACAATTTTGTGCAAAAAAAAAAAAAAATTGTCTCTTTCCCGCAATATAAAATATTCCATGGACTCGACATGCCTCTCAGCAAATAGCTTGGGGTGTCTACTTTCCAAAATGGGGTCATTTGGGGGGGTTTTGAACTGTCCTGGCATTTTATGCACAACATTTAGAAGCTTATGTCACACATCACCCACTCTTCTAACCACTTGAAGACAAAGCCCTTTCTGACACTTATTGTTTACATGAAAAAGTTTTTTTTTTTTTGCAAGAAAATTACTTTGAACCCCCAAACATTATATATTTTTTTAAAGCAAATGCCCTACAGATTAAAATGGTGGGTGTTTCATTTTTTTTTTTCACACAGTATTTGCGCAGCGATTTTTCAAACGCATTTTTTGGGGAAAAAACACACTTTTTTAAATTTTAATGCACTAAAACACACTATATTGCCCAAATGTTTGATGAAATAAAAAAGATGATCTTAGGCCGAGTACATGGATACCAAACATGACATGCTTTACAATTGCGCACAAACGTGCAGTGGCAACAAAATAAATACATTTTTAAAAGCCTTTACAGGTTACCACTTTAGATTTACAGAGGAGGTCTACTGCAAAAATTACTGCCCTCGATCTAACCTTCGCGGTGATACCTCACATGCATGGTGCAATTGCTGTTTACGTTTGACGACAGACCGCCACTTGCGTTCGCCTTAGCGCGAGAGCAGGGGGCGACAGGGGTGCTTTTTTTTTTTCTTTATTATTTTTTTGCTTTTTTATCTTATTTTTAAACTGTTCCTTTCATTTTTATTTTTTTTTAATCATTTTTATTGTTATCTCGGGGAATGTAAATATCCCCTATGATAGCAATAGGTAGTGACAGGTACTCTTTTTTGAAAAAATTGGGGTCTATTAGACCCTAGATCTCTCCTCTGCCCTCAAAGCATCTGACCACACCAAGATCGGTGTGATAAAATGCTTCCCCAATTTCCCAATGGCGCTATTTACATCCGGCGAAATCTAAGTCATAAAATGCTCGTAGCTTCCGGTTTCTTAGGCCATAGAGATGTTTGGAGCCACTCTGGTCTCTGATCAGCTCTATGGTCAGCTGGCTGAATCACCGGCTGCATTTTCAGGTTCCCTGTTGAGACAGGAGAGCCAGAGAAAAACACGGCATTCCCTCCCACGGCTTGTAAAAGCAGTCTAGAGGCTAATTAGCTGCTAGGATTGCTTTTACATGAAAGCCGACCGCTGGCTGAAAAGAATGATACCAAGATGATACCTAAACCTGCAGGCATCATTCTGGTATAACCACTCAAAGTTGTGAATGGCGTACCTGAAGACAAAAAAATGGTTAACAATAAAGCACAGTAAACGGTAAAGTACAAAAAATTGCATACCTGAAAAGCAAACATGATAAAACATAATAACAAAAAAACATTGCAGAATAGAATACAGTAAAAAAAGAGCAGAACAATAGAGAGAATAGAGAGAGAGAGAACAATAAAACGACAACTATTTTTTTTTATTTTATATATATTTTTTTTTTTTTTACACTTTTTTTGTAACTAACTTTTATAACTGTAACCGGTTCCAGGTTCGGGTCTCTCAAAATGCGATGGCATCTTGGGAGACCCTGTGAAAGTGTGCCTAGTCTGTGCAATGCTGTATCCTACGCTAACACTCAACTAGTGCATAGTAGCGTTCAAAACATTCACCAATGCAAAGACCAGGATTGTCAGGACAGGAGGGACAATAATAGCGGGTGTCACGCCTATATCCGCGCTTGCTGCAGACACAATATCTTTTTTGGGGGGGTTCGTTGGGTAGGGGTACTCGGGAGGACATAAAGAAAATGCCTCTCATGCAGCCGACTGCATTTGGTTGGGGATGTGAATGGGGGAAGTACGGGCGCTGCAGAAGCGGTGGGTTCCCAATTGGGATTGGCGAATGCAGCAGGAAGGGCACTATGGGCACGACGGGCCTGTGTTTGTCTTTTTGGTGGCAGCGGGACACTACTTGTGCTTGCCACCTCACCAGCTTGAACTGCACTTATGGGACTCGCCACGTCACCAAGTGTTACTGCAGTGCTGGTTTGACTACGACCGGGGTGTACTAGGCCGCTGGCGCTTGCCAGTTCACCAAAACGCTACCAAAAAATCTGTTGGCGATCGCAGGGATCAGGCCTGACTCTGCGAACGCTGCAGTTATGCGTTGTAGTCTTTTGTAAGTGACAGTGATCGATCGATACTGCACTTGGGTGGGCTGGGCCGGGCGGAGGGGCAAAACGCAGGTGCTAGCAGGTATCTGGGCTGATCCCACTAACACTGCGTTTGTGAGAACCCTAAACTGCTGGGGATGCTAGTATAGATCTGATCAGATCAGATATTGATCCGTTCAGATACTATACCACTAAGGGAGGTGTACGGTGCGTGCGTGGGTGTTAGCGCTACTGGCGCTAACCTGACGCTGCCTGGAGCTGGTGCTTGCCAGTTCACCAAAACGCTACCAAGAAAACTGTTAGCGATCGCAGGGATCAGGCCTGACTCTGCGAACGCTGCAGTTATGCATTTAGTGTTTTGTAAGTGTCAGTGATCGATCGATACTGCACTTGGGTGGGCTGGGCGGAGGGGCAAAACGCAGGTGCTAGCAGGTATCTGGGCTGATTCCGCTAACACTGCGTTTTTGGGAACCCTAAACTGCTGGGGACACTAGTATAGATCTGATCAGATATTGATCCGTTCAGATACTATACCACTAAGGGAGGCGTATTCTGCGTGCGTGGGTGTTAGCGGTACTGGCGCTAACCTGACGCTGCATGGGGCTGGTGCTTGCCAGTTCACCAAAATACTACCAAAAAAACTGTTAGCGATCGCAGGGATCAGGCCTGACTCTGCGAACGCTGCAGTTATGCGTTTAGTGTTTTGTAAGTGATAGTGATCGATCGATACTGCACTTGGGTGGGCTGGGCGGAGGGGCAAAACGCAGGTGCTAGCAGGTATCTGTGCTGATTCTGCTAACACTGCGTTTTTGGGAACCCTAAACTGCTGGGGACGCTAGTATAGATCTGATCGGATCAGATATTGATGCGTTCAGATACTATACCACTAAGGGAGGTGTATGCTGCGTGCGTGGGTGTTAGCGGTACTGGCGCTAATCTGACGCTGCCTGGGGCGACGCATATCACCGCCGGGCGATCAGGGGGCTAAACCTTTATTCGGTAATAAACGGCGGGTGCCCTGACACTATAAAAAATAAACGAACTAACCAGCGTCACCCGTAACACTTATACGGTGATCAGTGGTGAAAGGGTTAACTAGGGGGCAATCAAGGGGTTAAAACATTTATTAGGTAGTATATGGGGGTCCCTGTCGCTATAAAACGCTGACGGCGAACCTAAATATTTACCTCCCTAACTAGCGTCACCAGCGACACTAATACAGCGATCAGAAAAATGATCGCTTAGTGACACTGGTGACAGGGGGTGATCAAGGGGTTAAAACTTTATTAGGGGGGGTTAGGGGGGTACCCTAGACCTAAAGGGGGGTAACAGTAACTGTCCCAACACTGTAACTGTCACAAACTGACACTATGCAGTAATCAGAAAAAAAAAAAAAAAAACTGCTGGTGTCAGTTTGTGACAGGGGGGGGGGGGGGGTGATTGGGGGGGGATCGGGGTGTTTAGTGTGCCTGGCATGTTCTACTGTGTGTGTGTAGTGTTGCGCACTCACTCATATGTCTTCTCTCCTCGGGCCGGAACTGAAATTACCGAGCCGAGGAGAGATGACATCATTTCCTTTGCTGCTGTTTAGCATACAGCAGCAAAGGAATGATTCGATTGGCCGGCGGCGATCGCGAGGGGGGGGGGCCACGAACGGATGGTCTCCCCCTCACCTCTGATCGCCGCTAGACAAAAGACGACCGCCTCGGGCACCGGGGGGGGGGGGGGGGTCCGATCGGACCCCCCACCCGCGGAAGGCAAATCACGTACCATGTACGTGATTTTGCCTGTCCGTGCCGCTTTGCCGACGTACATCGGCGTGAGGCGGTCGTCAAGTGGTTAAAGTGAGCATGGTCTTTCAGCTACACGTTCAGAATAATACATAGTGCCAACATATTCTGCATTGTTTCAGCAAGACCATTTGATAATTTTAGCACAGCAGTCCTTGTCTATAAAGAATTATGTTCCTACCAGTCAGGCAAACTGATGCACTAAAGAACGTCTGCTATTTGTCACCTAGTTCAGGAGGCTTAAGAGAATAAGAGCACAGTTTTGGCTTTTTTTTATTGCAGGGCTTTTTTTCAGCAGGAACTAGGGGGAACTCAGTTCCACCACCTCTGGCTCAGGTCTTCTGCTCCCTGCTCACCACTATCACTTGGTAACACTGAAGTCCAGCTGCTGCGTTTACAAGTGATAGCTTATCTCCCAGTAGCTCCCACAGGTCAGATCTCCTGCGCAGATCTCACTGAGTGCCGGACAGGGACAAGGCTGATACAGAACAGGTGACCAGGGTTCAGTGCAGTCATGAGCAGGAGAGGGTGTGTGGTAGGCTGCACCCTCTGTGGTCTCCATTTTTTTCCCTGGTGATCAGTTGTTGATGCCCCTACTACATGATCTCCCTTGCAAGTGACTATAGTATAGTATGCTGGGAGGTATTACAGCCGGATAGGTGTTTCAGCTTAATATTGCAAAAAAAGTAAGAAATATGACAGATGGTGGAGCTTTTAAGGAGGGGGGAGAAGATGAGGGCAGTGGAGGGAGGGGGTTGTATGCAGTGGGAAGAGCTACTTTTTCATGCCATTTCCCAGGTATGCGTGTGTGGCGGGCATGGTTGAGTTCCTGCACCTATTCTCTGAGAAAAAAAGCCCTGTACAGGGGGTCCCCTAGTTACAAACATCCGACTTACAAACGGAGGGACAACAGGAAGTGAGAGGAAATCTACCCCTAGGAAGGGAAATTCACTCCTGTAAGAGCCATTATGGGGAAAAGGTACCTCCACTGATGCTTTATCACCAAGGCTTGTTTCCACAACAACCCAAAATTTTCAAAATCCAATTGTCATTGGGACAGAAAGTGAGGTGAAATCTTCTTAACAGGGGCACAGACAGCAAAACAAATGTTATAGGGGTGTTAACCCTTCCCTATGCTATCCAAAAAGCTTAAAAATAGTTTTTTTGGCTGGAGCTACACTTAAAAAAATGTACCTGTTCTGACTTACAGATTCAACTTAAGAACAAACCTACAGTCCCTAACTTGTTTGTAACCCGGGGACCCCCTGTATTATTGTATTATAATATATTCAAAAACTGCACATCTTACCCTTTTTGAAGTCATCCAGGGCCTGTTCCCGATCACATTGCTCTCTATTGCCATGTAATGACTGAACAGGGATTCCCTGAAGACTAAAGTCACTTGCCAAATCATCAGCACTGAAAAAAAAAAAAAAATAATAATAAATGACATCATAAAATAAAACATATTTCTTAATGAGGAGAAATGTACATTTCCATGCAAGTCACGCATCAAATGATTTGTGCACACATTTCATATCTACAATAAAGAACAAAAGTTAATGTTCTAGAGTACCACTGCCTAGCAGGCTATCAAAAGGCAGATCTGCACTCTAAGGCCGTATACACACGGGTGGACTTCTCGACCGGACTGGTCCGACGGGACGAATTCGTCGGACAATCCGATCGTGTGTGGGCTTCATCGGACCTGCAGCAGACTTTTTTTTTTTTTTTAAATTCAATCATTTTTATTTGTATTCGTACAAAATACATCTCAGTGTACAGTATTCTTACAGTGACATATTACCAATCAACCAAACCATCACTCTTGAATGTACATCAGAATCCCGTATCAATAGTGCTCTATTAATTTTTTATAACCTTATCCCTTACCCATATTCCTCCCCCTCCCCTCAACCCCCCCCCTCTCCCTCCCCTACCCACCCTCCCCCCTTCCCATCATTACCGCACTTATTAACATTCCTGTTCATACGGGCGTTATCTCTATGTTCCATTATAGCGGATATCCCACTTCCTCCAGCCAAGGTTTCCAAAGTTTTTTAAATGTTTTTAGGTTCCTCCTTTTTATATATACTGCCTTTTCCTTCCACATTGTTTCAGTCACTGTTTTAAACCACTCCTCTTGCCGTGGAGGGGTACTTGCCTGCCATCTTTGAGCGATTAACTTTCTTGCCTGAAAGAGACATCTCTGAACTATTGTAATTTTGCAGGTTCCTATATCCATGTCCTCCCCTACTCCCAAGATACATAATTTCGGGTCCATTTTAAGTTCTAGGGAGAATACTTTATTTAAAGTTTCTATAATCTCTGACCAATACCGGAATAATTTCGGGCACTTCCATAGCATATGTAACAAGTCCCCTTCATCTTGACATCTAGGGCAATTGGCATCCATTCTCCTCCCAAACTCAAATAATCTTTTAGGGGTGTAATATGTCCTATGGAGTACCATTAATTGTGAAATCTTTTGGGCGGGGGAAATCGACACCCGATGTCCCCCCGCTAGTATCTCCCTCCACTGCCCATCTGAAAACACGCCCAGCTCACTCTCCCATTTCCCTCTACTTTTAAGTTTTTCCGGGGCCTCTATGCTGTTTTTACAGATGTGTGGGTATATTTCAGCTATAAACCCCCGTTGGTCCTCCTGGTCACCCAGTTTCTGAAGCACGATGGACTCGTTCCAGTCAGGACCCTGGTCCCCAAACTGTGTTTTAAGGGCATGTTTAACTTGTATATAATTATATAATGAGCTATCTGGTATATCAAATTCTTTTTTTAATGCGGAAAAGGGTTTAAGTAAGGTTTGATTATATAGCTGAGCTAATTTCTCTATTCCTCTTTTTTCCCATATTTTAATTGTTCCTATTTCTTGTAGTTCTTGTAGATTCTTATTGTTCCACAAGGGAGTGTGTTTGATCCAACCTCTCGTTCCCAACAGTGCTTTGACATTTCTCCAAACTTTTTTTTATCAATTTAACCGTAGGGGTTTTATATACAAAGGAGTTTGCTTCCAAAATCTCTATCACTGTACCCGTGATCGTCAATCTCTCATTGCTATTTTTCCCCAAGTGCTGTAACTGGGCTGCCAAGAAATAACTACGGGGGTGCGGTACTGCCATCCCTCCTTCCCGCGTGGGTAGTTGTAAGGTCTGCAATCTTATCCTAGGGGATCCCCCTTTCCATATAAGGTCTCTAAATATTGTTTCTATTTTATCAAACCACTTCCTACTTATCCATATTGGTGAGTTCTGCATTATATACAATTGGGGGAGCCATAGCATTTTAATTAAATTGCACCTCCCCGCCGTTGATAGCGGGAGGCCTTTCCATATTTCAATCTTATCTTTAAATTTTTTTAACAGCGGGGCTAAGTTATTATCTAAGTAACTCTCTGGGTCCTTAGTTATCTTAATACCTAGATATTTTGTTAGCGTTTTTGTTTCTAACTTGTTATTACTTGAGGGGGTGTCTATACTATCAGGGTCTAATGGCAACAAAACTGATTTTTCCCAGTTTATGGATAATCCCGATATTTTCCCAAACCTTGAAAATATATCCATTACTTGATTCAGAGATCCCTCTGTGTCTCCCATGAATATGAGGACGTCGTCCGCATACAATGCGATCCGCTCCTCGCCATCCCCCCTCTGGAACCCCACTATATAAAGCAGACTTTTTTGGTCGAAAATCAGACGGACTTTAGATTTGGAACATGTTTCAAATCTTTCCGACGGACTCAAGTCCGGTCGAAAAATCTGCTTGTCTGTATGCTAGTCCGACGGACGAAAACCGACGCTAGGGCAGCTATTGGCTACTGGCTATCAATTTTCTTATTTTAGTCCGGTCGTACGTCATCACGTACGAATCCATCGGACTTTGGTGTGATTATGTGTAGACAAGTCCGTTCGTTCGAAAATCCGTCGGAAGTCCGTTGGAAAGACAGTCGGACCTTTGAGGCCGAAAAGTCTGCCCGTGCGTACACGGCATAAGGCCTAGATGTAAAGATTTTTTGCCCCGTGTCCCCAGAAAGCATGCATTTTTAGGGCCAGAGGTAAAAGTTTATTGAAAGGGCTCAAATGATTGCTGTAAAAGGTGCCCATGAATAATGACGTAGAGTGCCATGAGTACTGCAGACCCTGACCAGAATGACGCACTCCTAGGGATCCTTAAAAGTAGGGTTGTCCCGATACCGATACTAGTATCAGTATCGGCACCGATACCGAGCATTTGCGCGAGCACTTGTACAAATGCTCCCGATGCCTTAGCCGATACCTGGCTGGGATGGGAGAGACAGGAAGTCAGCCGGCGGAGCTGAGAGCAGAACGGAGAGCAAGTCCTCCGAGTAGGTAGTAGAGTGCAGGGCACAGCTGCATCATCGGATCGGCGACCGCAGCCGTCACATTCGGTAATGGAAGGGACGCTCCGTGTTGCAGTTACACCATCAGTGTAACTGAAAATCCCGACGCCCATCTTGGTACACCGTGCACTCGGCCACAGTATGCCAGCAGCGGACATCTTGTTACACCCAGCCCATATACTTCAGGATGGGTGTAACAAGATTTCCGCTGCTGCTTTATTGAGGCCGAGTGCAAGGTGTACCAAGATGGGCGTCGCAGAGGCAGCATAAAAAAAATTAATCCTCTTTTGCCCATAAGTGTCAGCCATCAACCAGTGCTCATCAGTGACATATGTTTGTGCCATCCATCAGTGCCACTGACAGCCATCAGTGCTTGCCACCTATCAGTGCCCACCAGTGCGTGCCACCTATCAGTGCCCACCAGTGCGTGCCACCTATCAGTGCCCACCAGTGCGTGCCACCTATCAGTGCGTGCCACCTATCAGTGCTGCATAATCAGTGCCACCTATTAGTGCTCATCAGTGTGTGCCATCTAGCAGTGCCAGCCATCAGTGTGTGTCACCTATCAGTGCCCATTAGTGTATGTGCCACCTATCAGTGCCCATCAGTGCGTGCCACCTATCAGTGCCAGCCATCAAAGCATGCCACCTATCAGTGCCAGCCATCAGAGCGTGCCACCTATCAGTGCCCATTAGTGTGTGCCACCTATCAGTGCCCATTGGTGAGTGCCACCTATCAGTGCCCATTAGTGTGTGCCACCTATCAATGCAGATAAGTGCTACATGACATTAAAAAAATATATATATATATATCAGTATCGGCGAGTACTTGAAAAATAGTATTGGTACTTGTACTCGGTCTTAAAAAAAGTGATATCGGGACAACCCTACTTAAAAGTCAAGTCTCACAGAAAGTGGGCTGGGTGACATCTGGGATCACACAACCTAGAAGAGATGTGGCTGCTGGGATGGCTTGAATCTGCTGTGAAAGGTATTGGGGAGTATTAATAGGCTTTTTTTTTTAAATGCTGGGCCACTTATTTGCATGACTTAAGTGAAAAGTGGAGCTGGGCTTTAATATGATAATAATCTGCCACCATGGCATGTCTTTTTAATGTGACACAACACCATATACGTTTCCTTATACATCGTCATACTTACACCAATTTTTTTCCAACAAATATTAATATTTTGTCTTCAGGTTTTAGTGAATCAATTAAATGAAGAGTGAAAGCTCTTTTCTCTTCTTCTGGAATTACCAAAACTCTCTGTTCCACTGTATTAACAGCCTGCATGATAAAATGTAAGAGACACATTAAACCGAAGTGCAACTATTACAAGAGATTACTTTTAAATGTTACCTTAAAGCATCAATAAAACAAAAAAGTATTAAAATTGCAGCTAATTCTTAGATATGATGGCTGCAATAGTTTTTCTTTTTAGGCTTTTTCCCCTTTATTCTCACTTGGTGATCCTGCCAGCAAGTCTGTTATTTTTTTTCAACTTCACTTGGCAGACAATGCTGTCCAGATAGTGTCAGAATGTTGGGACTGTTGTGAATTCATGAAGAAATATATTTTATATTTACTGGCAGAAACATGAGAGATGCTTAGGCCTCAAAAAGTAGATGAACTGTGATGTTGCAATAATTGAACTGTTGCCCTTTTGGAGACCTTTAGGACAAATTAGACGTTCATGTTTTTCCAAGTTTTTCTACTACTTCAAATATTGAAGACTTTTACAAGCATGTATTGTGAGGAAAACTGATGGAACAATGGCTGTTCTTGTCACAAAACAAGGAGATATTTACATGTTATTAGTGAAAAAAAATAGGAGACAAGGTTATACAGACTATTCTCACATAGAAATAACCTCACCTGGCCTAAACCCATTGTGTTCAAGTGAGGGACTGTTTAAATAGCTAACACCTTGGCTAACAAAACCCATTGTGTGAATTTTAGGAACTGTTTAGACAAACAAGTCATCTCTAAACATCCAGTGGGAAAGATTTGAAGTTGGTGCAAGTCAAAAATATTTTAAAAGTATCTATAAGGTTATTATAAGTCATTTCAAACTATCTATGACATTGTAGGTCAGAGACATATTATAATTTTGGCATCTGCGGACCCAACAACTTTGGTATGAAGAAAATATATATGAAAGTGTGATTTTAGAAGTAGAAGTGTTTTAGGAAACTAATTAGCATTAGGAAAAACATATAATTATGATTAAAACTATATAAGACTGTAGCCTATGCTTAGATAAATGAATATTCAGTGGAGATACCAGAAGTTATACAGGTATCCATATAGATAATCATTTTTATGTAGTATTGATTAATATACATAACAATGTGTGTATTTCATAGATAGACCAGTTTTTACAGATATACATTTATAGAGAAACATATACATAACCAAGTTATGTAATGGTGAATAATCAAACTTATACTGTGTGTATGTTATATTAGACCGATTACCAGAATATTTAAAGGTATATACTATCCTTACCATTATACACATTATGAAAATAGAACGTATTAACTTAAAAGGATAGACTCAAAACACATGTGAGACACCTGGTGGTTGAAGATGGTATTATGCGGACTCCCTAAATTTCCAGAGAAGGTTAATAATTAAGTCTCTTAAACCAATAGAAAGAAGCCACGTCCTTTTGGGCAGAGCCATTATAATTTTTATGGTCTTATCTGAAATGGTATTTAGAGGCAAGTAAGATGCCAGGGAGAGGGAGAAGAAAAGAGAAAAAGATGGAGAGTAAGTGAGCTCAGGGGGAGAGCTCAGAAGGAAGCTCAGGGATCCATCCTGAGGGGGGACACTGGGAGATACACACACTCCCAGACTGACACTCATGCACCATGCATGAATACATATCTTTACATTCATGAAGATTCCTCAACACCTAATACTTCACAAGAAGAAAATCCTCTTTAAGAGTATCCATTTTGAAACTACGACAGCCATCTTACTATGGTAACCAGACAATAGGAACAGTAGTCATCCTGGAATGGGTAATTATGTCATGTTGATTTTATCTTGTATGTTCTGTCAAATATTGATGTATTGAATATTATACAATTGATAATCATTCTCCCGAATCAATAACCGCCTTGTAGATTTTTCTCTAAAAGATTCAGATTTTTCATTATATTTTTCTTTTTGCATAATTGCCTCATTTATTGACAAAACAAATGTCTAATTTATTTAACATTTTTAACCACTTACTTACCTGCAGTATAGTAACGGTTGTACGTGTGAAATACTGACGTTCTGTTTAATTGTCAAGTTCACAATGTTATTTATTCTACCGAGAAGTTATCATGATGGTATTATGTCAAAGGGACGGTACGCCCATTTTTACAAGTGTTTTTATTGATTTTCAAGACGTTCATGTAACGCAATCGGTATCTTAATTTCATGTGATTATTTGTTTTTGTCAACCAATAAATGACTGTTTCGTATGATCACATGTCTCCGTGAATAAGTTTCACATGCACAGACTGTGTCATATAGATTGATTTTGTATCTTAAAAATATCCTCGTTAAAAAAATTACTCAATAATAATTATTGTGCGGGAAACCTGTCCTTAAAAAGACACATACTTATTCTGACTGATTATTCACGACAGGACAAATCATTTACCACTGACAGAGGTGCTTAAAATTATCGGGTTTTATCAATTATCCAGAAAGGAAAAAAAAAAAAACCTTGTTGAAACTATTTGGAAAGTGTTAGCTAGAGTTTGGCTTTCATTTGTTAGTTTATCTAAAAGTGCTAATATGTCCAACACTCCCTTCCCCCCAGACTGACAATGCGGCTGTCCAATGGTGTCTCTGTGCTCCTTCATCCAGAGTGTAGGCACTTTAATACAGGAAGCGTGTTACTGGAAGGATCATCAGGTGAACACAGAGGACCAAAACAACTGGTTAAAAATGTGACACATGAAAAAAACAGTTAGGAAACTCATTTTTTCATCCTGCGAGATGAATTGGCAAATAAAAGTTATTTAGAAACCTGCAAATGTTTTAGTATCTCTCCTGGAGTGATTGAAACACTCTCGGGGAATTCAATAAAGCACTTCCAACAGATTTCTGCCGCCATGGCCCTCTAAGATGACCTGCGTCAGATTTGAGCCTCTCTACTGCCCGTTTTGGTAACTTTACAAACATGTGTGGCAAAACAGGTAGCTCTCAATAGTGCCACTTTTACAATGTGGCACTATTATTGCTCCAGATTCAAAAATAACTACCTCTAGTTTGTAGATAACTAAACTGGAGGTAATTAACCTCATAATTACGCCGTAACACATAAATGCAGAGTGCAGGAGATGGGTTTTAAACCTGGAAGCTGCATGTATGTGTACCAGTCTTTGCGCTTGGAACGCTGCACAGTATGCTCTCAGCACATAGACCAGACTCTCGTACTAACAGGGTTTAAGGCCAGGGTCTAAAAGGTCGGGTCAGTATATTTTAGGTTGCATTTAAAAAAAAAAATAAAAAAAAAAATATATATATATATATATATATATATATATATATATATATATATATATATATATATATATATATATATATATATATATATATACACACACACATACATAGATATATATATATATATATATATATATATATATATCTCTATCTATCTATCAGTGTGTTTTAGGTAAGATTAAAAAAAAAAAAAAAGTGTACTTTAGTTTCTGGGCCATAGTACAGGTACTACAGGTAAACAATTAAAATGATTGCAAAGTATAAAAAAAATAATAAAATAAATAAAACAAACATGTTATACTTACCTCCTGTGTGCAGTTGGTTTTGCACAGATCAGCCTGGACCCTCCTTCTCGGGTCCCTTCTTGCTGCTCCTGGCCCCTCCCTCCTATCAAGTGCCCCCATAGCCAGCAGCTTCCTAGCCGAGTCACAGCTCTGTGTGTCCATTCACCCTGGCCCCCCTCTTTCCTCTGATTGGATGACTGAGTGATAAGCCACAGGAGCCAATGGCGCCGCTGCTTTGTCTCAGCCAATCAGGAGTGTCCCGGACGACTTAGACATTCGTGGACATCGCTGGAGAGAGATGGGGCTCAGGTAAGTAATTAGGGGGTGCTGGGGTGGCTGCTACACACAAAAGGTTTATCCTAATGCACAGAATGTATCAAGATAAAAAAACCTTCTGTCTTTACAACTCCTTAAAACACAAATAAGTGGTACGGCTTTGATTGTCAGGAGCAGGATCATTTTTTTTTTAAGTTATGATAATAGCAATTAATATTCAACTACACTTAGATTGTAAAGTCTCACTTTTATTTTTTAAAATAACAAACATGTTATACATGCCTGCTCTGTGCAGTGGATTTGCACAGAGCAGCATGGATCCTCCTCTTCTCAGGACCCTCCCTTCTGTCGAGTGCCCCCACAGCAAATCAGCTTGCTAGGGGGGCACCCAAGCCGAGTTGCAGCTCCGTGTCTCCTATTCAGACACGGAGCTGCCCTTTGCGCCCCTCTCCTGATTGGCTAGCTGACTTTGACAGTCGCGGGAGCCAATGGTGCCACTGTTGTGCCTCAGCCAATCAGGAGGGAGAGTCTCGGACGGCCGAGGGACTCGATTACATCGCTGGACAGAGATGGGGCTCAGGTAAGCATTAGGGGGTGCTGGGGAGGCTGCTGCATACAGAAGGCTTTTTATCTTAATGCATTAAAGTGTTACTAAACCCACAACAGTAAAATCATTCTGTATATGCAACATAGCATGCTCGTTATACTCACTGTGGAACTTAAGGGGTTAATCCTCTGCATTGTGTAAAAAGGCTATTTTATCCTGTATGCACAGATCCCTCCCACCTGCACGGTCTATCTTGGGAAGGCCAGCTAACACAGGCAGAGTAACCAACCTGCACATGCTCAGTTGTGTCTTTTATGCTGGAGAGAACATTTACTTGTTCTCAGAGCTAGCCAGGTCAAGATATTGACATAGTTGCATAGTTACATAGTAGGTGAGGTTGAAAAAAAACACAAGTCCATCAAGTCCAACCTATGTGTGTGATTATATGTCAGTATTACATTGTATATCCTTGTATGTTGCGGTCGTTCAGGTGCTTATCTAATAGTTTTTTGAAACTATCGATGCTCCCTGCTGAGACCACCGCCTGTGGAAGGGAATTCCACATCCTTACAGTAAAGAACCCTCTAAGTAGTCTAAGGTTAAACCTCTTTTCTTCTAATTTTAATGAGTGGCCATGTGTCTTGTTAAACTCCCTTCCGCAAAAATGTTTTATCCCTATTGTGGGGTCACAAGTATGGCATTTATAAATTGAAATCATATCCCTTCTCAAGCATCTCTTCTCCAGAGAGAATAGGTTCAGTGCTCGCAACCTTTCCTCATAACTAATATCCAGACCCTTTATTAACTTAGTTGCCCTTCTTTGTACTCACTCCATTTCCAGTACATCCTTCCTGAGGACTGGTGCCCAGAACTGGACAGCATAATCTAGGTCCGGCCAGACTAGAGTCTTGTAGAGTGGGAGAATTATCGTTTTATCTCTGGAGTGGAGACATCACACATGTGGGCGTGTATACAGGCTGTAGTTAAAATCTCCTCCTACCTGAACTCTCAGCACTGGAGAAACTGCAGTTTATCATGTAACCGTGGTATACAGATCATCCAAAAAGATATATTAGTGGCAGTATTTTAATGTAAAAAGAAAATGTATAAGCTGTGGGCACTGGGGGGGGGGAATGAACTATTTTCATATTACTGGGTTTAGTAACACTTGAAGATTAAAAACCTTCTGCCTTCACAACTCCTTTAAAAAAAAAAAAAAATAAGAAGATTTTTACTATTTTGGGACAGCAAGCAGTGGGCAAATTCTATACAACAGTTACATGAATCCGTTGCCCGCACTTTTATCTGTCATGTGAAGGCACATAAGAAATGCTAAAGATTGCCAGATGCCCTTTATAAATTGAGTTACTTATTTTTGAGCACTTAAGGCTACTACTTACAGCCAAATCAAGTGTTCCAACGTATACCATCAATGGATCTTTCAAGTAAGTTCTGGCCAAACGGCGAACACCATCTGGCCAAGTGGCACTGAAAGGAGAAAAAAAAATAAAAAAATAATACACATCTAAGTAACATATTGAAAGCAAATTCAACCTACATTAAAGTGGTAGTTAAGTCTACATTAATTGCTTCCATGTTGGCAGCTGTTCACGCATTCCTAGAAAACAAATTGCAACTAAAAGGTACTCTCCATAAAGATGTGTATCAAAAAGGATTAATTACATATATGCTTTTGATTGAATGCTAAAAACAGGTTTTCAATTGCTGGCCAAGAAGCAAGGAATTTTGATGCATCTGTAAATTCCATATCTTGAAGTGTACTACAGGACACAGGATTTGATTCATAGACCGTGGGGTTATATGCAGCTACCTTCAGGTGATTGTACATTGGCAAAAATTTTGCTTGGTCCGCCCCCTAGTGTTTCTATATAACCTTGCCCACTGTGTGAGACTCCAGTTTTGTTAGTAAGCAATAAAGATCACAGATAAGAGAAGGGAGGGACCTGTGTCCTGTACTCTAATCCAAGATATGGACTTTACAAGTACATCAAATTTCTCTCATCTTTATAGTACAATACAAGACAAAGGAACCAATTCATAGACCACAGGATGTCTCCAACCAATAATCGAGGGGTGGGTAACAGTACAACTAAACAGCAGGAACAGGCCACAGAAAAAAAAGGCAGACAACAGGCCTAAAACAATTTGATAACAGTAGATACACCTTGTGCTGTTATGCCCCGTACACACGGTCGGATTTTCCGATGGAAAATGTCCGATCGGAGTGTGTTGTCGGAAATTCCGACCGTGTGTGGGCTCCATCGGACATTTTCAATCGGATTTTCCGACACACAAAGTTTGAGAGCAGGATATAAAATTTTCCGACAACAAAATCCGTTGTCGGAAATTCCGATCGTGTGTACACAAATCCGACGGACAAAGTGCCACGCATGCTCAGAATAAATAAAGAGATGAAAGCTATTGGCCACTGCCCCTTTTATAGTCCCGACGTACGTGTTTTACGTCACCGCGTTCAGAACGATCGGATTTTCCGACAACTTTGTGTGACCGTGTGTATGCAAGACAAGTTTGAGCCAACATCCGTCTGAAAAAATCCTAGGATTTTGTTGTCGGAATGTCCGAACAAAGTCCTGCCCTTATGTACGGGGCATAAGAGCAACAATAGAGACTGAACAGATGCCTAGCAATTGTTTGGGAGTAACCTGAAACAGAATTTAGGTGGTGGCTCTCTTTAAAGATGGCGTGCAGACTCCAAATGGTGTATAGGTCTCAGAACATGATTTTAAATGAGGGCACGGGCAAAGGGAAGGCGAAGGAAAGAGGGACTCGTTTCTGGAGGGTAGAAAAGGGGGAAAAAGGAGCACCCAGGCAGGTGAAAGTAGAGGGAGAAGTCCCAAAGAAGGGACCTTTTAGTAAGGAATGAAGAGAAAAAGGGGGAAGGTTCCAATAAAGACATGGTTCTTAGCCATATACATCATGCCTGATGGTAAAACCCTAAGGGAATCAAAGGGCAAAATGTTGTGCAGGCCAGAAGAATACGGTAGGAAAATGTAGGTGGTTTCAAGGGACAACAGGAAACATTTTGGTGGTAAGGAGAACACCGGCTTTCAGACTAAACTGTCCCCAAGTGGAAGAGGAGTCTAAGGAAGGTAACCACTGCTGATGGGAATAGGAGGAGGAGAACTGAATCTTATGAGGATTCCCCCACAGCAGGGGATCTCTGTTTAAAAAGGATAGAGCCCATGAGGTCCTATAGCAGTCCCAGCTGGTAACAAGGAAGAGTTCTCTGTACCAGAAAGTTGCACAAGGAGTGCAAAGCGTTGAGAAATAGGAAGAGGGTGTATAAGGTTGACCAGTTG
Organism: Lithobates septentrionalis; assembly: GCA_037952835.1. Classification (NCBI taxonomy): domain Eukaryota; kingdom Metazoa; phylum Chordata; class Amphibia; order Anura; family Ranidae; genus Lithobates; species Lithobates septentrionalis. The sequence goes on along the minus strand of JBBDGP010000610.1, from coordinate 2,469,580 downwards.
CTACAGGGATGTAATTTAAATGCCAGAAGACTAGACAGAGCTCTTTGACTCTCATATGAAGCCTACTTCAAACATACACTGTATATTATTGTATTATAGTGCACTCTTGCAGGTGGTCCATTTATCCCAGTTTAGGTGTTTTTATGTTTGTTGATAATAAAATTAACCCCTTGGAGCCAAGCCTACACAAATATGCGGCCCCACTGGACTGGGCTTTTTTTCCATGGGGCCACCTATATTTGCATATCTGTCTTTGTGCTGGGAGCGTGCCACACAGTGTGCTCCCAGCACAGAGACTGGGATCTCACTGAGAGCTCCATGCCCCATACTAACGATCGGGACCCAGAACTCCCGATTTCGCTGCAATAGCCTCTGATTTGCCATCATAGTCCGCCCCCATGTTTTCTCTCTCTTAGGGCTCATGCACACAGGACATTTTTACAGCTGCTGTTAGGGGCGTATGATTTTTTTTTTTTTTCTTTTATAACTGCCTCTAAACGCCCCTCCATGTTGGCCTATGTGGCTATGCACACAAACTGTCAGAGGCATAAGCATTTAAGGGCAGTAGAAAAAAAAAAAAAAAAAAAAAAAGACAGCCTGTGCTTCCAGGAGCAATAAAAACAAGCTGTTAAAATGAAAAATGCCCCAAAACCCTGCTAAACACTAACAAGCTGTTAGCCGCGTTTGGCATTTTTATATTATAGGTTTGTTTTTACTGAAAAAAAAGCCCAAAAACGCCATTCAAAAATAGGATTTTTTTAAAAACAGCTTACCTGTAAAATCCTTTTCTTTCGATGGACATCAAGGGACACAGAGCCACAGTAATTACTGATGGGTTATATAGGTATCACTGGTGATTGGACACTGGCACACCCTATCAGAAAGTTCAACCCCCTATATAATCACTCCCCTTGCAGGTATACCTCAGTTTTGTAGCCAAGCAATATAGTGCATTAGAAGAGGGGCGGGACCTCTGTGTCCATCGAAAGAAAAGGATTTTACAGGTAAGCTGTTTTAAAATAACCTATTTTCTTTCTCGATCATCACGGGACACAGAGCCACAGTAATTACTGATGGGATGTCCCAGAGCAATGCTATCTGAGGGGGGGGGGCACACCATGACCAAGTAGGGTGCAATCAGACCTGAGGACCCTGTACCGCTGCCTGCAGCACACTACGCCCAAAGGCGATATCCTCATGCCTTCTCACATCCACCTGATAGAATCTGGTGAATGTATGGACTGAAGACCAGGTTGCGGCCTTGCAGATCTGAGCCACAGAGGCCCAATGATGCACTGCCCAAGAAGCACCAATAGCCCTTGTGGAATGTGCCCTGATCTGAAACAGAGGAATCTTCTGTTTCAAACCGTAAGCCTGAATAATCAACTGTCGAATCCATTTAGAAATGGTAGCTTTTGACGCTGCCTGTCCTCTATTGAGACCCTCTGGCAGCACGAACAAAACATCCGTTTTGCGAATCTAAACAGTTGCCTCGAGATAAGCCTTGACTGCTCTTACTACATCCAAACGAATGTAGTCATCTCTCTTCTGGAGAACAGGGATCTGGAAAAAAGAAAGGCAGAACAATGTCTTGGTTTAAATGAAAATCAGAAACCACCTTTGGTAAAAAACTAGGATGAGGGCACAGTACCACTCTATCCTTGTCTATAATCAAATAAGGCTCCTTACAGGAAAGGGCTGCTAATTCTGATACTCTTCTAGCAGAAGAAATGGCCACTAGAAAAATTTACTTCCTTGTCAACAAGACCAAAGGAATCTGACTTATTGGTTCAAAAGACTGTTTCTGTAACACAGACAAAACCAAGTTCAAGTCCCAGGGGTTTAGGGGCGCCTTAACCGGAGGATTAAGACGCGTCACCCCCTGTATAAAGTTTCGGACCAAAGAATGCAAAGCAAGTGGCCGTTGAAATAATACTGATAAGGCAGAGACCTGGCCCTTGATGGTACTCAAGGCCAGCTTCATCTCTAAACCCAATTGTAGAAAATCAAGAATTCTACCTATCACATATCTTCTGGGATGCCAACCTCTGGATTCACACCAGGATACATAAGCTTTCCAGACTCTATGATAAATCATTCTGCAAGCTGGCTTCCTTGCATTGATCAAGGTAGATATCACAGAACCTGAAAGCCCACGACTCTTCAGAACGTGGGTCTCAATAGCCAAACTGTCAAATTTAGCGTTTGTAAGGCAGGATGGAACACTGGACCTTGAGATAACAGGTCTGGGCGTACCGGTAGTGTCCACGGGGAACCCACCGTCATCCTTACTATTTCCGCATACCACGTCCTTCTGGGCCAGGCGGGGGCCACCAGAAGTACTGACTTCCTTTCCTGCCTGATCCTGCGAAGGATTTGTGGCAGTAGCAGAACAGGCGGGAATGCATAAATCAGTGAGAACCGATGCCACGGAATCACCAACGCATCCGTCCCGCATGCAAGAGGATCTTTTGTTCTTGCCACAAATCTGTCTATCTTTTTGTTGAATCGGGATGCAAAGAGATCTACCTCTGGGACACCCCATCTTTGGCATATGTTCCAAAAGACGTCAGGATGTAGAGACCATTCCTCTTGGAGTAACTTCTGGCTTAAATAGTCCGCCTGCCAGTTCCCTATCCCTGGAATGAAAACTGCCGATATGCATTGCACATGCCACTCTGCCCAGACTAAGATCTAGTTCACCTCTCTTTGAGCAGCTCGGCTCCTGGTGCCTCCCTGATGATTGACAAAGGCCACTGCTGTAGCAATGTCGGACTGGATCCTGACCGGGCAACCCTGTAACCTGATAGTCCAGGCCTTTAGGGCTAGGTATAACGCACGGATTTTCAGAATGTTGATGGGTAAGGTCCTCTCTGTCTTGGACCATACCCCCTGAACCGCAGACTGTTCCAGAACTGCTCCCCAACCTGACAGACTGGCATTTGTTACCATCGTCCAGGTAACCGGCAGAAAGGATTTCCCCTTCTGCAGGTTTTCGGGAATGAGCCACCAACTGAGGCTCTGACGCACCGCATGAGACAGGTGCATCGGAAAGTCTAATGCCTGAACCTTCTTGTTCCAGGCCGACAGAATACTGTGTTGCAGCAGTCATGAATGAAACTGAGCATAAGGAACTGCTTCGAATGAAGACACCATCTTCCCTGGCAGCCTCATACAAAGGCGGACCGAAGGACCCTTCTTGGTCCTGACTGCCAGAATCAGCTCCCTTAAAGCAGTGATCTTTGCCTGAGGTAGAAATATTTTCTCCTGGCTTGTATCTATGATCATACCTAAGTATTCCAGTCTTCTTACTGGTTTTAGGAAAGATTTTTCTAGGTTGAGGATCCAACCTAGGTGTTCCAGATACTTGACTGTGGTTCTCAAGTTCCTGTTCAAGGAGGCTACCGACCGGTCTATCAGTAGCAGGTCGTCTAGGTATGCTATGACAGCTATACCTTGAGCCCTTAATCTGGCCAGAGGAGGGGCAAAGACCTTTGTGAACACTCGAGGTGCAGTGGCTATCCCAAAAGGCAGAGCCACAAATTGGAAATGGCTCCCTGCTATCTCGAAGCGCAGAAACTTATGATGAGCAGGAAAAATGGGCACATGCAGATATGCATCTCTGATGTCTATCGATGCCAGAAATTCTCCTCCCTGCAGGGTGGAGACTATTGTCCGAATTGATTCCATGTGGAAGGAATGAATCCTTAGGAATCGGTTCAGATCCCTTAAATCCAGAATGGGTCTGACATCCCCATTTGGTTTTTGGACCGTAAAAGGTTGGAATAGAAGCCCAATCCCTGGTCCTTTCCGGGAACCATTATAATGACCTCCTGCGACAAAAGTCGCTCTAACGCTAGAAGGAGCGACTGCTTCTTCTCTGGGTCTCTGGGGACACTTGACCTGAGGAACAGAGGAGAGGGAAATTCCTAAAACTCCAGCTTGTACCCCAAGGTTACTGTGGAGATTACCCATCTCTCCTGGAAGTCCTCCTGCCAGAGCTCTGAGAACTGTCGCAGTCTTCCCCCCACTCGAGCGAGCAGGGACGCCCCTTCATTAAGAGGTCTTAGTGTTTTGCCTAGTAGGCTTCTTCCCCCAGGACCTCTTTTGTCCCTGGGGTTGACTCTTGTTTCTGAACTCAGACGGAGGAGGCCGTCGAGACTGCCTGGAGGCTGAAGCCCCTGGCGCTGGGCAAAGAGTCCGTTTGAAAGAGGGACGCTTACTCTTCTTCTTGACAGGTAAGAGAGTACTTTTCCCACCAGAGATTCTCTTGATATAGTCATCCAAGTCTTCTCCAAACAACCTTGCACCACGAAATGGAAACCCAGCCAACAGCTTCTTACATGGTGCTTCGGCTGACCAATTTTTCAACCATAGGATTCTATGTATATGCACCAACCCCAGTGAAAGACGAGAGGTTTGCACGATAGAATCTCTGATGGCGTCAACAACGTAACACAAGGCCGCAGGAAGGTTAGCCAACCCCTGGGCCTGCTGTTCAGGTAAGACCTTGATAACCTGCTTAACATGGTCTCTTAAGTATTGACAGACTCCACTCGCTGCAACTGCAGATTGAGCCACCGAACCTGTCGAGGAGAAAACATCCTTCAATAGGGATTCCATCTTTTTATCTACAGGATCCTTGAGCATCTGAGCATTGTCTAAAGGACAAGTCAGACTATTATTTACGGAGGAAATGGCGGCATCAATAGCCGGTATTCCCCACATTTTAATAAACTTTTCTTCCATCGGATAAAGTGTTGAAAACTTTTTCGGCGGAAAAACTGGAGTTAGACTTACCAGTAACTCCTTTTCCAGTGGTCTTCCAGGACAGCCCTTGAGAGATGGAGTCCCTCCCATCAACCCAGGAAACACATTGCCAAAACAGTTCAAAAGGCGGTCCCTCAGGTCCCTGGTCAGTCATTCACCAAGAACCGAAGGATGGAACTGCAAAAAACATAACCATAACAGCTAATAATGTTAGTACATTCACATAATCAAAAAAGGGTGGGATCGTGCTGTCCTGGAAGACCACTGGAAAAGGAGTTACCGGTAAGTCTAACTCCAGTTTTCCCCAGTTGTCTTCCAGGACAGCCCTTGAGAGGATCCCCAAGTACTCACCAGATTAGGGGGGACCACGGCTTGGAGAACTTTTCTCCCAAAAGCCTGATCCTGACTGGACATTAAGTCTAGTCGATAATGCCTTGTAAAGGTGGAAAAGCTTGACCCCGTGGCTGCTTTACATATTTGCTCCGGGGTGGCACCAGCTCTTTCTGCCCAGGATGCTGATAATGCCCTTGTGGAGTGGGCTTTAATACCCCCATGAGGATCTTTGTTTATTGTCTTATAGCCCTCTGCTATAGCTAGCCTAATCCACCTAGCTATGGTGACTTTAGAAGCTTTTTGCCCCTTACGTTGTCCTGAAAAAAGAACAAAAAGTGAATCTGAGATTCTAAATGGATTGGTTACCCTAAGATACTCTAGGATACACCTCTTCACATCTAATAAATGAAAACGCCTTTCTTTCTCGTTTGAAGCCTTTTGACAGAAAGGGAGGACAATATCTTGTGACCTATGGAAATTAGATGCCACCTTTGGTAAGAACCCAGGGTCTGTCTTTAGGATGACTCTGTCTTCCAGAATTTGGAGGAATGGCTCTCTGACAGAGAGAGCTTGGATCTCACTAACTCTGCGTGCTGAAGTGATTGCCACAAGTAGTACCGTCTTGAAAGTGACCAGTCTTAGAGAGGCCTCTGAGATAGGTTCAAAAGGTGACCCCAAAAATGCCTTTAGAACAACTGATAGATCCGAGGATGGGGCGATGTTAAGTCTAACTGGTTTGCGTCTGGAGATTGCTTTACAGAACCTAGCAATAAAAGGATCTTCCTGCAACCTTTTCTCTAAGTACACACTTAAGGCCGCTATCTGGACCTTAATAGTACTAGGAGTTAGCCCTTTGTCTATCCCCTCCTGGAGAAACTGCAGGATATTTGCTGTATCCGTATTTAACTCCCCTCGGCTGTTCAACCAGCTGTTAAATTTTCTCCAGACCTTCCTGTAAATGGCCTGAGTGACAGGTTTTCTACTTTGTAGCAGGGTCTGAATCACTCTGTCAGACAGGCCCTTGCTCCTCAAAATTTCTTCCTCAGTAACCACGGTGAGAGGTTCAGCATGGATACTTGTGGATGAAAGAGAGGTCCCTGCGACAGAAGGTCTGGTCTGTAGGGAAGCCTCAGAGGAGGTTGGTCTGTCAACTGTAGCAACGTTGTGAACCATGGTCTCTTGGGCCAAAACGGTGCCACTAAGATTAGACACGTTTCCTCTACTAGAAACTTCGCTAAAACTCTCGGGATGAGGTGAAGCGGAGGAAACGCATACGCTAAACTGAAAGTCCATGGGATCTGTAAGGCGTCTACTGCCCAGGGCTGATCTCCTGGGTGTAGCGAGCAAAAATTTGGAACTTTTGCATTCTCCTTGCTTGCAAACAGGTCCACTACTTGTTTTCCCCAGTAAGCTGCTATATATTTGAACACCTCTGGGTGTAGAGACCATTCTTGATTGGACACTTGCTGTCGACTCAAGAAATCTGCCGTGTTGTTGAGCTCCCCTTTCAGGTGAACTGCAGAGATGGAAGTCAGATTGGATTCTGCCCATAGAAACATGCGATTGGCCACCAGCATTAGTCGACGACTTCTGGTGCCCCCTTGCTTGTTTATATACGCTACAGCCGTCATATTGTCTGAACGGACCTGTAGATGATGACCTTGTATTGCATTCTGAAAGAATAACAGAGCCCTGAGGACCGCTGTTAGCTCTTTCCAATTGGACGAGAGGAGCTTCTCCTCTGCCGTCCACCTGCCTTGTGCCCAATCTGAGTTGAGGTGGGCTCCCCACCCCCAGCTGCTCGCATCCGTAGTTAGTATGGATGTGATGGGAGAGATCCAGAGAACCCCTTTGTTCAAATTCTCTGAATCTTTCCACCACCAGAGGGAGCGTTTTACTCTGGTGGGGATTGAAACCTCTTCTTCCAGATCCCTGTCTTTTAATTGTTCCAACAGAAAACTCTGAAGGTCTCTTTGGTGGAACCTGGCCCATTGTACAGCTGGAATGGCTGCTGTCATCAGTCCTAAGACCAACATCACCTCCCTCACTGTAACCCTGGCACTGCCTTGAAGAAAAGACATTCTGTGGCGTAAATTCAATATCTTCTCTTCTGGCAGGACTATCCTCTGCTCTACTGACAGGATCTTGTACCACAAATACAAAATTTCCTGTGTTGGGGTAGTCTTGGATTTTTCCAGGCTGACTATCCACCCCAACTGCCTCAGGTTGAGCTGTGTCAACTCTAGGTCCCGACGAAGTTGTTTCTCCGAATGGGCCGTGAGGAGTAAGTCGTCTAGATATGGAATAATCGTGACTGACTGTAGTCTTAACGGAACTAATGCCTCCCCGAGAACCTTGGTAAAGATTCTCGGGGAGGACGACAGTCCGAAAGGGAGTGCTCTGCACTGGAAATGATACACCTTGGTGTCCATCTGAATCGCCATCCGAAGAAATTTCTGGCATTCCTTCCTTATTGGGATATGCAGATAGGCGTCCCTTAAATCCAGGGTAGCCATGAACACCTCTTTTTGGAGTAGATTCGTTATTGAGTAGATAGACTCCATCCGGAATTTTTTGTATCGGATGGAGCGGTTCAGAGGTCGGAGGTTCATGATTAGTCTGAATCTCCCGGATGGCTTTTTTACCACAAAAACGTGCGAGTAAAAACCGTCCCCCTGTTCCTGAATAGGGACTGGTGTCAATACCTCTTGATCCACCATTTCCCCTATTACCAGAGGCAAGGCCTTGGCCTTTTCTGAGTGTCTTGGAAGCTTTGTCACAAGAAACTTTGAGGGTGGGTCGCTGTGAAACTCCAGCGCATACCCTCTTTTTATAATGTTCAAGACAAACTCGTTTGAGGTTGTCTTTTCCCACTGTGGGAGAAAATTCATTAATCTTCCTCCCACCGGGACTCTGATGTCACTGGGGTTTGGGGTTTGAATTGGGGTGGTTAAAAAGTATGCCCCCTTTTCCTTTCCCTTTTTGTCCTGTCCAATGCTTTTTGGGCTTGAACTCCTTCTCTGACTTAGAGGGTTCCTTTGAGGGACGAAAAAATTTCCTTTGAAAATGTTTCTTTTTAATGGGAAAGGTTTTCTTTTTATCCGCCGTTCTTTCCAAGGCGGTATCTAGTTCAGGCCCGAAGACTAAGTCTCCTGTAAAGGGGACACTGCACAAGCGTGTTTTAGACGCCGTGTCTCCCCCCCAAGTTTTCATCCAGACTGACCTCCTAGCTGCGACCGAAAGCGCTGCTGTTTTAGCCGTAAATTTAATGGCATCAGTGGAGGCGTCAGAGATGAAACTTGTCGCCTTAAAAAGCATAGGGAAGGTTTTTAAGATTTCCCCCCTAGCCGTGCCTGCCTTTAGATGCTCTTCTAGTTGGGCTAACCAGAACTCTAGATTCCTGGCTACACAAGAAGTGGCCAGAGCTGGTTTTAAATCTGCCATAGAAGCATCCCAGGCCCTCTTTAAGACTATGTCTGTTTTCCTGTCCATGGGGTCCTTTAAATGACCCATATCCTCAAAAGCAAGGTCAGACTGCTTTGAGACTTTGGACAGAGGGGCGTCTAGTTTAGGATTTTTATTCCATACCGCCTCTGGGCTCTCATCAAAGGGGAATCTCCTTTTTAGGGAATTTGGGAAGAAGACTTTTTTATCTGGCTCGGCCCATTCCTTGCGGACAAGGTCAGAAAGCACATTATGTATAGGGAATACCTTAGCTTTCTTTTTCCCCAGAGCCTCATACATTTTATCATGTCTGGTCAATTGAGTTTCTTCCTCATCAATTTCCAGCGTATCATAAATGGCGCTCAACAGCTCGTCTACATCCTCCAGAGACAGCTTGTATTTTGCGACTTTGTTAGCTACAGCCTGATCCTCATCTGAATCTGCGTCAGAGGATTCAGGACTAACACGGGGCTATGCTCCCTGACTGTACGGGGCTCCCCAGAGCTGGGTGTTGTAAGGCATGGTGAGGAGGGAATCGTAGCTGCTTTACTGGTGGAAGCAGACGTGCCTACATCTGCGATTAACTCGCGGAGAGATTTAAAGGTTGATGCCATCTCATCTTTAAAGGAGCCAAGGAATTTTGCCAAAGGAGAGTCTGCCTCTGTTTTAAGTAAGCCTGCAATACACTGCTTGCATAAGGCTTTGTTAGAGCCTGAGGACAACTTATTTCCACAGTTAGGGCATTTTTTGCGGCCTGACTTGTCTTCCCTTGGAGCTTCCTTCCCCTAAAATAAAGAATAGACTCTTTTAGCATCAGGAAACCTTTTAACTCTCAAAACACCTGTGCTGCAACCACCACTGCATCCACCCGGGACTGTGAGGTAACCACCACCATGGGGAACTACAAATCCCCGCCTTACAACAAAAAACCCCAGAAAAAAACCACAGTAAGGGCTAGCCCAGCAGCCTACCTGGGTTTGGCTGGTGCCTGCCTCCACCGGAGTGTCCTGGGAAGTAGCCTCCATGGTCCCCCTCACGCTCCGGGTCCTGCCGCTAGTCCGGTATAGCTGGACGCTGGTCGGGACTTGCAGGCCTCAGCGTGGGCCTTCCCCTCCTCCTTGTGCCTGTAGAGACCCGGAAGCGGAAGTCTCGGCACACAGGATGACGCGGTTCCGCCGGAAATGACGCTCGGCATCTCCGACCCCCACCGCTGTGTGTAGCAAAGAGCTGTGATGGGAGAATCCATCTGCACTGCTCCTGGGGGGAACCTGCACCGACCTGTCCCTGGCACACCTCGGCACTGGAAGGAGGGGGGTAACGGGTCGGCTCCTATCAGCTGGACGGTACCCGAGCCCCAAATTTAAAAAGGTAGGACTAGATTGGAGCCGCTGGATAGGACCCGGTCCCCCTGTGCGGCTCCGCTCCCCTCAGGCAGCCCCTGAGAGATAGAGTCCTTTTCTGGTTCCTGGCAACATGTTCCTCCGACGGAGGAAACGCAAATGACTGACCAGGGACCTGAGGGACCGCCTTTTGAACTGTTTTGGCAATGTGTTTCCTGGGTCGATGGGAGGGACTCCATCTCTCAAGGGCTGTCCTGGAAGACAACTGGGGAAATAACGTTTATCTGGGTGATCCCACTCAGAATAAATGAGCTTTTCAAGTAAATTATGAACAGGAAAAGCATGTGCTGTTTGAGGAGGCTTCAGTGACCCTAAAGAAGAAGAGGGTTCTTTAACTGATTCAGATATGGGCAACTTAAATGTGGAGCGCACCAATACAGTAAGGATCTGCACTAACACTTTCTCCTCCTGGGAAGTGGCAGAGGGTCCCTCTCCACCTGATTCCTCTGAAGAGGAATCCTCCGTCCCATCCTGATCCTCTGAAAGGGATTCGTCTCCTCTACCCCAGAGCTCCTCTGCCTGAGGGTCTTGGGAAACAGAGGAAGGCCTAGTGCGTTTTCTTCCACTGAGTGAAGATGTAATCACGGCCATTAATCTTTCCTCTAAGCCACTAATGGTTGAGGAAAAAACCTCCTGTGTAATGTATACAGGGGCTGAAGTGCCAGAGGCAGATATAGCCCCTGACCCCAATGGCTCCCTCTGGCTAGCCATCCCTGGCCCCTCGGGGGGGGGGGGATGCTGCAGAAAGGGGGTCCTCAGAACCTGAACGAGATCCCCTAGAGTCTCTGGTTCTTGGGGTGTTTGAACCTCTTCTACCCATAGTGAAAAACAACAAGGTGGAGGTATCACAAAATGAACACTGACTGCTGAGCTATGTAGTCCAGCTAAAAGCCTTGCTACCCAATGCCCAGTCTGGTGTTACCTTAGTAAATGCTGCCTAGGAGAATGCCTGTGTCCCACCTTACATGCGACCGTCAGCTCTGTGTCCCTCCAAAGGCTGTGTGCACCTGTACAGAGTGCTTTAAATAGCCTGCAGCTGAACGCTGTGCTGACGCCCCCCCCCCCTCGAATTTTCGACAAAAACGAGCGCTTCCCGCGCTGGCCGACCCTCCGGAAACAAAATGGAGGAAAGGCTGGGGGAGGAAGGAGAGAGGCCGGTAGTGATGGGCCTGCACCTGTAATGGCGGCAATGGCGGCGGCAGTGCTCGAGCGGTGTACAACCGCCTTACAGACACCTGTGGCCTCCCCCTAGCCTGGGGGGAACATTCATGAAGGAAAAATCCCCCCATCCCATCCTACCTGGAGCCGACCGGAGACGCTGTACAGCGTGAGAACAGAGACCGACATCAGCATGAGAAGGTATGTGCTCTTGGCAGCCCCCGGTGGTCACCATAGGCATAGCATGCATTTACCTTAAAGGAGAAAACCTACTTGAATTAAAAAATTCTGTGGAATCTTCTCTTACCTTATCCAGCCGCAGGGTTCTGTTCTACAGACCCAATCTTCACCTCTCACGGTGGGCTCCGTTTGAAAAAAACGTCAGAGACTGGGGCCCCCTACGAATAGGGAGATCCACAGTTCTGGCCCTGTAAAGCACCCGGCTAGATATAAGGCTAGAAAAAACATTTTCTAATATGCGGGGTCCAGCTCTCTAAAAAGAGAAGCGTTACAGGTAAAACCTCGTTTCTTCGGACACGAGGCCCGGGTACCATCCAATTCGGCCACGAAAGGACACTTTGAATGGATCCGGTCTGCCTGGCTTGCCCCAGTATAGGATATTCCCTTTGGAGCTCAGCACAGGACATCTTTACACGTCCATCACCTAAGACACTGGCGTAAAAACTGAGGTATCCCTGCAAGGGGAGGGATTATATAGGGGGTTGAACTTTCTGATAGGGTGTGCCAGTGTCCAATCACCAGTGATACCTATATAACGCATCAGTAATTACTGTGGCTCTGTGTCCCGTGATGTTCGAGAAAGAAAAAGCTGCGCGTTTTTAACAATGCTTTTTCCTGGCAGCAGTGCTGGCATTTTTAAAATGTCCTGTATGCATGAGCCCTAAATGGAGGAGAGAAATACATTGCATTTCTTTGAAGGGAGGAGAGGAAAAAAACTAAAAACAAAAAATAAAATAAAAAATACCTACATCAAGGTTTGATCTAGGTCAGTGCCAGGGTTGGCGTTTGGGTCAAAGTTAGGTCAAAGGTAAGGGTCAGTATTTTCATATATCTGAACTTTACTACGGGTAGAAAAAATAAAAATAAAACATACATATATGTGGTATCTCTGCGCTTGTCAGGAGCAGGAGAATTTGTTTTAGGTAGTTCTTTAGTGGAAGGTTATGGTAGTAGCAAGGAATATATAGCTAAATAAAAAAAAAAAAGATTTTTACTATTTTGGTACAGATTTCCTTTTATAAAAAAAATAAATAAAAATCAGGAGATAGCCATTGCAATTTACCGCCAAATGAAAGCCCAATTTGTCCACGGTATAATCCACCTAGATGCACAAAGTAGCGGTGGTGATATGTACAATTTTACTAATACATGTCGAAGTTGTGTTTAGGCAGGAACATTTGTTTTACCCTTAGGCGCAAAGGGGTTAATGCAAAACTCCATATCCTTTGCTTTTGGGAGGATTTTCTTCTTTTATTTTTTTAGCTTTTTAAGACGCTTTTGGGTCCTATTCTTTTTTTGATACATATTCATTTTTATTATTTTTTTCATTGTTCAACTTCCCTGTTTTTTTTTTTAGCGGCCATTTTTATCCTCTGTATGCCTAGGAGTTTTTTGGACATTATATATATTCTTTTTGCATTTGCACATCAGCTTGTTCATGTTGTGTTATCCCAGTGTAAGGCTAATGTTCACCTGGTACCGATTTTTCTTAATTAAATGGCAGCCCATGCATTTATTTCACCCCTTTCGAAGGAATGCAAAATGTTGGAACTCAGGACAGGGCCTGAGAGCAAAACCAGTAAGGTCATATCATGGCAAAACAGGGTAGTCTGGGTTCTGGGTTGTGCAACTAACTTAATCAGGTAGAGGGGATTAGAAACTGGTAGCCTGAGAGAAATGACTACCTCTGCGCTGTCTAAGCATAATCCGCAAAAGGGAAAAAAGCCATCTCATAAGGAGCAATGAATAGCGCCGACAAGGTCTCAACAAAACTTTTTTCCATGAACCAGAGACAAATTTGTCCTGCGAAAAGGGTGTCTGGAAAGCTGTTCCTACCTAGACAACAAAATGTCAGGGAAAAAAAATAAAAGCATGAAGCACAGCCTTTAGGGCAGGGGGTCTCAAACTGGCGGCCCTCCAGCTGTTGCAAAACTGCAAGTCCCATCATGCCTCTGCCTGTGGGAGTCATGCTTGTAACCGTCAGCCTTGCAATGCCTCATGGGACTTGTAGTTTAGCAACAGCTGGAGGGCCACCAGTTTGAGACCCCTGCTTTAGCGAGTATGGAAGGCAGCAGCTGTCAGATATTAGATGACAGAATTTAGTTGTTTGGAGGCCTATAGCCACAAACAGAAGGATCCAACTGGTTATCCAGGGGTTAAGCAAAAAAATCCCAATATTTCAGCACCATAGTGAATGAAAGTGGTCAATCATATCAGTAAGGGAAGGTCTAAATGGATAAGGGAACAGGAGGGGAAAATAACATGCAAACTGCCTAACTAGATGGGAAGATGCCAATGGCATCATGGATCTGGATGCAAATGTTCAGCAAGTTTAACTATAATTCAGACAAATGGCTATGTCAGAGGGGACCTCATGGGAAGCCAGACTACTAAAATAGTTCATACCACTGACTCATCAGCAATGTGGTATGTGAGCCTTCCAGGACAGGAATTCTTGTGTAGGGGTTACTGAGCCCTGAATTCTTTTTCTGAGTAGGATAGGAGGCACACCCCCAATATAATAATAAAGTGACAATGGGCTTGAAAAAACCCTCGATCTTTCCTTAGTGAGTAGAGATGAACTAGAGTGGAAAGGAGAAGACCGCAAACAATAATTGCACATCTCCTGGAACAGTTTAAGAGAGAAGATGGCTGGGTAAGTGTTAGCAGACAACACCATTGCCTCCATAAGAGGGGTCAAACCTTTAGTGTAAGGAAGGCTTTTAGCAGCTCTGGTAGGTCTAGAAAGGTTTGCCAAGACTGGAAGGACCTGCAGTATTAGATATTGTATGGATTTTATCCATTTGCCCTAGGAAATACACAATGCAGAGTGAATTGGGAGGCTGGAAAAAAGGGCCTGAACCAGCCTCCCATCAGTAGCTGCCTTAACCACTTGCCGACCGCGCTATAGCAAGATGGCGGCTACAGTGCGGTCGGCCAGCTCTGGGAGGGCATCATATGACATCCTCCCTGTGATTGCCCCCGCTGCGGCACACTCAGATTGATGTTGCCTCCGGAAATAGCTGATCACATATCGGGGTAAAGAGCCAATCAGTGGATCTTTACCGCGTGATCAGCTGCGTCCAATCACAGCTGACGGTGTAAACACACTTGCTGGTTACGGCATTCCTTTGCTCATGCGCTGTCAAAGCGCGAGGAGAGGAGGGAGCCGGTAAATGGCTAGTGTAAAAGGGGACATCGGCACCAATAATCGGGGCACTGATCATTGGTGTACTGATTAGTAGTGCAGCCCCAACAGTGCCGCCTCATCAGCGAAGGAGAAAAAATTACCCGTTTGCAAAATTTTATAACTAAGAAAAATGTTTTTTGTTTTTCCCCCAAAATTTTCGGTCTTTGTTTAGCCAAAAGACAAAAAACCCAGTGGTGAATAAATATTACCAAAAGAAAGCTCTATTTGTGTGAAAAGTACTGCATGACCGCGCAATTGTCATTCAAAATGCAACAGCACTGAAAGCTGAAAATTGGCCTGGACAGGAAGTGGGTAAAAGTACCCAGTAGGCAAGTGGTTAATGTATTTATTGAAGGACTTGCAAAGGAAAAGCATGTACAAAAGACATCTTCCCCACTATGGATCAGTTACCGAGGTTTAAAGCCATAGGATTGTGCTCATATGCACAGAAAAGATCTAACAAATCAGGTTCTCCATGGCATCCACACAAAATATTAGCGTCATGGTAACATTAACAGAGTAAAGATTTGAGTTGTATCTCATGAGCGTTCGTCATGAATTTCCCTGGTCCAGTTAGACATTTTTTGGGCAATCACCAAGGTTACACCGGTCGGCTGTAGGGCAAGGCCTGCTAGCGCAATAAAGGCTTTAAAAAAGAAAAAAAAAAAAAAGAAAAAAAATAATCTCAAAATGCCTATCCATTGAATCTTTAAAGGAGGAGGTACCCTCAATAGAAATGGTAGATTCCGTATTAAGTGCAAGAATGGCCAGGTCCACAGAGGGGATTGGAAATTTTTTGTTAAATTCTGTGTCCATGGGATACAAGGCTTTAAAATTGTCGAGAGGGAGAATAACCCAGTTTAACCAGTCATTGTATAAGGGCCAACTTCCCTGAATCAGAGTAGGAAATGGCTTTCTACAGAAGTTCTTCTTTTTAGAGCATTTTTGAGTATATGGGGCTGTGTAGCACTAGGCATATCTACAGAAAGAGCATGAGGAAGTAATTTCCTCAGTCAAGGAGTGACATCTTAAAGCACCTCTGGCAGAAAGCTAGATAAATCAAGTTAGACTTACCGGTAACTTGTTTTCCAGGAGTCTTTCAGGACAGCACCTTGAGAGCGTGGCTCCACCCACTTGACAGGAAACACACCTCCAACAAACTTTAAAAGGAGGCTCCTTCCCACTTATCATCAGTAGTAGTAGAGAACCTCCGGCCCAAGCTGGAACAAATAATCAGAATATGGTTAGTCACAGCATAGTAATTTAATACAATAAGGGCGGGTTGCTGCTGGTCCTGAAAGACTCCTGGAAAACAAGTTACCGGTAAGTCTAACTTGATTTTTCCCTTAACGTCTTTCAGGACAGCACCTTGAGAGGATAATAGAGACTTACCCACTTAGGGAGGGACCACAGCCTGCAAGACCTTTCTGCCAAAAGTTTGTTCACTTGCTGACAGAAGATCCAGCCTGTAATGACGGACAAACGTAAGGTAACTTGACCACGTAGCCGCCCTACAAATCTGATCTGGGGTGGCACCAGCTATTTCTGCCCATGTAGTGGCCTGAGCCCTGGTAGAATGTGCTTCAACTCCCAGCGGGGTAGATAGCCCCGATTGAGAGTCGGCTGCTAGAATAGCTGATTTAAGCCATCTAGCTATAGACCCCTTAGAAGCTTGTTGGCCCTTCTTACCAGAAAAAAGTATAAACAGAGTCCGAGGACCGAAAGTTACTTGTTACCTCCAGATACTGTAATAAAGTCCTTCTTGCATCCAAATTGTGGAATTTGCCTCCCCCCCCCCCCCCCCGAGGGGTTAGAGCAAAAGGTTGGCAGGATGATCTCCTGCGACCTATTGTGGGCTGACGCCACCTTTGGCAAAAAACCCGGATCGGTTTTAAGTATAATCCTATCTATCTGTGTAGATAGTTAAAAAGGGTCTTTTAACAGATAGGGCGTGCAGCTCACCAATTCTGCTTGCTGACGTTATTGCAACTAAGAACAAGGTTTTCAGAGTAAGATTCATGAGAGAGATCTCTTGTAGTGGTTCAAAAGGTTCCTTTGTGAGGTCTTGCAGGACCACTGATAGATCCCAATTGGGAAAGTGCTTAGCCGGAGCTGGTCTGGACCTGGAAAGTGCCTTGAAAAATCTTATAACCAAGGGCTCGGAAGAGATTGGCCTTTCTAGAAATACTCCCAAAGCAGCTATTTGTACCTTAAGGGTGCTGACTGACAAGCCTCTGTCTGCCCCCTCCTGAAGGAATTCCAAATTTCTTACTTTTCTTTTAGTCGAAAGACAGAAAGAGTTGAAGACTTTCCAATATTTAGTATAGATTTTTCTGGTTACTATTTTCCTACTGGAAAGTAAGGTAGTTACCAAGGGTTGTGACAGACCCTTGTTTCTTAACAACTGCTCCTCAGAAATCAGGCCGTGAGGCTTAGACTGGCCACTCCCGGATGCTGAATTGGACCCTGTAGGAGCAGGTCTTGCCGGAGAGGCAGCCGCCAAAATGGTTTGACTGCCATCTGTAGAATGGTGGAAAACCATGCCCTTTTTGTCCAAAATGGAGTAACTAGGATTACTGCCACCTTCTCCCTCTGTATCTTCCTCAACACCAACGGGATAAGTTAGAAAGGAGGAAATGCGTAACCCAGATGGAAGTTCCAGGGCTGAATTAACGCATCCGTCCCCTGGGCCCCTGTCGTTTCTGTGAATCGAGAAAAAATACTGGGAGTTGTGTATTTTCTTCTGACGCAAATAGGTCTATTTGTGTTTGACCCCAGGCCCTGGTAATCATTGCAAAGATTTCCGGATTCAAGCTCCATTCTGACTCTTGAATCCGCTTTCTGCTTAGATAATCTGCCACTACATTTAAGGTGCCTTTGAGGTGGACTGCTGATAAGGACCGTACATGATTTTCTGCCCAAATCAGGATCTTTGAAGCTAGCAACTGAAGTATTTTGCTTCTTGTGCCCCCGTTTGTTTAGGTAGGCTATGGTAGTGGTGTTGTCTGAGAGGACCTGGACATGGGAACCTTGAAGGATAGGAGAGAAGCCATCTAATGCTAAGGCGACTGCCCTTAGTTCCCTCCAATTTGAGGACCTCTTTGCTTCTGTCCGAGACCACATTCCTTGCGTGAAGTCTTGGTCTAAGTGAGCTCCCCAACCCCATACACTGGCATCTGTCGTTACCACCTTTTCTATTGGAAATGACCAGAGCAGGCCCTTTGACAGATTCTCCTGTCTTCTCCACCACCAAAGTGATCTTTTGATTTTGGTGGGTATTTTCACCTTTACTTCCAGAGATTCTGTCCTGTGATTCCATATTCTCAGGAGAAAAGTCTGGAGAGGCCTGAAATGTAACCTTGCCCATTGAATGGCTGGTATGGTTGCGGTTAGGGTTCCTAGAGATGACATCACTTGTCGGACTGATAATTCCTGGCTTGCCTGTAAGGACGCTACCACCTTCTGGACTTTCACCTTTTTCTCTTCTGGGAGAAAAATCTTCTGTTCCCTTGAACAGATCTGATACCCCAGGAATAGTATTTTCTGGGCCGGATTGAAATTTGACTTCTGCATATTTATGATCCAACCCAAAGTTTCTAGATGACCTCGGGTTTTTCCGAGGTCGTCAAGCAATCTTTCCCTGGAGGGGGCAAAAAGGAGTAGGTCGTCCAAGTACGGAATTACCACAATCCCCTGCATGCGAAGAGGTGCAAGCGCTTCTGCCATTATTTTTGTAAATATTCGTGGGGCAGAAGAAAGGCCAAAGGGGAGGGCCCTGAATTGCAAGTGCAGAACCCCTTTGCCCAAATTTATCGCCAATCTTAGGAATCTTTGGGACTGCGGGGCTATGGGGATATGCAGATAGGCATCTCGAAGGTCTATTGATGCCATAAAGCATTCCTTTGTCAATAGATTCTTGACCGTGAAGATGGAGTCCATACAAAATCTTTTGTATTGGACTGATCTGTTCAGCGGTTTCAGGTTTAGGATTAAACAAAAATTTCCAGATGGCTTTTTTATCAGGAATATACGGGAATAAAATCCCTGATAAAGCTCCCCCTGTGGGACGTAAGTCATAACCCCCTGATCTATCAGATCCTTTAATAGGCTCTTCATTGCTATGGATTTTGTTACATCTCTTGGCAGATTTGTCACCAAGTACCTTTCTAGGGGGAGATCTGAAAATTCTAAACTGTAACCCTGGGCTAGCATATTCAGAATGTACTGGTTTTCCGTTATGCTTGCCCAATAGGGGAGAAAGCCCTGCAGTCTTCACCCCACCTGTAACCGGCTGTCATTGCGTCTTGCTGGTTGACGCAGGAGGATGGAAAAGGACATTTCCTTTGCCTTTTCCCCTCTGCCCTGACCAATTTTTCTTTTTCTCTTGAGGCTTGTTTTGTTCCTGAGCCCTTTGAGGACGAAAAAACCGTTTGACTGGTTGTTTCTTTTTTTTGACAGAAAAAGATTTCTTTTAATCTGCAGTTCTGTCCAGAACTGAATCCAAATCAGGGCCAAACAATCCCATAATGGATTGCCAAGTCCGCTTGAGCTGTTGATCCATTTTTTTATCCATGGGGTCTTTTAAGATCCCCATGTCCTCAAATGCCAGATCAGTACATCTTGACACCTGAGAAAAGGCTGCATCAAGTTTTGGAACCTTATTCCAGAGAGCCACTGGGTCTTCATCAAAAGGGAACCTTCTCTTATGAGCCCTAGAGAAAAATGGTTTCCTATCAGGGTCAGCCCATTCCATTTCTGATTGTTTCAGAAATCACTGCGTGGACTGGAAAGGTACGGGACTTGGACTCGCTAAGCCCTGCATACATCTTGTCGTGTAAAGACATTTCCTTATGCTCTTCCTCTAGGCCTAGAGTAGCATAAATAGCCCTTAAAAGGCCGTCCACCTGATCCAAAGATAATTTATATTTGGAAGACTTATTTTCCAGCTCATCACCATCCTCATCCGATTCATTAGAATGAGATGGGGAAAGCCCTTCCTGGTTCAGAGGACCCATTTCTGCCTCCACTGCCGGGACTAACAGTGAGCCTTGAGAGGACTGTGAGGTAGTGGGCTGACTTGCAGATGGATTAGTGAGTGAGGATCTGAAGGATTGAATGGTAGCATCCAATTCCTTTTTAGCAGATGCGATTAGATCACTGCATGCGGAAGTGGTTTCTTCCCTCACCAAGGAATCAATACATGTTTGACATAAAGCCTTTTTCCAGCCTTTATTTAACTTAATTTTGCATGAAGGACATTTCTTTCTAATCCCAGGGTCAGAGCTCTTGGCCTGCCATGATAAGGGGAAAAAGAGAGAGAAAAAGACAAACCATCTTTTAGAGTCAGCTTGATTACTCAAGATGCTCACCACAGGTGCACAGTGAGAAAAGCTACCAGACTCATGTGCCCTGACAGGCCCCTCTGCCACCAGGGGGAAAAAATACCCTCAAACTTCACTAACATTTAGAGAGAAGAGGGCTAGAGAGAGACCCCACAGTAAAGCTGAGCAGAAACAACGGTCTGCTCCTTACCTGGGCCTTGCTGGTGCCTGTGCCACTAGCTGCGGTTCCTGAATCCATGCTGAGGCAGCAGCGTGATGCTTGTGGCGAAAACGCCGGTTCCGGACTCCAATAGCACCTGTGCGCCGGACCGGAACCGGAAATAAATAAATAGGCACCAGACCTATTCCTCCCTCCTCCCCCTGCGCTTCCGGCGGAAATGACGCCTGGTGCCTGCTCCTTGGATGCCGCCCCACTTCCGGATACCTCACATCCGGTGGATGCAGTCCTCTGACTGCCCTTCCCAAGATGGCGGCGGCGTCAGGGAAAAAACATGTGCTGGCAAAAAACAAGTGCCTGTCATGCCAGACGCCCCAGCCCGGGAGCAGCGATACCTGGAGCAGTCCTGGCTCTCCCCGAGCACTGACGAGGGAGAAGGAGCCCATCCACCCGGCACCCGTAAGCCTGTGGAAAATGGGAGGAATTGGCTCTCCTGAGGTAGGAAAAAATAGTGGAGTAGGAAGCCTGTTCTCTCAGGACAGAACCTTCAGAGCTCCAAACTCCCACATGTGTTCCCGCCGGAGGAAACACAAACTGATAAGTGGGAAGGAGCCTCCTTTTAAAGTTTGGTGGAGGTGTGTTTCCTGTCAAGTGGATGGAGCCACGCTCTCAAGGTGCTGTCCTGAAAGACGTTAAGGGAAATCGAGTTTCTACCACCACTGGAATAAGGGCAACTTTATACTTATATTTTATGAGGTTGTGATGGAGGAGTTCAGAAAGATCTGTGGTAACAAAAGTCAGAAATACACAATAAGGGCCACGAAGGATGTTTGGAGGGTTCCCTGAAAAGTCTGAGAAAGAATTCAGAAATCGTAATTAGAAAAGCAGATAGGGGTGGAGGCTTGGTCATACAAGAGAAGGACCAATATTTAGAGGAAGCCTTTAGACTGATTGGTGATACAAGCACATACGAGAGACTTGTACGGGACCCCACTGGTAGCAACAACACCAAGCTTAAAGGGCTTCTAGACAGGACACTATCGAATCAGGTCCTGACTAAGAGTGAACATCAATTTCTATATTTAAAGCACCCAGTGGTCCCCTACTTTTACCACATTCCAAAAGTACAATTACAATTATTGCAAGAATTGATAGCCTGATAAGTAATCTTGATAGTTACATCGACCACTTTCTCCAGGGATTGGTTATAGGTTTACCGTCGTACATAAGGGACTCGGGCCATGCCCTGGAGATCCTTAGTGCATATGCTTGGGAGAAAGGATATAGATGGCTGTTGCTCTATGTAGCGTCCCTGTATACATCAATTCAGCACGAATTTGGCCTTAGAGCCATTGAATACTACTTGGCAGAAGCACATTTGTTCAATCCAGTGCAAGCCCATTTCATACATGAGTGTATTGAGTTTACCTTGATCCATAATTACTTCATTTATGGACAGTTTTTATAGGCAGGTAAAGCGCACAGTCATGGGTGCTAGGTTTGCTCCCAGTTACGCTAATTTATTCATGGGATATTGGGAGCTCAATCACATTTGGGCTAACAATCCATTTGGGAGGAACCTAGTACTGTATTCACGGTACATCGACAATGTCCTTATCATTTGGAATGGTACTGATGATGAACTGGAAGGATTTCTTGTACATTGTGCGGGGAACACCTTTGGAATGCATGCGGTAGATGAAAAGTCCCTGGTCTTCTTAGACTAATGCCCCGTACACACGGTCAGATTTTCCAATGGAAAATGTGCAATCGGAGCGTGTTGTCGGAAATTTCTACCATGTGTGGGCTCCATCGGACTTTTTCCATCCGATTTTCCGACACACAAAGTTTGAAAGCAGGCTATAAAATTTTCCGACAACAAAAGCCGTTGTCAGAAATTCCGATCGTGTGTACACAAATCCGACGGACAAAGTGCCACGCATGCTCAGAATAAATTAAGAGACGAAAGCCATTGGCTACTGCCCAGTTTATAGTCCCAACGTACGTGTTTTACGTCACCGCGTTTAGAAGGATCGGATTTTCCGACAACTTTGTGCGACCGTGTGTATGCAAAACAAGTTTGAGCCAACATCCGTCGGAAAAAAATCCATGGATTTTGTTGTCGGAATGTCCGATTAATGTCCGATCGTGTGTACGGGCCATTAGAGTTACGAGTCGATGATACTGGAGTAATCTATTCATGAACCTATTTTGAGCCGAGTGCTGGAAATTCTTATCTCCATGCTTGCAGCCACCATCATCCTAGATGGATTAAGAACGTCCCTTTTGGTCAGTTCTGCAGACTCAGGCGAACCTGTACCCTAAAAAAAGGCTATAAAGAACAAAGTCTGATCCTTAAGAGCAAATCTAAAAAGAGGTATAAGGAGGAACATAGAAGAAGCCTATCAAAAACACCTATAGTTGTATGACAATGTTTGTGCAGGGGGAGAGAAAACACAAAGAGCATGACAGAGTTGAACAACCACAAGTACGGTTTTGCACCAGATTTAATAATAAGGCTACCACAATAAAAAAAATCTTCAAAAAGAACTGGAAGATTCTTGAATCAGACCTGATCCTGAAGACAAGCTTATCTTCACATCTGAATTTAGTCTTTAGGAGACCTAAGGGAGCATCATTGCCCCGAGCAAAGTGAAGACGACAAGGAATAGAGGGCCCAACAATCTCTGGACCACTATCTTTGACCAAAAAGGCAGCTATAGGTGTGGGAGTAGCAATTGGGGGAACTACGCACATATGTGCCATAGAAAAAAGGATGTAGTTGGAGTCGATGGCAAGAGCTACAAGACAAAGCAGTTTATAAACTGCGGCACTCCATACGTCATATATGGCCTCCTGTGCCCCTGTGGCCTCATTTACATTGGTCAGACTTCATGGCCAATGAGGACAAGGATGAACAAACATAAAAGCAACATTTCGACAGAAAAAGACAAATACTCAGTATCAAGACATATATAGAGGCAACTAGGGGACACAAGCCACTGTCCGTCTAGGCTCTGAGGAAAAGGGTACGTCCTTGAAACACGTCAGCCATTTTGGGACATTGTCTAATCCCCCTAACATCAAGTCCGGTTTGCCGGTGTTCAGAGACGCAGTCTCACTAATTGACATGCTCCATATACATGCTCGTTTGTTAGTATAACTTTGTCTTTTATGCTTTCAATAAAGTTTTACTATTGTGCACTAGGTCAGTGCGCCCTCTCTTTCCTTTTTTTCCAGTTCTAAGAATACCCATTGTTCTGAGGAGGGCCGCAAGACGTCAGGCATTGCTCTAAAGAGTTGGTCGCACCACGTGAGACTAAACACCCAAGCGCAGGAGATTTTTACGTTTTTTTAGAAAGCCCGCTTTTCCCAGGTTTTGTGCCACAGTAAGTGTCAGGCTGTGATTTGGTAGAACAAACTTTAATCAGGGGAAGGTGAGATTTGCAGAGGTAAGCCCCCTCTGACTCCATTAGTGGCTACAGATTCTGGAATAAGTCAGGCATGGTGGCTGTGAATTCAGCCTGGTCCGATTGCATTTAGTGCAACTGTTAGGGAGCTAGAGTTTTGGGATTGGAGCAGTGTTAGACCTTGCTATAGAGCAAGGGAAGCACTAGTAACTTAAGAGAAAAAAACGTTGCTTCTGGGTCTGTGGCATACTAACCACTGTCTATACCATGTGTTTTTTTTGGGAGTCGGGCCAGAACTGCGCAGCTAAGAGTCTCATAGGAACTAGCTGCAAGGGAACACAGAAAAAAATAAGTCTCCAGAAAACCAGAACAAGTGCACAGAAATGCAGAAAGACCACTTTAGGCCTCATGCACTCTGAGCATTAAGCTCCAATGCACGACGCTCCTGAGTTAGCTGTGGCTGCAGGGCACAGGTATACTGAACGTATGCCTGGAATGCCCACACACTGCTTGCATTCTGGGCATCTGCCCCTGCCTATATACTGCTCTAAACATACATATCACTAGGTGCAGTAGGTTTAGAGCAGCTGTCAGACTCTTGAGTTTGAAAGGCTCAAGCAGTGGGGCTTGATGGTGCATCTGTGTCCAGCAAAGTGTGCATAAGGCCCTTCAAACAATGCCTTATGAATCCCGTACATCTTTTTTCCATTTGTGGTGGTGAGTTTTTGATGGATTATGCATCCCTAATCTTCCCCGTGGAAGGTGCAGTTTCCAGCAAGTGCACCAAAAATACAACAAGCAGGATTTAAAATAATGGTGCATTAAAAAGCTCTGAAGAGGACAAGTAACCTGGTGACCTGTGCTGTTATTTAGAGCGCAAATCACTCAAACACTTGGTGCCAACTGTAATGTTTTAGCAACACTGACAGCCTGGCCTGAGATTTGTCAAGCTTAAAAACTCTTCTGCAATGCTATGACTGCGTAATTCAGTAATGAATTTTGATTAGCTAAACATTTAGATCTGTACAATTACAGATATTTTGGATCTGAACAAATCTTTTTTTTTTTTTTTTAAAGGTTTAAATACATTAAGTGGTGCTGTGTTCCACAGCATTAAGGCCATCTTGCCGACTGCTGTCAAAACTAAATAGAGTTAGGCTGAATGCTTTTCCACCATTCAGGAAAGGTCTTGTATTTTTTATCAATGAACACCAGGCTCTCTCTGATGGCAGAGGTACAAATTGTGCTGTTATCGTCCGGCTTCTCCACCTCGGCCAATCAGATTTGTACTCTCCTAATAAAAATAGAAAGCTTCTCCTGAATGACAGAAAAGCATTCAACCATACCATCTAGTTCCCATACTGCTGTGGAAGGAACACAGCATCGCTTACTGTTATGCAGCTGATGCTACCATAGTATACTACAGCACATAGCTCTGTAATTGAATAGTTCTCGCCTGGGCAGCTTGGCACTGTAAACCTGGAATTCTACTTTAACCACCTGACATCCGGCCGTAGCCGAATGACGGCTTCAGCGCGGATGTCAATTCCCGGGAGGCCGTCATATGACGGCCTCCCCTTTCCTCGCTCCCCGTGCGCGCTCACGAGCGCGCAACGGGGAAATTCTGTGTTAGCCGTGTCCCTTGGACACAGCCAATCACAGATCGCTTTAAACGGCCAATCACAGCGGCCGTTTACAGCGCGATCGCTGCCTCCAATGAGAGATGATCTAAAATGTAAACAATTGAGATCATCTCTCATTGCCGGCTCTCTCTCCTCACACAGAGACAGCGTGTGAGGAGAGAGAGAAACTGTCAGCGATCTGTGAGTTTGTGATTAACATTTACTGTGCCTACAGTGCCCATCAATACAGTGCCCCATCAGTACAGTGCCAAATCGGTGTCCACCTGTCTGCCCAGCGGTGATTAGTGTCCAGCTGCACATCTGCACAATCAGTGCCCACCTGTGCCGCCTCATCAGTGCCCACCTGTGCCGCCTCATCAGTGCCCACCTGTGCCACCTCATCAGTGCCCACCTGTGCCACCTCATCAGTGCCCACCTGTGCCACCTCATTAGTGCACACCTGTGCCACCTCATTAGTGCACATCTGCGCCACCTCATTAGTGCACATCTGCGCCACCTCATTAGTGCACATCTGCACCACCTCATCAGTGCACATCTGTTCCACCTCATCAGTGCACATCTGTTCCACCTCATCAGTGCCCCTCTGTGCCACCTCAGTGCCCATCTGTGCTCATCAGTGCCGCCTCATCAGTGCAGGCTTAGCAACCATGGCCAAAAGAAGCTTTTCCGCCGAGGAGGCGTACCAAATACTGTCCCAGGCCGACGAGAGCAACGGAGAGCTCTCTTTTTCAGATTCCCTTTCCGATTCCGAGTCGGACATAAACTATGAGCCAGTCCTCAGTAGTGAAACACTGAGTGACTCAGAGGAGGAAGAGATTCGGCCCGCCAAACGAAGGCGTTCTGGTGGGGAGGCAGTGGCGTCCACCAGCACCGCAGTCCCGTCCACCAGCACCGCAGTCCCGTCCACCAGCACCGCAGTCCCGTCCACCAGCACCGCAGTCCCGTCCACCAGCACCGCAGTCCCGTCCACCAGCACCGCAGTCCCGTCCACCAGCACCGCAGTGCCTCGGCAAGAAAGGCCAAGGACCCAAGCCAGCCTTCCCTATGCCCTGCAGAACCCCTTGTGGCTTCCTCCTAATTCAGGAGAAGCCAACATTCCCCCTTTCACTGCCCAGCCAGGAGTCCAGGTGAACACAGAGAATTTTTCCCCAATAGATTTTTTTAATTTATTTTTTACCGAGGACATGCTGTCAAGTATTGTGGCCCAGTGCAACCTTTATGCACATCAATTCATTGCGAATAATCCAACGTCCTACTATGCCCGTCCCTACGAATGGAGAGACCTAACGGTGGTGGAGTTGAAGGTTTTTTTAGGGCTCACATTTAACATGGGACTCACGAAAAAAAACACTTTGCTGTCCTATTGGTCAACCCACCCCCTCCAACATACTCCAAGGTGATGCCCAGAAACAGATACCTCATGATATTGAGGTTTCTTCATTTCAACGACAATACCCAGTGCCCTCCCCGAAATGACCCAAACTATGATAGACTTTTCAAAATTCGGCCACTTTTAAATTATTTTTCTGCACTATTCCCCCTGCTGTTTACCCCAGACAAAAACATATGTGTGGATGAGTCCCTTCTTAAGTTTAGTGGCAGGCTTAAGATGAAGCAATATATTCCCAGTAAAAGGGCACGCTATGGGGTGAAGGTATACAAATTATGTGACCGAGTCACAGGTTACTTGTATGCCTTCAAAGTGTACGAAGGGAAGGACACCCAGCTGCAACCCCCTAATTGCCCAGACTACTTGGGATCAAGCGGGAAAATTGTTTGGGATCTCACATACCCCCTACTGGAGAAAGGCTACCACCTGTACGTAGATAACTTCTACACATCTCTGCCCCTGTTCCACAACCTGCATCGGATGAAGACGCCTGCATGTGGCACCATCAAAAAGAACCGGAAGGGCTTTCCTCAGTCTGGTCAATAAAAAATTGAGAAAAGGAGAAACGGCGAGTCTACGAAACAACGAGATTTTGGCAGTGAAGTGGAGAGACAAAAGAGATGTATACATGTTGTCTTCAATCCACGATGATACCTTCATGGAAATCCCCAGAAGAAATGGCCCCATACAGAAACCTAAATGCATCTTTGACTATAATTTGTTTATGGGGGGAGTCGACTTGAATGACCAGATGCTAGAACCGTACCTTGCCACAAGACGGACATACCATTGGTATAAGAAAGTCGCAATTTATTTTTTTCATTTGGCCATCTACAATTCTTATGTCATTTATCGTAACTCCACCCAAAACCCCAAACGCTTCCTTGGCTACCAGGAGGACGTTTTCACTGCCCTTACATTCCCGAACGGCCCCCCAGAAAATATCCGATCTGATGTTCTAAGTCGACTCTCCGAACGCCACTTTCCAGATAAGATCCCTCCCAAACCAACAGGCCAACGACGGCAAAAAAAATGTAAGGTGTGTACCAGAGCTGGATTCAGAAGAGACACATCTTATTATTGTGCACAATGTCCTTCTGAACCAGGCCTCTGCGTAGGTGAATGTTTTCGTCGTTACCATACTTCAGTAAATTATTAGTGAAGTATGGTAAACGTAAGCCTCCGTTCCTGCAATTTACCCTCACACCCCTTATGCCACTGCCTCCTCTGTAACTGACCCTGGCTTGTTATTTGACCACGCTTCTGCCCAACGATTCTGCACATACCTCTGCCTGATCTGGAACTGACCCTGGACTGTTATTCGACCATGCTTCTGCCCAACGATTCTGTACATACCTCTGCCTGATCTGGAACTGACCTTGGACTGTTTGACCATGATATTTGCCTGCCTCTTGGACTGATCTTGTACCCTGCAACTGGACTAGTGGGATTCAACACAGGGGTCTCACATATGTGAGGGGCTCCAGAATTGTTTTTCTGGATGAAGAAAACAATTTATTTTGTTTTCTCAATCCTAGATTAGGGTCTGGAGACTCGGAGGCTTCAAAAGAGATTTGGGTGGGAGAAGCCTCTACCCCTGTCCCCATTCTGTCCTGAACGAGGCCCTACTTCTGCCTGGAGGACTTACTGCCGTCACGCCTGCCTGTTGCACTGACCACACCACATGGACCTGCCTACTACCAGGACCAATATTTTTGGCACTGAGGACAATATCTCTGCCTGCACTGACCCTGGACTTTATATGGACAGTAACCCCGCCTGCTGCCTGGACAATTGTGTTCGCCGCTGCTGACCAAGTCCCTGCCTGCTGCCTGGACCAGTGCTATCCTCCTGTGTACAACTGCGCTACTACAACCACAGGTAATCTTTTTTGTTTACGCTTTGCTCAGCATAATGTATTTTGGGGTGTAATTCTTGGTATGTGCATGCCATGTGTCCCTGGAACACCTGACGGTGTTCCTTCCATGTTTGGCCTCTGTATGTGGCCAGGCAGTGAAAAAGTCCCACACATGTGGTATCGTAATACTCAGGAGGAGTAGCAGAATGTATTTTGGGGTGTCATTTTTGCTATCTAAATGCTATGTGTTGGAAACATCTTATAAACGGACAACTTTGTGTTAAAAAAATGCGTTTTCATTTTTTTCCATATTTTCCAAAAACTTCTGGAAAAAAATAAACCATTCAAAAGACTCATTATGCCTCATAGATTATACGTTGGGGTGTTAGCTTTCCAAAATGGGGTCATTTTGTGGGTGTTTCCATTGTCCTGGTGCTCCAGGGCCTTCAAAAGTGTAATAGGTGGTTGAGAAATGTGATGTGTAATTTATGCTCCTAGAACACCTGATGGTGCTCCATGCATGTTGGGCCTCTGTATGTGGAAGGCAGTAAAAAAGTCCCTCACATGTGGTATCGTAATACTCAGGAGAAGCAGAATGTATTTTGGGGTGTCATTTGTGGTATACACATGCCATGTGAGAGAAATAAGCTATTACAATGACAATTTTGTGGGGGAAAAAAAAAAAATCTCAATTTTGCCAAGAATTGTGGGAAAAAAATACAACTTCAAATAACTCACCATGCCTCTAACTAAATACATTGAAATGTCTACTTTCCAAAAGGGGGTTATTTGGGGGGCATTTGTACTTTCCTGGCTTGTTAGGGTCTCAGGAAATGAGATAGGCCTCAGTACATCAGATGTGATAATTTTTTTATGATTTGCACCATAGCTTGTAGACTCTAAAACTTTCACACAGACCAAATAATTTCCACAAATTTTTGGTTATTTTTACCAAAGATATGTAGCAGTATAAATTGTGGCCAAAATTTATGAAGAAAAATTACGAATTTGCAAAATTTTATCACAGAAATTAGAAAAAAATGTGTTTTTTTTCAAAATTTTCGGTCTTTTTTCATTTATAGCGCAAAAAATAAAAAACCCAGAGGTGATCAAATACCACCAAAATAAAGCTCTATTTGTATGAAAAAAAGGACAAAAAAATCATTTGGGTACAGTGTTGCATGACTGAGTAATTATCATTCAAAGTGTGAGAGCACTGAAAGCTGAAAATTGGTCTGGATAGGAGGGGGGTTTAAGTGCCTAGTAAGCAAGTGGTTAAAGCTAAACTCCAAGCAGATATACACTAATCAGCCATAACATTACGACCACTGGCAGGTAAAGTGAATAACATTGATCATCTTGTTATAATGGCACTTACAAGTGAGTGGGAAATATTAGCCACCAAGTGAACACACGTCCCGGATGTTGATGTATTAAAAGCAGAAAATTTGGGCAAGCGTAAAGATTTGAGTCACTTGACAAGGGACAAATTGAATTAGCTAGACGACTGGGTTATAGCAACTGTAAAATTGCAGATCTTTTCTAGGATATTCCTGGTCTGCAGTGATCAGGACCTACCAAAAAGTGGCCCAAGGAAGCTAATCTCAGCGAACAGGTCATGGGTAGCCAAGGCTCATTGATGCACATGGGACTGGACCATGTAGTCCAATCCAATAGAAGAGATACTGCAGCTCAAATTGCTGAAAAAGCAAATGCGGGTTCCAGTAGAAAACTGTCAGAACATCAAGGTGCATCACAGTTTGTTGTGTATGGGGCTGTGTAACTTGTCAGGATGCCTATGCTGACCCATAGCCACAGCCAAAATCACCTACAATGGGCAAGTGAACAGCAGAACTGGACCACAGAGCAATGAAAGAAGGTGGCATGGTCAAGTGCGTATGCGTCGCTTACCTGGGAAAGAGATGGCACCAGGATGCACTGTGGGAAGAGGCAGTGAGATGCTTTGGGCCATGCTCTGCTGGGAAATCTTGGGTCCTGGAATCCATGACTGAACGGGTAAGGCCTGTTTTGGAAGCAAACGTGGGTGCTACTCAATATTAGGTGGGTGGTCAATGTTATGGCCAATCTGTGTATAATGCACAATTAATGAAGTGCTGTAATCACAAATACAAATAAAACGCAAGTACCTGAATTTGACCTGGTATCAGCCTACTGCAGTCCTTACACAGCAGAGCATAAAGTGGCAGAGGGAAAAGCAACACGAGTGTAAGAGATTAGCTCATCAGTCTACTGCTTATAATCAAGTTGGGAGGGGGAGTTTGGGACTTTAAATGAGACATATTATATGTACCTCCATCCCGGGTAAGAGTACGTAAACAGAAAGAGGGAAAGTGGGAGTTTAAATGAGGCAATTGACATGTGGAGGTAGCTTTTCCTTTCACTGCCCCTCACAGGCTGGTGGAGGGACAATACCTTTATTGCATAAGTTCAGCATACAGAAATCTCATCCCCTTCCTTGTCAGACAAGGCTGTGCTTTGGGGCAGAGCTGCGTAATTCTCTGAACTGAGCAGACTGAAACCTCTTTTTGCAAGTAAAACAGCTTCTTGATTTACCAGTTTGAATGAAGTTGACTGTGTGGCAAGTATCCACAGCATCACAAGTGTTTGCGAATGCCAAATGGTTTCTTCTCTTCTCAGTACCAATGTGATCGACAAATCCTGAAAAAGCCCCTCTTTGCGATAACCCATCTCTATAGTACAAGCTAGCGTAAAGATTTAATATAGAGTACTATATGCATAAACACCATGGCACACATCCAGGGATGCCAAATCGTAATAGTTATTGAAGCACAATTTACCTTGTCATTACAGTTTGTCTGTCAGGTCGAATGTCAATCAGTATCTTCATAATCTGGGGTTCAAACCCCATATCTAGCATCCTGTCAGCTTCATCCAAAACCTGTTTATACAGACATAGTTACCGTTTTTGTATTAGACAGACATCAAAGAAGCCACAATTAAATTGCGTACCCTATAAACAGAAACTAGGTTAGGGACCAAAAAGAGGTCATAAAACAAGGAATCTATCTACATAAAGGGGTTGTAAACCCTCGTGTTTTTTTCACCTTAATGCATGCATCCTGTGCATTAAGGTGAAAAAACTTCTGACAGTGACCGCCCCCCAACATTTTACTCACCTGAGCCTGTGTTTCCTCGGCGGAGACGCGCCGTACCTCTCTGCCTGGGTTTCTCGGCTCTTGATTGGATAGATTGATAGCAGCGCAACCATTGGCTGCCGCTGCTGTCAATCAAATCCAATGATGCAGGCACCGGGGGGCGGGGCCGAGTCCTGCATTCTGCGTCTATGGCTGCAAATGCTGGACTCGGGAGAGCACCCGCAAGGTAACCCCCCAGGAGATCGCTTCTTCTAGGGGGTTATACGATGTTGGGAGGAGCCAATAGCGCCGCCGGGGGACCCCAGAAGAGGCTGATCGGGCCACACTGTGCAAAACGAACTGCACAGTGGAGGTAAGTATGATATGTTTGTTATTTAAAAAAAACAAAAAAAAACAAAAAAAAAAAAAAAAACAAAAAAACGAGCCTTTACAATCACTTTAAAGCGGAGTTCCACACAAAAATGGAACTTCCGCTTTTCGGAACCCTCCCCCCCTCCGGTGTCACATTTGGCACCTTTCAGGGGGGAGGGGGGTGCAGATACCTGTCTAAGACAGGTATTTGCACCCACTTCCGGCATAGACTCCCATGGGAGTCTACGCCTCTTCCCGTCCCCACCGCGCTGTCTCCCGGGAACACACAGCTCGCAGAAGAGAGCGGGACCACCTAGGACGCGCAGCGCGACTCGCGCATGCGCAGTAGGGAACCGGGAAGTGAAGCCGCAACGCTTCACTTCCTGATTCTCTCACTTAGGATGGCGGCAGCAGCTGCCGAGAACCGAGCGGATTCTCGGCGTCGCCTGCCGACATCGCTGGACCCTGTGACAGGTAAGTGGCCATGTATTAAATGTCAGCAGCTGCAGTATTTGTAGCTGCTGGCTTTTAATATTTTTTTTTTTTGGCGGTGTGGGTGGACCCCCGCTTTAAATAGCTCAAACCTTAAACTGATTGTAAAGGCAGAAGGCTTTTAACCCTAATGCATTCTATGTATTAAGATAAAAAAACTGTGCGCAGCAGCTCCCCTCAGACCTAATACTTACCTGAGCCCCACATCTCTATGCAGCAATGTCCACAATTGCCTTGGCCCTCCGGGACTCTCCCTCCTAGTTGGCCGACGTATAACAGCTGTAAAAGACAGACAGTTAGAGCCCTTTCACACTGACAGCACGGGGGCATCGGCGGTAAAGCCGTAGTTTTAGAGGCGCTCATCGGCCACTAGCGGTGCGCTCTTAACCCCCGCTAACGGCCGAAAAAAGGGTTAAAAAAGCTACTCAAAGAAGCTGCTTGCAGGACTTTTTTTGATGTCCTGCCAGTGCAATGCCCCAGTGTGAAAGCCCTCGGGTTTTCACACTGGGATTGCAGATGAGGCATTTTCAGGTGCTTTACAAGCGTTATTTTTAGCGCTAAAGCGCCCGAAAACGCCTCCAGTGTGAAAGAGGTCTTAGACAATCAGGAGAGAGAGGGGGCAGGGTTGAACCGGGGATACATGTCTGAATGGACACACGGAGCTGTGGCTCGGGTGCCCCCACAGCAAGCTGCTTGCTGTGGGGGCACTCGACAGAAGGGAGGGGCCAAGAGGAGGATGGAAAGAAAAAAAAAAAAGAAAAAAAATACTTTACAATCACTAACCACCTCCCTACCAGCCACTTTATATACGGTAGGGAAGTGGTTGTACTGGAATCATGGTTGAGGCTACATCCATGATCCCAGTGTAATTTTTTTTTTTTTACAGCTGGTGATTGTTTTTCTTGTAAAAAGTATTCCCGAGCGCCTGGGCAGCCGCTGGAATACTTTTACATGTGGCGGAAGGGGTCCCACCACCACCATTACGGGGCTCTCCCGAGCAATCAGGAAGCCCGGGAGTGATGCAACCGATGGCATCCACGTCTGGCCTCACAGTGAGAGGAACTGAAGCTGTTCCTCCCACTGTGTGACGTCCAAACTGGCGAGCGTCGACTAGGTCATCACTTCCGGCTCTTTGTTTACTGGCCACATAGTGAAGCAGCTGATTGGACTGATCTATGTCTGATCGGCTGCATTGGAGCCTAAAGGAGAGATGGGGGTCCAATAGACCCCCCATCTCTTCATAAAGAGTACCTGTAATTGTTAGTGCCGTCAAAAGGGATGTTTACATTCCTTTTGACAGCAATAAAAGTGATCAAAATTTTAAATAAATAAAAAAAAAAAGCGACTGCGTCGCTTTAAGTGACAATTGCGCGGTTGTGCGATGTTGCACCCAAACAAAATTTGCGTCCTTTTTCTCCCACAAATATAGCTTTCTTTTGATGGTATTTGATCACCTCTGCGGTTTTTATTTTTAAAATAAAAATAACAAAGAGCGACAATTTTGGGAAAAAAAAAAACACAAAAAAAACCCCCAAAACACTATTTTGTAATTTTTGCTGTAATTAATATCCCCAAAAATTTTTTCAAAAAACTAATTTCGTCATCAGTTTAGGCAAATATATATTCTACATAATTTTGGTAAAAAAATAAATAAAAAAATCAAAATAAGCGTATATTGATTGGTTTGAGCAAAAGTTAGTGTCTACAAACTATGGGAAAGCTTTATGGCATTTTTATAAATTTTTTTTTTTTTTTTACTAGTAATGGCAGTGAGCTGCGATTTTTAGCGGTACTGCGACAGACAGATCGAAGACTTTTCACACTTTTTTGGGATCATTGGCATTTATACAGCGATCAGTGCTATAAAAATGCACCGATTACTGTGTAAATGTCACTGGAAGGGAAGGGGTTAACACTAGGGGCGATCAAGGGGTTAATTGTGTGTTCTAACTGTGTGGGGAGGGGAGTGACTAGGAGAGGAGACATATCGTTTTTCCTACTTAGTAGGAACAAACGATATGGTTCCTCTTCCCTGACAGCACAGGGATTTGTGTGTTTACACACACAAATGATTGTGCACGTGATCGCACGTAGCCGGCGGCCACGCGCATCGTGTCCCTCGTTGTGCAGCAGGCACACGCCCTCCGGTGGCCGAAAAAGAAAAGGACTTACCCGTACGGGATTTCGCCTAGGGGAGCCATTCTGCTGCAGTATATCTGCGCAAGTCGGTCAGGAACCGGTTAACGCTATACAAAAAAATTGGGCTAACTTTACGTTTTGTTTTTTTAGATTAATTTACCGCTTCCGGAGTGCCCACCATATATATACTACGGCAGGGCGGCCTGGCTGCAGAATATCACATACCCGTACGTGATTTTGTGCATGTAGTGTAGGGAGCGCGCGCCGCCAGAGTGCCACTTCCACTGCGATTGGACACAGCGGGAGCCAAATCAGCGAATCCAGCGGCCGCGGCAACCCGCCGATCATTCTGTGTACAGACGGATCAAGGCAGGCAAACAAGGCAAACCGCTGATCTGTCAGGGAGCAAAGGAGAGATTTTGTGTCATTGTGTCAGCTAAGCTGAAACACGATCTCTCTATTCCTCCAGTGTAATTGTCCCTCACACAGTTAGAAGGCATCTCCCAGGCACACACTTAACCCCTTCCCTGCCAGTGTCATTTATACAGTGATCAGTGCATTTTTTAGCACTGATCACTGTATTAGTGTCACTGGTGTCCAATTTGTCCGCCAAAATGTCACAGTCCCGCTAAAAATCGCTGATCACCGCCATTACTAGTATAAACAAAAAATAGAGTCCCTAAATATATCTCATGGTTTTTGGACGCTATAACTTTTGTGCAAACCAATCAATATACGCTTATTGGGATTTTTTTTTTACCAAAAATATGTAGCAGAAT
This sequence comes from Lithobates septentrionalis, assembly GCA_037952835.1. Lineage (NCBI taxonomy): Eukaryota > Metazoa > Chordata > Amphibia > Anura > Ranidae > Lithobates > Lithobates septentrionalis. The sequence goes on along the minus strand of JBBDGP010000610.1, from coordinate 2,434,347 downwards.
ACATATGGGCCTAAACTGATGAAGAAATTCGATTTTTTAAAATTTTTTATTGGGAATGTTGTATAGCAGAAAGTAAAAAATATTGCTTTTTTTCAAAATTGGTCAGTCTTTTTTGTTTATAGTGCAAAAAATAAAAAATGCAGAGGTGATCAAATATCACCAGAAGAAAGCTCTATTTGTGGGAAAAAAAGGACATCAATTTTATTTTATTTACAGCGTCGCACGACTAAGTATGAACAACGATCGGTCTCCTCACGCAGGCTGCCCATCCCCCACAGTTACAATCACTCCCTAGGACACACAGTTATGCCCTTGATCGCCCCCTACTGTTAACCCCTTTCCTGCCAGTGTCATTTATACAGTAATCAATGCATTTTTATAGCACTGATCGCTGTAAAAATGTCAATGGTCCCAAAAAAGTGTCAAAAGTGTCCGATCTGTCCCCCACAATGTCGCAGACCCAATAAAAATCGCAGCTCACCGTCATTACTAGTAAAAATTTTTTTTTTTTAAAATATAGCCCCTATTTTGTAGACACTATAATTTTTGCGCAAACCAATCAATATACACTTATTGCAATTTTTTTTACCAAAAACATGTAGAAGTATATATATTGACCTAAACTGAGGAAGAAATTTGTTTGTTTTTTAAAATATTTTTTGGGGATATTATAGCAAAAAGTAAAAAATATTGTTTTTTTTTTCAAAATTGGCACTTTTTTTTTATTTATAGAGCAAAAAATAAAAATCGCAGAGGGGATCAATTACAACCAAAAGAACGCTCTATTTGTGGGCGGAAAAAAAAGGCACATTAATTTTGTTAATACGCCCACAATTGTCAGTTAAAACAACGTAGTGCCGAATCGCAATAAATGGCCTGGTCATTAAGGGGGGCCGAAGTGGTTAAATGAGTGAAATAAGTATTTGACCCCTTCGCAAAACAGGACTTATGCTGGCCATACATGATGCAAAACATCTGCCAAACCCATTTTCGAAAAACGAACTTTCAGCCATGAGAGCAAACGATAGTGCCATCATGTACAGTGCCTTGAAAAAGTATACATACCCCTTGAAAATTTCCACATTTTGTCATGTAACAACCAAAAACGTAAATGTATTTTATTGGGATTTTACGTGATAGACCAACACAAAGTGGCACATCATTGTGAAGTGAAAGGAAATGATAAATGGTTTTCAATTTTTTTTTACAAATAAATATGTGAAAAGTGTGGCGTGCATTTGTATTCAGCCCCCCTGAGTCAATATTTTGTAGAACCACCTTTCACTGCAATTACAGCTGCAAGTGTTTTAGGGTATGTCTCTACCAGGTTTGCACATCTTGAGAGTGAAATTTTTGCCCATTCTTCTTTGCAAAATAGCTCAAGCTCTGTCAGATTGGATGAAGACCATCTGTGAACAGCAAGTCTTGCCACAGATTCTCAATTGGTATTAGGTCTGGACTTTGACTGGGCCATTCTAAAACATGAATATGCCTTGATCTAAGCCATTCCATTTGTAGCTCTGGCTGTATGTTTAGGGTCGGTGTCCTGCTGGAAGGTGAACCTCCGCCCCAGTCTCAAGTCTTTTACAGACTCTAACCGGTTTTCTTCTATGATTGCCCTGTATTTGGCTCTATTCATTTTCCTATCAACTCTGACCAGTTTCCCTGTCCCTGCTGAAGAAAAGCATCCCCACAACATGATGCTGCCACCACCATGTTTCACGGTGGGGATGGTCTGTTCAGGGTGATGAGCAGTGTTAGTTTTCTGCTACACATAGCATTTTGCTTTTAGGCCAGAGCACTTTGTTCCACATGTTTGCTTTGTCCCCTACATGGCTTCTCCCAAACTGAAAATGGGAGTTCTTATGGCTTTCTTTCAACAAGGGCTTTCTTCTTGCCACTCTTCCATAAACGCCAGATTTGTGGAGTACACAACTAATAGTTATCCTGTGGACAGATTGTCCCACCTGAGCTGTGGATCTCTGCAGCTCCTCCAGAGTTACCATGGGCCTCTTGGCTGCTTCTCTGATTAATGCTCTCCTTGCCCGGCCTGTCAGTTTAGGTGGACGCCCATGTCTTGGTAGGTTTGCAGTTGTGCCATACTTTTTCCATTTTCAGATGATGGATTGAACAGTGCTCTGAGATTAGGATATTTTTTTATAACCTAACCCTGCTTTAAACTTCTCTACAACTTTATCCCTGACCTGTCTGGTGTGTTCCTTGGCCTTCATAATGCTGTTTGTTCACTAAGGTTCTCTAACAAACCTCTGAGGGCTTCACAGAACAGCTGTCTTTATACTGAGATTAAATTACATACAAGGGGACTCTATTTAATAATTAGGTGACTATTGAAGGCAATTGGTTCCACTAGATTTTAATTAGGGGTATCAGAGTAAAGGGGGCTCAATATAAATGCACGCCACACTTTTCAAATATTTATTTGTAAAAAATGTTGAAACCATTTATCTTTCTCCTTCCACTTCACAATTATGTGCCACTTTGTGTTGGTCTATCACATAAAATCCCAATAAAAAACATTTACGTTTTTGGTTGTAGCATGACAAAATGTGGAAAATACCAAGGGGTATGAATACTTTTTCAAGGCACTGTAATGTCTGAAATCGTACAGTGGACATAAATCAATTTTTTGTTTGTTTTTTTACATATACCTAGTGAAAACAAACAGTTTGGACGGGAAACACATTAACCTTTTAATTTATTGTTCGTTTGGCAGAAAATTTCCAAACTTGTTTTTTCGGCTCAAAAAGGCCCAACGGTTGATTTTGTGACCATTAAATGGCCGAAAAAACAACAAACTGTCTAAATGACCGAATTTTGGAAGATTTTTGGTATAGTGTATGACCAGCATTAGTACTTGGTGGCAAAACCCTTGTTGACAATCACAGAGGTCACACGTTTCTTGTAGTTGGCCACCAGGTTTGCACACATCTCAGGAGGGATTTTGTTCCACTCCTCTTTGTAGATCCTCTCCAAGTAATTAGGGTTTCGAGGCTGACATTTGTTAACTCGAACCTCCAGCTCCCTCCACATATTTTCTATGGGATTAAGGTCTTGGGACTGACTAGGCCACTCCAGGACCTTAACCACTAGCCCACCGCCCACCGTCATAACGTCCTGGGCTTTGGGCGGGTATATCTGAATGATGCCTGTAGTTACAGACATCATTCAGATATTGCCGGTTTCAGCCGGCGAATCTCTACACCATAGGAACGATCATAGCGGCCGTTCCGCCGCTTGATCGTTCCTATGGGAGGCGAGAGGGGACGTCCCCCGCCTCCCGCCGCCCTCCGGTGCTTGCTCCGACTCACCGTTACGATCGGTGAGGTGGAGAGTGGATCCGCCGGATGTAGATCATAGAGATTTCCGGCGGACCAGATGGTCCCCGGAGTCTCTATGATCGTCGGAGGCCGGGCGCGATGTTATGACGTCACGCCCGGCCTCTCCATTCAAAAAAACGGCGCCGCTTCGGCTTGGAAGCGGCGATCGTTTTATTTTTTATTTCAGGCTTCCCAGCCTAGTGGTGAGATATGGGGTCTTATTGACCCCGTATCTCACTATTAAGAGCACCTGACATGTCATATTGCTATTACAATGGATGTTTACATTACTTGTAATAGGAATAAAAGTGATTAATTTTTTTTTTTTTCAAAAAAGTGTCAAAATAAAAAAAATGAAATATAATTAAAAAAACGTAATGAATTTTTTATGAAACCATATGAAAACGGTGTTCAAACCATACATGTGAGGTATCGCCGCGAACGTTGGAGCGAGAGCAATAATTTTGGCCCTAGACCTCCTCTGTAACTCAAAACATCTAACCAGTAAAAAAATTTAAAGCGTCGCCTATGGGGATTTTTAAGTACCGAACATTGGCGCCATTCCACGAGCGTGTGCAATTTTGAAGAGTCACATGTTAGGTATCTATTTACTCGGTGTAACTTCATCTTTCACAAAATGCAAAAACATTGGGCTAACTTAACTGTTTTTTTTTTTTGTTTTTTTTAAACACAAAAGTTTTTTCCCCCAAAAAAAAGGCGTTCGAAAAATTCCTGCGCAAATACTGTGTGAGCTAAAAAGTTGCAGCAACCGCCATTGTATTCTCTAGGGTCTTTGCTAAAAAAACATATATAATGTTGGGGGTTCTATGTAATTTTCTAGCAAAAAAATTATGATTTTTACATGTAGGACCAAAGTGTCAGAATTGGCCCGGTATTGAGGTGGTTAATGTGCTTCTTGAGCCACTCTTTTGTTGCCTTGTTTTGGGTCATTGCCATGCTAAAATACCCATCCAAAACTCATTTTCAATGCCCTGGCTGAGGGAAGGAGGTTCTCACCAAAAGATTTTTTTTTTTTTTTTTGAGCTCTTTGAATTTTATTTGAAATTAATTTCAAAATACATGAACTGAGAAAAGCACAAAGTCTGTCTATATGAGCAGCAAGGATGCAGATTGGGGGGGGGGGGGGGGGGGGGTGTTACAAAAGGATTAAAGAATTCTCTTCCTCCACTATGGTCATCACAGAGCCTGATATGGACACGTGGGACAGGCGGCTCCTCTATTGTGGTTTTTTTTTTAGTGTGATCATCTTGGGCTGGAGGTCTATCACACACAAGTATGAGATCTCTATGGGAGAGCGGACTGGAAAGGAGAGAGGATTTCCTGTAGGTAATTGTATGGTGATCGTGTCTTGCTCAAACTGGAAGCAAACCGTGGTGTCTGACCCCTCCTGGAAGGGGAAGAAGCTTTCCCTCTGCTCCTCTCCCCAGACATCGTCCACCTTAGAGTTCAAGATTATCATGCGTTCATCTTTAACCACTTGCTGACCGCCTCACGCCGATATACATCGGCAGAATGGCACGGGCAGTCCGATCGGACCCCCCCCCCCCCGGTGCCAGCGGCGGTCGGCTTGTGACTGGGAGCGTTTAGAGATGAGGGGGAGGCCATCCGATCGTGGCCCCCCCCCTCGCGATCGCTCCCAGCCAATGGGAATCCTCCCCTGCCTGTGTGTAGTACACACAGGCAGAGGATGTGATGTCATCTCTCCTTGGCTTGGCAGTTTCCGTTCCGGCGCCGAGGAGAGAAGACATGTGAGTGCACAACACACACACAGTAGAACATGCCAGGCACACATTACACCCCCCGATCCCCCCCCCCCATGTCACACTGACACCAAGCAGTATTTTTTTTTTTTCTGATTACTGCATGGTGTCAGTTTGTGACAATTAGAAGTGGTAGGGCAGTGAGTGTTAGCCCCCTGTAGGTCTAGGATACCCCCCTAATAAAGTTTTAACCCCTTGATCACCCCCCGTCACCAGTGTCACTAAGCGATCATTTTTCTGATCGCTGTATTAGTGTCGCTGGTGACGCTAGTTAGGGAGGTAAATATTTAGGTTCGTCATCAGCGTTTTATAGCGTCAGGGACCCCCATATACTATCTAATAAATGTTTTAACCCCTTGATTGCCCCCTAGTTAACCCTTTCACCACTGATCACCGTATAACCGCTACAGTTGACGCTGGTTAGTTCGTTTATTTTTTATAGTGTCAGGGCACCCGCCGTTTTTTACCGAATAAAGGTTTAGCCCCCTGATTGCCCGGCGGTGATATGCGTCGCCCCAGGCAGCGTCAGATTAGCGCCAGTACCGCTAACACCCACACACGCAGCATTTGCCTCCCTTAGTGGTATAGTATCTGAACGCATCAATATCTGATCCGATCTATACTAGTGTCCCCAGCAGTTTAGGGTTCCCAAAAACGCAGTGTTAGCGGGATCAGCCCAGATACCTGCTAGCACCTGCGTTTTCCCCCTCCGCCCGGCCCACCTAAGTGCAGTATCAATCGATCACTGTCACTTACAAAACACTAAACGCATAACTGCAGCGTTCGCAGAGTCAGGCCTGATCCCTGCGATCGCTAACAGTTTTCTTGGTAGCGTTTTGGTGAACTGGCAAGCACCAGCCCCAGGCAGCGTCAGATTAGCGCCAGTACCGCCAACACCCACGCACGCACCGTACACCTCCCTTAGTGGTATAGTATCTGAACGGATCAAGATCTGATCCGATCAGATCTATACTGGCGTTCCCAGCAGTTTAGGGTTCCCAAAAATGCAGTGTTAGCGGGATCAGCCCAGATACCTGCTAGCACCTGCGTTTTGCCCCACTGCCCAGCCCACCCAAGTGCAGTATCGATCGATCACTGTCACTTACAGAACACTAAACGCATAACTGCAGCATTTGCAGAGTCAGGCCTGATCCCTGCGATCGCGAACAGTTTTTTTGGTAGAGTTTTGGTGAACTGGCAAGCACCAGCGGCCTAGTACACCACGGTCGTAGTCAAACCAGCACTGCAGTAACACTTGCTGACGTGGCGAGTCCCATAAGTGCAGTTCAAGCTGGTGAGGTGGCAAGCACAAGTAGTGTCCCGCTGCCACCAAGAAGAAGACAAACACAGGCCCGTCGTGCACATCCTGCTGCATTCGCCAATCCTAATTGGGAACCACCACTTCTGCAACGCCCGTAATTCCCCCATTCACATCCCCAACCAAATGCAGTCAGCTGCATGAGAGGCATTTTCTTTATGTCCTCCCGAGTACCCCTACCCAACGAACCCCCCCCCCCAAAAAAGATGTCGCGTCTGCAGCAAGCGTGGATATAGGCGTGACACCCGCTATTATTGTCCCTCCTTTCCTGACAATCCTGGTCTTTGCATTGGTGAATGTTTTGAACGCTACCATACACTAGTTGAGTATTAGCGTAGGGTACAGCATTCCACAGACTAGGCACACTTTCACAGGGTCTCCCAAGATGCCATCGCATTTTGAGAGACCCGAACCTGGAACCGGTTACAGTTATAAAAAAGTTAGTTACAAAAAAAGTGTAAAAAAAATAAAAAAATAAAAACACAAACAAAAATATAAAATAAAAAATAATAGTTGTCGTTTTATTGTTCTCTCTCTCTATTCTCTCTATTGTTCTGCTCTTTTTTACTGTATTCTATTCTGCAATGTTTTATTGTTATTATGTTTTATCATGTTTGCTTTTCAGGTATGCAATTTTTTATACTTTACAGTTTACTGTGCTTTATTGTTAACCTTTTTTTTGTCTTCAGGTACGCCATTCACGACTTTGAGTGGTTATACCAGAATGATGCCTGCAGGTTTAGGTATCATCTTGTTATCATTCTTTTCACCCAGCGGTCGGCTTTCATGTAAAAGCAATCCTAGCGGCTAATTAGCCTCTAGACTGCTTTTACAAGCAGTGGAAGGGAATGCCCCCCCCACCGTCTTCCGTGTTTTTCTCTGGCTCTCCAGCCTCAACAGGGAACCTGAGAATGCAGCCGGTGATTCAGCCAGCTGACCATAGAGCTGATCAGAGACCAGAGTGGCTCCAAACATCTCTATGGCCCAAGAAACCGGAAGCTACAAGCATTTTATGACTTAGATTTCGCCCGATGTAAACAGCGCCATTGGGAAATTGGGAAAGCATTTTATCACACCGATCTTGGTGTGGTCAGATGCTTTGAGGGCAGAGGAGAAATCTAGGGTCTAATAGACCCCAATTTTTTCAAAAAAAAAAAAGGAGTATAAAAGGGACAGTTTAAAAATAAGATAAGTATGGGGATACCACATGTGTGGGACTTTTTGGGAGCCTAGCCGCGCACGGGACCCCGAAAACCAAGCACCGCCTTTAGTCTTTCTAAAGGGCGTAAATTTTTGATTTCACTCTTCACTGCCTATCACAGTTTCGGAGGCCATGGAATGCCCAGGTGGCAAAAAACCCCCCCAAATGACCCCATTTTGGAAAGTAGACACCCCAAGCTATTTGCTGAGAGGTATAGTGAGTATCTTGCAGACCTCACTTTTTGTCACAAAGTTTTGAAAATTGAAAAAAGAAAAAAAAAAAATTTGTCTTTATTTTTCAAAAACAAATGAGAGCTGCAAAATACTCACCATGCCTCTCAGCAAATAGCTTGGGGTGTCTACTTTCCAAAATGGGGTCATTTGGGGGGGTTTGTGCCACCTGGGCATTCCATGGCCTCCGAAACTGTGATAGGCAGTGAAGAGTGAAATCAAATATTTACACCCTTAGAAATCCTGAAGGTGGTGACTGGTTTTCGGGGCCCCGTACGCGGCTAGGCTCCTAAAAAGTCCCACACATGTGGTATCCCCATACTCAGGAGAAGCAGCTAAATGTATTTTGGGGTGCAATTCCACATATGCCCATGGCCTGTGTGAGCAATATATCATTTAGTGACAACTTTTAGTGACATTTTTTTTACCAAAGACATGTGGCCGAATACATTTTGGCCTAAATGTATGACTAAAATTGAGTTTATTGGATTTTTTTTAGAACAAAAAGTAGAAATTATCATTTTTTTTTCAAAATTTAGGGTCTTTTTCCGTGTATAGCGCAAAAAATAAAAACGGCAGAGGTGATCAAATACCATTAAAAGAAAGCTCTATTTGTGGGAAGAAAAGTACGCAAATTTCGTTTGGGTACAGCATTGCATGACCGCGCAATTAGCAGTTAAAGCGACGCAGTGCCAAATTGTAAAAAGTGCCCTTTTTACAATTTCCGGGGCTGAAGTGGTTAAGGGCCTCAAATCGAGGGTTAAAGTGTAGCACTAAATTGTGTTCATCTTTTCCAAAGTTTATGGAAAACAATTTACAGTCCTTCGGAATGAAGCCCTCCACCTCCACACTGTGACCAGGTTTGATAATGTAGTTATTTAGGACAAGTGTATTCTCTGCCATGCTGCTTCCTTATCAGACAAACTTGTGCTCACTCACCAAAGATTTGACGGTACATGGCCCCATCCATCGTCCCTTTGATGCAGTGAAGTTGTCCTGTCCCCTTAGCAGAAAAGCACCCCCCAAAGCATAAGGTTTCCACCTCCATGTTTGACGGTGGGGATGGTGTTCTTGGGGTCATAGGCAGCATTCCTCCTCCTCCAAACACGGCGAGTTGCGTTGATGCCAAAGAGTTTGATTTTGGTCATATCTGACTACAACACTTTCACCCAGTTCTCCTCTGAAAAATTCAGATGTACATTAGCAAACTTCAGACGGGTCTGTACATGTGCTTTCTTGAGCAGGGGGACCTTGCTGGCGCTGCGGGATTTCAGTCCTTCACGGCGTAGTGTGTTACCAATTGTTTTCTTGGTGACTATGGTCCCAGCTGCCTTGAGATCATTGACCAGATTCTCCCGTGTATTCTGGGCCGATTCCCCACTGTTCTCATGATTATTGAAACTCCGCGAGGTGAGACCTCGCATGGAGCCCCAGTCCGAGGGAGATTGACAGTTATTTTGTGTTTCTTCCATTTGTGAATACTTGCACAGTTATCACCCTCTCACCAAGCTGCTTGGCAATGGTCTTGTAGCCCATTCCAGCCTTGTGTAGGTCTACAATCTTGTCCCTCACATCCTTGGACAGCTCTCAGATTGGAATCTGATCGATTGTTTCTGTGGACAGGTGTCTTTTATATACAGGTAACGAGCTGAGATTAGGAGCACTCTCTTAGAGTGCTCCTAATCTCAGCTCGTTACCTGTATATAAAAATAAAAAAAAAAAAAAACCTGGGAACCAGAAATCTTGCTGATTGATAGGGGATCAAATACTGATTTCACTCATTAAAATGGAAATCAATTTATAACTTTCTTAAATACTGATTTCACTCATTAAAATGGAAATCAATTTATAACTTTCTTAAAATAAGTTTTCCTGGATATTTTTGTTGTTATTCTGTCTCTCGCTGTTAAAATAAACCTACCATTAAAATTATAGACTGATCATTTCTTTGTCAGTGGGCAAACGTACAAAATAGGCAGGGGATCAAATACTTTTTTCCCCTCACTGTAGACTGACTAACCAGCCTGTGTTCTGTATAATGAAGATAAAACACATGGACATGAATATGGTTCCTTTCACATGGGCTTTCTGTCTGTCTGTTTTTCATCCATCTGTTGAGAAATGAATGACAGCAACGCACTCCTATGGGCAAACAGATGTAAACAAATGGTCAGATCTGTTTTTAGGTTTTGTTTTTTTTTTTTTTTATTTAAACGGAACAAAACTCTTACCGGGAGTGGCCCTAAACGAATGATAAAAGGACAAATGGTCAGTTTTTGCATTGGTTGTTAGAAGCCAGCACGGGCTGGCAACCTAACAACCAGTGACTAAAAGATAAAAAAAAAAAAAAAAAAAAAACCACAACAACAAAATGTCAGACTAAATGTAGTTACAAGCAGGGCCGCTGATAGAAATCCTGGGGCCCCGTACAGCCTACCTGACGGGGCCCCTTTCAGCTCCACCCCTGGTCCCTCCTTAAGCCCCACCCCTGGCCCCGCCTTGAAACAAAGTGCAGGTTTGTCTACAAGTGATAGGCATGTGTGTCACTGTCTGCAGCACATTACGACATTGGCGGCACGGGTGGCACTGTCTGCAGCACATTATGGCATTGGCGGCATGGGTGGCACGGTCTTTAGCACATTTCAGCATTGGCGTCACTGTCTCTGCAGGCAGCACATGCGTTATGGGCCCTAATGCATGTGCTACCTTCAGACAGTTCCACCCATGCTGCCAATGCCATATTGTGCTGCAGACAGTGCCACCCATGACGCTAATGCCATAACGCATGTGCTACCTGCTGACAGCGCCACCCATGCCACCAATGCCATATTGTGCTGCAGACAGTGCCACCTATGTTGCCAATGGCATAATGCCATTGGCAGCATGGGTGGCACTGTCTCTTCAGGCAGCACATGCATTATGTCATTAGCGTCATGGGTGGCACTGTCTGCAGCAGAATATGGCATTGGCGGCATGGGTGGCACTGTCTGCAGGCAGCACATGCGTTATGGGCCATAACGCATGTGTTACCTGCAGACAATGCCACCCATGCCACGAATGCCATAATGTATAGATGCTGCTGCAGTAGTAGTAGATCTTGAATCCCCCCCCCCCCCCAAGCAAGCACACACCTGTTTAATTTTTAGCCGGACCCCACGAGGCACTTCTACCCTGATCCTGCTGCTGCCTGGACTGGAATGTCCACAAACGATTCCAATCAGATGTGATGTCGATGATACCAGCTGCTTTTTTTTTTTTTTCTGCCACCGTCGCCGCTCACCACACTGATACTTCTCTCACAGGAGGGAGAAGAATCACTCCGCGGCGCCAGCACTGTAGAGGAAGCGCTGGCTGGGACTTGAGCCAGCATGAGTGGGCTTGGAAGAGGCATTCTTCCGCACCCAAAATATTTGCCCCAAAAACCACTTGTGGTAGAATTAGCCACCAGGCTAGATTTACACATGTCTAGTGCAAATTTCCCCAGAGCTTTTTCTTTTTTTCGTCGCGATTGACAATAGATCTATAAGGGGGACATTGTTTTTTAATAAAGAAATTGCCAAATACGGTCTCTTATTTTTTTTAGGTGAATGAGTAGGGGTACCCCAGACTGATACACATGGGGGAGGGGGGGGGGGGATATGTGCAGTGTTGCCACCACAGCTGCAAAATCCCTAGGCGGAATTGAGGACAAACAGAATATCGAGATAGAGCGCAGCAGGATCAAACAGGTTTTTTGCAAAATACAGAAAACAAATCTCAGTGACCGAGTATAAACAGCATGTAAAAAAGCAATTATTGATAGTTTATTTATGATGTGGGCTGAGGCCCCTTTCACACTTATACGACTTCAAAGTCCCGCGATTTTACCGCGCTTTGGGAGCAGTACTACTTTGTACGACTTTGCCACATTTTTGGCATTAACAAATGAAAACATACAGTAGTTGGTATGAATCATAAGGAGGAACTCCACGCCAAGTTTTAAATAAAAAAACTGGCGTGGGTTCCCCCCCAGTGGCATACCAGGCCCTTAGGTCTGGTATGGATTGTAAGGGGAACCCCCTACGCCGAAAAATCAGCGTGGGGGTCCCCCCAAAATCCATACCAAACCCTTATCGGAGCACGCAGCCCGGCCGGTCAGGAATGGGGGTGGGGGACGAGCAAGCGCCCCCCCTCCTGGACCGTACCAGGCCGCATGCCCTCAACATGGGGAGTGGATGCTTTGGGGCATGGGGGGCGCCCTGCGGCCCCCCCACCCCAAAGTACCTTGTCCCCATGTTGATGAGGACAAGGGCCTCTTCCCGACAACCCTGGCCGTTGGGGTCTGCGGGCGGGGGGCTTATCGGAATCTGGGAGCCCCCTTTAATAAGGGGGCCCCCAGCCCCCCACCCTACGTGAGTGAGTATGGGGTACATGGTACCCATACCCATTCACCTAGGGGAAAAAGCGTCAATAAAAAACACAGTACACAGGTTTTAAAGTAATTTATTAGGCAGCTCCGGGGTCTTCTTCAGACTTCGGGGGTCCTCTCCTGACTTCGGGGGTCTCTCCGGCGTCTTCTCCCGGTGTCCGCATCTTCTGCCGGCTCCACCGCTATCTTCTGCCGCTCTTTTGCCAGCGGTGGTCCGGACTTTTGGATCGTCTTCTTCCCTTCCAGAGATGTTGACACCACGCTCTCTCCAGCTGCAATTGTCTCTGAACGCTCCGCAACGGACTTATATAGGCGGTGACCCCGCCCCCTTATGCCGTCACAGTCCCTGGGCATGCTGGGACTGACGTTTTAGGAGGCGTGGTCACTGGGTGATGACCACGCCCCCTTATGACGGCACAGTCCCAGCATGCCCCGGGACAGTGACCTCATAAGGGGGCGGGGTCACCACCTATATAAGTCCATTGCGGAGCATTCAGAGACCATTCCAGCTGGAGACAGCGTCGTGTCAACATCTCTGGAAGAAAAGAAGAAGGCAGAAGTCCGGACCACCGCTAGCAATCGAGCTGCAGAAGATAGCGGAGGAGCCGGCAGAAGATCAGGACACCGGGAGGAGACGCCGGAGAGACCCCCGAAGTCGGAAGAGGACCCGGAATTCGGACGAAGAAAAAAAGTTTTCCTTTCCCGATCAGCGAGCCAGGCTTGTGCTTACAAAGTCGTACTGAAGTCGTGTCTATATTATTCAGGCACGATTTGCATGCTACGTCAGGGTTTAACATTGAGGTCTATGGAGTACAACTCGCATAGAAGTTGGACCAAAGTAGTGCAGGGACTACTTTCAATGGTATGAATGGTAGTCATTGAAAATCATGGAGAATGACTTGTTATACGATTTTGCAGTCCAAAATCGTGGGACAAGTCGTAGAAGTGTGAAAGGGGCCTTAGTGACACTTTAAACAATATTTACTTACCAAGTAAGTTATACTTTTTAAGGTAACAAAGTTGTTCATTTGTAGATCATTCAGTCTTCCAGGAGTAGCAATGACTATATCCACTCCCTTTGCAACAACATTTATTTGGCCTTTACGGTCACCACCTCCATAAATGCAAATGCTAAAAACAGAAGCAAAAAAATAAATATATAAAAAAATCTTTACATATACCACTGAAGTGACTAACCTAAGGTGATACAGAGTGATGAAATAAATCCTTCTACAAAACTTGTACCCTATTTACCTATAGCCCTCTCTTTTCTAGAGCCATTCAAACTACACACATCAAAGGCCATTTCTGAGTTTCCAGGAGGAAGGGAGCTGAAAAAAAGAAGCATGGCCAAAACCATTTTTGGTCCTACTTCTCCTATGGATCACAGGAGTGCAGTTCATTCTGCACTCCTGTGACCATTTTCAGCCGACAGTGGGCTAAAGCCTGCTGTTGGCTGAGGTAACTTAGCCAGTCCAGGCTCTGTATCAGATTCCAACTTTACAGTCAGTATTCATCTCGAGGCTCCTGCCCACTCCACAGTCAAGAGCTCCAGTAACCGCTGGAAGGGCAGAGCAGAGAGTGGCGACTGACCGTTACTAGCTAGGGGAGAACTAAGCAATCAGAGGCATTTAAATCTCTGTGGTCTCAGTGCAGAGCCTGTGGGGGATTAGATGCAGCATTGGAGAGTATAAAAGTTTATTTTATTTTTATATAAACCTTAACTTTTTTGAAGTCACACACTGCACAGCACTTTGCGGAGTGTAATCTGAGGCCTGAGCGGAGTGAACGGACACACCTCCTCTACAGTCTTGTAGTGAAACATGCACAGCTAAGGCTGTCAATCACCTGCTCTGAGCTGAAGAGGGGGCAGGGTTGTCTCCAGGATTGCCTGGTGTTGAAAATCTACTGTCAGAAATTATTCATGTAGAACACAGAGGAAAGAGAAACCAGACAGGATTCACGCCAAGTGTTCTAGATTAAGACAAAAACACACTAGAGAAGCATATGCTTTGTTCATTTGAGTGGATTTGAGTGGTTATACCGGGATGATGCCTGCAGTATTGCAGAATTGTTTTTTTCAGCCAGCGGTCTGCTTTCTTGTATTCGCAATCCTAGCAGCCAATTAACCACTGGATTACTTTTACAAGCAACGGGAGGGAATGTCCCTCTTCCCGCCGCCTTCCACAGCTCTCCAGCCCTACCAGGGAGCCAAAGAGTGCAGCCGGCTGACCATAGAGCTGATCAGAATACAGAATGGCTCCAAACATCTGTATGGTCCAAGAAACCAGAAGCAATAAGCATTTCATATAAACAAGAAATTGTGCTGTGCTGCTTAACAACTATTCCTTAAATAAAACCAATATCCACTACATAATACACACTTAATAAGGGTGCACCTAAAAGCACTCCACCCTGAATTAAATGTAAAAGTGAACAAATGTGAAAGATCAACTGACAGTCCAACAATAAATGGTGTTAAATCAAAATATACACATGTGCTCCACCCAAAACTGAAATACAATTGGCATACCTTCCCTTGGTTGACCCACATGCTCACTAGGTTTCCACAATCAATATATATATATATACACACACACACACAACACATACAGTATCTCACAAAAGTGAGTACACCCCTCACATTTTTGTAAATATTTTATTATACTCATATGACAACACTGAAGAAATTATACTTTGCTACAGTGTAAAGTGGTGAGTGTACAGCTTGTTGCCGCTGGACAAAAGGGAGTACATCCCTAGGTGAAAATGTCCAAATTGGGCCCAAAGTGTCGATATTTTGTGTGGCCACCACTATTTTCCAGCACTGCCTTAACCCTTTTGGGCATGAAGTTCACCAGAGCTTCACAGGTTGCCACTGGAGCCCTGGATGACGACATCATGGAGCTGGTGGATGTTAGAGACCTTGCGCTCCTCCACCTTCTGTTTGAGGATACCCCACAGATGCGCAATAGGGTTTAGGTCTGGAGAGATGCTTGGCCATATATGGAACCATTAGTGACTGTAGGCTCTCTCAGTCTCTGCCCATTTGTCACTGCTTCTGGCCTTTGTTTTGCATTTTTGCCAACACACCATTTACCACCAGACCACTATGATTACTGTAGAGATTTCTTGATCTGCCTCTTCTGACAGTTAAATACATAGTGGTTCCTTCAGGGCTGCAAAGGGCCTGTTCCTTGTGGCAGAAGCAGGTTGACTGGTGTTGGTGTTGAGGGCTGGAGAGATTACACTCATTATGCCCATAATGTGCACTCTTTTAGGATATAGCATATACCTACCTGCCCTCACCTTTTAGTTAAAGTTGCTGGTCTCTAGGAAGGCTGATTGCTACTGGTTCACAGATGAGCTGAAAGCCTGGAGTCATGTCTGGGAGTATTTGCCATCAGTAGTAACCACTACAAAACCACATATCTCTCTGTGGGGGTACCCCAAATAACACTAGCAATTACACGTTGCTAACAGGGTCCTCCCTGCTGCTTGTATATTGATCCTTTGGACGGAGCCACCCTGGTCTGCCTGGCTACCCTGGTCAATCTACCCCCACATTGTCGATCATATCAGGGCGTCAATACGATTGTGCGCCTGGTTTATTTACAAGCTGTTTCACAGCTTGCCGTTGGTAAGCATTTAATTTACCTGGTGGTGGACTTTTTCGCGTGGTGTCACTGGAAGGATCTATTAAGCTTCATTGCACTTTATTGGATATTATTCAAAATTTAAATTTGGACTTTATTATTTCACTGATGTGACTTTTCATATTGCTTTATTTTCGCATGGGTTGTGTTTAGTGTTTTTTCTTTTGATATTTATGTGGATCCCTCAGAGATCTATTCATATTGTAATACACTTGTTTGCAGCGCGGTTCTTATTTAACTACTATTTTCCAGCACTGCCTTAACCCTTTTGGGCACGAAATTCACCAGAGATTCACAGGTTGCCACTGGAGCCCTGATGACGACATCACCGAGCTGGTCGATGTTAGAGACCTTGGGCTCCTCCACCTTCTGTTTGAGAATACCCCACAGATGCTCAATAGGGTTTAGGTCTGGAGAGATGCTTGGCCAGTCCATCACCTTTACCCTCAGCTTCTTTAGCAAGGCAGTGGTCAACTTGGAGGGGTGTTTGGGGTCATGTTGGAATACTGCCCTGCAGTCCAGTCTCCAAAGGGAGGGGGATCATGCTTTGCTTCAGTATGTCGCAGTACATGTTGGCATTCATGGTTCCCTCAATAAGCTGTAGCTCCCCAGTTCCGGCAGCACTCATGCAGCCCCAGACCATGACACTTCCACCACCATGCTTGACTGTGGGCAAGACATTTGTCTTTTTTACTCCTCGCCTGGTTGCAGGCACACACGCTTGACACCATCTGAACCAAATAAGTTTATCTTCGTCTTATCAGACCACAGGGCATGGTTCTAGTAATCCATGTCCTTAGTCTGCTTGTCTTCAGCAAACTGTTTGCAAGCTTTCTTGGGCATCATCTTTAGAAGAGGCTTCCTTCTGGGACAACAGCCATGCAGACCAATTTGAAGCAGTGTGCAGCTTATGGTCTGAGCACTGACAGGCTGCCCCCCCCCCCCCCCAACCCTTCAACCTCTACAGCAATGCTGGCAGCACTCATACGTCTATTTCCCAAAGACAACCTCTGGATATGACGCTGAGCATATGCACTCAACTTCTTTGGTCGACCATGGTGAGGCCTGTTCGGAGTGGAACCTGTCCTGTTGAACTGCTGTATGGTCTTGGCAACCGTGCTGCAGCAGAGTTTCAGGGTCCTGGCAATCTTCTAATAGCCTAGGCCATCATTATGTAGAGGAACAATTCTTTTTTTTCAGATCCTCAGAGTTCTTTGCCATGAGGTGCCATGTTAAACTTCCAGTGACCAGTATGAGAGTGCAAGTGATAACACCAAATTTTACACACCTGCCCCTTATTCACACCTGAGACCTTGTAACACCAAGGATTCACACGACACCGCGGAGGGGAAATTGCAAATTGGGCCCAATTTGGACATTCACTTAGGGGTGTACTCACTTTTGTCGCCAGCGGTTTAGACATTAATGGCTGCACATTGAGGTATTTTGAGGGGACAGCAAATTTGCACTGTTATACGATCTGTACACTCACTACTTTACATTGTAGCAAAGTGCCATTTCTAGCAGTTTTGTCACATGAAAAGATAAAATATTTACAAAAATGTGAGGGATGATACACACACACACTCTGTCTCTCTCTATAATAGATTATATATACAAACACACACCATACACATATATATACACATACACATATATACATATATATACACATACACATTATATATATATATATATATATATATATATATATATTATATACACACATATACATATATATATATATATATATATATATATATATATATATATATATATATATATATATATATATACACACATATATACACACACATACACACACACACACACACATATACATACACACATACATACACAGTTGTGCTCAAAAGTTTGCATACCCTGGCGGGAATTGTGAAATTTTGGCATTAATATTTAAAATATGACTGATCATGGCAAAAAAAAAAAAAACTGTCTTTTTTGGAGGATAGCAATCACATGAAACCATTTATTATAACATAGTTTTTTGGATCCTATTTAAGTCATAGCAGAAATCACCCAAATGGCCCTGATAAAAACTTTACATACCCTGGAATGTTTGGCCTTGGTACAGACACAGAAGGTGGCGTGCACACAGGTTAAAGTGGCAATTAAAAGGTTAATTTCCCACATTTGTGGCTTTTTAAATCACAATTGGTGTCTGTTTATAAATAGTCAATGAGTTTGTTAGCTCTCACATGGATGCACTAAGCAGGCTAGACACTGAGCCATGAGGAGATAGAAAAGAACAGTCAAAAGACCATGCACACCCCTTAGGTGGAAACAGACACAACCACCTACTGTGAGTATGTGGCTTAGGAAAGTGGAGGAGGTGAACAGGATGGAAGACCCAGTATGGACAGCCAGGAAAAAAAGAGAAATATATTTGGAAATTTGGACACCATGGAATTGCTATATTTCTTCAGAGGAAGGAAAAAAGAAAATTGATACAACTTAGAGAGGGGGGGGGGGGGGGGGTGAGGAAGAGATGAAAATGGGAACTTGGGGTTTTCTTTTTTTTTGTTTGTTTTTTTTGTGAGGGGGAAGCAAGGAGAGGAATGAAAATGAACTACAAATAATGGTTGAAGTTGAAATACTAGAAGGTAGTAGCCACATATCGGCCAGATCTTGGTATAGTGTTGTCCCAGGACCGGGCAAAAATAACAGCACTGGAGGTGGACTTTAGAGGGGAAAATTTCCCCATTTAATCTCCTGTTCTGTTTTCTTGTGTTTTTTTTCCTCCCCCTCCTACTTAGTGTTTTTTAGCTTCACTGGATATTATAGGAAAGATCAGGTATAAAGGGAATCAAATGTATTGATTTTTTGTATTTTGTGCTGTATATACACAGGAATGGAATGTTAAGCTATGGAAAGATTGTTCATTTAAGTTTTTTTGTCCTTGTTTAAAAAAAAGAAAAAGAAAAAGAAAGACATAAAAAAAAAAAAAAAAAAAGACCTGCGTAGCAAGGTAATGAAACTTTACAAAGATGGAAAAGGATATAAAAAGATATCCAAAGCCTTGAATATGCCAATCAGTACTGTTTAATCACTTAAGTGGAAAATTAGGGGCTCTTTTGATACCAAGCCAAGGTCAGGTAGACCCAGAACGATTTTAGCCACAACTGCCACAGGAACTGTTCGGGATACAAAGAAAAGCCCACAGGTAACCTCAGAAGAAATACAGGCTGCTCTGGAAAAAGATGGTGTGGTTGTTTTTAAGGAGCACAATACGATGATACTTGAACAAAAAAAGAGCTGCATGGTCAAGTTGCCAGAAAGAAGCCTTTACTGTACAAGTTCCACAAAAAAAGCCTGGTTACAATATGCCCAACACCACCTTCACATGCATCATTGGCTTTTGTGTGGCACTGGCGCGGTAAAGGCTTCCTTCTGGCAGCTCAACCATGCAGCTCTTTTTTGTTCAAGTATCGTTGAATTGTGCTCCTTAACCTCCCTGGCGGTTTTCCCGAGTGTGGCTCGGGGTTAAAATTCAGCACCATTAGCGGTAACCCCGAGCCACACTCGGGATTGCATCGCAGGATCCTGGTGCCTCCTTACTTACCTTGTCCCCGGGATCCTGCGATGTCCCCCGCAGTGTCTGTGGGCTGTGTCCTGTTCCGAAGCCTCTCTGTGCCAGGCTCCGTTCCCTGCGAGCGTCGCGACGCACGGGGGCGGAGCCTGGCGGCAAATTCAAAAAATGTAAAAAGCATAACACATACAATACTGCAATCTTACAGATTACAGTACTCTATGAAATCATTTCACATCCCATTTGTCCCCAGTGCTCTGGCCCATGCCCTGCATGCAGTTTTATATTGCATATACTGTTCTTTCTGCCTGGAAACTGGAGATTGTCCATAGCAACGAAAAAGTGTCCCTTTACGTCAAAAATGGCTTTAGACCAGCTAGAAAACAGCGATAGTAAATTAGAACACTTGCAGAATTGAGCGATAGTGAATCGTGTGGAAATTTATTTTATTACTATTTATTTTTATTTTTTTTAATTATTATTTTTTTTTTATTATATTATAATTTATGTTTTTGTGTTTCAAACGTTCATACCCGGGATATCTACTAGACTCTTGTTTGGACAGATTTAAGTGTGTTATTGTTAATAATTACAGACCTACAATATAAAACGCCAAATTTCCATGCAAAATAATTGTACCGCTTTCAGCACCTAAAATCAGAAAGAATCATACCGCCAGGGAGGTTAAAAACAACCACGCTGTCTTTTTGGAGAGCAGCCTGCATTTCTCCTGCGGTTACCTGTGGGTTTTTCTCTGGCTGGGCCATTCAAGATTAGTCACGGAGTTGTTGTGAAACAACTCCTTCGTTATTTTAGCTGTGTGCTTAGGGTCATTGTCTTGTTGGAAGGTAAACCTTCGGCCCAGTCTGAGGTCCTAAGCACTCTGGAGAAGGTTTTCGTCCAGGATATCCCTGTACTTGGCCGCATTCATCTTTCCCTTGATTGCAACCAGTCGTCCTATCCCTGCAGCTGAAAACACCCCCACAGCATGATGCTGCCACCACCATGCTTCTCTGTTGGGACTGTATTGGACAGGTGATGAGCAGTGCCTGGTTTTCTCCACACATACCGCTTAGAATTAAGGCCAAAAAGTTCTAGCTTGGTCTCATCAGACCAGAGAATCTTGTTTCTCACCATCTTGGAGTCCTTCAGGTGTTTTTTTTAGCAAACTCCATGCAGGCTTTCATGTGCCTTGCACTGAGGAGAGGCTTCCGTCGGGCCACTCTGCCATAAAGCCCCGACTGGTGGAGGGCTGCGGTGATGGTTAACTTTCTACAACTTTCTCCCATATACGACTGCATCTCTGGAGCTCAGCCACTGAGTGGGTTCTTTACCTCTCTCACCAAGGCTCTTCTCCCACGATAGCCAAGTTTGGCCGGGCGGCCAGCTCTAGGAGAGGTTCTGGTCGTCCCAAACATCTTCCATTTAATGATTATGGAGGCCACTGTAATCTTAGGAACCTTAAGTGCAGCAGAATTTTTTTTTGTAACCTTGGCCAGATCTGTGCCTTGCCACAATTCTGTCTCTGAGCTCTTCAGGCAGTTCCTTTGACCTCACGATTCACATTTGCTCTGACATGCACTGTGAGCTGTAAGGTCTTTTATAGACAGGTGTGTGGCTTTCCTAATCAAGTCCAATCAGTATAATCAAAACACAGCTAGTCTCAAATGAAGGTGTAGAACCATCTCAAGGATGATCAGATGAAATGGACAGCACCTGAGTTAAATATATGAGTGTCACAGCAAAGGGTCTGAATACTTAGGACCATGTGGCTAGAATATAACAAAGTGAAACATTTAAAGGGGTTTTAGTTATTTATTAATTTAGGGGGCTTATTTTAGTGTTCATACATGAAAACTTAATTTCAAATATTACTCCATCACATTTGTAACTGCACCCAAAAATGAAAAAAGCCACTACCAACAGAACACTTACTTATAAGTCCCCCAAATGTCCACTGTTCGCGATTATAAAACCTTCCACTTCCACTGATCTTTTAAACAGTGGTATCAGTGCTTCGCCATCAATTAAAAGTCCTCTACCATCAGCAGGAGTGCTTGCTCACCTTGGTTGTTGACCCACATATGTATACAGGTCCAAAAATTGCACTTATTAAAGCAGAGCTCCACCCACAAGGGGTAGCTCCACTTATCTGCCACCCCCCCACCACATTTGGCACCTTTCGGGAGGGAGCAGGTACCTGGTTTTGACAGGTACCCGCTCCCACTTCGAGATGAGCAAGCTGCAGCGAACTTAGCCGGAGGTTCGGCCCCCTCCTCCCTCTCCCACCGTCGGCCATTTACAAAGTGCAGCGCGCTTCACGCATGCACAGTGGGGGTCCGGCTGTGAAGCCGCAAGGCTTCACTGCTGGTTTCAAACAGAAGCAACAGTGCTACTACCCATACAATATACTGATTAAGGCCTCTTTCACACGAGGGATCCGTATGTCCGTTTTTCACCCTTCCGTTTTCGGATGAAAAACGGACATACATTCATCCCTATGGAGCGTCGGATGTCAGCGGTGACATGTCCGCTGACATCCGACCCGCTCCGATCCGAAAAATGTAACGGAGGAAAAACCTACTTTTCCATCCGTTTCTGGATCGGATCGGATGACGACGGACACTACGGACCGTCATCATCCGATCCCCCCATAGGGGAGAGCGGCGCTCTGACAGGTCCGTCGCTGCACAGCGTGCAGCGATGCACCTGTCACCTTCCTGCTCAGCGGGGATCGGCGGAGCTATCCCCGCTGAGCAAGCGGATGTTCACGGGGCGGATCATGACTGATCCGCCCCGTGTGAAAGAGCCCAAAGAGCTCCTGGGTGCCCAATCCACAGCAGTTTCACTGAGTGCATATATAGAAAGATGATCCGCACACCAATGGTTGCTCTTAAAATAATCTTCGTCTTTATTCAGAAATCACAGTCCACAACCGCAGATAAAAATCACGTTTCAGCCTATGAGGCCTTAGTCATAACTACATTTAGAAACAGAACTTTGAAATACATAGTGGCTCTAGATATCACAGGCTCCACCCCATTATTGTCCTAATTGATTGTAGGCAATTGAAAACAAGCAAAGTCAATTACAGTACATACTAGGGAATCCCTTGTGTGTGCCACTAAATGTTCACATAAATGATAAACGTAAAGAAAAATCTAAATACATAAACACAAATGGATAAAACAATAATGAAAGTAATTAAAAGAATTTTGGAGACCAGGAGAGAAAAAAAAAAAAAGATACTGGAGAGAGACCAATAACTGCCAGTTTCCCTTAGCCAAGATGGCGGCGGCGGCAGCACCTGAGAGCCGACTGAAAAACTGGCTTGGGGGAAGACACCCCTGAATTCTTGGACACCTAAGTGTCCGAATATTAAAAGTCAGCAGCTACAGTATATGTAGCTGCTGACTTAATTTTTTCTGAAGGCGTCTGGAGCTCTGCTTTAAGAGATGATCCTCTGTTAGACCTCACTTCCCAGGGATGGGACTTCTAAACAGGTCTGCTTTACAACACAACGTTTAAAAGTGTACAGCACCTCTATGAAACTCACTAGCAGTCTCTCTTGGCCTCTCTAGCAGTCTTTCAGGCCTCTCCGAGCCTTCTCTTATTGCGAGCTCCACAGGCCTCTCAAAGCAGTTTCTTCTGGTAGCAAGCTTTGGCTTGCCAAGAACTTTCTGGCTTCTTTCTCCAAACAAAAAAAAGCTCATGAAGGAATAAACCAGACAGATCCTGTGTGTTCAGTTTACAAACACACAGAGGTCTGTGCTGTGATTGGCCACAGCCATTAGCTGTAACCGGCTGATGAACTTGTGCTGTACCCAATCACAACACAGGTCAGCAGAGGGCGCGTGCATGCGCACTGCTAAACCCGGAACTAAGTTGTAATGTACAGGTAAATTGCCTAACCTGCAGTTGCTGCCTGCATTAAATGTACTGTGGGCGGCAAGTGGTTAATGGTGACTAGCAGAGAAAAAAATATTCAGTATCAGGTCCATTAGGAAGACACAAGGCCATTCAATGAAGTTGGAGCAGAAGCTATTTAACCTTAAACTGTGTAGGTTTTTTTCTTTTACTGTGAAGGCGAAACTTCCTTCCACAAAATCGGTGGTTGCAGCAGGAAATGTGGATCATTTAAAAAAAAACGTTTAGATGGGCATCTTATGGAACACAATATACAGCGATATAGGAAATGGTAAAGACAAAAGGAATTGCATACACCCACACAGGTTGAACTGAAAGGGTGGGGGTCTTTATTTGACCTAACAAACTATGTAACTATGTAGATGAACAAGATACCTTTTTCCACATACCTATCTCTTTCTCACATTTCCACTCTGCTGTAGGAGACCAAACGTTC
This sequence comes from Lithobates septentrionalis, assembly GCA_037952835.1. Taxonomy (NCBI): domain Eukaryota; kingdom Metazoa; phylum Chordata; class Amphibia; order Anura; family Ranidae; genus Lithobates; species Lithobates septentrionalis. The sequence goes on along the minus strand of JBBDGP010000610.1, from coordinate 2,410,502 downwards.
CAATTTGTAACACTACCTTTCAGGTTCTCATCTGCACCCTTAGTGTTGAGAAAAGTGCTTCCCTTGCTTCTTTTCCTGGCCCAAGACATTCACGTCACAGGATACTCGGATAACTTTTTACTGAAGAACTTTTTCGGCATGACATGGGTTAGTCGACGTCCAAAAAAGGACAGTTCCGTTTTTTCAAACTTTCGATTCGATGATCAGCTTTCCAAAATCTTTCCTCCAGACTTGACTCAGTCTGAAGTTCTTGGGGCTAATCTTGGACACAGTCTAAGCCAGAATTTTTCTTCCCCAAGAGAACGTTATGTCCCCAATGTCCCACAAGAGGACCCTCAGATCCAAACAGCACCCCTCAATCTGCTTTTGCATGAAGATTTCAGACCTCATGGCTTTTTTTGAGGCAATTCATTTTGCCCAGTTTCACTCACTGGGTTGTTCAGTACTCCTATCCAGACAAAGCTCTTCATAGCATGGTGGAACGCCAATTCTGCCCTATAATGGGGCAAGTCGTTTCTTCACATACCCTGGAAGATGGTGACAGCAGATGCAAGACTTACAGACTGGGACAGAGTTTACAACTCCATACCTGTCTAGGGAACCTTGTCCCCAGAAGAGAAAACGATCTCCCAACTTTCTGGAGCAGTGACCTATTAGATTGACTCTAAAACACTGGATGGTTGGGAGCCCCTGCAGGGCCACCTAGCCAGGGTGCAGTTGGACAATGCCACAGCACTGGGCTACATAAACCATCAGGGGGCACCAGAAGTAAGGCTGCCAGAAACAAGCCTATTCCCCTGGGCATGAACTCACATTCCAGCTGGCTTTGCTGTCCACATCCCTGGAGTGCACAATTGGCCGAAGGCCCCATGTCCAATTCTGCTTCTCAGTTGCTGGCTTTTTGACAAGTTTTTATCCCCCTTCCTCGCAGTCTTCAGGGACACATCACAGGTCCCAGAAGACTGCGGGACTATTCACAATGTGCAGCACAGCTCACGCATACGCAGTGGCCAGCTGGCTGTGAAGCTGCAAGCTGTCACAGCTAGGTGCTAACAGTTAAGATGCCGGGGGCCGAAGGCAGTCCCCAGCACCCCCTCGGGTGAGCACAGCGCTGGATCCTGGGACAGGTGAGTATCCGTTTATTAAAAGGTCAGCAGCTACAGTTTTTGTAGCTGTTGACTTTCAATTTTCAGTAATATGACTGGAGAACTGCTTTAAAGGGTATGTTCACCTTTATGAAAAGAAAAAAAATAAATGCACATATTTCTGCAGGAGTAACATTCCAAAGGTGAACTTATCCTTTAAGTTCAGGGCTTGCGAAGAAAGGAGGTTGGGGCATTGGGAGAGCGATAAGACCCCGTTCACTGGGTAGACATTGTAGTCGGAGTATGAGATTTGGGCTTCTTGTGCGGCAGGATTGACTTTCCTCCAGTGACTTCCTTGATGTTTGTGGAATCCTTTCATAAATTCAAGAGTCCACCATCAAAAGGCATATGTAGAAGATGCTTCTTACAAGCATGTTCAGCGCTCAAGGTTTTAGGCACAAAATCCCACACATTCGTACAGAGATAAGGGACATTTTAGAGACTTGGCAAATTAAATTCTCTAGTGCAGCAACACAAAACAAAAAGGCGTAGATTTAAAGCTGTAATTGTCCTAAAGCTAACCATTCACTTTTTTCATTCAGCATTTGTTCCCTTTCAAAATGTTTTTATTTAGCATATCAGAAATTAAACATACGGGGGGGCGTGTCCGGATGTGAGCGGAGACAGACAGAGAGGCACTCCAGGAATCCTGATCTAAATCCTTAGCCATCCGAGCACTAAAATGCCTAAATCCAGCTAATTTACCTGCCAGCCTGTCCCTCTACTTACCCCGCTGCCGCCTGTGTCTGTATTGGGCAGGATCCGTCCATGACTGGCCAGAGAGACACAGATCCCGCACATCCGCAGCCACCGCCATCTTTCCGGCCTACATCCGGATGGAGGGAGCTGTGGCTGGCCTGGAGGTGCGGTAAGGGACTCCCCCTGTCATCCAGCCTGCCCTCTAGTGTACCTGGTGGGGTCCGGTGATCCACAGGGCCGCCGAAATCGCCTGTCGTGGCCTTGTGCGGCCTAGAGAAGCCTCCCACCCACCGCATTTTCCTATGCTGCCGGCCCGCGAAGGAGCACCGTGGCCGGCCTGAAATACAGGGCGCGGACCCTGCGGCCCTCTGCTACCCCACCATCCTGCCAAGACCAGATAAGTGCCAGGTGGAGTCAGCCTGTGGGGGCTGGAGGCAGAGTCCAGGGGCCCTGCAACATTCACATTCTCCTGCTTCCATCCTGGCTCTCTGGAGGTAGCCCTGTTACCCCATCATACTGCCAAGAACTGTTCAATGCTAGGTGGAGACTGCCTGTGAGGGCTGGCCGCAGTGTCCAGAATCATCCACATCCTCCTGCTTCCAGCCCAGCTCTCTGTTCTGAACCCCTGCAACGAGTGGCATCCTAGCTAATGGACAGCAGCAGTGTGATCGGGGGCACCCCCTGATTCCTTAGATGCCATCCAAAAGGCGATCGACAAAGAAACAGCCGCCTCCCAAAGACACAGTTCTCCGGCAGCGACACACGCGGTGGCCATCGCACCCTGTGTAGAGCGTACCGCGGCCAAACAGCCCTGCAGCTTCTAAGGGACATGGAGCAGAACGAAAGAGACCCGCAGCAGCCCTCTGGCATGCAGCAATCAGCAGCTACTGCCTCCACTGCAACCATCCTGGTGGTCATTGAGGAGAGCAAAACCATGGTCATGGGAAGGATAGATACACTGGCCATGGAGTGTGGCTTTATACACCAGGACATGGACAAGTTTAGAGGGCGTGTCACTGCTGCTGAGAATCGCTTTTCGGATATCGAGGATACTGCGGTTACCACCTCCCAGAATGTCGCTGACCTGCAACGCACAGTTAAAACCCTGATGGCGCGGTCTTGAAGATGGCGAAAATAGACTGCGCCGCAATAATGTGCACGTGGTGGCCCTTCCTGAGGGCGCGGAGGGCTCCCATCCAGCTTGCTTTGACATTTTTTTTAAAGAAATCCTCAATTTACAGCAAGTCTCCTCAGCATACACTGTGGAGCGCGCTCATAGGGTCCCCACTGGCCAGAGACTGCAAGGTACCTTGCCCAGACCATTCCTGGTGAGGTTTCTAAATTACCGGGATACAGATCTTATCCTTGCTGAAGCCTGGAACAAAACCACAGCTCCGGTTTAATAATACCACCCTGCATTTTTTCCCGGATTTTTCCCCGGAGCTGCAGAGGCGCCGTCGCATGTTCGTGGAGGTTCGGAAGAGGCTCCGGGAAAAGGGACTCATAGTATGCTGTACCCAAGCAAGCTCCGTGTTGAACACCGGGGCTCTGAAATTCTTTGAGCTCCCCACGGATGTCTCAGATTGGCTGGATACCTTGGATTGAAGTGAATCATAATTTAATTGTTACGTTCTGTTTGGGTTGGGTTGCTGGAGACAAGGCCCTTTTTGGTTTATTTTTTGCTTTTTACCACAATCCGGTGCAGTGAAGGCCGATTGTACACTGGCGGGCGCATATGCTTTGACTATAATCCTATCCCAGGTTATCCTTCCCAGTAGGTTTAATGGCGGTGTGCCTTGCCAGGGGATGCATATGTACAGACCTTGTTTTTTCTGCACAAAAAACATTCCCTTCAAGATGTTGCAGCATATGTATAGCTGCTTGGTGCTTCATGGCTACAATATGCATGGAGCCGAATGCTCTCTCTGCAAAGAGTATTCACAGAAGGCGCGTAGTGCCAGTACTCACCCTGTTGACATTTTTGTTCCTTCCTAAGGGACATATGGAATAACTCTAAGACAATATTCCATTTTTATTTTTTTTTTGGTTTTGGGGATCAAGTCTGCAGGCTGATGCAGGATTTGTGTTAGGTTTTTTTTCTGTTTTCTCCCCCATTTTTTTAAGCTGGCAAGACAGGAAATTTGTTCTGGAGTGAAGTTTTTGTTCATGTTTTTTCTTATGTTCTTTTTTTTGTATCTACTCCACCTTTTTGGTGGTCGTGTGTTTGTGGCGTCACCCTCGGTACTGCATTGTTGGCAGACCGGGGACACTCAGAAACAGGCTCCACCAAAACGTAATGTTTGCAGGTGGGTAAATGTTTTTCTTCAGCATACTGCATGGCTCTGTGTGCCTCTGGACTTCACCTGTGCCCCTAGGCCTCCATCTTGTGGCAAATTTCTGAATTACAGTCATCTCCTTGAATATCAGGGGTTTTAATTTAAAATACAAGAGAGCTTTGGTGCTGAAATTTTTACTGTCCCAACATCCTCACAATGTTTTACTAGGCAAAAAAATTCTGGCCATGAAACTTCCCTGGATTCCCGGATGGCACGTATGGCACAGAGCCATACATGCCACATATTTGTCTTATGCTAGAGGTGTGTCTATCTTGTTGCATAAGTCCTTACTTTGCTCCATAGAAACGGTGATTACAGATCCTGGGGGCAGATCCTTAGTAGTAATAATTTAGGTTTATTCCCGCAGAGTGGCCCTGGTTAATGTATATATTTCCCCTCCTTTTACCGGGAATATCCTGTACGTGGTGTTGGAGAAAATGGCATCTCATGCTCCATTCCAGTTACTGGTGGCTGGAGATTTCAAAAATATCCAGAACTATACATTGGACACGTCCAATCCACACAGGGCTCCAAACCACAACTTGTCGCATTGGGCGGAAGCTGCGGGTCTCACAGAGATCTGGCGATGGAAGCATCCCACGGAAGGATGCTACTCATTTGTCCTCGGTACATGCTTGGTCCTCCAGAATAGACCTGGCGTTCGCCAATGGGACACTATTGCCGCTTTTGGCTGAGGCGTCCCATCTTCCGGGGGGGCATATCGGATCACACCCCACTTCAGATTACCTTGCAATTAGGCTCCCAGAGCTCAAGGAGAGTTTGGCGTTTGTCTCCTAGATGGATTGGGGAACCCATTGTGGAGGAGATGCTGAAACTGCACATTGATACATTTTGGCAGATTAACAAAGGATCAGCTACGGTACACACCGAGTGGGAGGCCTTCACTTGGGGGGTATACATATCAGCCATAAAAGCACTGAGAACAGAGCAGAATAGTGGGGGAAAAAAACTCCAGGACAAGGAACAAGAGTGCGCTAAGGCACATGCTGATTCACCTTCTCCCGACACGTTGACTCAGTTGCAGTTCGCAAGGAGGAATTTGTCTCTCCATTATCAGGATATGACTACTTGTCAGCTGCAAGAGTGCAGCGAGAGCTTTTGAAAAAGGAGATAAAAATGGAAAACTGTTAGCTCTCCTGACGGCAGGGGACACGTCCCCAACAGTAGTTCCCTGCATACTGTCTCCATCTGGACAACTATTGAGAAACGGGGAGGACATACTACAGGAGTTTGTATCCTTCTATAAGTCTCTGTACTCCCCTATAGATTCCTATGACACTGGTGACCTTAGGGACACATTAGGGACCCTACAGTTGCCCGAGCTTCTGGAGGAAGTAGTATCCGCAATAGGGTCATTTCCTAGTGGTAAGGCTCCCAAACACAACGGTCTGCCAATTGAGTGGTACAGCCATTACTCAGAGACCCTGGCACCCAGACTGATGCAATTACACACAGACTGTTTTCAGAAGGGAAGCCTCCCCCTCTCCTTTTATGAAGCTCATATTGTATTATTGGCTAAGCCAGATAAAGACCCACTGCAGTGTTCGTCATATAGGCTCATCTCTTATGTTGGTCCTGCAGCAGGTTATTTCCCCGGACCAAACAGGTTTTATGCCCAAAAAGGCAACGGATATTAATTTGCGCAGGGTTTTCACCCACACTCAGTTGGGCCCAGATATTTCTAGCGGTGGAATACTGGTCTTTCTTGATCTGATCTGGAAAAGGCCTTTGATTCTGTGGATTGGGATTACATGAGGGTGGTACTGGAGGTATTAGGTTTTGGTCCTCAGTTCCGGAAGTCGATCGACATTCTATATCATTGCCCCACAGCAGCCATAAAGTTAAACAATGTTATCCAAATTTTTTCCAATATATAGGGGCACTCGCCAAGGATGCCCTTTATCCCCGGGTTCTTTCTCTATCATGATCGAACCCTTGGCAGCGGCCTTGCGAGCCTCTGAGGAGGTACAAGGGATAACGGTGGGTAGCTTGACCGAAAAAAATGGCACTGTATGCGGATGATATGGTTCTTTTTTTGCGAGACTCCAAGAATTCCCTGTTGGCAGCTTTAGACATCCTTAATTCCTTTGCTCACTTTTCGGGTCTGAAAGTCAACTGGGGAAAATCCCCGATTCTCACTCAGGATGCCATCCCCCAGATGTGAGATTCCCGCAGATTGTCCCTTGCAGAGGGTAGAGGTGATCAAATATCTGGGGTTACATATCTCCCACTCCGTATCAGACTTTATTGCTTTGAATGTCGATCCACTTTTGACTAAACTAAAATCCAGACTACAGGCATGGCAGAATCTACCTCTGACACTCGTAGGTAGGGTGAACTTAGTTAAAATGAAATTTTTACCTCTGTTTCTATATATATTTCGGAATTTCCCTGTTTGGATACTGAGATATATATTCAAAAGAATAGATCAGCTCATAACAACTTACCTTCAGCAGGGACGACACCCCCGAATTATACTCCGGGTGTTAAAACTGCTGTGGAAACAAGGGGGATTGGCGGTCCCAGACCTTCACAGATATTTCTTAGCGGGTCAGCTAGTATTCATACATAGGTGGTTTACTATACCCTAGGATGACACTGCCAATACACTAGAGGCGGCTGTTGTTGGTTCGTATGAGGCACTGACACATCTCCCATATCGGGGTGTCGGAGCTCCGCATAGACTCATGATATCCATGCGTGCAACCAGTAGGGCTTGGGTAGCAGTGACTAAGATGGGTAGCGCTTCTGAGATTTCTCCTCACACACCACTTTGGAAGAATCCTAAATTAACACACTTCTAAGAGCACCCTGATCCAATCATCTGGACTAAATTTGGTATTAAGACGCTGAAAGACATAGTGGGTGGTGGGAAGCTTCTACAGTTTGACGCCCTGAAAACTAAGATTAATCTTCCCAACACTCACTTGTTCCGTTATCTTCTGCTCAGACATGCATACAATGCCCAATTTGGAGATATTGGTATTACCCTGAAAATGAGTGATGTTGAATCTTTGCTGAGGGAGGACACTTTGGACAAGGCCTTGTCTACAATATATAAACAACCGTTCGGTGAGGGAGGAGATCTCCTTGCAAAGTGTAGGGCAGTGTGGAGTGAGGCGTTCCCCCAGATGGATGGGGGATGACTGGAACGATGTATTCGACATTAATTTTACTAGATTGGTCTCTGCTAGAGACCAACTCATTCAATTTAAAATTCCTGCATCGCATATATCTTACTCCAGCTAGATTGGCTAAGATGTTCCCTACCCGGTCACCTGATTGCTGGTGGTGCAGTTCCCTCGCTGCCGATTTCATGCATATCTGTTGGGATTGCTCGAACATTCAAGTATTTTGGAAGGGGGTCACAGAATGTATAGCAGAAGTAACAGCCAATCCTATACAGCCCACAATAGAGGGGTGCCTTTTGGGACTGGTGGACAATCTAGCCCCAAAAAGAGTGACTCGTAACACGCAGTTTGGCGGCCTCTTCCCAGCCCTCGAAATCCCGCTCCCTGTGGATATAATTATGGGTAGGGACTCCAAAAAATTGATTTCCCAACTTTATACCTACCTTATGAGACCCGCTGCCGATGCTGTTGCTCACCAGTTAAAGCTGCGCTGGGAGTCGGACCTGGGCAGCCTCACGGATGAGGACTGGGAGGAGGCCCTTGCCAATTGCAAAGCAGCCTCTCCTAAACTTTCCGATCGCCTCTCTCATTTATATATGCTCCATAAATCATACCTAACCCCACGCCGCATATCCAAATACAGACACGATCACGATCCAAACTGCCCGAACTGACGACATAGCACAGCCTCCTTTTTTCACCTAATGTGGACCTGTCCCTCCATGCATGGGTTTTGGACTCAAGTGGTAAAGTTCCTACACGATCGCATGGGATCTCCAATAACCCTATGTCCCCGCCAATGTCTGTTAGGACTCCTTTCGCTCTCTGAAAGCGAAAAATACTTAAACATTTTTCTACAAGAAACATTATTCCTTGCCAGACTACAGATTGCCAAAACATGGCTAAGGGGGGCTCCCCCTACCTTACAACAGTGGATCAGAGCAGTCAATATCACTCTACCGTATAAAAAGTTAATATATGTACACAGGGGCTGCCCAAACAAATTTTACAAAATCTGGGACAGATGGCTTGAAGACACCTCAACTAACGTATAAGCTGATCGGGCTACTCCCACCTACTTCTCCTCTGGGCCCCTCATTACTGGACCTCTCCTACTCGATAGCTAGCTATACTAGTCTGTGTAATTCTGTCGCCTCACAATACTAACCATACTGTCTAAGCATAATGAAAGTACTCTGTCATTTCTAATGTTTTGTATGCAATACATGTCAATTGAACTGATCCGTAACTGTAGTGCCAGTTGCACTAAACAAATCCGTGTTTTACTGTATCCTTCCTTTTATGCTCAATAAAAGTTATTTTTGATTAAAAAAAAAAAAAAAAAAAAAAGAGTGACTCGTACTTTGCTGACGATCCTAATCTATTACGCTAGGAAAATGATAGTGTTATCATGGAAAAAGCCTAATCCTCCATCTGTGTCAGTGTGGAAGGGTGTGGTTAATAGGGCTGCACCTTTATAAAAGGCTACATTAGCAGGGGCATATCACAAAAATTTGATAAAGTGTGGGGCAGTTGGATGAATAGTGAAACTACGGTGGCGGATTGAGTGATGCCTAATAGAATGCACCTGCAGTGGGTTTTAACACATATTTAACTATCTGACATATCTAAATGTACCATTGATTTATTGAAAAAGGTAGCCTTATTATTATTTTGATTTTCTCACTGAGCAAGGGTCTGGAAGGAGGAGGAGAGAGTCAATGCTGAAGAAATGCAAATAGTTTTTTGTGTGGCCCATTAGGTCTTATATATACCTGTTATGTTAAAAAGTAATAAATAAAACTTTTCAAAAAAAATTAAACATACAAAGACATCGGGCAGGTATTACATCAAGTATAGTCAGCAGTGAATGCACAGTGATCCAGACAATAATAACCATCGACATTCCATAACCATAATGTCCTGAACCTCCAGCCCTACCCCGCACCCTGGAACAGTTTTTTGTTTTTAAATAAAAAAAACAATCAGTGCAACCAAACCCCCCCCACCCCCAACTTGCCCCTTAGGCAAAATAACCAATCCTCCATCTTCTGTGAAGGGCAGAACCCCAACCCCCCCCCACCCAGGGATTTCAACGTTTATTTTAGATAGCCATGGGCAATGGGATACAGCTTCTCATAGCCTACTACACCCTTGTAACTTCAATATTCATTCATCCAATCACTATGCTCATATTCCCCCCCTCTAGATGGACTCTGCCATTGGGATTACCCTCTTAGGCACGCCCACAACTCTAGGTCCCTTCTTCCTCCAGTGTGTTCTTGGAGTCCACCCATCTAAACCATACCTTCCTGAATTTCTTGGGGGCACCCCTGGCCTCATACATCATCCTATATAAAAGTACATCCACATTTACATTTATCCACATCCCTACTGTCAGTTGCTCTCCATAAATCCAGGGCCTGGCTATGTTTTCTTACTCCAAAGTATAGGATCCTAAGGAACAGTTTAGTGTATGCATTCATCTCCTCCTGGTCAAAGACCCCTAGGAGACAACGCAAGGGAGAAAAGATATTAGGTAGTCCAAAGTTATCAGAAATAAATTCAGTCACTTAAGACCATAACAGTGTTATTCTAGGGCATTCCCACACCATATGGATGAAGGTCCCTTCCGCCCCCATACATTTATGACAGACTGCGGAGTCCCTCCTACTCATTCGGTATAGTCTAGTTGGCGTGTAGTACATCTGGTGAAGGTATTGAAGTTGAATCATCTTATCCGTGGAAGAGATGACAGATACAAACTGCCAGAACTTCCTGCCATATCTCCTCAGACAACTCCGGCACAATAATCACCCACCGAGCCCTGGCCTTGGATAGAAACCCCGAGTTCACAGGTCCCACTGCCCTATAGTATCTAGAAATTTGTTTAGTTGGATCCGGGTCAATTATAACCGTCTGCAGCTCCCATGCGTTCAAACACACCCAAAAACTTCACCCGGCGCCAAAAAAATGTGCACACACATAAAGAGTGAAACACAAAAAAGTGCAACAGGTACGCAAGCCCTCTAAAAAAATCAGAGGGCCTTGCCCTGAATCCCCCAGGGCGTTAGGCTCCAGACGGGGACAAGTGTACTTACACTTGGTCCATCTGGCCGAAACCAGATGATCCCGTTCTCTGGAGGGCCTGCCGAAAGAGACCCACCCAAGTACTAGGTGGAGCTCCCCCGAAGGGAGACCCCATGAGAGGGGTAACCAAGCCAAAAGCCCATGTCCACCCCCTCCTAAGACTTTCAGGGCAGGCCCGAGGACCTGCAACCCTACTCATCACACAGTGCAACAAACCATGTACAACACAAAAATACAAAAAGTGACAAACACAGGCAATAAATCAAATAAAGTGGGGAAGGAATAAGTGGAGAGGAGAGTGAAAAAAGTGGCAATTGTGTAAAACAATGACCAGGCGCTCAAGCCAGGAATAAAAAATTCCTTTGGTCTCAGCCAAAAGGCCTGGCCCAAGAGGCAGGTGCTAAAAAAGCGTGTTCTATGGTGCAGTGACCGTGGTGCCAATCATCAACAGTGACCCTCACTCACTGTGATCTTATGGCACCCCAGGACTGCCACTCCAGGGGCACATACTCCATAGGCTTTCAGGAGTAAATGATTCAGAAAATCTGCAGTGTCACAAAACTGGGGAGTTCAAGAGGATGTAGAGAAATTTAGGGAGAAAAATCATCTTAAAATGTATTCGTTCCATCAATGTGATCAGCAAATTCCGCCATTTCTGTACCTTCTCTCTAAAGGCCCCCGATAATTGGTGACAGATTAGTCTCCAGAAACTGTAAAATAGGGAGCTGTACCACAATCCCTAAATAATTTAAAAGAAGTAGACAAAAGGAATGGGACATTCAGATGGGAGAACCACTGCATCACCTATGAGAAAAAGGGACGATTTAGTCCAATTAATTAGAAATCCGGAGTAATCTCCAAATTCCTGAAACAGCCTGAAGGCCCCCGAAAGCAAGGGTCCCAGATCCTGCAGATACAAAAGCATGTCATCTGCATAGACACACCCATTCTTCAAACTCCCCAATTCGCAGACCCGACAGAGTAGGAGTATATATCAGCTTTACTGCCAGGGGCTCTATGGCCAGAGCAAACAGGAGGGGTGACAGCGGGCACCCCTGCCTGGTTCCCCTGGATATAGGGAAAGGGCCTGAGATAAAACCATTAACCCTTATTCTGACCAGTGGATCTGTGTACAGCAGCCGCACCCAGGAGATGAAGACAGGTCCAAAGCCATTGGATTCTAAAAGGCAAAACAAGTATGCCCACTGTACTGAGTCAAAAGCCTTTTTCGTATCTAAGGAGGCTTAATACTCTTGTCCTGGAGTTGTCATGTACAGTCTGGAGGTTCACAAAGAGTCTCCTAATGTTCATCTGTGCACATCTCCCCTGGATAAATCCCATCTGGTCCGCATCCACCAATTTTAGGATAACGGTTTGTAACCTCCCTGCAATAATTTTAGCCAGAATTTTGGTATCCACATTCATCAGCGAAATCGGAAGATAGGAGTCAAACTCCCGAGGATTCTTCCCACCTTTTGGGATCAGAACGACCAACGCTTCCCTCAGAGGGTGGCAATCTACCACCTGACCTAGCCGAATTAAACATTCGCAGCAGGCAAGGCGCTAGATCACATCTAAAAGCGTGGTACCACTCCAAGGGGAGAACATAAAGACCTGGAGATTTCCGAGGTGCAAAAGGAAGAGATCGCCCCCTTCACTTCCTCTACAGTGATATCTGCTTCTAAAGCAGCACTGTCTTGGTTTGTCAGCATAGGCAGGTCAATATCAGCCAGGTAAGTCTCTAATGCTTATGCCCCCGCAGCAGCACAGGACAGATAAAGTTCCTTATAGAATTGAGCAAAGATCCCTACGATTCCAGCCGAGTCACAAATCTTAGACCCCTGCCTGTCATATACGCTTCTAATATACACAGGGACGTATTCTGGCCTTGCTAGGTACGCCAGGAGTCTGCTATTCTTGTCCCTGAACTTAAAGATGCGCCTTCACTGTGCGAGTTTAAGTTTTGTGGTTTGGTCATTCAAAACCGTACGGTATTCCCTGGTTCTTTCCTTTAGTGTCAGCAGTCTCTCTCTAGTGGGCTCCCAGACATATTCTGCTTCTGCTAGTAATACTTCTGTTTCCCTATCCTGCGCTGTAGGGGCTGTTTTTTGAACCCGCTCACCATAAACACCCCCCTCAGAGTGGCCTTAAAAGGCCTCCCATTGGATAAGATGAGACCCAATATTTCCATTTTCAGCCCAGAAGTGATTAATCGCCTCAGTACAGTTAATCGCCACGTATACCTCTAGTAGCCAACTAGCCTCCATCTGCCAGCAACCGATCTCCGGCTTTCGCCCCAGATTGAGTTCCAGCAACATGGGAGAATGGTCAGACAGGGCTCTAGGTAGGTATGATAACACCCCCCCCCCCCCCACCAGCGCCATACCCTCCCCCTCAGCCAGGATAGTGTCTATTCTGGAGAGCGTCTTGTGCGTTTCCAAATAACAGGGGTACTCCTCAGTATCAGGATGGTGAAAGCGCCAGACATCCCTAAACACATGTGTAGACAGCCACCCCGCCAAGGGGGCTAGTGCCCCAGATGACGCACCCAGCCGGTCCATGGCCGAGTCCGCCACTGCATTAAAATCCCCCAAAATAAAAACCTTGCGCCTCAAAGTGCAGGGAAAGGAAAGCCTCTGTATTCTCTGGTACAACTTCAGCATCCTGAAACAATTTTCTCCATCTCATCCTTCAAAAAGTTAGGAGGTTCCACCTCTAATACCTGAACAGGACCAGGGCAACAGAGGATGTATGGAATTTTTGGCCTTCAAAAGGTTCTAAAAGCACCAACAGATTTCCAAAGCATTCAGATACAGTGGTAAAGAAAATACATTTGACCTACCTGTAAAATTCCATATCTTGGGAGTACAGCACAGGACAAGGCTGGATATTCATAGACTCTGGGTTATAGGCTGGCTCTAACCCACTGTGACCTGTTTTAGCATGCAAAGCAGAGTAAAAGAAGAAAAGTGTGTGTGTGGGGTTACCTGTGTGTTGTACTTCAAGATATAGACTGTTTAGACAACTCAATATTCCTATCTTAATTGTACAGTACAGGACACAGACAGGTTGAGCAATGTCAAGTCAAACAGAACTGTGCCAACAGGCGCAACAGGGGTCAACCAACCCAACGCAACCCAAGCGGGTTCCTTCGGCTGCTTGGCTCCCAGCAGTGTGAGCAGCATTTCCACTTCTCCTGGCGGGTGCTTCTGTCAGTGGTCCTTTCGGCTCTGGAAAGCAGGTTCCCCCGGCAACTCCCTTGAGCTGCGTTGGAAAATTTCTGAAAAAAGTATTTGACCCCCTGCTAATTTTGTACGTTTGCCCACTGACAAAAGATTGATCAGTCTATAATTTTAATGGTAGGTTTATTTTAACAGTGAGAGAGAACAAAAATATCCAGAAAAACACATTTCCAAAAAAGTTGTAAATTGATTTGCATTTTAATGAGTGAAATATGTGTTTGATCCCCTATCAGAAAGATTTCTGGCTCCCAGGTGTCTACTATACAGACAACAAGCTGAGATTAGGAGCAGTCCCTTTTAAAAAGGAGTTGTAAAGTATCAGGATTTTTTACCTTAATGCATTCTATGCATTAAGGACAAAAACCTGTGCTGCAGCTGTCCCCCAGACCCCCCTCCCCTTTTCTTACCTGAACCCGGTTGTTTCAGTGATGAGCATGAGCCCAGCAGCTCCAGCCGCTGTCTCAGGTCCTCATTGGATAGATTGATTGCAGCAGGAGCCATTGGCACGGAAGCCGGAGTCCTGCTGTCTGTCAATGGACGCAGAAGGACTCAAGAGCACGCATGGGTGCCCCCATGGAAATCGGCTCTCCATGGAGGCACTGGCCGAAGAGGAGCAACTAAGAGCGCCATAAGACCCCAGAAAACGAGGATCAGGGCCGCTCTGTGCAAAAACCTTGCACAGAGCAGGCAAGTATGACTTTTTTTTTATAACAAACAAGCATTTACAATCACTTTAAAGGGAGTGCTCCTAATCTCAGCTTGTTACCTGTATAAAATACACCTGTCCACAGAAGCAATCAGATTCCAATCTCTCCACCATGGCCAAGATCAAAAAGCAATCGAAGGATGTCAGGGGCAAGATTGTAGACCTACACAAGGCTGGAATGGGCTACAAGACAATCGCAAAGCAGCTTGGTGAGAGGGTGGCAACAGTTTGTGAGAGGGTGACAACTGTTGGTGCGATTACCGGTATTTGCAAATGGAAGAAACATAAAATAACCGTCAACCTCCCTCAGCCTGAGGCTCCATGCAGGATCTCACCTCGTGGAATTTCAATTCAATAAATTGTGCTAATTGTTTATGGGATAGGAGGCGCTGCCCACATCCCCGACTCAGACAAGCTACGAAATAAAGTTTCCTCTAATAGGACTTTAGGGGGCAGGGGCACCTCAAAAAAATCCAACAGTATTGAAAAAAATATTACATTTTATTAGAAAAGTTCAAAGGCAAATCGAAAAAACAAAAAAGATAAAATCACAATGGATGCAATTACAAATATGGATAACAGAGCATGACATACAAAAGACCACTGACTGTCGGGTAATACCCAACGCGTTTCAAGTTTACAGCATTGATCCTCTTCAGGGGAAAGTGGTTCTAGAATAGACATATGTCTATAATTGACAAAATGAAATATAAAAATGAATCCTGTATTGGTTATACAGTAAAAGATATTCAAACAGCAGTATAGATAATACACTGACAATGTGGCTTACGTAGAATATCATTGGTATTGCATCCTAATAAAAACCATGGAAAAAGTTGCTGCCATAGACCATTCAGACGAGTCCAGAGGGTGGAGGTGCACTGCGAATCCAAACAAGACCACCCACAAAGGGCACTCTGCTTCAGCCCCAAAAAAGGGAACACGCCACGCTAGGGACTGATACACCTAATGTCTCTGAAGGAAAGAGTATAACTAGTCACAAAAAAATAGATGGAATAAAGCATAAGCATAAATCAGCTACACTCTATATTTTGGGGTTATTGTTCAGCCACTGTACAGACCTTTTTGCCAAGTGGTTTACAGCAGTGAAGGTGGGATCGCCTAGGTCATACCGTGTGCCATGGGATGTTCAGACTGCAGATCAAAATTGAGCTGATGATGGACCCTACAATAGATCCATTTGTATCTGATGCTCCTGCATTCACCTTCAGACAGGCCAAATCCTTGAAAGACCAATTGGTCTCAAGTGAATTCAAGGTGTGGGGCAGGGATCCATGCAAACGTCAAGTTCATGAATACATCTAAAAACATCAGGCTACCCAATGGGGAAAGATACAAACCCAAACATTATGCCAACTGTCGAACGTTTGTAGTGGCCTACCTCTTAATATGTGACTGTGCATGCTTTTATGTTAGCAAAACAATGCTAGAATTCTGTCAGCGAGCATATCGCCACCCACAAAGGGCACTCTGCTTCAGCCCCAAAAAGGGAACACGCCACGCTAGGGACTGATACACATGGTGTCTCTGAAGGAAAGAGTATAACTAGTTACAAAAAATAGATGGAATAAAGCATAAGCATAATCGGCTAAACTCTATATTGTGGGGTTATTGTTCAGCCACTGTACAGACCTTTTTGCTAAGTGGTTTACAGCGGTGAAGGTGGGATCGCCTAGGTCATACCGTGTGGCATGGGATGTTCAGACTGCACATCAAAATTGAGCTATTCACCTAAAAACAGGGGACAGCATAAATATAGGTGGAATGGCAGAGAACACAGAGCATGGCTAGGTGATTGCAGTCCATAAAGTATAGGTGGCAAATAGTTCAATGAACTCGAATATTAGAATTAAGGATTCATCCTATAATTACCTGCGGTGTAGCTTGGTCTCTGTTCAGTCTGGAGAGTGCTGTTAGACAGCATGTGACTGAGCTTCAAACTGACCTCCCATATATGAGTGTGTCTGTAATCTTGCTGTCCATTGCCCTCGCATGGACAGCCGAATGGCAATGGCATCCAGCAGACGCCAGAAAGCGAGCATCCTGACGTCATCCGCTGCAGGGGAAGAGCACAAGATGTGACATTGCGGTGACGAGGACCCGTGTCAGCAGCCCGCGGCGCAACTTAGGGCGCCATGGCAACCCAATAGCAAAAAACGACGCTGCATAGGAGATGCCACGGGCGGCCCAGTGTGCAGAGTGAATGAAAGTTAAGGGACATACCGCACACCGCCCCCAGGGGTCAGACATCTTGGTAGGCTGCAACAATTGATCAGAGTGACACAGAAAAAACCTTTGGCTTCAAAAAAAAAAAAAAAAAAAAAAGTGCATCTTGGTTATATACATCTGAACAGTATTGCATGGTCACAAACCTCAAGATCACATTATGTACATAAGGAAACTAAGATAGAAACCATTTTAGTCAATCATTGTGTGGACAACTATTGCACAGTTAAAGGGGTTGAAAAGGTTCAGGGTTTTAAAAAAAAAAACACAACAACAACAACATAGTCATACTTACCTCCGCTGTGCAGTTGGTTTTGCACAGAGTGGCCCCGATCCTCCTGTTCTGTGGTCCCTCAGCTGCGCTCCTGGCTCCTCCTCTTATCGAGTGCCCCGGAGAATCGCTCTCCTTCGTGGACACCCGTGCGGGCGCACGCTCATGTGTCCTGCTTCTGAGTCTATTCACACAGAAAGCAGGACTCTTGTTTAAAGCCAAAGGTTTTTTCTGCTCCACTGAGGAATTGTTGCTGCCTGCCAAGATTTTTGTCATCTGGGAGCGGTGTGTCCCTTCACCTTCATTCACTTGGCACACGGGGGCCGCCCGTGGCGTTTCCTACACCGCGTCGGCTTATGTTATTAGGCGCTGCTAGCTGAGTGTTCACTTGGTTGCCATGGTGCCCAGAAGCGCCCCGGCTGCTGACGCGGGCCCTCATCACCACGTCGTCACATCCAGCGCTCCTCCCCTTCGGCGAATGCTGGACGCCATTGCGTTTCACGCGCCTCTGGCCCCTCCCAGCATCACACCGGGACTGAACCCACAAGATTACAGATACACTCATATATGGGAGGTCAGTTTGGAGTTTAGTCACATGCTGTCTAACAGCACTGTCCAGACGGAACAGAGACCAAGCTACACCGCAGTTAAATATAGTATGAATCCTTTATTCTAATATTCAAGTTCATTGAACTATTTGTCATCCATACTTTATGGACTGCAATCACCTAGCCATGCTCAGTGGTCTCTGCCATTCCACTTATATTGATGCTGTCCCCCGTTTTTAGGTGAACAGCTGTGCAGTCTGAATATCCCATGCCACACATTTTGACCTAGGCGATCCCACCTTCACCGCTGTAAACAACTTGGCAAAAAGGTCTGTACAGTGGCTGAAAAATAACCCCACAATATAGAGTTTAGCCGATATGCTTATGCTTTATTCCATCTATTTTTGTAACTTGTTATACTCTTTCCTTCAGAGACACCAGGTGTATTAGTCCCTAGTGTGGCGTGTTCCTTTTTGGGGCTGAAGCAGAATGCCCTTTGAGGGTGGTCTTGTTTGGATTCGCAGTGCACCTCCACCCTCTGGACTCATCTGAATGGTCTATGGCAGCAATTTTTTCCATAGTTTTTATTAGAATGCAATATCAATGATATTCTACATAAACCACATGGCCAGTGTATATCTATACTGCTGTTTAAATATCTTTTACTGTATAACCAATACAGGATGACTTTTTATATTTCATTTTGTCAATTATAGACATATGTCTATTCTAGAACCACTTTCCCCTGAAAACGATTAATGCTGTAAACTTGAAACGCGTTGGGTATTCTGTTTTACACATTACCCGACAGTCAGTGTTTTTTTGTATGTCATGCTCGGTTATCCATATTTGTAATGACAACTTTTCTAATAAAATGTAATATTTTTGTTAAATACCGTTTGATTTCTGATGAGCCCCTGCCCCCTAAAGTCCCATTAGAGGAAACTTATCGCAGCCTTTTGTGGAGTTTCAGTGATTATGAGAATAGTGAGTAATCAGCCCAGAACTACATGGGAGAATCTTGTCAACGATCTCAAGGCAGCTGGGACAATTAGACACAAAGGAAACAATTGGCAACACACTACGCCGTGAAGAACCTAAAACGCTCGCAAGGTCCCCCTGCTTAAGAAAGCACATGTACAGGCCCGTCTGCAGTTTGCTAATGAACATCTAAATGATTTAGAGAAGAACTGGGTTAGTGTTGTGGTTAGATGAGATGAAAATAGAGCTCTTTGGCATCAACTCAACTCTGTGCTTGGAGGAGGAATGCTGCCTATGACCCCAAGAACACCATCCCCACCGTCAAATGTGTAGGTGGAAACATTATGCTTTGGGGGGGGTGCGTTTCTGCTAAGGGGACAGGACAACTTCACCGCATCAAAAAGGATTATTGACGGGGCCATGTAGAGACAAATCTTGGGTGGGAAGCTCCTTCCCTCAGCCAGGGCATGGAAAAAGGGTCGTGGATGGGGTGTTCCAGCATGACAATTGCCCAAAACACACAACCAAGGCAACAAGAGTGGCTCAAAAAGCACATTAAGGTCCTGGAGTGGCCTAGCCAGTCTCCAGACCTTATCCCATAGAAAATATGTGGAGGGAGTTGAAGGTTCGCGTTACCAAACGTCAGCCTCAAATCCTTAATGACTTTAAGAGGCTCTGCAAAGAGGAGTGGGACAAAATCCCTCCTGAGATGTGTGAAAACCTGGTGGCCAACTACAAGAAACGTCAGACCTCTGATTGCCAACAAGCATTTTGCCATTAAGTACCAAGTCATGTTTTGTGAAGGGTTCAAATACTTATTTCACTCATTAAAATGCAAATTTAACCTTTCTGAAATGCATTTTTCTGGATTTTTTTGTTCTTCTGCTTCTCACTGTTAAAATAAACCTACCACTAAAATTGTAGGACTGATCATTTTGTCGTCAGTGGGCAAGCATACAAAATCAGCAGGGGATCAAATACTTTTCCCCTCGCTGTAATCCCCCTTCCAATTGTCTACTCCTGGGATGCGAAAAGCAGAGAGGCAGTCTGTGGGGTTGTCTGACTGTACCCAGATTGGGTGACCCTGAAAAATAGTGGGTCCATTTAGAGCTAGTTTTATTGCTCTGAGTTCCAAGATGTTGATAGAGAGCTTGGCTTCCTTGTGCGAACATACTCTGAACAGTGAGAAACTGAACACCCCTCCTAAGCCTGTGAGGTTGGCATCCGTTATCACCCTACATGGGTGTGGCAGAAACTAGGCTGTATTGGAAATCCACCAAGATAGGGAGTTTTTTGCTTGGTTGGAGAGGCACATAGGGAGGTCGAGAGGAGTGTGCTTGTTCCAGGCCATCAAAATGCTGGCCTTGTAGAGGCGTTGATCGGAATTGAGCCTTGATTGGAATGGCCTTCCAGGATAACCAGAATTCTGAGAGAATCTCACTGAGGGATGTTTCTTTGATCTTCAGATCCGAGAATGATCTTAGAGAAAAAAAATAAATGTTTTCTGAAAGAAAGGCTTTTGCCTGGGTTGTGTCCTGAATGAGGCCAAAATATTCTAGGTAAAGGGAAGGTTGGAGAGCAGACCTTTGAAAGCTGATTACCAAACCAAAGGCCCGAAGCATCTGAATAGTCCTTTGGATGTTTGCAGACAGTGGACGGGGAGCTGAATCGATTAGAAAAATGTCATCTAGGTACCCTGCTACCTGAATGCCCAGAGTTCTTAAAGCAAGAAGGGCCTCAAGTACCTTTGTGAATATTCTGGAAGTAGAAGATAGGTAAAATGGCAGTGGGCAAAATTGAAAGTATGTCTCCTACTGTAAAGGGAAGGAGGCACTGATGGAGGTGGGCAAATGGTAAAATGTAGACAAGCATCTTGGATGCCTACAGATGCTAAATATTCCCCTTGTCAGCAATAACGGACCTTGCGGCTTCCATGCAAAAATTTGGAACACCTCTAGATAACATGCAGTAGATTACTGCAAGACAACACTTGATTTGCTTTGGGGTGGGGGCTTTGAAATAAATGTTCCTCTTTTTTTTATTGTTTATTGGTTTTCTTTTTTCCAAAAAACAAAGAAGATACACAACATACAACACTCAGACGTGTCATTTGGACACCGTCCGACTATGGCCAACATGGCCTGGTCCAACTCGACTAACATAGATCTACTATCTAGCACAAAAAACCCTCCTTTCCCTCCCCTCCCCCCTCCCCTTAACCCTCTTCAATTTTTTAACATCAAGAGGATAATGATTAGGTAGCCTCCCTGGCGGTTTTCCCGAGTGTGGCTCGGGGGTTAAAAATCAGGACCATTAGCGGTAACCCCGAGCCACACTTGGGATTACATCGCAGGATCCTGGTGCGGTGTTACTTACCTTGTCCCCGGGATCCTGCGATGTCCCCCGCAGTGTCTGTGGGCTCCGTTCTCGTCCGAAGCCTCTCCGTGCCAGGCTCCGTTCCCTGCGAGCGTCGCAACGCACGGGGGCGGAGCCTGGCGGCAAATTCAAAAAATGTCAAAATCATAACGCATACAGTACTGTAATCTTACAGATTACAGTACTGTATGAAATGATTTCACATCCCTTTTGTCCCCAGTGCTTTGGCCCATGCCCTGCATGCAGTTTTATATGATATATACTGTTCTTTCTGCCTGGAAACTGGAGATTGTCCATAGCAACCAAAAAGTGTCCCTTTACGTCAAAAGTGGCTTTAGACCAGCTAGAAAACAGCGATAGTAAATTAGAACACTTGCAGAATTGAGCGATAGTGAATCGTGGGGAAATTTATTTTATTACTATTTATTTTTTTAAATTATTTATTTTTATTTATTATATTATAATTTATGTTTTTGTGTTTCAAACTTCATCATACCCGGGATATCTACTAGACTCTTGTTTGGACAGATTTAAGTGTGTTATTGTTAAGAATTACAGACCTACAATATAAAACGCCAAATTTCCATGCAAAATAATTGTACCGGTTTCAGCACCTAAAATCAGAAAGAATCATACCGTCAGGGAGCTTAAGCTGTACATAGGTGCATGTCATATTTAGGCAATCCTCACAGTTTGTATGAAATGCAGTGGTAATCTGATTTTCCGGGGTGGAAAAATTAATACAGTATGTTAGGAAAAAATATAATTATCTTATTTTAAGAAGAGGAAAAGAAACGAGAAAGTAGCCTCTCCTTCCTGTGGGTATTACGTTTTTCAGTGGACGTTATTAAACACAATTTACATTCTCTTCCCTATCCTACCATGTTGCTGGATGTATACCAAGTGGGCCAACCTTGTCAAATTTTTTCATACAGCCCCTAGTTTCGTACGTAGACTTATAGTAGGGCAGCATGGCGTTTACTAGTCCCTTCCAAAAATCTACTCTTGGTGCCCCCGTTTTTTTCCAGTGTAATAAAAATAGCTTTCCTCCCATAGAATAATAGAATGTTGAGCATAGTCCGCAAAGCACGTGATGGCACCACTTCATCCACGAGACCCAATAGACAAACCTTCACGGTCATCGGTATTGGTACCGTCAATAATTCTAAAATACATGAGGTGACATCCGACCAAAACCGTTGAACCTGTTGACATTGCCAGAAAATATGCTCGGCGTCTGCCGGTGAGTGAGAACACCTCCAACACTCTGCTGAGGCATTGGGAAAGATCTTAGCCAGCCTAACCGGGGTATAATGGCTCCTGTGCAAAAATTTGAACTGGATCAACCTATCCCTGGCTGATACCAGATGTTTAAATGGTTGCGTCCATAACTCATCCCAATCCTCCCCCTGTGCATCAGGGATCTCGGCCACCCACTTCTCTTTACACTTGACGACCGCCTGTGGAGTATTTTTGAAAAATTCTCTGTATGATACCGAGGGGCTTTGCTAGTTCCTCACTTGACAGTAACTATTCCAGAGATGAGGGCAAGGATTCTACCCTCATCTCTCGAAACTGCATCTGAAACGCATTTCTAACCTGTAAGAATCTAAATAAATATGAATTTGCAAGGTCATGTCTTGATTTTAGTTTTGGAGAATTGCTGACCTTTCCCCAACATGTAATGTCCTTCAGTGTTTTCACTCCCTTAACTGCCCATATCATAGGATCCGGAAAGTTATAAAATTGGGGTAAAGCTGGATTCATCCACAGAGGAGCTGATGGCGAGACCCCTCCCCATAACTGGGACATGCCAGTTTTACCGCTGTCTCCCACGCCCTGATTGCGGCCTTCACTGTCGTCAAGGGTAGGTCAGACCTAGATCCCCTAAACAGGTCAAATCTGAGACTTTCATATGATCCCAGATGAGCCGCCTCTAGTACCGTGGCCGCATCCCCGTCCTCCGCTATTAGCCATCTGCGAGCAAAAACCATCTGACCCACTAAATAATATTTCTGCCAGTCTGGTAACGCCAGTCCCCCCTGATCACCCGGTTCCTGCAGTATTTTAATGCCTATTCTAGGGGGTTTGGGAGCCCAAAGAAAAAGGAGGAAATAATGCCATCAATCTTTTTAAAATATGATTTTGGGACCCATATTGGTGCATGCCTCAGGAAGTAAATGATTACTGGGAGAAATTTCATTTTTAGCAAACTTATCCTACCTATCAGGGATAAAGGCAATTTGGTCCATGACTGAACTTTTTGTTTTAATAATGCGAGCAATGGTAATAGATTTATGGGCATGTAATCCTGTATGTTAGCAGTATTCTTGATTCCTAGGTATTTTAGGGACGTAACCCACTGAAGTGGTAAGTTCGGGTCAGCCTTGTCTTTGGCTTCAGTGTCTAGGGGTAAAATAGAAGATTTCAATTTACTTTTAATCCTGAAAATTTGGTGAAGTGATCTATAATCCCCAGAGCTGTTTTAAGGGAGTCTCCCGGATCACTAAGAAAAAGTAACATGTCATCGGCATATAATGCCAGAGATTCTGCTATTGTGCCTACCTTGATAGACTGCATTGTCTCTGACGACCTGAGTGCCACCGCCAACGGCTCCAAGGCGAGGGCAAACAGAAATGGGGCTAGCGGGCAGCCCTGCCTAGTCCCCCTCCCCACCTCAAAATAGTTGGAGACCGATGAGCCCAACCGGACTGCTACTCTCAGGGATATATATAGCATGGAAACCCCATCTCCTGAACTGTGGCCCAAACCCCATGACCTCCAATCTCTTGAGCATGTACCCCCTATCCACAAAGTCAAATGCTTTCTCAAAGTCTATGGAGACTACTATTCTGGTTTTGGCATTCTCTGGCTGAATTTGCAAGTGGGTAAACAATCTCCTCAGATTTGTGTCAGTTGACTTACCCGGCCTGAAATCCATCTGATCAATGTTAACTATAGAGGGTATGACAGTAGCCAATCTAAGTGCCAGTATTTTGGTTAAAATTTTTAGATCCATGTTCAACAGGGCTATAGGTCGGTATGATGCACATTCCAAGGGATCCTTTCCTGGTTTTAGTAAAAGGACCATATAGGCCTCTAACATGAAGTCTGGTAAGGAGTCATGTTCAAGGCAATATTCTAAAAGCAAATTAATCCTGGGGCTAGAAACTCAACATTTACCTTGTAAAAATCTGCAGGGAGGCCATCTGGCCCAGGGGCCTTGTGTGGAGGAAAGGCAAAAAACGCCTGTTGTATTTCTTTGACCGTAATTTTAGCATCTAAAATGTTGATCTTCTCTGACAGCTTCGGAATTGGCAGATCCACTAAGAGGGAGTCTAAGGCCGATTTGTCGTATGATGGAATGGGGGCATAGAGGGAAGAGAAAAAATGTAATTCTTTCATAAGTATGGGTTCCCTAATCAGGTCTCCCCCCGGATTCCTAATCATTGGAATATTAGTGATTGGATGGTAATCCGCAACTAGCAAACCTTTGCAAACACTGTGTGAGCGCTCCTCGTTATTTCAGAGCAGGCCTGACCCGTGATCTGCAAGGACAGGGAGCAGCGCGCCTCTAACAGAGATCCATACAAGGCCCCTGTAGGGGATCCTGCATGCGATTCCGCACATTCCCTCTCCCGCCGATGCAAGTTCTCGTTCTCCTCATTATCTTGTACTCACGCAGTCTTAATAGCTGAGATACATTCCCCTCTAGTAACTGCCTTAAAAGGCATCCCATACTATCGGGGGATCCGCTGTATTGGTATTAGATGACCAATACAATTTTATTGCGTCCTCGAGTTGGGCAGAAACCTGTTCATGCTGTAGCCAACTAGGGGAAAGTTTCCACCCCCCCCCCTTCTCGCCCCCGACACTAAAGACAGAGAGAAAGAGGGTTATGGTCAGTCAACCCCCCGGCCAAGTACCTAATGTCTGTCACAAATGGTAGGATAAGGTCATTCCTGAAGGCCAAGTCAATCCTAGCCGAGGATCCAGGGGCCGGGGACTCATGAGAATAGCATCTGTCAGCCGGGTGTTTCCATTGCCACAGTTCCTTAAAGCCTGTCACTGACACCCAGCTCGTCAGACCAGCAGATCCCCCTCTGTTCGGATTAGAGAAGTCCAGCGCCACATCTAGGATGGCGTTGAAATCCCCCATCACAACCACAGGAAGATGGGCATATGGCGCAATCCTAGCCAATAAATCATACAGAATCTGTACCTGGAGGGGGGGGAGGGGGCACATATACATTCACCACAATTTTCTTGAAGAAAATATCCATTACAACCGCCACATATCTACCTCCTGGATCAGAGAGCACCTGAGGGATCGAGCAAGGGATTGACTTACTGATTAGGATAGATACCCTGCTCACAAACGTGGAGTAGGTCGAGTGTAAAGCTCTTTGAATCCATGGTTTGCGCAGGGAGAGGATCCTGCTGCCATCTAGGTGCGTCTCCTGCAGGAAAACGATATGTGGCTTGAATTGTTTAAGGTATTGGAATACCGAGGCCCTTTTAAGCCTGTGATTGAGGCCTCGAACATTCCAAGACACTTTTTTTTTTTTTTTTTTTTTAAAAAGAACATGTTTATTGTGAACAATAAAGGTCAGTATACATTGAAAGTTACATGACATACAGACGTAGGAAAGGATATTGTACATTAAATGCAGGTGGGTACAATGTAACTTGAGGAGTGTGGCAGTGCATGTATACCTGTAAGACTTTCAGTAATCGCAGTTGGCATTTTCACAAGTCATCGCCATTAAAGATAGGAGTTATAACATTTGATAAAGGCTACAGTATATCACATTACGGCATTGTGCTGGACAATTACCATGTCCCATATATCGGGTATATAGATTAACATCGTAAATTAGCTCACACATGTATTGGCATTGTTTAACCATTTATCCCATATTTTATGATACTTGTTTGGACATCCTCTGTGTTTGTACATAACCTTTTTGTATGGTAAGGACGCATTCACTTCTCTAAGCCAAGACTGTATGGTAGGAGGGTCTGTACTCAACCAATGTTTAGCAACTAATTTTCTGGCACAAAATAATGATTCACTGAGAAATATGATTAGGGATCTATCTGTGGTGGCTTCTGGAAGTAGGCCGAGGAGACATATTTTGGGGTCAAGTTGGACCGGTGATCCCATGTGGTCATGCAGGAATTTTATAATCTGTGTCCAGTAGCTTTGTATCACCGGGCATCGCCATAGTAGGTGGAAGAACGAGCACGGGTTACCAGAGCATCTCGGGCAGTGCGGGTTTTGATGTGGGGAGAATTTGGCAATTCTAGAAGGCGTGAGATAGGATTTATGTATTATGTACAGTTGAGTTAGGCGTTCTGAGATCTTAGGTGACGTTTTTTTTACGTTCGAGTATATCCTCCCAGTCCGAGATGTCTATTGGCCCTACGTCCTCCTCCCATCTAATCCTTGCTGTATCAATAATCCTTGCTACCGACTTGTTTCGCAGCGCAGTGTATAGGGTGGAAATAAGTTTGTCTGGGTTTGTTCCTGTTATTATATCTACCAAAGACAATGTTTGTGGGTTGGGGAGACCACTCGCGAACTGAGCCTGGAGCGCGTGTTTTAGCTGCATGTATCTAAATTGCATGTGGGGGACAGGTCAAATTCCTCACATAGTGTTTGGAAATGTCTCACACCAAATATAGTAATGACCTGGAATAAGAATACTATCCCCTTAGCGGCCCAGCTGGTAGTCCCAGATAGGGATGTCAGCTCATTCAGTTGAGGGTTGCGCCATAGGGGTGTGTGCGAGTGATAGAAGTCGGCTCCAATAAGTTTGGTCGCCCTTTCCCATACGCTTCTATGTTGGGACAGTAGCAAGTTTCGGTCTTCTCTCTTATGCCTTCTGTTCCCACCTCTAAATAGGACTTGTAATGGGGAGTACAAATTACTATTGGCTTGTTTACATACTAAGAATTGGTATCTTTCACCATCAGTCTTGTAAATGTAATAGAAGTGTGAGAGCTGAGCTGCTATACAATATGTGTACAAGTCCGGTAAGGCTGCACCTCCAGAGGAGGTCGGGTTCTTGAGCGTGTTCCAGGCCAGTTTGTGTCTATGGGGACCCCAAATAAAGGAATTAATAATTATATCAATTGTTTTAAAGATTTTAAGGGGAATGAGTATTGGGGAGTTCCAGAGCACATAAAGAAACTTTGGCAATAGTATCATCTTAAACAAGTTGACTCTACCCATTATTCCCAGTGGGAGTCTTGCCCATGTTCGTGTACGGGATTTTAAATAAGAAAAAAGCGGTTCTATATTGTTAGCGATAAAGTCCAGTGGGTACCTAGTAATCTCTATACCTAAGTATTTGATAGAGGCAACTCTGTGTGTTGGAGATGTCATGTCAAGGGGGAGGATCTGGGATTTGGACCAATTCATACTGAGACCTGAGTGTTT
Source organism: Lithobates septentrionalis (assembly GCA_037952835.1). Classification (NCBI taxonomy): domain Eukaryota; kingdom Metazoa; phylum Chordata; class Amphibia; order Anura; family Ranidae; genus Lithobates; species Lithobates septentrionalis. Next base: position 2,383,264 of record JBBDGP010000610.1, on the reverse strand, counting down.
ACCGAATTCCTCGATGGTCGATAGGACTGTCTGTAGCGATGGGCCAGTATCCTCTAGATAGGGAAGCATGTCATCTGCATACAAACTTAACGTCTCTGTCACAGGTCCCACCCGTAGCCCATGAATGTGTGGGTTCTGCCTAAGGGAGATAGCGAGGGGTTCTACCGCTAGGGCATACAATAAGGGGGATAGTGGGCATCCCTGGCGAGTTCCCCTGCCCAGGGGAAAAGGATCAGAAGTCCATCCGTTCACTACAACACTAGCCGTTGGTGAGTAATATAGTAATTGTACCCATTTTATAAAATTAGGTCTGAATCCGTAGCCCCTGAGGCATTCCCAAAGATATCCCCATTCTACCGAATCGAACGCCTTTGCGGCGTCAAGTGCTACTATCGCTCTATCACCCGTGTTCTCATAGTCTGCTTGTATGTTCATGTGGATGCGTCTGAGATTCATTGCTGTGTTTTTACCAGGCATGAATCCCGTCTGATCAGGATGAATGAGGGAGAGAATACTAGTATTGAGGCGCATAGCTAGTATTTTGGCTAGTATTTTAATGTCAGCCTGGAGGAGCGAGATTGGGCGATATGATTCTGGTAGTTGGGGGTTTTTGCCTGGTTTAGGGATTACTATGATTACTGCCTGGCGAAGAGTTTTAGGAAGGGATTCTGTTTCAAAGATGTGATTATATAATTTCAGGAGCTCAGGAGCTAGTATCTCCGAGTATGCTGCGTAAAAGTCTAATGGTATGCCATCCCCCCTGGTGCCTTGGATGGTGCTAACGAAGCTATAGCTAGGGCAATCTCATCTACCGTGAGAGGGGCCTCTAGGTCTTGCAGTTGGGTCTCAGATAGTTGTGGAAAGGGGACATCCCGGAGAAACGTACTAGTCTCCTGGGTAGTGACTCCCACTTTGGAGGAATATAAATCTGAATAGTATTTCCGAAATACTTCTGCAACTGCAGGGGGGTCTGAGAGTATGTCATTATGAGGGCCTAGTAGGGTTACTACCACTGGGGGGTTAGTGTCTTGGTGAGCCAAGTATGCTAGCAATTTGCCGGCTCGCTCCCCTTGTTCAAATATGCGTTGTTTTAGAAAGAAGAGTTTCTTTTTAGCATTTTCGTATTGCAAGTGGTCTAAGAGACGGGTGTGTAGTCTGATTGCTGTTGCTCTGTCCTGAGTGGGGTCTTTATGAAATTCTTGTGCTAGTAAATCTGCTTCGTCTAAGGCTTGATTAATAATTAGGGCGGAAGAGGCTTTTATTCTGTTTATACGCGAGGAAAGGACTGTGCAAACGTGTAATTTATAGGCTTCCCAAACATGTCCCACTGAGGCAGTGTCCTTGTTGACATTAAAATAGAATTGCCATTCTTTGTGTATGTCTTCCTGGTCTTTCAACATGGAGAGCCAGAAGGGGTGTAGACGCCAGGTGTGGGGTCCTGCGTTTTGGGCCAATTGGAGGGTTGCCCAACATGGGGCGTGGTCAGACAGGGATCTAGTGTTGTAACCTGAGCCTGTTAGACGAGGAATTAGTGTGTCAGAGATTAGAATAAGGTCTATTCGAGACATGGAGGAGTGGGTTGCCGAGAAACATGAATATGTCTGATCATGGGGGTGTTTGTATCTCCATGCGTCAGTTAATGAAAATTCTTTTAGTGTGCGTCCTAGTCTAGTGGTGTCAGGGAGGTGGGCATTCTGGCTTGATTGTACTCTATCCATCTGGGGGTTCAAAACCATGTTGAAATCTCCCAACCAGATTGCTGGTATATTGGGGTGCTGTGTCATATAAAGTAAGCCTTCTGTAATTAGATTGGATTTGTATGGCGGGGGTATGTAGAATGCCATAATCAAGTATTGCGAGCCACATAATGTGCAGTGTATGAAGATAAAGCTACCTTGGGGGTCTGTACGCACCGAGATAATTGCAAAAGGGGTAGTTTTAGCAATGAGAACTGAGACCCCCGAGAGTATGGAGAGTGGGTGGCATGGAACGCCCATCCTATCCAGGGCCGCTTCAGCGCAAGCTGGAGTTGCCCTGTAACGTGTCTCAACCAACACTGTAATATCTGCACGGTATGTTTTGAGGCAGGTAAAAATTGCTGTGCGTTTTAATTTGTCTCTGATCCCTCGGACATTCCAAGTGAGGAATTTTAAGTTAACCATACTTGTGGCATATCAAATTTTATATAGAAAGTATGAATAAGGTGTCTACCTGGGACCCATGCCAACCCCCTCCACATTATTGCAATTGTACCTCCACTTCTTCCTTTCCCAAAATAGCATGTACATACGTTCATTTCAATGCATTGCAAATTATTATTATACATGTTCTTTACCTTAACCGTAACATTTTCCCCTCCCACCCTCCCTGCCCTCAGCCGCCCAAACTTGACTGGGGCATATATCCCAAAACTTGTGCTATGCTGCACATTAAACATGCCGACAATGGCGGTAGCCTATTGGGCAGCGCCAGAGGCGGAACAGCAGTTTCCCAAGGGGGGGCGAACAAATACTGGGTAACAGTCCAGCGATAGAGCAAGCGCAGTAAGGGTTAGCAGTTAGAATGAGAAAATCTCCCAAATCTGAATCCGTACTCCGCTGCAGCTTCTAGCAGGTAGGGATGGGCAGAGTCTATAGCAAATACCGCATGTATATTGTGATTATAGACTGATGACATTTCCCTGTGTTCCGGTTTGGAGCAGTTAGTAACATGGTAAGGGTTCAGAAAAAATAATAAAATAAGAAAAGAAAGCTGGGCAAATGACACAGGAGGAGCGCCTGTTCAAATCAGAGATGGATGACATGAAGGCAGTTTTAGGAGGATTTATGGACTACGTGGGGTGGGTCACTTACAGTTCGCGCAGACTTGAAGGCACTTTGGTACTCTCACGAGATTGCCAGGTAAGTAGTAGGAACGTTTGCAACCAAGTTCAGGATCATGGCTTGTAGCTATCAGTATCTCTCCAGTAGCGTATAACTTGGAATCACTGTAGGCACATCTACGGGCGTATGTTATGGCAGTCATGAAGGGTGATGAGTAGGGGGAGTTGTAAAGTGACACTCACGTATTGTTGCCGGTCGAGGCATGGTTTAGGCAGGTCGGTTCTTTTGTGCGTCTTGTTGGTCCAGCCACGCTGAGGCCAGATTTGGATCCTCGAAAAAGTGTACCCGATCTTCACCGACGATACGAAGGTGGACTGGGAACAACATTGCATACTTGATGTGGTGTGCTCTCAGACGGCGTTTGACTTCAGTGAATCGCGCTCTTTGTCGCTGGACCTCCGCCGAGAAGTCCGGAAACGCTGAGATGAATCCGGACTGGAATGGGATGTTTCCTTTCAGTCTAGCCAGGCCCAGAACCGCGTCTCGGTCCCTGAAGTTTAATAATTTTGCAATGAAAGTTCGTGGGGGCGCCCCTTCAGGCGGGCGTCGAGCCGGCATGCGGTGAGCACGCTCCACCACAAATGTTGCCGAGAAGGCCTCTCTGCCATATGTAGCAATCAAAAGTTGCTCAAGAAAGGTGGCTGGGTCTGTACCCTCAGAGCCCTCCGGTAGTCCAATAAACCGGAGGTTGGACCTGCGGGTCCGGTTCTCCAAGTCATCTTGCTTTTGTGCTAGTTGTTGCAGCTGACGCTGCAGGTCTTCTTGTGAATGCTGCATGGGGTATAATGTGTCCTCTGCCCGCCCAAGCCTGGTCTCAGCTTCAGTGATCCGTTCCCTGAGTTTGGTCATGTCATGCCTAATAAGTGAAATGTCCACTTTTACCTCCTCTATCTTGGATGTCAGAGTGAATTGGCATAGGGATATTGCTTCCAGTACCTTAGCGGTGCCGTCCGGCTCTTGATCTGCAGGGGGGGCCGCGTGTGTTGCTGGCGCGGCGCCATCTTGTCCCTCAGAGTCCCGCTCCGTCCTCCGATACCGCTCCAGCGATGAAGAGGCAGCGGCATTCCGTTTCGGTGGGGACATAGTGTACCCGGGTTAGTGTGCCAGATCCCAATGGGTTTGGTGATCGATTGCAGTGTTTCTGAGGCAAAGGATGTGAATAGAAGGATCTGCTGCGAGCGGAGCTTCAGTCACACACGTCTGCTCACATCGCTGTCCAGGCCACGCCCCTCTCCAAGACACTATTTTAACGTCATCCGTCATCTTTGTCTGTCTACCAATCATATCACATGAGAATGGTTGTTGAATGGGAATGTCCTCAGCAATAGCACCAGAGAGCCTAAATGGTATGTAAATAACTGAACTTAATACATTAGATTGAGCTGTGACTCGAGAAAAAAAATAAACCCTCCCATGCCAGTATGCCAGAAACAAAAAACTTTTCAGTCAGGCATATAGCTTAGTCCCTAAACACAAGAACAAAAAACATGTGATGAAATCCCGCCGCAGCAATTGAAAGTCCGGCATTTCCGTAGATGGTTTCATATCCTCTCTGCGTGCTCCAACAACAAAATCTGGAGCCATAACGTATATAGTGAACATTTTGGAGTGTATAGGGAAATTGCAAAAAAAAAAAAAAAAAAAAAAAAAAGGTAGTTTTGCATAGTAGAGGAAACAGCAGCCCTCATGAACCAGTGAGACCTGGCTCAGATTGCCAGCAGCACTGTACTTTGTCACAACACATTGCGCTCCTATCCGCTAGCAATCCCCCGGACCTCCTTGACATCCCCCTCACAACAAAAAAGAAAAATATATAGCAGGTATGTCCAACATCATCCAGGGCATATAGGAAGGCGATCTTCAACACAGACGTGCCGAGTAAGTTTCCATGGTTAGGACGCCTTTTGAGGCCATTGTGACATGAGAAAAAAATTTAGATAAAAGGGGTCAAATAATGAAAAAATAAAAACAAAACAGAAACGAGTACCTTCCCAGGTGTGGATCCTTAGGCTGAAGGGCTATTAAAATTCCTTGTCCATCCATTCGCAAGCTTCCTCTGGGTTCTCAAAGAATCTCACTGTCCCCTTTTATTGGACCCCGAGTTTGCTGGGGTATAGCATGCTATATTTAATATCTTTCTCCCTCAGGCGTCTGCGGACCTCGTTAAAGGATCTTCGTTTGCATTGCGTTGCAGCCGAGAAGTCCGGAAATAGCATTATTCGTGCATTCTCATGGCGTAGCTCTTGAATCTTCCTGGCGTGTGTCAGGATCATGTCTCGGTCCCGGTAATTTAAAAAACGAACTAGGAAAGGCCGTGGAAAGGCACCCGGGGGTCTGCTGCCAGCAGGTACCCTGTGCGCTCTCTCTACCACATAAGTAGGGGGCAGATCTTGTAAAGCCAGCAGTTGCTTAAACAGGAGCTCTGCAAACTGTGTGGGTTTGTTCACCCTCAGCCCCCTCACCCGGACATTGTTCCTCCTTTGCCGGTCTTCTGCATCATCTGCGCTGCGCTGCAAAGCCTGAACCTGCTCCCGGAGTTCAGATATGTTGGCATCATGGGTGTGAGAAACATCCTCCACCTTGGAGACCCTAGTCTCCACCGTAGTCAGGCGGCCCCGGACCTCGTCTAGGTCATGCCTTATTAATGTACATTCAGAGGATAGGTGGTCTATGAGCCCCATCAGCTCCACTTTGCTGGCACTAATGGCTTCAAGAATAGGCCCAGTGATTGCAGCAGCGTCCACCGCTAGGACCAAGTCCCCCTCCTGATCTATTCCTGCTGCTCCCTGTGCCATCTTCACCGCTGCTGTTTTGGCACGCTGTTCCTTCGGCGAGGAAGACAAGATTGCAGGGGCGGGGCCTCTCACAGCGTCCTTAGTGGAGCGGGTAAGCCGAGGGTCCGTGTGTGCCTTAAGATGCCTTCTTAGAGGCTGAAGAAGGCATCGTTAGGATCAGGGCGCTTTCACCTACCCTGTTGTAGACTCGATGACAGTTCACAATCACTCCAGTATAACGGATGATGACAGAGAGACGGAGCTGCAGAGGAACGTGTGCTGCCTCAATAACATCCGGACAGAAGTCCAATAATGTTCCTCTTTAATGCACATCTTGATGCTTTGTGTCTACTCCTGCATACACTACATAAAATTACAGAGGTAAAACTTTTGTGGGGCGTGTCCAAGATGGCGGAGTGACTAGACATCAATTCCGGAGCTCTGCTGCAGGAAAACTGCTTCTATTATCCTGGCCGGGTTTCTTTGTGCTATTTCCTGAGCAACTAGTCGGTGGATGCCTCCTAAAACACGCCGGGCACGGCAGAGGGGGTAAGAATATCCATTTTCCCCTGGGAATACCAGTTCCAGCCAGGAGATTCAGCAGGGTGGCGGCCAGCCGCCACGTGCTCACATGGCGTTCCAGACAGAGCCTGCAGGGGTGTCTGCCGCTACCACCCCAGGTATCCCATGGGTTATGGCGGCTATAGCCACCTGTCAGGTGGCCGTTGCAGTGTGCCAGGCGACCCTCACTACCAAAATAGAGGCGGTCCAGCTGGATGTGGGGCTTGTCCGGCAAGATATGGACAAAGTCCGCTCGCGCCTCTCTACTGCTGAAACGCGGGTGGGCCTGCTTGAAGACAATGTGGCGGATAACACAAGCGCAGTCCGCTTCCTGCAATCCAGGGTCAAGTTGCTGGAGCCTCATGCCGAGGATGCCGAGAGCAGGTGCAGACGGAATAATCTCCAGATCGTTGACCTAGCGAAGGGCAAGAATTCCACTGTTTGCAGAAGAGCCGTTTAGATCCCTGCTACCCAACTGTCTCCCTACTTCACGTGGAGAGGGCACACCGCATGCCGTCACAGTGAGGCCTACAAGGGGACCCTCCTTGCACATTTATCCTGCGTCTTCTCAACTTTAAAGACCAGGATGAATTACTCAGAGCGGCGGGAGAGCTGGTATATCAGAACAACCGTATAAAGCTGTTCCCGAATTTCTCTGTAGAGAACCAAAAGCTCCACCGGTCCTTTGATTCCATCAAGGCAGCCCTACGCACCAAAAAGGTATCATATAGTGTGCCCTTCCCGGCCAAGTTGCGGGTGGTGGACAGGGAGACAGTCTGCTTTTTCACATCTCCAAAGGATGCTGAAGACTGGTTGGAGACTTTGCCTCCCCCCCCCCCCCCACCCCCGAGATGAAGATGCTCTCAAACATCCTTGATAATCCTTACTGCCAACCAAGGGATTTTCCTTGCAAAAACTTTCCGATACATGTTTCCCTAATGCAATGGCAGCCTAATTGGCGAAGCATGGTTAGGGTCGGCTGACCCCGAATTGTCCAGGTCCTGTCGCATTTTGCCCGGGTGCCGATTGCCTGCGTTGTTTACAGGCCTGTTTGTCTCTGTTGGATTACCAGTCTTTAAGCTATGTACCCCTGGCATAGTCCAGGTGATGACTATAAACCCGGTTCCGGTGACATTACAGCATCTCCAATGGAACTTTTAGGTTTGTTTTTTCTTCTTTTGGATCCAGGTGATAGACTACGCTGGGGTTTTTGACTCTCTGCATCTAATACACGTCTCCCAGTTATTTTTTGCCTTAGGCAGGTCATTTGGGAATCACTTTAGGTGTCTCACGGGGTGGGGGGGAATGGGCTGCTGTTGCTGGCAGGCTGTTGCAGTCTTTGGAGGACTATTTGGGATTACAGGCAGTCCCCACATTATGAACAAGTTAGGGACTGTAGGTTTGTTCTTAAATCTAATTTTTTTGCAAGTCAGAACTGTACATTTTTAAATGCAATTCCAACCTGTGCAGTGATGTGGGATGTTCCAGGCGCTTCTATGTGTGCAGTTGTGTTATTTGGGGCTCTTGTGGCCATGCAGTATAGCACTGTAGGATGTGCTCGGCGCTGCAAGATAGCTACTCGGCGGTATCCGGGACCAGAGGGAAGAGCAATGGTGTGTTCCTTTATGGTATGGTCCCTTTTTCTCATACAAAATTACAGTTTTGATGTGGCCTGGTGGGTTGGGGGTGGCTGGCCCTCTGACGGGGGGACTCCCTCGCTCTGGGCTGCCCTGGAGGGTTGGAGTTTGTACAAATTGGTTGATATAGTCATCGTAGAGTTTACCAGTTATCAAGGCTGAAGTTTTCATAGTCTCTTGGAATGTGCGGGGGCTTAATTATGCTCAAACAATCCCTAGTGTTTAATTTTCTTTGGAGGTACTTCCCACAACTGTCCTGCAAGAAAATCACCTCCTGGGATCTAAGATTTTAAGCCTAAAGAGTCTGGGTGGGTGCACACTACATATTCCAGCTACTCGAGGGGGTTAAGTGTACTGATATTCAAAAACTGTAAATGGAAGCAGTTTGTGTATCAGGACAGACCCTGGGGGACGTTATATTGTAATGCATGTCCTGATGGCTTCTGTACCTTGCGTGTTGGTGGGGATCCATTTGCCACCTTCAGCGGATTCGGTCTTGCTCTCCACCTGGTGATAGGCTACGCGGGGATGATAATGTTCTGGTATTGGGAGACTTTAATTTGACTCCCTCCCCGGTTCTGGACAGGCTCCACTCTGCCTCTAGATGGACCCGCGGTTTGCCCCAATGGGCCAGTACATTTGCCCTCATGGATGTCTGGTGCCATTTTCACCCTACTATTAGGGAATACAAGTCTCACTCCTACTTTTCACACACTTTCCAGTATTGACTTAATTTATGTTTCCCAACTCCTTGCTCCGGAAGGTCTCTGCGGTAGATATATTACCCAGAGGCGTATCGGACCATGCCCCCATGTTGCTGAAGTTGTCCCTGGGCCCCCTTGGGGAGAGGCTGTGGAGGCTGTCCAGATATTGGAATGAGAATGGAGTTCAGGAGGCTATTCAGGTGGGTATATGCTCCCGATACAGTGGGATGCCTTTAAGGAAAGGAGCTTGAAAGGAGTTGGTGCAGTCTCTGGAGGGGTTGGAGGAGGCGACCAGACAAAAAGGAAGGCTGCTTATGTGGCCAATTAGCCTCTAGACTGCTTTTACAAGCAGTGGGAGGGATTACAAGCAGTGGGAGGGAATGCCCCCCCCCCCCCCCCACCGTCTTCCATGGTTTTCTCTGGCTCTCCTGTCCCAACAGGTAACCTGAGAATGCAGCTGGTGGTTCTGCCAGCTGACCATAGAGCTGACCAGAGACCAGAACGGCTCCAATCATCTCTATGGCCTAAGAAACCAGAAGCTACAAGCATTTCATGACTTAGATTTCGCCAGATATAAACAGCGCCATTGGGAAATCATTTTATCACACTGATCTTGGTGTGGTCAGATGCTTTGGAGGGCAGAGGAGAGATCTAGGGTCTAATAGACCCCAATTTTTTCAAAAAAAAAAAAGGAGTACCTGTCACTACCTATTGCTATCATAGGGGATATTTACATTCCCTGAGATAACAATAAAAATAAAGATATAAATGAAAGGAACAGTTTAAAAATGAAATAAAAAAGCAAAAATAATAATAAAAAAAAAAAAGCACCCCTGTCCGCCCCTGCTCTCGCGCAAAGGAGAACGCAAGCGTCGGTCTGGCGTCATATGTGAACAGCAATTGCACCATGCATGTGAGGTATCACCACAAAGGGCAGATCGAGGGCAGTAATTTTAGCAGTAGACCTCCTCTGTAAATCTAAAGTGGTAACCTGTGTAAAGGCTTTTAAAAATGTATGTAGTTTGTCGCCACTGCCTGTTTGTGTGCAATTTTAAAGCATGTTGTGTTTGGTATCCATGTACTCGGCCTAAGATCCTCTTTATTTCATCAAACATTTGGGCAATATAGTGTGTTTTAGTGCATTAAAATGAAAAGTGTGTTTTTTCCAAAAAAAAAAAATGCATTTAAAAAAAAAAAAAATGAAACACCCACCATTTTAATCTGTCGGGCCTTTGCTTTAAAAAAAAATATATGTTTGGGTGTTCAAAGTAATTTTCTTGCAAAAAAAAATAATTTTTCATGTAAACAAAAAGTGTCAGAAAGGGCTTTGTCTTCAAGTGGTTAGGAGAGTGGGTGATGTGTGACATAAGCTTCTAAATGTTGTGCATAAAATACCAGAACAGTTCAACCCCCCCCCCCCCCCCCCCAAATGACCCCATTTTGGAAAGTAGACACCCCAAGCCATTTGCTGAGAGGTATGGTGAGTATTTTGCAGATCTCGCTTTTTGTCACAAAGTTTTGAAAATTAAAAAAACATTTTCAAAAACAAATGAGCTGCAAAATACTCACCATTTCAGTCTTTTTCCGTTTATATCACAAAAAAAAAATAAATAAAAAAAATAAAAAAAAAAAAAAAAAAAAAAAAAAAAAAAAAAAAATCGCAGAGGCAATCAAATACCATCAAAAGAAAGCTCTATTTGTGGGAAAAAAAGGACGGAAATTTAGTTTGGGTACAACATTGCATGACCGCGCAATTACCAGTTAAAGCAGCGTAGTGGCAAATGGTAAGAAGTCCTCTGGTCTTTGACCAGTCAAATAGTCCGGGGCTGAAGTGGTTAAAACTATCTGGGATGTGTTCTTGGCGGGGACTTTGCACCCCCTTCCCGGATCTCCAGGCCAAATTTAACTTACCTGGTCGGATGTATTTCCGATACCTGCAGCTACCTCATGCTGCTAGTGCCCAATTCCCGACCCCACCGAGCATATCTATGGATCTTATTGAAGAATTATTAGCTCAAGAATCCTTATCTAACTCATTGTCAACTCTGTACTCGGCCTTGCTGAGTGTGGAGTCTCCCAAGATGGATAGACTCTGGGATAGGTCGATCTCCCAGACTTGGATAGGGAAGACTGTTTGAAGAAATTAACAACTTAATTAACTTCCAAAAAGGACAAGTTGATACAGGTAACATTTTTGCACAGGGTCGATTATATCCCCTCAGAGACTGCAAGGGATTTATCCCCAGAGGTCGCAGGATTGCCCCAGGTGTGATAGTGGTGAAGGAACGTACAGTGGGGACAGAAAGTATTCAGCTTCACAACAACTCCGTGACGGTTCTTGAATGGCCCAGCCAGAGCCCTGACTTAAACCCAATTGAGCATCTCTGGAGAGACCTAAAATGGCTGTCCACAGTTTACCATCCAACCTGACAGAACTGGAGAAGATCTGCAAGGAGGAATGGCAAAGGATCCCCAAATCCAAGTGTGAAAAACTTGTTGCATCTTTCCCAAAAAGACTCATGGCTGTATTAGATCAAAAGGGTGCTTCTACTAAATATTGAGCAAAGGGTCTGAATACTTAGGACCATGTGATTTCAGTTTTTCTTTTTTAATAAATCTGCAAAAATGTCAACAATTCTGTGTTTTTCTGTCAATATGGGGTGCCGTGTGTACATTAATGGGGGAAAAAATGAACTTAAATGATTTTAGCAAATGGCTGCAATATAACAAAGAGTGAAAAATTTAAGGGAGTCTGAATACTTTCCGTCCCCACTGTATATCCATATGTTCTGGAGCTGCCCAAGGATTGCTCTTATTGGAAGGAGGTGGAACTCATTAATGGTCGCCTCCAGCTGACTCTTCCGGTTTCACCAGAGATGGCTTTGTTGGGGATCAAGAATGATGAGCAGCGGCCTAGGTGTACTAAACTACTGCTAGCATACCTTTTCTATTATGCCAAACGGGAAATTATTCTAAGATGGAATGCTCATTCCCCTCCCTCTGTGGAATCATGGGGAAAAACAATTAATGCTGCCCTTCCTTTATACACGTTGTTAACCTACATTAACAGGAATTGCCCCAAGAAATTCGACAAGGTGTAGCAGCCATGGACAGCTTAGGCTGAGCACTTCCTTCCTGTGTTTTGATTTTGGTACTGGAGTGACTGCTTTACCTTCTCTTTGGGGTCTTGATTGGGCAAAGGGATTGGTGTTATATTTTTATCCCTTTTATTGATGATTATTCTCCATTTGGGCTTTACCCACAGTGTTAGAACTGTTCGCCTACAAGTCTGCCTGATGTGTATTTTACTCACTTTAAAAATTGTCAGTGTATAATGCACTTCTTGATATTGTCCATATTTTTGCAGCTGTACCATGCCTTTGTTCAATAAAGGAACATTCTGATTTTTATTTTTTTTAAAAAACACTTTTCTGTGAAGTATTCTTTATGAAAAGAAAAAACGTAAAATTGTTAACAACTAAACTAAACTCGTACCTTTCAAATCCTTTGTATTTATACTTGGAACACTCTGCCTTAACTTGAAGAGCTAATTCTCGAGTTGGTGCCAGAACCAGCATACCAGGTCCCTCACGTTTATTTCTGGGTCTATTAAAAGAAGATATAATAGGAAGAAATATATTGTCACATTTAGACAACTCTGGGCCTGTCTCAGTGTAGTGTATTGCAGCAGTTAAAAAAAAAAAAAAAAAAAGGAAGAAAAAAAATAGTAATAAAGCATAAAATATTTCCAACTGAGCTCAACACTTACAGGGCTCATTTACACTTGCTTCGACTTTAATGTGTTGAAGTGCCTACCATTTCAACATGCTTTTTTGATGTGTTTTTGATGCTTCAGTGTTGTTTTGAAGCTTTAATGAAGCTTGGCAAATGCCCTGTGTGTGTTGACTTTCTATTTGGTTTAAAGGGACCCAGTGGAACCAATGAAACTCCAGCTCTACTCCTTGTTCAGCAGATCCCCTGCTCTTCTAATGCCACACTCAGTAGTAACTCCAACTCTGCTGATGCTTTGGATGGCTGATCCTCCTCTCCGGTTCCCTGCTCCCATACTGTTCACCACATGACATCTGCTAGTTTCATCTGCTCTGGTCCCCCAGCTCTGCTGATTCTCTGCCACTCAGTCCCTTTTCTCCGATCCACGCTCACTTTCTGCTATAGCATTCCCATGCTGCACACTACATGTGCCGTCTGCTAGTTTCTCTGCTCCAGTCCAGACCCCACCTCACCTTCCTGCTGCTCCATACTGTACATCAAATGCCATGTCTGCACCAGAAACAACCAGAATATATAAAACACATGAAGTGACTGTTTCGCTTGTTTGTTTTGCTGACTGGTTCACTTGTTGGTTTCCAAACATCCTGGTATATCTTATACCTGCAATACCTTCTAAAACAAAGTGAAGTTAACTCTGCATAAAAGCTTCCGGTGCTGTAAGCGAGCGTTATCAGACTTCTATGGAGGCTTTGGAGATACTTTGAAGAACCAAGAAAGTGACATGGGATATAACTTTTGAAGTGAAGCAAAGCAAAACGTGTGAACAGGACTGTAAGGTAAGCATTTTATTTAGCGACAGGTGCTTTGATTGGCTTTCAGAGTGCTTTAAAAAAAAAGTGTGCCAAATGCCACATTTTGAAGCAAGTGTAAACAAGCCCTAAGAGGAAAATAATCCTACAGGAAGAAGATGGACATTGTAAACATCAGCATTACTAGGCACACATAAAACTGCATTACTTGAAGGCCTGTTTCACATGGGCTTTAGAATGCAGAAGAGCTGTTCACACTAACAGCAAGCTTTGACAAAACATTTGCAGAGCTATCAGCAAGCTTTGTTAAAGCTTTTAAAGTACCTTTCAGCTCCAATTTGTAAATGTTGAATACAGATCCGAAAAGGAGTGGCGATTGCCACTTTAAGCAAGCTGCTAGCAGGCTTCAAAACGTCTTGAAACTTGTTGAAAGGCTGCTAGCAGCTTGTTTAAAGCTTCAATCGGTGTTCAACATTTACAAACTGGAGCTGAATGGTACCTTAAAAGCTTCAACAAAGCCTGCTGAAAGCTCTCCAAATGCTCTGTCAAAGATTATGGTTTACACTGTTCGTAAAAAAAAAAAAAAAAAAGCCCAAGTGAAGCAGGCCTAACACTCTTCTGAGAATGACATACAGCAGAGGTCTCCTGCCTTCCTGGATTCAAATTCAGCAGATAGTATTTGCTCAGTTTACAAAAAAATCCAAACTTCTATATTCATCAGTTAATTGAGATCTATATTTTTAAATATTTTCACACAAAATGCACACATCCCAGGACTTCCTATTAAATCTAGTTCGAAAAAAAAATGTGAATCCTGAAAGTTGAATGAATCTTGTATAAAAATCTTTATAAATACATCAGTTTGTGTTAGACACTAGGGAACAGATTTATTGGAACTGGAGAAATAAACTTACGAACCACAGCGACCTATCAAAATTCTTGCGCAATTTTTCTTTAAAAAAAATTAAAATTTAGAACGTAGGTTGCTATGAACAACTGCTCCGGTTTAGTTCTTAATTTCTTTCCTCCGGTTTTAATTAAACAGCCCCTATGTGTTATTTTGCAACTACTCTGGTAATGAAACATTTGACATGTCCAATCTTATAACCACATATGTAAAAATGCAAAAAATATAGTAGCATACACCAAAAACGTCTTTATTGAAATATGTAGGAAAATTATACAGCAAGATATAATAAAAAAAAACACCTTACATTGGTTGAAGATCTAAGTGAATGAACCCAGGTAGCAAGTAGGCTAGAGTTTTTCCAGTTCCAGTTTGTGCAATCCCAATGAGATCTAATCCTTGAAGAATTATTGGCCATGCCTGTGACTAAATACAAATGTTTTAAGGGTTAAACATTGCTTTGTAAGCTATAGTCAACAATGCAAGAACAATCAAAAAGCCCTTCGAGGCAAATTTCACACATTTTTAAAAAGTAGTATGGCCAAAGCTTTTTTGGCTATACTTCTATGGACCGCAGAAGTGAAGTTCACTCTGTACTCCTGTGAGCCGTTTTCAGCCAACAGCAGACAGTCCATGCTCTGGAAAGAGACCAACATGATGGTCGGGATCTGCCCAGAAGCCTGGAACAGTTGCTGGCCCAGCCTCTCAGCTGCGCCGCTAGGAGACCGAGCCAGCCACTCCAGTGAGTGTTGGAGGGGTAGAGCAGAGAGCGGGTGACCGATAGTCAGCTCTCTGCTCAAAGGAGAACTGAGCGATTAGTATACAGTGCATTCATAAAGTATTCAGGCCCACTTCACATTTTTCAAGTTTGTTATATTGCAGCCTAATACTACAGTTGTTTAAAATTAATTTTTTTCTCTCATTCATCTACACTCAGTACCCCATAATGACAAAGTGAAAAACAGAATTTTAGAAGTCTCTGAAGTTATTAAAAAGAAAAAACTGAAATAGATGCACTTCAAGTATAAGTATGGAGTCCGACAATCAACCGTTCTGACAGATCATATTGCCACTTTACTGGTCTGGGGGTTTTAAATCCCTGTGGCTTTCTCTTTTCACCTATGTTGACAGGACGGGCTACGCAGGTTCTGATTGGTCGGCACAGACCAATTAATATGATCCTAAACACACCTCCTGACAAGGTATGTTTGGGAGATTAAGCCAAGGGGATTTCTAAGCCCCGGACCGGTGAGGCGGCTATACAAGAGCGCCTAACGGGTGATCGCTGAACTCCAGGTCAGCAGGACCAGAGGGGATCCAACGTAAGTTGACCTTTTACAGAAAAACGTGTACTTACCCTTTAAGGAGGAAGTAATGCACACTAGCACATTATGAAAGACATACCGTAAAACGAAGCCCTCCAGCGGCATGCTGTCACAGCCGATAGGGCTTCTTCACCCATTCTTCCTTCCAGGTTCGTGGGCTCTGGCTGCTTGAATGCCATTCCTTCAGAGTGCACGAGCCTGTGATGTCACCAGCTGCAATGACACAGAATATCTCCTAAACGGTGCACGTTTAGGAGATCTTCCTTGTACCTACAGGTTAGCTTTATTATAAGCTTACTTGTAGGTACAAAAAATGTCCAAGGGGACTTTACTACCACTTTAAGTATTCAGACCCTTTACTTTGTCAAAGTACCTTTGGCAGCAATTACTGCCTTGAGTCTTTGGTTATGACGCAACAAGCTTTGCACAGTTTGATTGGGGGATTTTCCGCCATTCTTTGCAAATCCTCTCAAACTCAGTCAGGCTGGATAGGGACCGTCTGTGGACAGCCATTTTCAGGTCACTCCAGAGGTATTAAACAGGAGTTCAAGTTAGGGGCTCTGACTTGGCCACTATAGTACATTCACGGAGTTGTTTCTCGGCCACTCCTGTGTTGTCTTTGCTGTGTGCGTAAGATTGTCGTCATGTTGGAAGGTGAGAGGGAGAAGGAATCAGTCTATGCCGGACGTTTACCATAGAGAATCCGGTGGGCCAGATGGCCCCCAAAAGCCTCTATGATCTTACCGGAGGCCTGGCGTGATGTTATGACGTCACGTCCGGTCTCTGCATTTGAAAAAAAAATGCCACTGCTTCGGCTGGGAAGCCAGGATTTTTTTTTTTCCCCTTGCAGGTTTCCCAGCCTTGAGGCGAGATGTGGGGACTTATTGACCCCAGATCTCGCTGTAAAGAGGACCTGTAATGCACTATTCCTATTACAAGGATGTTTACATTCCTTGTAATAGGAATAAAAGTGATAAAAAAAATAAGTAAAAAATAAAGTGTCAAAATAGAAAAATAAAAAATTAAATCATAAAAAAAAAAAAAAAAAAAACAAAAAAAAAAAAAATGTAAAAGCGTCCCTGTCCTTGTTCGCAGAAGCGAACGCATACGCAATTTGCACCCACATATGTAAAACAACATTCAAACCACACGTGAGATATCGCCGCGAACATTCGAGCAAGAGCAATAATTTTAGCCTTAGACCTCCTCTAACTCTAAACTGGTAACCTGTAAAAAAATTTAAAGCGTCACCTATGGGGATTTTTAAGTACCGAAGTTTGAAGCCATTCCAAAGCGTGACGTTAGGTATCCATTTACTCGGCGTAACATCATCTTTCACATTATGCAAAAAAAATGTGGCTTTTTTTTTTTTTTAAATGCATGAAACGCAAAAAAAAACACGCGTTTGAAAAATTACTGCGCAAATACAGTGATAAAAAGTTGCAACAACCACCATTTTATTCCCTAGGGTCTCTGCTATAAACAAAACATATGTTTGGGAGTTCGAGTAATTTTCTAGCCAAAAAAAAAAAAAAAGATTTTTACATGTCAGAATTGGCCTGGGTAGCAAGTGGTTAAACTGCAAGTATCAGACTGCAACATAACAAAATTTAAAAAAATTTAAAAAAGTGAGAGGGGCACCAAGTTTTTTGTCTCTTTTTTTTAAACCCCATACTTCTTTTAATCTCTGGATCTGGAGATGCTGGATGCTTCCCAGTGTTTGGGATCTAGAGACTGTCTTCTGCACTCTTACTGGATGTCAGGGCTGGGCTCAGCTCTACCTTCTTAGCTGTTGGCTAATTGCCAGCTCCTTTCGCTCCACACTGACTCACCTGTTGATATCGTGCTCGTCAGTCCTGCCTACTTAAGCCCTCCATGTTTTGGCTTGTTTGACTATCCGTTCCGGTTCCTGAACTCTGGCTATGTTTTGACTAAGTTTACTCCATTCACCTTTTTGTTATTATTATTCAAATGTTATTTAACAGTCTGATTCATGGTTTCTGACACTGGACTCATTTGCAAAACAGAGGTCTATATGGCCTTTATGTATCCTAGTGCAGGGACAAGCTGTTAAAAATCCACACTTTGCCACAGAGATCCATAGATTGAGCTCTTCTTTAAAGCTAAAATCCAGGAATGATCTGTATTGCTTGCCTACATTGGCCCAGCTTGGCACAATGCATATCTCATCAACTGCTGGGGAAGCTTAAAATCACTGCAGTAGTCAACACTACTACAACGACAGATGTAATCTTCTGGGTTTTGCGTGGGTGGCTTCCTCTCTGCACATAGAAGACAAGATATCACTTTCGCTACTGCTGTCATTTATTGATTTTTTTTTTTTTTATTCAGTGTATACAAGCCTTTTTCTGATTGGACAAGATGCAGAGGTGGGATGGTCACATCACAATTCTTAGCTTGTCCAATCTGAGAACGTCTTGTACTCAGTAAAAAAATAAAAATAAATAAATATACAAGGAGTTCTATAAATGGAGGAGATGCAATTGGAGCAGCCCTCTATGGTTATTGTGCACAGCGTAAACTGCTCACACAGAGCCTGGAAGATTGCAGCCATTACTTCCATGCCCCCCCCCCCCCCGACTACTATAGGGATTTTTAACTTCCCCAGCAGTCCATCAGGTATGGCATATGCATACTTTGTGCAGACCTGGACCAATCAAGTATGCAAAACAGATCATTCCTAGAGTTCAGCTTTAATGAAGAATTGTCACTTTTTATTAATTTCCTGATGGTGGTTTTTTGTCCCGTCTTCCTAGATGCTATGTAACACTAGCGGCGATGTATGATAGGGCACCTGTCCCCTGCACACAGCTGACAAGACACTGCGGTTAGTAAGAAGACCGCTTTGATAAGGATTGCTTGTTTCTGGCTACCAGCACTCGCATGAAACAAGCAATGGCAACAAGAATGTAGGGAAAGGCAAGGCACATCGATCTGAGAAACCATTGCTTGATGTAAAAAAAATAAATAAATAAATTTAAAAAAAAACACAAGAATCAAGTACAAATTGTGTGCCTTGACAAAAAAAAGAAGACTGTGGTACCTAAACCTTGATGCAGTAGGCTTGGATGATGGTCTGGCTAAGTCACCTTGAGACAGTGGAACGAGTAGCCAGTACAACCTTTCAGGGTCTATCTGGGATGAGAAAAAGGGAACCAGTCTTCCTGAAAGAAGAGAGACAGATTCCTAGCGCCCAACTGACAGCCATCAAGTGGAGAGAAAATTATTTCTGGTGAACTGGAGATAATGCTGCCAATTCAAACACTCGGCTTGCTGAGGTGAAAGCTAAAAGAAACCCAAACTTGTGGGTGAGAGTAGAGAGAATTAATGTATATGTGTCACCGGCGCAAAGATGCTATCCACGCAATTACCCCTATCCACCTTGTTATAGTTGCTGCATTCAAGAAAACCATTCATTAGAATGGGCTGAAAATGATAACTAATGTGTGTGAATGCGCTACTCCTATATCTACACCACTCACAGTCTTGCATTCCCTTCCTATTACTGTGTCAAAGAAAATTATCTTGTATCCTGAAATAATATCCCATATAATATATCAATTTACAGTGCCAAATATACAAATCACCAAAATTAAATCAAATCAGCTGACATATAAAGTGTGCATCACAAAGTCCCAAAAAAAGTCGCAAAAACTTCTATCAATTGCTGTGATTATATTCTTAACGTGCTCCTGTGTATCTTCTATCTTCATATGTGATATAGTGACACACCACCACCTTTTAGATTGGCCACTCACCAGATACTTCTTATATGATGTGCCTTTGGTTCATTCATGGGATAACCACTCCACCTTAGTAACACTCCTCACCGGCTGTGCTTGAACCTTAGTTTTCCTCATGCAAAAGTATATGGACAAACGATCATTGCGCAGTGCGTTTAAAACTTTTTATTATAAAAACCAAAAAAATTTTCACTCACATTTAAAAGTGCCCTCGAGCCGGCACTAAGCCAATCCAGCAGTTAAGGACGGGTGTTGAACGACTGCATGGTCCGCCTGTGTGTAATGGTGTGACCTCCGCGTTCAGCTTGCGCTCCACCCCTCGTTCCCGTTCACGTCCCCACCAGCTACGGACGTTTCCGATCACCTGGTACAGAAAATCTGCCAGCAGCCTCTACGCGTTTCGCATCATAGTATGCGTCATCAGGAAGCTGCCGTGTGATTGGTGTGTGTTCTATTTATACTCCGTGTGGCCGGAAGTGAGTTTACCGCCATCTTGACTAAGGGTTGTTTTCCCAATTTCTATTCTGTGACTTCCTTTGATATGTCGCCATTTTGACTAAGGGCCTTTGCCCACTTTCCGTTCTCTAGGCATACATACCCAGTTTCCCTTACTGCAACTACTCTTCCTTACATTATTATTCCTAAATTATGTATTTGGATGAGTTTATGTTCCGGGATATGACCCATCTATATCTGCTGGAGAGGCTTTTACAATTAGTTAAATCATTTCTAACATTATTCCTGTTCCGCAACCCATTATGACTTTTAGGCAATATGGAACAGCAAAACCAAAAAAAACTATATTTGCTATATCCATTTATTCTAGTGCATATTTGTGTTTTTCAAAGTATTTCTTGACCCCTATATATCCTCATAGTATCCCAAGACCAAATATTATATGTTGGAAAAAAATAAAAAATATTCAAAAAAATTGAAAAATAAAAAAATTTTGAAAAAAATATTAAAAAATGAAAAAGATGAAAAAATAAAAATGTAAAAAAATTAAACAAAAGAAAAACTAAAAGAAAAAATGAAAAAACGTTGGAAAAAATAAAAATAAAAAGTAATAATGAATAAAAATAAATAAAAACATTTTTAAAAAAAATTTAGAAAAAAATTTAATGAAAATTATTAATAAAAAATAAAAATAAAAGTGAAAAGTATAATAATTTTTTGATTGCATAAAAATTAGTATTAATAATCTTCCAAGTAGCAATTGACGTAGAGTTCCACATTCAACCCGAGTGGCCTCATCGTGTCCATTTTAAATATCCAATGGGTTTCATTCCTTGACACCTCTCTTTTCATATTGGTGTTTCTCCAGTTTTTCTCTATTCTATCTATGCCATAGAACTTCACATGTTGGGGGTTTCTTCCATGTGTATCCCTAAAATGTTTGGATACACTGTGATGTTTGAATCCTTTTTTAATATTTCTGACGTGTTCACCTATTCTTACTGACAGGGCTCTGGTTGTTCTGCCTACGTCCTGCAGCCCACAGCTGCACTCCAGTACGTAGGTGACATGTGTGCTACAGCATGTTATACAAAATCGAGAAATTTATAACATGCTGTAGCACACGTCACCTACGTACTGGAGTGCAGCTGTGGGCTGCAGTACGTAGGCAGAACAACCAGAGCCCTGTCAGTAAGAATAGGTGAACACGTCAGAAATATTAAAAAGGGATTCAAACATCACAGTGTATCCAAACATTTTAGGGATACACATGGAAGAAACCCCCAACATGTGAAGTTCTATGGCATAGATAGAATAGAGAAAAACTGGAGAAACACCAATATGAAAAGAGGTGTCAAGGAATGAAACCCATTGGATATTTAAAATGGACACGATGAGGCCACTGGGGTTGAATGTGGAACTCGACGTCAATTGCTACTTGGAAGATTAATACTAATTTTTATGCAATCAAAAATTATATACTTTTCACTTTTATTTTTTATTAATATTTTTTCATAAAATTTTTTTCAATAAAAAATTTTCAAAATTTTTTCAAAAATTTTTTTTATATATTTTTTTTAATTTTATTTTTATTTTCATTATCATTTATTTTTTCCAACGTTTTTTCATTTTTTCTTTTAGTTTTTCTTTTGTTTCATTTTTTTAATTTTTTTCCATTTTTTATTTTTTCATCTTTTAATATTTTTTTTTAAAAAATTTTATTTTTCAATTTTTTTGAATATTTTTTTCCAACATATAATATTGGTCTTGGGATACTATGAGGATATATAGGGGTCAAGAAATACTTTGAAAAACACAAATATGTACTAGAATAAATAGATATAGCAAATATAGTTTTTTTGGTTTTGCTGTTCCATATTGCCTAAAAGTCAGAATGGGTTGCGGAACAGGAATAATGTTAGAAATGATTTAACTAATTGTAAAAGCCTCTCCAGCAGATATAGATGGGTCATATCCCGGAACATAAACACATCCAAATACATAATTTAAGAATAATAAAGTAAGGAAGAGTAGTTGCAGTAGGGGAACGGGGTATGTACGCCTAGAGAACGGAAAGTGGGCAAAGGCCCTTAGTCAAAATGGCGAAATATCAAAGGAAGTCACAGAATAGAAATTGGGAAAACAACCCTTAGTCAAGATGGCGGTAAACTCACTTCCGGCCACACGGAGTATAAATAGAACACGCACCAATCACACGACAGCTTCCTGATGACGCATACTATGATGCGAAACGCGTAGAGGCTGCTGGCAGATTTTCTGTACCAGGTGATCGGAAACGTCCGTAGCTGGTGGGGACGCGAACGAGGGGTGGAGCGCAAGCTGAACACGGAGGTCACACCATTACACACAGGCGGACCATGCAGTCGTTCAACACCCGTCCTTAACTGCTGGATTAGCTTAGTGCCGGCTCGAGGGCACTTTTAAATGTGAGTGAAAATTTTTTGGTTTTTATAATAAAAAGTTTTAAACGCACTGCGCAATGATCGTTTGTCCATATACTTTTGCATGAGGAAAACTAAGGTTCAAGCACAGCCGGTGAGGAGTGTTACTACGGTGGAGTGGTTATCCCATGAATGAGGTGGTGGTGTGTCACTAAGTCACATATGAAGATAGAAGATACACAGGAGCACGTTAAGAATATAATCACAGCAATTGATAGAAGATTTTGCAATTTTTTTTTTTTATTTATAACAGGCAAGGGGGCCTACATGGACCGACATTAAAATAATATACAGTAAAACATCGTCAAACATAGCGCATAACACAACTATATGATACAATAAGCGTTTTTAGTAAAAGATAATTGTACGTATCCTGGTGTGCACAATTGCTGCATTGGTCAACAAACATTCTTATTCATTGTGCGATACTACCAAGATGACTCTGTGGGATATGCCCGTTCATCTCAGGCACCATTTCGCTTTGGTTGAAATTTTACGCATTCCTTATAGTATAGTGGGTTAGGCTGGAACAGTCCCCCGGTCCCCTCCCTTCTTTTTCCTTTTTTCTCAAAAATGACAGAGTCCTAAGATCAGGAAAAGAGAAAGAATGAGTGGAGAAGTGGAGAGATAGGGGGGGGGGGGGGGGGGGGGGGGGAGTGTTCTCTGCAATCATGGAGTGTCTGAAGGAGTCGCTTAGAAATAGCTACAAAAACCTTTATCTGGTATCTCAGGTGCAGATCTCGGTAATTTAATTTACTATATGGTTGGTTAGTGAGTTAAGGTTTCCCGCAGGGCTTGGCCTTCACTAGAGTATATGAACATATTCCACCATCGCCATATTTTAGAAAATTTCTTATGTCTGTTTTGAGCGGTGTGTATAAGGTCTTCCATTCGTTTGATTTCTTCTACTTTTTTGATCCATAGGTCTATAGTTGGGGGTTTTGGAGATTTCCAATGTAGTGGGATACAAGCTTTAGCTGCGTCCAGAAGATATCGGAGCACAGACTTCTTATATATCTTTGTAGGTATATTTGATACATGTAAGAGAAAAAAATGCTGGGTCATTAGTAATGTTATAGTCTGAATTTCTGCATCGTCGTCTGTATTGTTTGCCAGAAGTTCGTCAGTTTAGAGCACGACCAGAATACGTGTAATAGTGTCCCTTTTTCTGCTTGGCATTGCCAGCAGAGTTCAGATGTCGTTGGGAAGCATTTGTGTAAGAGTGCTGGGGTTCTATACCAATGTGATAAAATTTTGTAGTTCGTTTGAGTCTTGGCACATATCGAAGATTTGTGCGCAAATCTAAGAATTTGTTGTCTTTTGGTTATGTTAAAGCTACAGTTTAGTTCTTTTTCCCATTTAAGTAAGCCCGGTGGGACAAAGTCTGGAGCGGAAGTATTCAGGAAGGCGCATGTCAAAGAAAGTGTATGCGGTAATACCCCCGATGTCGAACATATGTCCTCAAATGTGGTAAGTGGTAGGGCATGCGAGGGAGGCGGGATAGATTTGAGGAAGTGGCTCAACTGAAGAGCCCTCAAGAAATCTAGGTGGTAAAGACCTGTATGTTCAGCAAGTTCTGCACTCGTCTTCCAACGTCCTCCAATGCTAAAATGGGAGGCTTGGTAAAAACCCGCCTCAGCTAGTTTCCCAAAGACTGCATCCTTTAAGCCTGGTGAAAAAGGGTTCCCCAATACTGGATATAAGGGAGAGTTTGGTGAGGACAGGGATGCCCGAGATAGAAGACGAGCACAGATTTGTATAGTGTTTTCTATTAGAGGGTGTTTCTTAATCTCTATCGGGACAGCTGGGCAACACCAAGGAGCTCTCCGGAGGGGAACTATGCTTTGATTCTGTTCTATCTGGGTCCAAAGTTTAGTTTCAGGATGGCGGCACCAGTCTATTAATCTCCCCAGGTGTACCGCCTGATAATATGTGCGAACATCAGGGAGTGCTAGTCCGCCGGATTGTTTGGGTAGGACTAGTATTTTGTTTGAGAGCCGTGGTCTTTGTTTGGCCCAGATGAATGTCGTAAAAGTCGATTGGACTTTCCTGAACTAGGCTGTAGGTATAGCTACAGGTAGAGCCTGCATAAGGTAGAGAAATTTTGGGAGTATGGACATCTTTAGTATATTACAACGTCCCAGCCAGGAGTGTAGCCCTGTGCCCCATTGGTTTAGAAGTACTTGGACCTTTTTTAAAAGTGGTGGGAAATTTAGCTCATATAGTCGGGACAGAGTTTGGGGAATGTACGTACCCAGATATTTTAATGATGTATTAGTCCATTTTAGATTGAAACTGGATTGGAGATGTGGAAGCTGTGATTTTGGAATTCCCACCCCCATGGCTTCTGATTTGGTAAAGTTGATCTTCAAATTTGAAAGGGAACCATATAGATCAAACTCTTTAAGTAGGTTTGGAAGGGAAATCGTTGGTTTCGTGATTGAGAACATAAGGTCATCTGCGTACGCAGACACCTTATATTGGGACTTGTTTATGGTAATTCCCGAGATGTTCGGGTTCAGTCTTACGTGACACAGAAAGGGTTCGAGAGAAAGTGCAAAGAGAAGGGGTGACAAAGGGCACCCCTGCCTCGTCCCATTAGTAATTGGGAACTGGTCTGAGAGCATGCCATTCGCCCTTATCCTAGCTGTCGGTGTTGTGTAGATAGCTCTTATCCAACGCATCATGTTGTTGCCAATTCCCACGTGTCGGAGTGTTTCAAACATAAAGGACCAGTTTACACGGTCAAACGCTTTTTCAGCGTCGGTGCTTATGAATACACTCAGTGTTTTGATGAGGTTAGCTGCGTGTAGTAGATTCAAGACCTTAATGGTGTTGTCCCTTGCCTCTCTAGTAGGTACAAAGCCCACTTGATCTAAGTGTATTAAATGGGGAAGGTGGTGTTGTAGTCTGGTTGCTATTATTTTTGTAAACAGTTTGAGGTCAGTATTAAGCAGGGAGATTGGGCGATAGCTCCCACACTGGGTCGGATCTTTCCCGTCTTTTGGAATAACCGATATCTGGGCCTGTAGTGTGGACTCATGAAACAAACCTCCATCTGTGTGATTATTGAACAGTTTTATCAAATAATTTCCTAGGGAAGGTAGAAGGACTTTGTAGTATTGAATCGTAAGGCCGTCAGGGCCTGGGGCTTTCCCTGGTTTAGTGTTACGAATTGCTACTTGAACCTCCGATAATGTAATAGGTTCCTCTAATAGTACGCGTGTATCAGTTGTCAGGGTAGGCATTAGGGAATTAGTCAGGTATTCCGTCATCTGTTCTGCCGTTGGTTGTGATGTAGGTATATTGTATAATTTCTTGTAGTAAGTTTTAAATTCATTTGTAATTTGTTGGGGAAGAGACACTCTATGGCCCGCTTGGGAGGTTACGTGTGGTATATAGGATGCTGACTTTTGGATTTGTAAGGATTGTGCTAGTAGTCTACCACATTTGTTTCTGGATTCGTATATTTTCTTCCGGGAACTTTGCATCGCCGCTTTAGCTTTAAAGTGGAGTAGTTCCGTAATCTGCATACGGATCATGTCTAGTTCAGCACCTAATTGTCTAGAAGGGGTCTGTTTATGTGCTGTTTCTAGTGTCTGTAACTTGCTAATCAGTACAGTCATTTGTTCCGTCCGTAATTTTTTCAGTCTGGCCCCATGTTTTATCAGGATGCCTCGAATCACAGCCTTGTGCGCGTCCCATACTAGGCCCATGTCACAGTCTGATGTGTGGTTTGCTTGAAAATAATATGATATTTCCCTTGTTACGTCGGCTAGTATCTCCGGGTCTTGTAATAGGCTCTCATTCAGTCTCCAAGGTTTTCTTTGTCCCCTGTAAAAATCAGTCAGAGCATATCGCATCATGACTGGGGCATGGTCAGACCATGTGATGGAGCCTATGCTGGTATCTCTGACTGCCTGTAGCTGTCCGTGTGGTATCAGGAGGCAGTCTATTCGTGAATACGAGTGGTGTGGGCGGGAGAGAAACGTGTAATCGCGTTCGCCGGGGTGAAAGAGGCGCCAGGCATCTATCAGTTGTGCGTCATGCAACGCTGAGTGAATTATTTTGTGCGCACCTCTAGATGTGGAGGATGTCCCCGTCGAGGTATCTTCTGTAGGAATGAGGGGAATGTTAAAGGTCTCCACCTACAATAAGTTGACCTTCTGAGAAAGTTTGGAGAAGTTTCAGGTGTTTCCTGATGACAGTTTGGGACATAAAGATTGGCAATAGTCACTTTAACCTCTCCTATCATTCCCTTAAGGAAGAGGAATCTGCCCATCAGATCTGTCTTTATGTCTATCATGGACCATGGGATCCTAGCGGAAATCTGGATGGAAACCGCTCTAGATTTGGCCTTTGTATACGTCGAATGGTATACTGTCGGGTAGTATCTATTTTTTAGGATAGGGAAAGCATTTTCCCGGAAGTGCGTCTCTTGCAACAGAACGATGTCTGCTTTCATGCGTTTCATATCATTTTCTAGCATTCGTCGCTTTTCAGGGACGTTGAGACTTTTTGCGTTCAAGGTGACAATTTTAATTTCGTCCATGATCGCGGAGGACAGGGTAAGAGAGAAGGGTAGTGTGGGAAAAGGGGTGGGGGGGGGGGGGAAGGGTGCGGTTAGGGGAAGAAAGAAAAAGGAAAAGAAAGAAAAGAGAAAATGAAATGAGGGTGTGTGGCCCTCTAAATGTATAGTGGGAGATTCTAAGGTAATAGCAAAATATTTGCTTATACGCTCTTCAGGAAAACCTGAATGATGAGCGCAGGCCTAAGTGGGAGTGTGGTCAGCAAGGGCCTTGGGAGGCTCCCGGGTGTCAACCAGACCCCTCCCAGCCCATTCTGAGCATATGGAATCAGGCAGGCATTAGTGTATAAGTGTTACAGATGGAATTCTTTAACAAGGAACAAGAACCAAATTCATTAACGGTGTTTTTATCACAAATAATACAACAAACATGTTAACTCTGCAGGAAGGGTCTGCAAGCTGAGTCATCCCCACTAAAACCACCAGTTCCCGACTCGCACCTCTAAACTAAGGTCAGTATATCTTCTGAACAACCTCTCAATGTACCACCGAAGCCCCTCTTCAGGGTAAGGGTTGGTAGTAGGAGGGGGGGCACACTATTAGGCTGTGTCCCCGTTTTCCCTCCACTTCCCCCTCCCCATAGTTATCTGGATTATGCCAATTTTTACCACCCCTCCAGGGCCTACGTCCTCCTTCTCCGCATCTCCCTGCCTCACCCTTCTGAGATACTGCAAGATTAAGGTGCCAGCTCTTATATCTGATAATCTCTCCCCTCTAGTACACCCCTGCCTATGACCTCTAAACAAAAAAAAAACAAAAAAAAGGGGGGGGGGGGGGGGGGGGGGAATGCCTAAATGTATTTTCTGGTAGAAATTACATGACCAAAGTCACTCAGAATAATCCGGTATAAAGTGCCCTTACCAACAAACAGAGGCGATTGAACAGCAATTGTGCTGGCAGGCAGTGCGCGGATAAGCTGGCACTTCAAGTTCTTCGAGTCCATAGTTGACTGTTCTGCGTCGTACAGGTGATCTTGTCTAATAGGTCAAGGTTCACTATAGAAGACCACCCCGGTCTACCAGTCATGTTGGGTTGCTAAGGAGTTTCTGGTGTGGCAGGGGTATCTAGTGTGCGCAGGGTGAGGAGCTCATAGCTCGCAACCACAGGAGTTTTGTTGAGGGGGGGGGGGGGGGTTGTCCGGGCCACCGCTAGCAAAAGAGCGGCATGAAGATAACGGAGGAGCCGGCAGAAGAACTGGAACACCGGGAGCAGAGGTCGAACACCGGGAGAAGAGGCCAGAGAGAGCGGAGAACCACCAACCGGACACCGGGAGAAGAGGCCGGAGGGAACCCTGAAGTCGGAAGAAGACCCCCGGAGCTGTCTAATAAATTACTTTAAAAACCTGTGTAGTTTTTTTATTGACACTTTTTCCCCAGGTGAATGGGTAGGGGTACCATGTACCCCATACTCATTCACATAGGGTGGGGGCCGGGATCTGGGGGCCCCTTATTAAAGGAGGCTCCCGGATTCCGATAAGCCCCCCGCCCGCAGACCCCGACAACCAACGGCCAGGGTTGTCGGGAAGAGGCCCTTGTCCTCATCAACATGGGGACAAGGTGCTTTGGTGTGGCGGGGGCCGCAGGGCGCCCCCCTCCCCCACAGCACCCACCCTCCCATGTTGAGGGCATGCAGCCTGGTACGGTTCGGGGGGGGGGCTCGCTCGTCCCCACCCCCTTTCCTGACCGGCCGGGCGGTGTGCTCGGATCAGGGTCTGGTATGGATTTTAGGGGGGACCTTTTTTTGGCATAGGGGGTTCCTCTTAAAATCCATACCAGACCTAAGGGCATGGGATCCCTCGCGCTCGCCGCAATAGGAAGCGCGAGATGCAGTACCCTGCCCTTGCGTCGTATCTGGTCCGTCGGACCAGCCTACAGACGAACGGGCTTTCCGTCAGGAACCGAGTGCGGCGGAGTTACGACAAAGATTTGAAGCAGGCTTCAAATCTAAAGTACGTCGGATTTCCGACCAAGATGGTCCGTCGGAAGTCCGATGCAGACCACACACGGTCGGATTGTCCGTCGGATTTGGTCCGTCGGACAAATCCGGTCGAAAAGTCCGACCTTGTGTACGCGACATAAGAATAAGACAACAGAGTTGTGGCCATTGGTTTTAACAGATTGTAAGTTTGTTGGTTTTAGGGGGGGCAGTTTCTGTGGCATGTTGTGGGCCAAGACTGAAATGGGTCAAAAAAGGTTGTGATCATCGAGATGGTAGCTCAGTCGGTTCTATAGACTTTGCATTCCAGAAGTTGAGGTAAAACTAGAGCAAGAGGATGGGTTTTTGGTTGTTCACACTGGTAGGGTCTAGCAAGGGCTTTTTAAATATGGGGGTAACTGGTGCATGTTTAGGAGAGGGAGTCAGTGAGAAGGGAGAGGCTGAAGATGTAAGTTGGAGTGTAGAATAGCGCAAGAGGGTGACTAGTAGTTGTGAGGGAATTGGGTCCAGGAGGCAGGTAGTTAAGTGGGTGTTGGAAAAAGTTTAGCAACCTCCTCTGTGGTAACCAGGTCAAGAGGAAAGTATTAAGTAAGCCTGGGTGAACGAGTCAGATTCCCATAGCCAGGTTTCAATAACAGGAAGGATTTCGTTTTAAAATGGTTGTAAAACTCTGTTACATCACTTTTACCTACAGGTAAGCCTATAACAAGGCTTACCTGTAGGTACTGTGAATATCTTCTAAGCTTGCACAGTTTAGGAGATATAGGTATATGCGCTGTTGCCGACGTCATCAGCGAATGCGCACTGAAAAAACGGCCCGCTGGTGACGTTTCTTCAGTAGCCGTGATCGGCGGCTCCCATGCTCGAGTGACGTCATTGCGGCTCCGGCCAATCAGAGAGCAGGAGACTGGAACCCCCTGGAAGTAACTCCAGAGGAAGATGTCGGCCAAGTACTCAAAGTGTTAACGTAGATTCAGGGCATCGTTCTGAGGCAAGTACCGTATTTTATTATGAGCTAGTTTGCGATGTATACTAGCTTATTATGCTTTTGTCTTGCAGGGTTTGTTTTTTTTGGGGTTTTTTTCCCAAGATTTACAATCTCTTTAAAAAGGTAAGAGAGACAGGCAAGTCTGTTCTAGACTATATAGGCATTCAAGAGAGCACATAAGAAGTAGGGAACTGGTTGTAAGATGGGGATTAGAAATTAAAAGTGTGTGGATTGCGGTTGTTGCCAGTTTGGGGGGTTGGGGGCGTGTGTGTGTGTGTGTGTGTGTGTGTGTGTGTGTGTGTGTGTGTGTGTGTGTGTGTGTGTGTGTGTGTGTCAGGTGTGGGGGTGAAGTTAGATAGAGTTAGTTGAGGGCCTGGAATTAGAGGATATATCCCCAGAGATTAGGAAAACCAGAAGGGCGAGGGAGGTAAGATGGGTGTGTGATTTATGTGAAGGTACATGCCCCAGTGTCTGGAGGTTTCATTACCATGTGGTCTCAAAATTAGCAGGGGGTAAGGAGTGCAGTAATAGGGAAAGAGCAGGAGTGAGTGTGATGTGTACTGTATGGGCCTGGTGGGGAGAGGAGGGGGTAAAGGAAAGAAATTAGGGAGAGAGGGTGTTGGGAGAGAAAGAAAGAGAAATGTTATAGGATGGAAGGAGTAGGAAGGAAAGAGTTGCATGGAGAAATAAAGGGTCACTTGCAATCTGTTTGATGTTATGCCCAATTGTATGTTACTGATTTTCTTAAAGTGGAGTTCCACCCACTTTTACAACTCTTTAGCATCCCTCACTAAACTGTGCACTGTAAACGAATTGGATATTTTTTTATTTTTTTTCTCAGCACCTACTGTATATCTGCTGTATTCATTTTTCACTTCCTCCTCCCTGGCCGTGGCCCATCGAATCATTTCCTGTTTGCAATGCCTTCTGGGAAGGGGCGGCAACTTCCTCTGACACTGCCGTTGCTATGTAAACCTGACCTGAAACCTATTACACTGCTTGTGCTGCACTGAGCATGTGCGAGATCTGCAAGGATGAGATCCAGGAAGAAATAGTCTGGCTTCAGATGCCCATACTTAAGATGGCCACTGCCTGCTGTAAGCTTATAAAGTGACAAACTACTGCTATAAACTAACAAAACAGACCTTAGTTTACACACTAACTTTACTAGACTACATTAAGCTTGTGTATTATAGGGGTATTTTTATTTAAAAAGTATAATTTCGGACGGAACACCACTTTAATTTGCCTTAGCCAAAGTGTTGTATTAAAGTTCCTCTGGTACTTGTTCAAGGTTATCTAAATTTATACTTGGATTCAATCAGGACCTGATAGACACATGGATAGCAGAGCAAAATTTTCACACTAAAATACAGTCTACAAGAGAGCCCAGAGCTATAAAGATTAAGATCAGTTCATTGTTTAGGTCAGTGGTTCTCAATCTCAGTCCTCAAGTAACCCCAACAGGCCATGTTTTCAGGCTTTCCTTTAATTTGCACAGCCGCTTTAAATCAATATCAATGACATGGTATTGATCAGAGCCATTTTATCTAAGGGAAGTTTCCAAAACATGGCCTGTTGGGGGTACATGAGGACTGAGGCTGAGAACCACTGGTTTAGGCAATTAAAAAAAAAAAACTAATAAAAATATGAAGTTCAGATGTTTTAGGCCCCTTTCACAAGGGCGAACCAATCATGTCCGCCTGACAGTTTTTTAGACAGACCCGCTCAGACCATCCACTGCCCTCTATGGAGCGCCGACACAAAATTTTGTAAACTATAGAACTGAGGGGATTATCTTCTTGCACATGGGTATAGTGCTTTCCTTGTAGGCAAAACAAAGAATGTTCTGGGAAAGGATCCGGGACCATGTTTAATGGCATCAAGGCTGCAAACCTTTATCCACTTCCGGACCGCCCACCGCATTTATACTGTGGCAAGGCTGTGCAAAATCACGTACCTGTACTTGGATTTTGCGCACAAGATCTGGGGTGCACACCGCCAGAGCCCCCCTCCCACTGTGATTGGACACAACGGGAGCCAATCAGCAGGTCTGGCGCCCGTAATGGTCACTGGGACCCACCGATCTTCCTGAGGAGAAGCAGACCACCGTTCTGTCAGAGAGGAAAAAATGGAGATCTTGCGTTTCTGATCTCAGTTTTCCTCTAGTGCACCCATATCCGCCCCCCCTCAGTTAGAAATTACTCCTAGGAAAACACTTAACCCTTTGCTCTCCCCTGATGTTAGCCCTTTCCCTGCCATTGTCATTTATACAGGGACAGTGCATTTTTTTTAGAGCAGTGATCACTGTATTGGTGTCACTGGTCGGCAAAAAGTGTCATTTAGTATCAGATTTGTCAGCAGCAATGTCGCAGTCCCGATAAAAAAAAAAAAAAACGCTGATCGTCTCCATTAGTGGTAAAAATTAAAAAGTCCATAAATCTATCCTATAGTTTGTAGACACGATAATTTTTGCGCAAACCAATCTATATACGCTTATTTGGATTTTTTTTTAACCAAAAACATGTAGTAGAATACATATCGGCCTAAATTGGATATAGAAATTAGATTTTTTTACATATTTTTTATTGAATGCGTTTTATAGCAGAAAGTAAAAAATATTTTTTTTTTTCAAAAATTGTCAGTTTTTTTTTTTTGTTTTTTTTTTTTTACTTATAGCGCAAAATATATAAAAAAAAAAAAAAAAAAAAAAAAAAAAACACAGTGGTGATCAAATACCACCAAAACAAAGCTCTATTTGTGGGGCAAAAAAAAATTGCTTTTATTTGGGTACAGCGTCGCACGAGTACGCATTTGTCAGTTAAAGCAACGTAGTGCCGTATTTCAAAAAAATGGCCTGGTTATGAAGGGGGTAAAACCTTCCGGAGCTGAAGTGGTTAAAGCCCCATTGGTAGACACTTTGCCTACAACCATAATTCTGATCTTTAATTTCTTAGCTTCATGGCATCGGCAAGGATCCACCCTCATCCAAGGGGGGACATGTTAATGGAGCACACTTACGTTTAGAGACAAAGTGGATCTAAAAACTCAAGGCCACTCTCCCTCCAGGCCTCAATGACCATGTAAGCTTTATACCTTTCATTGAAGACTATTTTTTATTATTTTCTGGTATTAAATATGTTACAACATGAATTTGGAGTATGGTTATTCTCACAATTTTGGGTATGGTTTGTTTTTTGGCCTCACACGTATGACTTAAAACTAGATGTGTTGCTCCCATGCATGACAAATGGTTCATTATTTATATATAAAACCTTTTTTTAATTATATTTTTCTGTCATTAGCGAAAGGGTGTTTTGGCTCCTGCTCTACAAGACTCTGGTCCGGCCACACCTAGAGTATGCTGTCCAGTTCTGGGCACCAGTCCCCAGGAAGGATGTCCTGGAAATGGAGCGAGTACAAAGAAGGGCAACAAAGCTAATAAATGGTCTGGAGGATATTAGTTATGAAGAAATGTTGCAAGCACTGAACTTATTCTCTCTGGAGAAGAGAGGCATGAGAGGGGAGGATATGATTTCAATTTATAAATACCATACTGGTGACCCCACAATAGGGATAAAACTTTTTTGCGGAAGGGAAGTTTAACAAGACACGTGGCCACTCATTAAAATTAGAAGAAAAGAGGTTTA
The DNA here is from genome assembly GCA_037952835.1 of Lithobates septentrionalis. Lineage (NCBI taxonomy): Eukaryota > Metazoa > Chordata > Amphibia > Anura > Ranidae > Lithobates > Lithobates septentrionalis. Next base: position 2,350,090 of record JBBDGP010000610.1, on the reverse strand, counting down.
ACCTTAAACTACGTATTTTACTGTAAGAGTGGCAAGGATGTGGAATTCCCTTCCACAGGCGATGGTCTCAGCGGGGAGCATCGATATTTTCAAACCTGAATGACCGCAACATACAGGGATATACAATGTAATACTGACATATAAATCACACATAGGTTGGACTTATGTCTTTTTTTTAACCTCACCTACTATGCAACTATGGCTGCGTTCCCCTCCCCCGCCCATTCAATTTAGAACCAACCAATCCTGAGATGGTAAAAATTAGGTGGGAAGGCACCAATTCAACAATTGGACTGCACCCAATAAAAAGAGAAACACATATGATTAAAGGGAGAGAGGACCACAGACCCACACGCCAGATACACTCTCTAGACCAGTGGTCATCAACCCTGTCCTCAGGGCTCACCAACAGGCCAGGTTTGCAAGATAACTGAAATACATCACAGGTGATATCATTTGCTGCTCAGTGATTGCAGTATTCTAGTCTGCATCTCCCCAAGGTAATACATAAGACCTGGCCTGTTAGTGGGCCCTGAGGACAGGGTTGATGACCACTGCCCTAGACGAACAAGAAGCCTGGTGATAATTGACCCATCTCGCTGGAATTTGCTACTGGAACTAAATCGAATGTACTTGCAAATTGTTGGATATCTTCCCCTTTTAAACTGTGGTAAGATACATATCATACAGGTATTTATTTACCTTTTCTTCTCAAAATTGTAGGGATTGTATTTTACAGTTTAGGTTTTAACCTTATCATGTACAGTGTGTAAGCCAGTTTTATAATTAATCATTTTCCCACATTTGTCGAGGCTGTGTGTTAAAACCATGCCTGGGTGAAATTCGGTATAGACCCGTATTACAACAAATTTGGCTACTGTGGTCCCAGGGAAATTATTTATCACCTCATTTAATCTAGTAGCCATGTTAAATTAATATTTCCTTCAAATTGATAATATCTGCTGATGCCACAAGACATGCTTTGTAATACTTCCAGCCGGAGAATCTCAGAGGATTGTTTTGCAGAGCGACAGGAGATAGTGTTTTTGAACTTAAGCCGCGATTACTGCAAATATTTTTTTCAACAGTCATTTGGGCTACCCTTGGGTTACTTGTCAAATATTAAAAGGAAAATAGCTTTATTGCCGTGTTGATGTCTTTGGCAGGGTGTATGAAATATTAATCACCAGAAAATCCCGGTTCTGTATGTAATTGTGTAATTATACTCGTAAAATAAAATCAAATTACCATATTTATTTATCGGCGTATAACACGCACTTTTTTCCCCTTAAAATCAGGGGAAAATCGTGGGTGCGTGTTATACGCCGAACCGCTGCCTCGGAGAGGAAGGAGGGGACGAGCGCCACCGAAATAGACAGAGCTGAGTGTACTGTGTACTCGGCTAGGCTCGGCTCGCAGTCACGCCCAGTCCCACCATTGAACGGGTGTTGTGTCCATCATGGGAGCCGGGCCAAGGGGCGGGACTGCAAGACGAGCCGAGAGAAGCCAAGTACACAGGACACCCGGCTCTGTGTCTCTCGGTGGCGCAATAATTTAAAACCGATCATGCGGCAATTTGGTGCAAGGCTGCAGATGGGCACTGATCATTCTGAAATGATGGGCAAGGCTGCAGATGGACACGGATAAGGCTTCATTGATGGGCATTTAAAATGCAAGTTTTTTTCCTTAAACTTCCCTCCTAAACTTCGGGTGTGTGTTATACGCCGATAAATACGGTATTTACTTATTACATTTTATTGGGAGATATTTCTACATTGGTAAGAATTCCCCATAGATTAAGGAACTCCGGAAATTATTGTGGTATGTTACGGTAAAATTGTTTGTTCAGACAATCAGTTAGGTTGAAGGCACTGAGATCTTAATAATTCAAATTCCCCATATGTATTAGGATTTCATACCACACACAACAAACGTCATGTTCGGACTGGCAGAAGTAAACAATGCTGGGGACTCGGCAGGAAAGCCTGGGATCGTTAATTTTTATTTTATTTTTTTTATCTCAAGCTCTCCAGCCTTTGAGGAGCGGACCTGTCACACACCATTCCTATTACAAGGGATGTTTACATTCCTTGTAAAAGGAATAAAATTGATCAAAAAAAAAAAATTAAGAAAATAAAAAGTGCCCCTGTCCCCGCAGAAGCGAACGCGCCCCTTATGTGCCCATATCCCCATGAGTAGGCTTCAAGGGGCGGAATGAAATGCATTGGTGGCGTGGCCTGGCGGGGGTCCAGGCTGAGACTGGCTTTCACTATCCCACAGCAGACTTGGATTAGATGTGCGGCTTCTGGGACGCCTATCACTCTCTACTCTTATATGCCCTCCTACAGGTCGGGTGGGGGGACCTGTTCAGAGCTCAACTCTGCTTCATATGTTTTAGTGTGTGTTGTATGGTAAATAGGCGAGTCTTACTGTTTGCATGTGTTTATTTGTGGCGTTTTTTGTTTTGTTTTCCCCTCTTTGCCCTTTGCTGTACATAGTACCAATAATAAGATCTGGTAAGACCTGTGCTTATTGTATAGTTATGTTAGATTTTATTTTCAGATGGAATATATTTTTTCTTACTTTGTTATGTAAACTGCTTAAAGTCAAAAACCTGAAGAAGCAGTATGAAATTGGCAAAACGTGTAGACAGAAGCTTTTACATCTAGAACATTATGTGACACGTGATGTATTTTTCTACTGAATTTTGTATAATAAAATGGATATTTTTATGTAATATTGTGTTAAAGTTTTTTTTTTTTTTTTTAGCACTGGTAAGGTATAATTAAAATCCCATTCTTTTTGGCTTATTGTACAATTCCACACATTATAAACATAACTGTCTGTAACATTAAAGAATATCTAAAATATGCTTCAGGGGGTGGTGGCGGGGATGATGTGTGCGCCATCGTCTGTTAACCTGGTCCTTTGTGGGTGGCAGAAAGGGTACCATTTTTGCATCCTGACATTTGTCAATGTTGATTTGTGGCACAGGTACATACCGGATGATCAAATCTCGCTGTTCCCTGCTGAACTGACCAAGATTTGATCAGTCTATGGCCAGCTTTTAATTTTGGCATCTACAATTTATTTTTGTCTTGCTTCTGACTGCACAGGTCATCTGCAGCCAGCTCCTTATTGATGCAGGTTTGGTGTCGGAGTTGCAGGTGCATATTTATAGGACATTTCCGGTCCTTGCCTCCTTTTGGGTGGAGGTGTATGTATTAGCAGCTTTTTTTCTTGGTTTGCTGGGGACAGTAAATGCCTCGCCACTGTGCTCCAGATTGGAGTGCATTGTGTGTGGAGGATACACGCAACCTGGTGTCACTTCAGGTGTGTCCTCCAGCCTGGGGAACACTGGATGTTATCAGCGTTTACTCAGTGAGCAGACAGCAACCCACCCAGATGTTAGTGCTCTTGGATGACTTCCGGGTCAAAGGCATAGGAGAGGACTCTGGGAGGCCTTGGGGGATTTCACTGTTACTATTGTTTCACTAGTGTAGTGCTGTGTGGGTGCAGGAAAGCTGTGATTCATTTACCCTTGGCAGTAGTAAATTACATGCTGAGAGGTTGTGTCTTTATATATTTGAACTTGGATCATTGTGGACTCTTATGTCCCTAGGCTTCCATTTTGGTAAATCTAATATAGCTGATGGTGTTAAAATATATATACAGTATATATTCGAGTATAAGCCGACCTGAATATAAGCCGAGGCACCTAATTTTACCACAAAAAATGGGAAACTTATTGACTCGAGCATAAGCCGAGGGTGAGAAATGCACAGCTACTGTAAGTGGAAAAGAGGGTCAACAATGCCCATCTGCAGCCTCACTGTGCCCATTTGCAGTCTCACTGTGTCCATCTGCATGTGCCAATCTCCCTACCTGATCCGTGCCTTATGTACCGGCGCTGTGTCCATCTGCAGTCTTATGATCTCCGGCGCTGTGACATAGTCTAGTCGGCTGCCCTGTAGTGTAGCAACGCCCCGCCTACTCCTAGTCCGTGGTGATGGAACACTGATTGACTCAGCTTCCCAGCAGTGAGTCAGTGTTCAGCCCATCACGGACGAGGAGGAGGCGGGGTTTTGTTACACTACACGGCGGCCGACTACACTGTGTCACAGCGCCAGAGATAAGACTGCAGATGGACAAAGCCGAGGGGGGCATTTTCAGCACAAAAAAATAAATCAATAAAAATAAATGTGCTGAAAAACTCGGCTTATAAGAGAAAATATATTTATATATTCTTTGACTATACTACATTTATGTAATATGTTTAAATTTAGGTTCTATGAGCAGAGATGATCTAGAATGGGGTCTCCAAACATTCTAAACAAAGGGCCAGTTTATTGTCCTTCAAACTCTAGGAGGGCTGGGTGGCTCTAGTTCCCCTTGGCAGAATAGCATTTTTGCCACCCCCCCCCTTTTTTTTTTTTTTAGATACAGTTTTATTCACTTTGATGATAAACATGCTGAAATAACTAATCAAATCCAGATGTGGAGACAAGCAAGCAGAAAGTAAATAAATCAAAGACCCTTAAGCTGATGAAGGCACTGCAGACTAATAGCTTGTATAAGCAGAGGATTGCTCCTTGGCATACATTGAGTCACAGGCAGAACTTATAAGCAGCAATAGGGTAAAAAGCTTTCAAAAGATGGAAATAGGAGGTTGCAGGATGCAAAAAGTTCAGACCTGTCAGGGTAGTAGCGGAAGCAAAAGGAGCAATGCACATGTGTGTGCGTGGGCGTCCATTAGGTGGTGGGTGCATTTAAGGGGGGGGGGGGGGGGGGCAGGCTGTGGGCTATATAAAAGTGGACTCATTTACTTAAAGGGACCTCTATTAGTTTTCTCTATTTTCTGTTTCAATGAGCTGTGGGCATAATCTCCATAAAATGTTGCTGGTTGGGCCTTTGTTGCTTCTAAGTTTTCCATACTGGTAAACCGGTTTTGCCTTTTCGGATCCATTTAAAGTGCAAATTCACCCTAAGAGAAAATCTGTAAAGTGAACTTATACTGCCCCCCCCCCCCCCCGTCCCGCAATCCCCCGCTGTCAGACACCGGGCTGCCGCTTCACCGCTCTGGGAATTTCAAATCCCCACGGCATCCTCTATATCTCAGATCGGATGCATTCTAATTGGTCAATGCGTCACATGGACAGTGCTGACCAATCAGAATCCGCCTAGCCTGTTCTGTCAACGCTAGAGGGAAACCATGGAGGATTTAAAATCCTCAGACCGGTAAATTTATCTTAAAGATTTTCTGTAGAGGTGAACTTGCTCTTTAATACAAAAGTGCACAAGCTGCCAAGTGTTGGAATAATGTTAGTTTTGCAGGCTCCTTATACCATATGTATTTAAATAGGTATATGGACGTTGGGGTTTTTTTTTTTCTTTAACATCAAAATAACTATTGCCTAAAGGAGCAAGGAGAGTTAACATCTGTGCCGAATTATGGGGTAAGCAGTGTTGCCACATATGGACAACTAGAAGACTTTTGACATCCACAGGTAATGGCATATGTTTTATTAGGCCTTTCTATCTTTTTGCCAGCAATATACCCTGATGAAGCTTTCATGCCCCCGATGGCTCACTGGTCACTTGCCAGTTCCTGGAGCAATGAAATGCTCCATTTTACAGACTAGAGTAATTTTTCTAAAGTTTTACTCCCAATGGCCACCGTGCTGCAGCTCAGTTTCAGGGTCTTAGCAATCTTCTTGTAGCGTAGGCCATCTTTATGTAGAGCAACAAATCTTTTTTTCAGATCCTCAGAGTTCTTTACCATGAGGTGCCATGTTAAACTTCAAGTGACCAGTATGAGAGAGTGAGGGAGAGTGAGAAAGAGAATAACACCAAATTTAACACACCTGCTCCCCATTCACACCTGAGACCTTGTAACACTAACGAGTCACATGACACTGGGGAGAGAAAATGGCTGTGCGTTATTTTGAGAGGACAGCAAATTTACACCGTTATACAAGCTGTACACTCACTACTTTACATTGTAGCAAAGTGTGATTTCTTCACTGTTGTCACATGAAAAGATAAAATATTTACAAAAATGTGAGGGATACAGTACTGTGTTATTGGGTTTTGCATTTATTTTGGACTGGCATAGTCACACTATTATTTTCCTATGTACCCTAGATTTTTGGCCCAATAGTCGTTTCTGCCTGCCATTTATCTGTTGCCTTGTTTGCACACTCAGGGAATTTCCTGAACGTTAGCCACGTTTACATAATCAAGGTGTGGACCACTGGTGTTAATTCAAAATGTTTATTATGTTTTATAGTAGCAGATGGTGTTAATTATTCTCTTATTTAGTGACCACTGCAACCTTGCTCTGTGTCCTGAAGAAGCAAATCAGCAAACGCTGTGACCCATGAGGACTTCTCTCCACAGAGTACTAATGTCACTATAACCAGTAGTGAGCCAAAATTTGTAACTGTGCAGTTGGTATGCGTCTAAGTATTTTGTACAGGCATTATTTTTTTTTTTGGACCTATAATAGGTCTTTGTGATTTTATTGAGTGCTTGCTGTGTAATATAAGGTTTATACTAAATTATGTGTGCTCCTTTTTGTCCCAGTACATTCCATTTTTTTTTACAGTTTATTGTATCATACGGATGTGGTATTAAAGTAGTCTTGTAGATTTATGTATAATGTTGCATTTAAGAACTCCAACTTTTCCTGAAGAAGCGGACATTGGCCTGACAAACGCATTGAAATCCGATATCCTACCTCACTTGTTTCAACAACAAAACATGTAATAATGTTTAAATTTCCCACATGTGTTTATGGTATACGAGAGTGCCACATGTATATCTTCAGCAACTTGATCGTAATAGTTTTTTTTAATACAATAACACATTTTTTTTGTTTTGTTATATATTGGTCCTGTACATGAATATACCCAAACCCAGACTTGCTCCTTCCATCCCACACGGACAGCCTATCTGCTGGCTACCACAGCCTATCTCCACTCTGTCAAAAGTATAAAAAATGGGCTTTACCAATGCTGGCTTGCTCACAAGGAAAGGGGAAGCTTTCCTCAATCCATGCAAGCAAACCAGCAGTGGTGAAACATCAAAAGGAAGGGTGATTTCAGATGGAGACATCAATGTATGCAGTCTTTTTTTTTTGGACAATTTGTAAACACAGAAATAGAAGGTAAGTTTGAGTGTGGCTTACATTTTTTAAAAAGATTAGTCCTGTAGTTCTGTTAGGATTTTCATGATATTTGAGGATGTGGTACCCTAGTTGATAGATACAAAAATGGCATGGCTACCCCTTTTCTTTGTTTAGGCTTCATTTTAATACAGATTTGTTAATACCTGAATTGGGGAAGGTCGTTCAAACCCAGCATTTTTTATTGCGGTCATAACTTCTGGGAAAGGAAGAAATGCTTCTTGAAAAGTGCGGATGGGGTTTGGAATTGGTCTTTTTCCACCATCTTTCAAGTCTTTACAAATAATGTTATTATTTTCCTTCCTATTTAAAAAAAAAAAAAAAAAAGACCAAATAAAAATAAATACGAAACACCACTTACAGATGTATAACCTCTCCCTGACCCCAAACAAGAAAATATATAAAACAAATTATATAGGAAAAAAATAACACAAATATACATAACTTTGAAAATACCTTAAACACTTTAGTTTAGTCACTCATCCTATAGTTAATGCCAGGCTAACAAAGAAGACAAACTAATGCAGCTCTGTACTAATGTATCAATAAAACGCAACTAAAGTAATTACCTAAATTTGACTTGGTATCACCCTTTTACAATCCCCAGGACAGCAACAATCTGCAGTAACTAATCTTAGTGTTGCTGCTACAGGAAGAGTGCACGCACACACTGAGCATGTGCAGCTTTTGAAAGGAATGGAGCTGACAAGCTTCAGGGGGGACCACATGGCAGGTAGGGATGAGCCGAACACCCCCCTGTTCGGTTCGCACCAGAACATGCGAACAGGAAAAAAGTTCGCTCGAACACGCGAACACCGTTAAAGTCTATGGGACACGAACATGAATAATCAAAAGTGCTAATTTTAAAGGCTTATATGCAAGTTATTGTCATAAAAAGTGTTTGGGGACCTGGGTCCTGCCCCAGGGGACATGGATCAATGCAAAAAAAAGTTTTAAAAACGGCCGTTTTTTCAGGAGCAGTGATTTTAATAATGCTTAAAATCAAACAATAAAAGTGTAATATCCCTTTAAATTTCGTACCTGGGGGGTGTCTATAGTATGCCTGTAAAGGGGCGCATGTTTCCAGTGTTTAGAACAGTCTGACAGCAAAATGACATTTGGAAGGAAAAAACTCATTTAAAACTACCCGCGGCTATTGCATTGCCGTCAATACACATAGAAGTTCATTGATAAAAACGGCATGGGAATTCCCCACAGGGAAACCCCGAACCAAAATTAAAAAAAAAAAAAAAAAATTGAAGTGGGAGTCCCCCTAAATTCCATACCAGGCCCTTCAGGTCTGGTATGGATATTAAGGGGAACCCCGGCCAAAAAAAAAAAACGGCGTGGGGTTCCCCCAAAAATCCATACCAGACCCTTATCCGAGCACGCAACCTGACAGGCCGCAGGAAAAGAGGGGGGGACGAGAGTGCGGCCCCCCCCTCCTGAACCGTACCAGGCCACATGCCCTCAACATTGGGAGGGTGCTTTGGGGTAGCCCCCCAAAACACCTTGTCCCCATGTTGATGAGGACAAGGGCCTCATCCCCACAACCGTGGCCGGTGGTTGTGGGGGTCTGCGGGCGGGGGGCTTATTGGAATCTGGAAGCCCCCTTTAACAAGGGGACCCCCAGATCCCGCCCCCCCCTGTGTGAAATGGTAAGGGGGTACTTACCCCTACCATTTCACTAAAAAAGTGAAAAAATAGTTAAAAATGACAAGAGACAGTTTTTGACAATTCCTTTATTTAAATGCTTCTTCTTTCTTCCTTCATCTTCTGGCTCTTCTGGTTCTTCCTCCGGCGTTCTCGTCCAGCATCTCCTCCACGGCGTCTTCTATCTTCTTCTCCTCGGGCCGCTCCGCACCCATGGCATTGGGGGGGAGGCTCCCGCTCTTCTCTTCTTCCTTCTTCTCTTCTTCTGCGGGCCGCTCCGCATCCATGCATGGAGGGAGGCTCCCGCTGTGTGACGGCGTCTCCTCATCTGACGGTTCTTAAATAACGGGGGGCGGGGCCACCCGGTGACCCCGCCCCCTCTGACGCACGGGACATGACGGGACTTCCCTGTGGCATTCCCCGTGACGTCACAGGGAAGTCCCGTCAAGTCACCGTGCGTCAGAGGGGGGCGGGGTCACCGGGTGGCCCCGCCCCCGTTATTTAAGAAGCGTCAGATGAGGAGACGCCGTCACACAGCGGGAGCCTCCCTCCATGCATGGATGCGGAGCGGCCCGCAGAAGAAGAGAAGAAGAGAAGAAGGAAGAAGAGAAGAAGGAAGAAGAGAAGAAGGAAGAAGAGAAGAGCGGGAGCCTCCCCCCCAATGCCATGGGTGCGGAGCGGCCCGAGGAGAAGAAGATAGAAGACGCCGCGGAGGAGATGCTGGACGAGAACGCCGGAGGAAGAACCAGAAGAGCCAGAAGAAGAAGAAGATGAAGGAAGAAAGAAGAAGCATTTAAATAAAGGAATTGTCAAAAACTGTCTCTTGTCATTTTTAACTATTTTGACACTTTTTTAGTGAAATGGTAGGGGTAAGTACCCCCTTACCATTTCACACAGGGGGGGGGGGCCGGGATCTTGGGGGTCCCCTTGTTAAAGGGGGCTTCCAGATTCCGATAAGCCCCCCGCCCGCAGACCCCCACAACCACCGGCCACGGTTGTGGGGATGAGGCCCTTGTCCTCATCAACATGGGGACAAGGTGTTTTGGGGGGCTACCCCAAAGCACCCTCCCAATGTTGGGGGCATGTGGCCTGGTACGGTTCAGGAGGGGGGGGCCGCACTCTCGTTCCCCCCTCTTTTCCTGCGGCCTGCCAGGTTGCGTGCTCGGATAAGGGTCTGGTATGGATTTTTGGGGGAACCCCACGCCGTTTTGTTTTTTTAATTTTGGCCGGGGTTCCCCTTAATATCCATACCAGACCTGAAGGGCCTGGTATGGAATTTAGGGGGACTCCCACTTCATTTTTTTTTTTTAAATTTTGGTTCGGGGTTTCCCTGTGGGGAATTCCCATGCCGTTTTTATCAATGAACTTCTATGTGTATTGACAGCATGAGTTCGACTCGAACTCGAAGCTCATCCCTAATGGCAGGTATTTGACCTAAATTATGTGAGCGATTTCTTCATAGCAGAGTGCAATTATATCTACTGTGACTCCTTGACTGCATGGATGGTTCTATGCAAAAAGTGAACTAACCCCTTAAAGAAATACACCACCCTACCCATTGGACAGTGAAAGAGCAGCAGACTTAGCTCGCTTTGCTATCGCCTCCATGGGATTGATTTACTAAAGGCAAAAAGACTGTGCACTTTGCAAGTGTAGTTGGCTACAGAGCATAGTAAATGAGGGGACAATCTGCCGAGTTCCATCATTCAAGAATGTGTAAGCAAAAATGCATGGTTTTTCCTTTGCACGTAATTAGGTATTCTTTGTAAAGCGAAGCTTTACCTAATTTACTAAGCTCTGGAGCAACTGCACAGTCTATTTTCCTTTAGTAAATCAACCCCCTTGGCAGCACTGATGCATACAGCCTAGCTAATTGGTGCTGTCCTTGTTTATATTAAATATAAAAATATATATATATTAACTACTGCATATAAAGTCATGCAGAGACCCACTAGTGATCAAAATGGTACCAATATATACAGAGCTTCCTGTGGGTTATCCAATTGATCAATATATATTCACCATACTAGGTTTTATGTATTATATGTTTTGGGGGCAGTGCAAGTTTGATGTGGAAACTGTCTAAAGCCTTTTCTCAGATTGCTCATTAAAAATAAAATAAATGAAATACAAGAAAAGAAGAAGACCATGAGGACACACAAAGGAGTCACAGGTGAGCTACACACCATATACTAAAAAATGCACCCCCCCCCCCATACACTTATATGCAACCTGTACAAATGTACATAACCTTGGTTCTTATTTCTTAGGTATTCAAGTCCTTATATTCTTTTCTAAGGAAAATAGAAACTCTTCATTCTGCCCATGTTTACCTCCATTTTGCCACCTCTTCTTCAGCCATTGAGGCTACACTTGGAGATTCTTTATAGAAAGCCTTTTCAATTGGAGGCATATCTTTAAAAACAACGAAAACATAAAAATAAACATTTAAAAAAAAAGGGATTGTATGGTTGTGCGAAGATTAATATACATGTAATATATACACATACACAGCAAGTAACTCTTCCTCTATAGCAACTCCTCTGGTTTTTCATTTCAGGTAAATAATGGATTCCAAGCAGAAGCAATGTGTCATTGCTGAGTTCCTGACAAAAGGAGGAGTGCAGGCTGTACGACACCCACAAAAGGCTACAGAATGTTTACGGAGATGACACCATTGACAAGAGCAGAGATAAATGAAGAAGTTTAAAAGACGAGGAAACCAGAATGGAGAACAAATCACTCAGTGGGAGACCATCAATGTCAGACAGCCTCATCAAAAACTTGTCTGATGTAGGCGGGCGTTTTATGAATTCGATAATGAACCCGGAAAAATCTTGGCGAATGCTCTTCGCACCACTAGAGCAAAGACCTATATCACATGTATTAAGGACGATACTCTGGTTAAAACATCTCTAGATATCGCTGGGACGTTTCAAGCGTACTACATAGGCCTATATAGCTTGCCCTTACAATCGTCGCTAGTGTCGCAAGAGACCAAACAGGGGTTAATGCAAAAATACTTGGCATTCTCAGGAATGACAAATCTTGCCGAAGACATATAGGCAGAGTTAGAACGACCGATCACATCAGATGAATTCTTAGCGGTGTTGAAAAACATGAAACCGGGCAAGGCACTGGGCCCAGATGGGTTTACACTCTCATACTACAAGACATTTTGAGACTATTTTGGCTTTACATTCCGTGTCGGCGTATAACTTCTTGAGACTGGCATGATATTCCTGACATTGGTTTGCAGGCGCATGTCACAGTGGTTCCCAAAGAGGGCAAAGACCGAGCCCAATGTGCCAGCTATAGGCCGTTCCCGCTTTTAAATGTCGGCCTAAAAGTTTTCACCAAGATCTTAGTGAATAGTTTGCTCCCTTATATACCCTTTAGTTAGTTCACTTTGACCAGGCAGGGCAGGGCCAATACGCAGAGAGTTAATCGCAATTCACTATGCCCAGTCGACTCCTTCTCCGCGAATGAGGAGAAGGCATTTGACAGGGTGGATTGGATGTTCCTGCTCTCCACGATGGAGCATATAGGACTGGGATTCGGGATGAGTCGTGATTAGATAAGTTATACTCTAAGCCCTCTGCTCGGGTGAAAGTTAACGTTTTATCAGATGCTTTTCATATACGTAACGGAACGCGCCAAGGCTGTCCATTTTCTCCCCGGATTTTCATACTAACCCTAGAGCCCTTCTTGAAAACCATTAGAGCCCACCCAGACATTAAGGGGATCACAACAAAGTCAAAACACACACAAAGTTGCGGCCTATGCAGATTTAATTTTCTTCATTACATCTCTCTCGGTCTCACTTCCCTCCCTCTTAGCAGAACTCAGCAACTATAGCCGGTTGTCCAATTATAAAATTATTTACAGTAAATCAGAAGCAATGGGGGTTAAACTATCGGCCGCGACCCGATAGCAATTGAGCCAATTGTTTAAAATTTTAGTGGACAAAATTCACACATACGATACCTGGGAACAATCATTCCCTGCAACCTTCGTAGGATCTTAGAATTATATTTTTTCACCCCTTCTTAGAACGCTCAAAATCAGCCAACCTACGTTGGGATAAGGAGACTTTTACCTGGTTTGGTCGCTCGCATTTTAAAGATGAATGTAATGCAAAGATTAAAATTTACCCTTTTCAAACGCTGCCTATTAAACTCCCACAGTACGCAGCCGCGAGAATGTTTCCAGCGCAATCGGATCGCGCTGGTTCTCGGCGGCAGGGTACTGTACATATCGCGCTAGCTGCAATAGGAAAAACACATTTTCCTACTGCGGCGGGCGCGAGAGGGAATTCCCCTCTGGGAAATACCAGGCCCTTCGGTCTGGTATGGATTTTAAGGAGAAGCCCCTACGCCGAAAAAACGGTGTGGGGGTCCCCCCAAAATCCATACCAGACCCTTATCCGAGCATGCAGCCTGGCCGGTCAGGAAAGGGGGTGGGGACGAGCGAGCGCCCCCCTGAGCCGTACCAGGCCACATGCCCTCAACATGGGGGGTGGGTGCTTAGGGGGAGGGGGGCGCCCTGCGGGCCCCCCACCCCAAAAGCACCTTGTCCCCATGTTGATGAGGACAAGGGCCTCTTCCCGACAACCCTGGCCTTTGGTTGTGGGGGTCTGCGGGCGGGGCGCTTTTCGGAATACGGGAGCCCCCTTTAATAAGGGGGCCCCCAGATCCCGGCCCCCCACCCTATATGAAAGAGTATGGGGTACATCGTACCCCTACCTATTCACCTAGGGAAAAAGTGTCAATAAAAAACACAGTACACAGATTTTTAAAAGTAATTTATTAGGCAGCTCTGGGGTCTTCTTCCGACTTCGGGGGTCTCTCCGGTGTCCGCATCTTCTGCCGGCTCCACCGCTATCTTCTGGCGCTCTTTTGCCAGCGGTGGTCCAGACTTCTGGATCGTCTTCTTCCCTCTTCTCTTCCAGATGTTGACACGACGCTCTCTCCAGCCGGAATGCTCTCTGTGCGCTCCGCAACGGACTTATATAGGCGGTGACCCGCCCCCTAATAACCTCACAGTCCCAGTGTGGCCCGGGACTGTGATGTAATAGGGGGCGGGGTCACCGCCTATATAAGTCCGTTGCGGAGCGCACAGAGCATTCCAGCTGGAGAGAGCGTCGTGTCAACATCTCTGGAAGAGAAGAGGGAAGAAGACGATCCAGAAGTCCGGACCACCGCTGGCAAAAGAGCGCCAGAAGATAGCGGTGGAGCCGGCAGAAGATGCGGACACCGGGAGAAGACGCCGGAGAGACCCCCAAAGTCCGAAGAAGACCCCCGAAGTCCGAAGAAGACCCCCGAAGTCCGAAGAAGACCCCCGAAGTCCGAAGAAGACCCCCGAAGTCCGAAGAAGACCCCGGAGCTGCCTAATAAAATTACTTTAAAAATCTGTGTACTGTGTTTTTTATTGACACTTTTTTCCCTAGGTGAATGGGTAGGGGTATGATGTACCCCATACTCATCCACATAGGGTGGGGGGCCGGGATCTGGGGGCCCCCTTATTAAAGGGGGCTCCCGGATTCCGATAAGCACCCCGCCCGCAGACCCCGACAACAAACGGCCATGGTTGTCAGGAAGAGGCCCTTGTCCTCATCAACATGGGGACAAGGTGCTTCGGGGTGGGGGGGCCCGCAAGGCGCCCCCTTCCCCCAAAGCACCCACCCCCCATGTTAAGGTACGGTTCAGGAGGGGGGGGGGCGCTCGCTCGTCCCCATCCCCTTTGCTGACCGGCCGGGCTGCGTGCTCGGATAAGGGTCTGGTATGGATTTGGGGGGGACCCTCACAACGTTTTTTCGGCGTAGGGTGTTCCTCTTAATATCCATACCAGACCTAAGGGCCTGGTATGCCCCTGGAGGGGAACCCATGCTGGTTTTTTGTTTACAATTTGGCGTGGTGTTCCCCCTCAAGATTCATACCAAACGCAGTGCCTGGCAATGGCGGGGATCCAAGTCGGATCCCCGCACCAGTGTCAACCAGGCTCGCAAGGTGTCAATCTCGCCAATAAAAGTGGCAAGATTGACACAATATCAGACAACAATACACAATTGACCAAAGGGTGGTGGTAAAGAGCTGAAAAACCACGTGATATGGTGAAAGTTGGCTGGAAAAGTCCTGTCGTCTGTATGCAAGACAAACTTTTGGGCAACACCCTTTGTACAAAAATCCAAGGGAAAGTTTGTACAAAGTCCTATCGTGTGTATGGGGCTTTACAATTTTGTCTGGGTGGGTAAAATGCTGCGATTACGTAGATACGTTTTGGCACTGCCTCAAATAAGAGGGGGTATAGGTTTTCCTGACCTGGTGAGGCATTATGTAGCTTCCCATTTAACCAGAATAATGGAATGGTGTACACAAATCGGAACCCAAACTATGGGTTTATCTAGAACAAGCGACCATTGACTCAGCACTGGCAGGATTGCCCTGGTTTCCTCGACAGGGCTGTCCCAAGATTGTTACTTTACATCCTACAGTTAGAGCGACTTTACGGATAGTGAAACCCCTTTTTAGGACCATGCCTATTCTTTCGCCTGAACCGATATTGGATTCATATGTGTTTTCGCCAGGCCTAACAGACCCACAATTTCACATTAAACAATAGGCTTCTGTCTAGTAGTGAGGTTGAGATCCGATTTCACAGCAAGCTTGACTTTCTTCGAAGGGCACAACTAAATGCGCACCTTCCGGTCACTACCTGCAGATCGCCAAACCCTACGTCAGCCAACGCCTCTTCAGCAGATTCATGTGGAGGGCAATCAGCTTCCTGACGCATTATTACATTTTTACGCTCTTCTAACAAACCAGGTAGAAATGTCAAACTTAACCTTTCTACAACAATGGAAAACTGATCTCCAAATTACTTTTTCTCAGCCTCAGAAAGACAATAGAATACTTTTTGTTTACAAAGCATCCTTAGCTAGCCGATACCAGGAAGGAGGGTATAAGCTCCTTACACGGTAGTATAGAACTCCAGCCAAATTGCATAGAATGTACCTGCAGGTCCTGAATACTTGTTGACGCTGTGAAGAGTCTGTGGGGACCCTTCTGCACATTTTTTGGGAATGCCCAAAATTAAAATTTTTGGACCGATGTAGAATCCACAATTAAAACATTGACCGGGGTTCCACTGGAGCAGAATCCAGCGGCATACCTCTTAAATGATACCCCAGTGTCAACCAAAAAATGTAAGAATTCATTGCTGAGGCATTTGCTTACAGCGGATAGAGACTGTAGTCTGGCTTTGTGGAAAAGTACATGTTCCCCTACAATTTCACACTGGAAGATGAGAACCGTGGATATCCAAGTTATGGAAAATCTAACCATGACTTTAAAGGAGCAAGACGACAAACACTGGAAGATCTGGACTCCCTATTTCTTCTATAGGGATCAGGCACTACTGGCATCACAGCCAACGGAGCACCTCTATCTTCATCGCTCTCTACCTGGCTTTCTTTTATCCTTTTCTGTTCTTATTTCTTTATGAGACCGGACCTTTCCGCCGCTCTAATACGGTAATGCTCTTCAAAAAACAAGAAAACCCTGTTCAGTGAATTTGTGGAGACCCGTGATCAAGCATCCAGATTTACAGATTGGGGTACAAGGCTGACTTTGTTGGTTTTTGCATACATGCCAGCTGCTATGATGTGTGTTGAATACTAATGATGTCAAGACGCATCTTGAGCTGTTTTTGCTTTGTGTACCTTAACATTTGTTTTGATGATGGTTTTTTGTATAATTCATCAAGAACTCAATGACAACATATTGCTTCTGCTTGGAATCCATTATTTACCTGCAATGAAAAACAAGAACAGGAGTTACTGTATAGAGGAAGAGTTACTCTACCAACATGTGAAATTTGCTGCTAGAGGGTTTTTACTTTTCCTGAAGTTCAGCTATAAGGTTTGCTGATACATAAACAAAAAAGGGATTACTTACCTTTCCTGGAGAAAAGGAAACGCAGGCTCCCTTTAATGCTGGCCACAAGTCTAAAGGCCATGGAATTTGGTTACGTGGTCTGTGATGAAGGATAAAAGTTTGATTGGCTGACCCTCCCCTTTAGAAAAGATCACACGAGCAAGTACCTAGATCTTTAGAAAAGAGCCAACACTGAGGATAGCCTCTGGCAGTATTTTCTCCAGGTAATGTATTCAGCCTTTCTACAGCCTTTATTGATCCATGCCATTAATACTGTCAACATAGAGTTAACATTTAATTACAGGGAGAGAAAGCGATCAAACTAGGTAGCAGCAAAGCTACTATTTGACTGACATATTTGGGAACATCAAACCATAACCCAATAAATGACACAAAAGCGTAAAAAAGGGCAAAAATCTGGACTTTTGAGGTGTTGCCACGGAAAAGACAAAATATGCAATTAAAAGTCTGCTCTAATTTTTCTAAACAGTATAAAAGATAAAATGTTAAGTATAAAAAAAAAATGTATACATTTAACATCTTGATGTAAAGTTGTCAACACCACCTAGTGGCCAATCTATACCTGTAATCTTATTTTGACCATATTTTAGGCCAAACCCAATAACCCAAAACTAGTAAATCAGATATCAATACAATGTTTATTAGATTCTACTATAAGATTAGATTAAACATTGAGATCCAAGCCCATTTTCATATTAATTAATGCAACCAATTTTGGCCACTTAGGTTGGCATTTAGGCCTCTTGCACATATTCTTGTGTTTTTGTTCTGCACAATATGAAAATGGGTATTTGCGTACAATCGCACGTATGAGGTGTAAATTACTGACCAAAAATGCAGATTTTTCCAAAAAAATGTTTTACTGAACAATGCATGGCTCTCCTTTATGCGCCTGTGTGCATAGGCACATTACAATTAATGGGCTGTATTTTAAGCTTAGTTAAAAATAAATAAAAATAAAGCTGTACTGAGCTTTTTCAAGCTGCAGCGTGAAAGAGGCTTAAAGATGATGCAATGGGAAGCTGAATACGGAGTTCTGAATCTATCTAAAGATGGTTTCTATTTCTGCAGCTTCTTCTTCTGCATTTTCTTCTCAGGAAGCATATCTTGAAACTTTTTCCAATGTGTAAAAAGTACTCAAAGACCAAAAACAGTCAAGTTGTGGACTGCTACTTTGTATAAAAATGTTTAGATATTAGAGTGCAGTTATACCTGTGCACAGCTGAGCTCTTCTTGTGCTGAGCTTTCAATTTTCACTTAAAGAGCTGGCCTCAGAGCATTTTTAAAAATAAATATAATCATATCATAGATAGTAAGGAATTTTAAAGTAAGCCCATCATAAAGTTACATAATTGTTTCTTCAACTAATTTTCAGCATTAATAATTTTAAAACCCTCCAAGGTAACACTGGCAGAATCAATCCATATATTTTTGAAAAAAAAAGAAAATTAAAAAAATGATTTACATACCAGCCCACTTCAGTGCTTCATATTTGGCTTTATTTTCTCGAAGCATACCCCAATTTATGGTAGGCCTTTCTTCAAGTGCTGGCCCAGAAGAACTGGAAGAACAACCATCCCTGTAGCCAAATCCTGAGACAAAAAAAAAAAATGTAAATTTGTTTAACTGTCAAAATGTGACAAAATCTAAAAATATTCCAAATGTTATCAATAGGTTTGGGTCTAGGAGGTAAACAAAATTCTGCTGGCAAAATTCTGAAAGAGAAAGAAAATAGAACATATAAGTATAATTGCTTACCAGTGACAGAATTTCCATGACAACTCCTCCTGAGATTGCTATGCCCACATACTAGGGACAAGTAGCACATACAAAGATTAAAAGCACCTTCTTCCCGACCCTCAGTGATGCATTAAAAAAAAAAAAAGAAGAAAAAAAAGAAGAAAAAGAAGAAAAAAGAAGAAGAAAAAGAAGAAAAAGAAGAAGAAAAAGAAGAAAAAGAAGAAGAAAAAGAAGAAAAAGAAGAAGAAAAAGAAGAAAAAGAAAAAAAAGAAGAAAAAGAAGAAAAAGAAGAAGAAAAAGAAGAAGAAGAAAAAGAAGAAAAAGAAGAAAAAGAAGAAAAAGAAGAAAAAGAAGAAAAAGAAGAAAAAGAAGAAAAAGAAGAAAAAGAAGAAAAAGAAGAAGAAGAAGGAGATTCAGGCTCAGGTAAAACTGGCCAAGTTATACAGCCATGCATCCCAACCAACATCATTGACCAAACATGATCATGACCATATTTGGTCAATTACATCACCCAGGATCTGACCCTGCATTTACATTACCACAGCGCTGGGGATCTGTCATTTGGTGACAGGACTGCACTCGTTTTACATTGCTGGACACTAATTGACTATGGATTTACATTGGTGCGCAGTGCTTTTATTGTATATTTTTCTGTATCGTTATTAAAAATCAATAGATTTTACAGGCAAGTCAAAAATCTAATTTTCTTGATCATACAGTACAGAACACAGGCAGATTCAGAAACTATGGGGACATTCCCAAACAGTACCAATGAAAGGAGGGGGGGGGGAGAAACACGACAAATGCCAACTCATCAGAAAAACCAATAAAGAGGGCGAGATTAAACTCAAAACAGCCGCTTTAAAGCACCTTGTGGCAAAAACATCCGCCAAGGCCTGAGCATCCACTCGTAAAACTTAGTAAACATGTGATCTGAAGATTAGTTCATAGACTTATAAATTTGCAATGCAGAAGCTTGAAGCTGAAAAAGGTGATAGCGATAAGAAAAAGAACGACACCTTGTGAGTAAGGTCAGCCAAGGATACAACTCTGATGGGTTCAAAGGGTGGAGCCTGTAGTGTTAAAGTACTGAAGTCCCATGGAGCTACCGGAGAATGACTGGGGAAAACATAAGCCACCTCCTGTACATAGGACTTTACCAGACCAATGGATGTTGAAAAATCAAGTTAGACTTACCGGTAACTTGTTTTCCAGGAGTCTTTCAGGACAGCACCTTGAGAGCGTGGCTCCACCCACTTGACAGGAAACACACCTCCACCAAACTTTAAAAAGGAGGCTCCTTCCCACTTATCAGTAGTAGTAGTAGTAGTAGAGAACCTCCGGCCCAAGCTGGAACACATAATCAGAATATGGTTAGTCACAGCATAGTAATTTAATACAATAAGGGCGGGTTGCTGCTGTCCTGAAAGACTCCTGGAAAACAAGTTACTGGTAAGTCTAACTTGATTTTTCCCTTAACGTCTTTCAGGACAGCACCTTGAGAGGATAATAGAGACTTACCCACTTAGGGAGTGACCACAGCCTGCAAGACCTTTCTGCCAAAAGTTTGTTCACTTGCTGACAGAAGATCCAGCCTGTAATGACGGACAAACGTAAGGTAACTTGACCACGTAGCCGCCCTACAAATCTGATCTGGGGTGGCACCAGCTATTTCTGCCCATGTAGTGGCCTGAGCCCTGGTAGAATGTGCTTTAATTCCCAGCGGGGGAGATAGCCCCGATTGGGAGTAGGCTGCTAGAATAGCTGATTTAAGCCATCTAGCTATAGACCCCTTAGAAGCTTTTTGGCCCTTCTTTTTACCAGAAAAAAGTATAAATAGAGAGTCCGAGGACCGAAAGTTACTTGTTACCTCCAGATAATGTAATAAAGTCCTTCTTACATCCAAATTGTGGAATTTGCCTTCTTTTTCCCCCGAAGGGATAGAGCAAAAGGTTGGCAGGATGATCTCCTGCGACCTATTGTGTGCTGACGCCACCTTTGGCAAAAAACCCGGATCGGTTCTAAGTATAATCCTATCTGTGTAGATAGTTAAAAAGGGTCTCTTAACAGATAGGGCGTGCAGCTCACCAATTCTCCTTGCTGACGTTATTGCAACTAAGAACAAGGTCTTAAGAGTAAGATTACTTAGAGAAATTTCTTGTAGTGGTTCAAAAGGTTCCTTTGTGAGGGCTTGCAGGACCACTGATAGATCCCAATTGGGAAAGTGCTTAGCCGGAGCTGGTCTAGATCCATTAAGCGCCTTGAAAAATCTTATAACCAAGGGCTCAGAAGAGATTGGCCTTTCTAGAAATACTCCCAAAGCAGCTACTTGTACCTTAAGGGTGCTGACTGACAAGCCTCTGTCTGCCCCCTCTTGAAGGAATTCCAAAATTGACACTAAATTTCTTACTTTTCTTTTAGTCGAAAGACAAAAAGAGTTGAAGACTTTCCAATATTTAGCATAGATTTTTCTGGTCACTATTTTCCTACTGGAAAGTAAGGTAGTTATCAAAGGTTGTGACAGACCCTTGTTTCTTCACAACTGCTCCTCAGAAACCAGGCCGTGAGGCTTAGACTGGCCACTCCCGGATGCTGTATTGGACCCTGTAGGAGCAGGTCTTGTCGGAGAGGCAGCCGCCAAAATGGTTTGACTGCCATCTGTAGAATGGTGGAAAACCATGCCCTTTTTGGCCAAAATGGAGTAATTAGGATTACTGCCACCTTCTCCCTCTGTATCCTCCTTAACACCAACGGGATAAGTTGGAAAGGAGGAAATGCGTAACCCAGATGGAAGTTCCAGGGCTGAATTAACGCATCCATCCCCTGGGCCTTGTCGTTTCTGTGAATAGAGAAAAATACTGGGAGTTGTGTATTTTCTTCTGACGCAAATAGGTCTATTTGTGGTTGACCCCAGGCCCTGGTAATCATTGCAAAGATTTCCGGATTCAAGCTCCATTCTGACTCCTGAATCCGCCTTCTGCTTAGATAATCTGCCACTACATTTAAGGTGCCTTTGAGGTGGACTGCTGATAAGGACTGAACATGCTTTTCTGCCCAAACCAGGATCTTTGAAGCTAGCAACTGAAGTGTTTTGCTTCTTGTACCCCCAGTTTGTTTAGGTAGGCTATGGTAGTGGCGTTGTCTGAGAGGACCCGGACATGGGAACCTTGAAGGATAGGAGAGAAGGCATCTAATGCTAAGGCGACTGCCTTTAGCTCCCTCCAATTTGAGGACCTCTTTGCTTCTGTCCGAGACCACATTCCTTGCGTGAAGTCTTGGTCTAAGTGAGCTCCCCAACCCCATACACTGGCATCTGTCGTTAACACCTTTTCTATTGGAAATGACCAGAGCAGGCCTTCTGACAGATTCTCCTGTCTTCTCCACCACCAAAGTGATCTTTTGACTTTGGTGGGTATTTTCACCTTTGCTTCCAGAGATTCTGTCCTGTGCATTCTCAGGAGAAAGGTCTAGAGAGGCCTGAAATGTAACCTTGCCCATTGAATGGCTGGTATGGTTGCGGTTAGGGTTCCTAGGGATGACATCACTTGGCGGACTGATAATTCCTGGTTTGCCTGTAAGGACGCTACCACCTTCTGGACCTTCACCTTTTTCTCTTCTGGGAGAAAAATCTTTTGTTCCCTTGAACAGATCTGATACCCCAGGAATAGTATTTTCTGGGCTGGATTAAAATTTGACTTCTGCATATTTATGATCCAACCCAGGGTTTCTAGATGACCTCGGGTTTTTCCCAGGTCGCCTAGCAGTCCTTCCCTGGAGGGGGCAAAAAGGAGTAGGTCGTCCAAGTACGGAATAACCGCAATCCCCTGCAAGCGAAGAGGTGCAAGCGCTTCAGCCATTATTTTTGTAAATATTCGTGGGGCAGAAGACAGGCCAAAAGGGAGGGCCCTGAATTGCAAGTGCAGAACCTCTTTCCCCAAATTTACCGCCAATCTTAGGAATCTTTGGGACTGCGGGGCAATAGGGATATGCAGATAGGCATCTCGAAAGTCTATTGATGCCATAAAGCATTCCTTTGTCAATAGATTTTTGACCGTGAAGATGGAGTCCATACGAAACCTTTTGTATTGGACTGATCCGTTCAGTGGTTTCAGGTTTAGGATTAAACGGAAACTTCCGGATGGTTTCTTTATCAGGAATATACAGGAATAAAATCCCTGATAAAGCTCCCCCTGTGGGACGTAAGTCATAACCCCCTGATCGATCAGATCCTTTAATAGGCTCTTCATTGCTAGGGATTTTGTTACATCTCTTGGAAGATTTGTCACCAAGTACCTTTCTAGGGGGAGATCTGAAAATTCTATATTGTAACCCTGGGCTAGCATATTCAGAATGTACTGGTTTTCCGTTATGCTTGCCCAATAGGGGAGAAAGCCTTGCAGTCTTCCCCCTACCTGTAACCGGCTGTCATTGCGTCTTGCTGGTTGACGCAGGAGGATGGAAAAGGACATTTCCTTTGCCTTTTCCCCTCTGCCCTGACCAGTTTTTCTTTTTCTCTTGAGGCTTGTTTTGTTCCTGAGCCCTTTGAGGACGAAAAAAACGTTTGACTGGTTGTTTCTTCTTTTTGACAGGAAAAGATTTCTTTTTATCTGCAGTCCTGTCCAGAACTGAATCCAAATCAGGGCCAAACAATAAGTCTCCTAGAAAAGGGACCCCGCATAATTTATTTTGAGATGCTGCGTCCCCCTGCCAAGTCTTTAGCCATAAAGCCCATCTAACAGAATTAGCAAGGGCTGCAGCCTTAGCTGTCATCCTGATAGGCTACGGCTGCTGAGAGGGTAGAAAAGGAGCCAAGGATTTCTTGCTTAGGGGAATCTGCTATTATATGAGCTTTAAGCTGATTTACCCAATACTCCAAGTTCCTGGAGATGCAAGTAGTTGCCATTGCTGGCTTAAGGTTGCCCATAATGGATTACCAAGTCCGCTTGAGCTGTTGATCCATTTTTTTATCCATGAGGTCCTTTAAGATCCCCATGTCCTCAAATGCCAGATCAGTAGATCTTGACACCTGAGAAAAGGCTGCATCAAGTTTTGGAACCTTATTCCAAAGAGCCGCTGGGTCTTCATCAAAAGGGAACCTTCTCTTATGAGCCCTAGAGAAAAATGGTTTCCTATCAGGGTCAGCCCATTCTTTTCTTATTGTTTCAGATATCACTGCGTGGACTGGAAAGGTACGAGACTTAGACTCGCTTAGCCCTGCATACATCTTGTCATGTAAAGACATTTCCTTATGCTCTTCCTCAAGGCCTAGAGTAGCATAAATACCCCTTAAAAGGCCATCCACCTGATCCAAAGATAATTTATATTTGGAAGACGTATTTTCCAGCTCATCACCATCCTCATTCGATTCATTAGAATGGGATGGGGAAAGCCCTTCCTGGTTCAGAGGACCCATTTCTGCCTCCACTGCCGGGACTAACTGTGAGCTTTGAGAGGACTGTGAGGTAGTGGGCTGACTTGCAGATGGACAGGTGACTGAGGAACTGAAGGATTGAATGGTAGCATCCAATTCCTTTTTAGCAGATGCGATTAGATCACTGCATGCGGAAGTGGTTTCTTCCCTCACCAAAGAGTCAATACATGTTTGACATAAAGCCTTTTTCCAGCCTTCATTTAACTTAATTTTGCATGAAGGACATTTCTTTCTAATCCCAGGGTCAGAGCTTTTGGCCTGCCATGATAAGGGAAAAAGAGAGAGGAAAAAAAAAGACAAACCATCTTTTAGAGTCAGCTTGATTACTCAAGATGCTCACCACAGGTGCACAGTGAGAAAAGCTATCAGACTCATGTGCCCTGACAGGCCCCTTCGCCACCAGGGGGAAAAAATACCCTCAAACTTCACTAACATTTAGAGAGAGAAGAGGGCTAGAGAGAGACCCCACAGTAAAGCTGAGCAGAAACTAAAGTCTGCTCCTTACCTGGGCCTTGCTGGTGCCTGTTCCACTAGCTGCGGTTCCTGAATCCATGCTGAGGCAGCAGCGTGATGCCTGTGGCGAAAATGCCGGTTCCGGACTCCAATAGCACCTGTGCGCCAGACCTATTCCTCCCTCCTCCCCCTGCGCTTCCGGCAGAAATGACGCCTGGCGCCTGCTCCATGGATGCCGCCCCACTTCCGGATACCTCACATCCGGCGGATGCAGTCCTCTGACTGCCCTTCCCAAGATGGCGGCGGCGTCAGGGAAAAAACATGTGCAGGCAAGAAAAAATAAAACGCCTGTCATGCCTGACGCCCCTGCCTGGGAGCAGCAATACCCGGAGCAGTTCTATCTCTCCCCGAGCACTGACTAGGGAGAAGGAGCCCATCCACCCAGCACTCGTAAGGCTGTGGAAAATGGGAGGAATCGGCTCTCCTGAGGTAGGTAAAAAAATAGTGGAGTAGGAAGCCTGTTCTCTCAGGACAGAACCTTGAGAGCTCCAAACTCCCACATGTGTTCCCGCTGGAGGAAACAAACTGATAAGTGGGAAGGAGCCTCCTTTTAAAGTTTGGTGGAGGTGTGTTTCCTGTCAAGTGGGTGGAGCCACGCTCTCAAGGTGCTGTCCTGAAAGACGTTAAGGGAAAGAATAAATATGGCTGAAATTTTGCCCTTGAGAGTACTCGGGGGCCAACTTAAGATCCAGTCCTGACTGAAGAAAAAGTAAAGCTAGGTCCTGTGCTGTACTTGCAAAGGACAGACTGCTCATAGTAGGCAAAACGTACCTTCTATATGCAGTGATAGATTTTTAAGATGTCCATTTTCTTGAATCACTCAGGACTTGGGCTACAACATCCAAGCCATTAAAGTCAGCGGATGGAGCCCATGAGAATCACAGGATTTTCTTCAGACAGACAATCCGCCTAAGCTGACCAGGGAGGAAAAGATTAAAATCAGGGAGAACTGATCCTTTGGAGTCACGCTGGTGACAGGCTCGAGTCCAATGTGATCACCATCCAAATTTAACAGGAGAAAAGACTTGCCCTTCACCAGTGCTGGATTGTGTATCCACCACGGCAGATAGCATTTGATCTCTGCTTTCAGGTGCATGGGATGATCCAGATTAGAAGTCTGCTTGAACGCATCTTGGAATGGAATTTGAATGCAACTGTGCCTACTGGACAACCAGTATTGCCGGCGCCATATGACCTCTCATACAAGTCTCATGGCTTCCCTTATTGTTCAGTCTGGAACCCCTAGGAGTCTAATCATATCTAGTCACAGATTTTTCACCTTTTCTGGAGGTCAAATAAATCTTGGTATTTAGTTGGGATTAACTGGAATTTTTCCAGGATTAACTAACCAACCAGTCTAGCTTATGCAAGAATATTGTGACTGCTACATTTTTCTTCAAAATTGCTTCCAAGCTTGCAAAAAATAGGATTTTTTTAAACAGCTTACCTGTAAAATCCTTTTCTTGGAGTACATCATAGGACACAGAGCCTCAAGTAATTACTTGGTGGGTTATGGGCCTACCTTCAGGTGTTGACACTGGTATAACCAATACAGGAAGTTTACTCCCCTATATAACCCCTCCTCTTTCCAGGAGTCCTCAGTTTTTGTAGGCAAGCAATATAAGCAATATACTCTCACCCCATAAAACAGAGGGGCGGGAGTTCTGTGTCCTATGATGTACTCCAAGAAAAGGATTTTACAGGTAAGCTGTTTAAAAAATCCTATTTTCTTTATCATACATCATAGGACACAGGGCCTCAAGTAATTACTTGGTGGGATGTCCCATAGCAATGCTACGTGAGGGGAGGGAGACACAACCCGTAGGGCACCCCCAGACCTTGAGGAAATATACTGCTGCTTGCAGCACACTGCGCCCAAAGGCGATATCTTCATTCCATTTTACATCTACTTGATAAAATTTTGTAAATGTATGCACTGAAGACCAAGTCGCAGCCTTGCAGATCTGAGACATGGAGGCCTGGTGACGCACTGCCCAAGAAGCACCAACCGCTCTGGTAGAGTGCTCCTTAACTTGAAAAGGGGGAATCTTTCCCTTTAAATCAGAAGTTTGAATTATAACCTGCCAAATCCACTTAGCCACAGTGGATTTTGACACTGCCTGTCCTTTAGGACCCTCTGGCAGAATAAATAAGACATCAGTCTTACGAATCTGAGCAGTTTTCTTTAACCACTTGCCGACCGCCTAACGCAGATATACTGCGGCAGAATGGCACAGGCAGGCAGAATCATGTTCCCATATGTGATCTGCCTCCCACGGGCGGAGGGTCCGATCTGACCCCCCCCCCCTGGTGCCAGCGGCGGTCGGCATTTCACTGGGAGCGTTGGGAGGCGAGGGGGAGACCATCCGATTGTGCCCCCCCCCCCTCGCGATCGCTCCCAGCCAATGGGAATCCTCCTCTGCCTGTGTGTAGTTTCACACAGGCAGAGGATGTGATGTCAATTCTCCTCGGCTTTGGCAGTTTCCGTTCCAGCGCCGAGGAGAGAAGACATGTAAGTGCACAACACTACACACACACACACACACAATAGAACATGCCAGGCACATAAAACACCCCCGACCCCCCCCCCCCCCCCCCCCCCGTCACAAACTGACACCAAGCAGTATTTTTTTTTTTTCCTGATTACTGCATGGTGTCAGTTTGTGACAGTTACAGTGTTAGGGCAGTGAGTGTTACCCCCCTTTAGGTCTAGGGTACCCCCCTAACAAAGTTTTAACCCCTTGATCACCCCCCGTCACCAGTGTCACTAAGCGATCATTTTTCTGATCGCTGTATTAGTGTCGCTAGTTAGGGAGGTAAATATTTAGGTTCGCTGTCAGCGTTTTATAGCGTCAGGGACCCCCATATACTACCTAATAAATGTTTTAACCCCTTGATTGCCCCCTAGTTAACCCTTTCACCACTGATCACCGTATAAGTGTTACGGGTGACGCTGGTTAGTTCGTTTATTTTTTATAGTGTCAGGGCACCCGCCGTTTATTACCGAATAAAGGTTTAGCCCCCTGATTGCCCGGCGGTGATATGCGTCGCCCCAGGCAGCGTCAGATTAGCGCCAGTACCGCTAACACCCACGCACGCAGCATACGCCTCCTTTAGTGGTATAGTATCTGTACGGATCAATAACTGATCCGATCAGATCTATACTAGCGTCCCCAGCAGTTTAGGGTTCCCAAAAACGCAGTGTTAGCGGGATCAGCCCAGATACCTGATAGCACCTGCGTTTTGCCCCTCCGCCCGGCCCAGCCCACCCAAGTGCAGTATCAATCAATCACTGTCACTTACAAAACACTACACGCATAACTGCAGCGTTCGCAGAGTCAGGCCTGATCCCTGCGATCGCTAACAGTTTTTTTTGTAGCGTTTTGGTGAACTGGCAAGCACCAGCGGCCTAGTACACCCCGGTCGTAGTCAAACCAGCACTGCAGTAACACTTGGTGACGTGGCGAGTCCCATAAGTGCAGTTCAAGCTGGTGAGGTGGCAAGCACAAGTAGTGTCCCGCTGCCACCAAAAAGACAAACACAGGCCCGTCGTGCCCATAGTGCCCTTCCTGCTGCATTCGCCAATCCTAATTGGGAACCCACCGCTTCTGCAGCGCCCGTACTTCCCCCATTCACATCCCCAACCAAATGCAGTCGGCTGCATGAGAGGCATTTTTATGTCCTCCCGAGTACCCCTACCCAGCGAACCCCCCCAAAAAAGATGTCGTGTCTGCAGCAAGCGCGGATATAGGCGTGACACCCGCTATTATTGTCCCTCCTGTCCTGACAATCCTGGTCTTTGCATTGGTGAATGTTTTGAACGCTACCATTCACTAGTTGAGTATTAGCGTAGGGTACAGCATTGCACAGACTAGGCACACTTTCACAGGGTCTCCCAAGATGCCATCGCATTTTGAGAGACCCGAACCTGGAACCGGTTACAGTTATAAAAGTTAGTTACAAAAAAAAAGTGTAAAAAAAAAAAAAAAAAAAAACCATACAAAAATATAAAAAAAAAAAAAATAGTTGTCGTTTTATTGTTCTCTCTCTCTCTATTGTTCTGCTCTTTTTTACTGTATTCTATTCTGCAATGTTTTATTATGTTTTATCATGTTTGTTTTTCATTCCATGGCCTCCGAAACTGTGATAGGCAGTGAAGAGTGAAATCAAAAATTTACACCCTTAGAAATCCTGAAGGCGGTGATTGGTTTTCGGGGCCCTGTACGCGGCTAGGCTCCCAAAAAGTCCCACACATGTGGTATCCCCGTACTCAGGAGAAGTAGCTAAATGTATTTTGGGGTGCAATTCCACATATGCCCATTGTCTGTGTGAGCAATATATCATTTAGTGACAACTTTGTGCAAAAAAAAAAAAAAAAAATTTGTCACTTTCCCGCAACTTGTGTCAAAATATAAAACATTCCATGGACTCAACATGCCTCAAAGCAAATAGCTTGGGGTGTCTACTTTCCAATATGGGGTCATTTGGGGGGGTTTATGCCATCTGGGCATTTTATGGCCTTCAAAACTAATAGGTAGTGAGGAGTAAAATCAAAAATGTACGCCCTTAGAAATCCTGAAGGCAGTGATTGGTTTTCGGGGCCCCGTACGCGGCTAGGCTCCAAAAAAGTCCCACACATGTGGTATCCCCATACTCAGGAGAAGCAGCTAAATGTATTTTGGGGTGCAATTCCACATATGCCCATGGCCTGTGTGAGCAATATATCATTTAGTGACAACTTTTTGTAATTTTTTTTTTTTTTTGTCATTATTCAATCACTTGGGACAAAAAAAAATGAATATTCAATTGGCTCAACATGCCTCTCAGCAATTTCCTTGGGGTGTCTACTTTCCAAAATGGGGTCATTTGTGGGGGTTTTGTACTGCCCTGCCATTTTAGCACCTCAAGAAACGACATAGGCAGTCATAAATTAAAGGCTGTGTAAATTCCAGAAAATGTACCCTAGTTTGTAGGCGCTATAACTTTTGCGCAAACCAATAAATATACACTTAGACATTTTTTTTACCAAAGACATGTGGCCGAATACATTTTGGCCTAAATGTATGACTAAAATTGAGTTTATTGGATTTTTTTTAGAACAAAAAGTAGAAAATATAATTTTTTTTCAAAATTTTCGGTCTTTTTCCGTGTATAGCGCAAAAAATAAAAACGGCAGAGGTGAT
This sequence comes from Lithobates septentrionalis, assembly GCA_037952835.1. Lineage (NCBI taxonomy): Eukaryota > Metazoa > Chordata > Amphibia > Anura > Ranidae > Lithobates > Lithobates septentrionalis. The sequence goes on along the minus strand of JBBDGP010000610.1, from coordinate 2,320,429 downwards.
CAAATACCATCAAAAGAAAGCTCTATTTGTGGGAAGAAAAGGACGCAAATTTCGTTTGGATACAGCATTGCATGACCGCGCAATTAGCAGTTAAAGCGACGCAGTGCCGAATTGTAAAAAGTGCTCTGGTCAGGAAGGGGGTAAAACCTTCCGGGGCTGAAGTGGTTAAATAGATCTTCACTGCTCTCACCACATCAAGACAATGTAGTGACTTTTCTTTGGAACATGGTTTTGGAAAAAACGATGGCAGGACAATATCTTCATTCAGATGAAAGCCTGAAATCACTTTTGGCAAAAAGCCTGGATGAGGGCGTAACACCACTCTGTCCTCATGAATAACCAACATGGTTTTGGAAAAAAAACGGCAGAACAATATCTTGTTCAGGTGGAAACCTGAGACCACTTTTGGTAAAAAACCTGGACGAGGGCCCAACACCACTCTGTCCTCATGAATAACCAAATATGGCTCTTTACAGGGAAGAGCAGCCAATTCTTAAACCCTCCTTGCTGAGGATATAGCAACCAAAAATATCAGCTTCCTAGTAAGAAGGACTAATGGAACATGCTGTAATGGTTCGAATGGCAGTTTTTGTAACACTGACAAAACTAAATTCAAGTCCCAAGGGCTTAAGGGTGATTTAACTGGCGGATTAATCCGCATCACTCCTCGCATGAAACCCCGGACTAAAGAATGCGTAGCAAGTGGTCTTGATAAGGCTGAGACTTGGCCCTTAATAGTACTCAGGGCCAACTTCATCTCTACACCTACTTGTAGAAAGGCAAGAATTCTGCCTCTAATAGATCTCCGAGGGTGCCAACCCTTGGATTCACACCAGGAAACATAAGCTTTCCAGACTCTAATGCTAGGAAGCCAGCTTCTAGAGCTATATATTCTAAAGTAGAAATAACTGCCCTGGAAAGCCCACGTCTTTTCAGAATGTGGGTCTCAATAGCCAGGCCGTTAAATTTAGCATTCGTAAAGTAGGATGGAATATCGGCCCCTGTAAGAGCAGGTCTGGCCTTAGTGGAAGGGACCACAGATCCTCCACTGCCATCTTTACGACCTCTGCATACCATGACCTTCTGGGCCATGCTGGTGCTGCCAGAATGACCGGTTTTGTTTCCAGCTTGATCCTGCAAAGAAGTTAAGGCAGCAACTGAATAGGGGGAAATGCATAGATCAGTAAAAGCTGATCCCACAGTATCATCAACGCATCTGTTCGGCATGCGAATAGATCCTTTGTTGTGGACACAAAGTTGACTAACTATGTTGCACTGGATGCTAGAAGATCTACACCCGGAGTCCCCCATCCTTGACAAACAGCCCGAAACATGTCGGGGTAAATAGACCATTCCCCTGGGAATAATCTGCTGGCGGCACATGTAGTGCGCGTGCCAATTCTCTATTCCCGGAATGAAGACTGCCGATGGGCACGGAATATTTCTTTCTGCCCAAGTTAGAATATAGTTCACTTCTCTCTGCACTGAGATTCTTGGTGCCCTTTTGGTGATTGATATAGGCCACAGCTGTGACATTGTCGGATTGGATCCTGTCGGGACAATCCCTTAACCTGGAAGTCCAGGCTTTTAGAGCCAGACGCACTGCCCGAATCTCTAGGATGTTGATGGGCAAGGCTCTTTCGGTTCTTGAACACTGTCCTTGGACAGTTGTGATCTCTGTCATTACCCCTTTCCAGAAAAGTGGTTTGAAGTATTTACCCTTTAGGACATTCTTTAGTAACCACCAATTGAGGCTTTGGGATACCCTTGGGACAGCCGCATTGGCAAGTCCAAAGTTTGGATCGTTTTGTTCCAAGAAAATAGAATACTGTTTTGCAACAGTCTCGAATGGAACTGGGCAAAGGGAACTGCTTCGAATGAAGCCACCATCCTTTTCTAACAACCTCATGCAAAGGTGAATGGAAGGACCTCCTTTTGACCCGACCATCCGCACCAACTCTTTAAGCCTGGGTTCACACATGTGCGGTGCAAATTGAAGCTCAGGTTTCACTGGGAAGATAAAAATCTGCTGTTCAAAGGAATCACTGCGTTGTAGCTGCAGATCAGTGAACAGGGAGATGGGGAGGGAGGGGAGAGGGGGAGGTGTAATGAGGAGAAGATCCTTGTTCAGAACGCATTGCATCTGCGAATCAGATGCGTTCCCATAGGAGATAATAGGCTTGTAGTTCGCACCGCAATGCCCAAAAAACGCACACTTTTTTGTGCAATGCGCAGTGCGAATGCAACGCACATATGTGAACGAGCCTCATTCTAATGAACTTAGTTTAAAATGTCCTGCGAATTGGATGCGTTGTAAGCCGCATCTAAAATTCGCATAGGTGTGAACCCGGGCTTATAGAGTGGTGTTTTGTTTTTTTTCTGGGCAAGAAGACCCTTTTTCTGGGCTGTATCTATGATCAGACCCAAATACTGCAGCCCTTTTTTAGCGATTTTAATGGAGACTTTACTAGGTTGAGAATGCAACCCAGACCTTTCCAGGTAACTAGTTGTAATGCGTACACCTTACTCCGAACAGCAATTAGTCTATTAGCAATAGATCGTCTAGGTATGCCAAGACTGTTTAAGCCCTGTGCCCTTGACCTGGCTACAGGTGGGGCTAGCACCTTTGTGAACACTCGAGGTGCTGTAGCTAGCCCAAAGAGCAAGGCTATAAACGGAAATGCTGCTGTTCTACTTCGAACCGCAGAAACCTTTGGCGAGTGGGAAATATATGGACATGCAGATATGCATCCCTTATGCCGATAGGCGCCAGAAGTTTTCCTCCTTGCAGGATAGAAACTACTGACTTGATCGACTCCATAGAAAGGAGCGCATCTTCAGGAACTGATTTAGATTCTTTTAGATCTAGAATGGATCGGTCGAATTTCTGCGTGGCTCTGTACATGTACAGGAAAGCATGAAAAAGGCAGTGAAGTTTCCAAGGAACCTAAGAAAAAAACAGAACTATCAGCTGACTCTACTAGAGCTAGCTTGAAAGAGGCACAAATCATGTCTGTAAGAGGTTTGTACCAGCAATTTCTCAGATTGCGAGGCTGAAAAAAAGTTCAACTCTAGTTGTCTCCTCTGCAGAGGAGTACTCGGTTTGCCTTTCTTCCCGATTACCTGAGGGTAATCCTTCATCCTCTACCCACTGTTCCCTTGATAAGGGATCTCAGGTGGGGGAGGGGGGTCTAACACGCTTCTCATCCTTGGATAGCGGATGCAATTAAAGTCGCTAATTTTCCTTCTAGGCCATGCAGGGCGGAGGAAAAACTCATCTTCAATCATGTATACAGGAGCTGAATATTTTCTCCTCTTAGGCTGTTTCCACTATTGCAACCCCAAAGTTGTGTGATTTTACTGTGATCCTTTGCCGCAGAGAATACGTTGGGGCGCGATTTAGATGCGACAGGAAACAATGCCTGTGTATTCTAGAGGTTTATGGACCTCAAGTCGCAACAAAGTGGTACCAAAGTAGTGCAGGGACTACCTTGAAGTCGCACAGATCTGAACAGTATTTCTTGGAAATCATGCCCTAGAGTCTGACTGGGGAGGCCGTCACCGCTGCCTAGAGGCAGCTGCCCCTGCGCAGGGGAAGGAATCTGTTTAAGTGACTTGTCCAAGGTCACAAGGAGCAAACGTAAGGACGAGGTCCCACGTCTTTCAGGAAGCCTCCCATGGCTACGCTGGCCGTCAGAGTACTTAACCTGTGAGGAGTGGCTCCTTCACTAGTGAACGCCGACATGTGGATCTGAACCCATGTCTGTCAGGAAGTCTCCCATGGCTGCACTGGCTGTCAGAGTACTTAACCTGTGAGCTGTTGTGGCTTCACTTTAAATAAAAAGGACATTTATACCTTCTACTGGACAAAAGAGCTTTACTGCTAGAAATCATTTGGATGGATTTCACCAAACCTCCCCCAATGAAAAGGGAAACTAGTCAGACACCCCTTTTTTGCAAGATACTTCGGCTGACCAACCCTTTTAACCACAGGGTCCTAAGCATGTGTTTTAGCACAAGCGCAAGGCGAGACGCCTGGTGGATAGGGTCTTTTATGGCATCTATGGCGAAACATAGCGCCATTGGTAGGGGTATTTTAACAAAAAAATTCCAACTCCTTATCTGTTGGACGCTTAAGCAATTATGCATCTTTATTGATGCTGGAAATCGCAGCGTCTACTGCTGGTATTTCCAACCCTTGTGAATTTTTCCTCCACGATAGAGAACTGAGAAACTCTTTGGAGGGAAAAAAATGCTTATCCAGATGATCCCAGTCAGCATAAATAAGCACTGTAAAAGGTTATTTTTTATTTTTTTTTAAAAAACAAAGAAGGGACCTAGACTTTCAGCTTACTCTGTTAGTAGTATAAAAAGTGGAATGAACCATCTCTGTAAGAGTTTGTACCATCAATCTGTTAGATTGTGAGGATGCATAAGGTTCATCAACTGTTTCCTCCGCAGAGGAAAATTTGGCTTGTTTTTCCCCGTGATCACCTGAGGATAACACCTCACCCTGTGCCCACTGTTCCCTTGGAAAAAGGGGTTTGAGGTGGGGGAGGGGGATCTAGCATGCTTCCTATCCTCTTGGATGGAGAATGTGATTAAAGCCGCTAATCTTCCTTCTAAGCCCAACAGGGCAGAGGAGAATGCATCTTTAATCACATACACAGGGACTGAAGTGTGAGAAGAAGTTGCACCACCACTTGCTTCCAATGACTCACCCTGGCTTGCCATGTCAGGTATCTCCGGAGAGGATGACAGTGTGGAGGGATGACTGGAGTTCCCAGCGCCTGGGGGTGGAATCCTTGGTACCTTTGTGGTACACTGGAAATCAAATGTGCTAAGCACAACAGCAGAGGCACTTTAACAAATTATGGTATTTGCTGAACAATAGTTTTAGCAAAAGAAAACAATGTCACCATAAGGATCAGCCTTTGATGCTGAGTACCATAATATTTCCTGTGCTGGAAAAGCCGGTTTACAAACCTTTACATGCCCAGTGCTCCTATGTTTCAGTGTGACAGACTTCTGTCTTCAGCATATGAACTGAGAGCGTCTGTGTTAAGCCTCAGGTGAGAACCTGATTACACATAAGTGTCAGCTGTTACCGCACCTCTCCAGGAGGAGAGGGGAGGGGGAGGGGAATTTTTATCAGCAGTGTTTGTTAAGCTCCTAGTTTTAGAGGAAGACTTCACTTTATACAAAAAAATGCAAATGGCTGGTTTTGTATGTTCATAAACTACTGCTGTAACCCCTTTAGATCCCTCAGAAGAGGAACACCATCTGTTCAATTAAGAACTGGCTGCAGGGACCACACCCGCTGCTATAGCCAGACACAGAGCTGCTGAAAAAGCATTGTACTAGGTAAGTGTAATATACTCCCTCTAGAGGAGACATTTTAAAGGCATACAGATAGATATAAAAAAAAAAATTTTTTTGGAGAAAAAAGGCATAGGTGGACTTTTTACAGTTCCTAGGCTTCTCCCCTTACCTTATCCTCGCTGCAGGATACTGCTGATTTAACAGACAGATCCAACCTTCACCCATCACGGCAGGCAGCGTAGTCAAACCTTCAAAGACTGGGGCCCTTTTTAATAGGGGTTCCGCTCCTTTGGACCTGTATAGCACCCCTCAGGAACAACTTTAGGTAATATGAAAAACCAAAAAGAGTCCTGGTTCCTAGGGTCCAGCTCTCAAAGAGAAGCTTACAGGCAAAACCTCATTCTTCAATGCGAGGCCCAGGTACCATCCTATGGCCTCAGTGGAGAGGATGGATCTGGTTGTGGAGGTTTTCTAAATCTAGCATGGATCCCTCCCTGGAGCTCCTCAGAGCACATCTTCACTCGTGACCAACACCTTAGACACTGGCGAAAAAACTGAGGACTCCTGGAAGGAGGAGGGGTTATATAGGGGAGTCAACTTCCTGTATTGGTTATACCAGTGTCAACACCTGAAGGTAGGCCCATAACCCACCAAGTAATTACTTGAGGCTGTGTCCTATGATGTACGATAAAGAAATTAACTAATCGTCCAGATAGGGGACAATATCTATTCCCCGTAATCTCAGTGCATGCAGTGCCTCTGCCATCACCTTTGTAAAGATGCGGTGGGGCCGAAGACAAACCGAAAGGGAGTGGATTGGAAGCACAACATCCCAAATCTCAGAATATTCTGCAAGGTTTCCCTGATTGGGATGTGAAGGTAAACATCTTTGGAGGTCCTCCGAGCAGTGTTAATTTCGTCAACGAAAACATTTGTCAAAATTTGTCAGCTGCCTTTTTACAGGGACTAAAACAAAAAAAATAAATAAATAATAAGTACACCACGTTTTCGTCCACTGACGACAATCAATTCGGTTTTCGTTAATGAACGAAAAATGTGAAGGAGGGACCCTCGTGAACTTCCATTATCCACGGCGCTCCATGCTTAGCAGTTAGCACTGGGGATCTTGGCTCCATCTCTCACAAGAGTGTCCGCTTTCCGTTCTCACCTGAGCCTGGGCTACGAGCATCTGGACAGCACATTCCTACCCCGCACACGAAGGGAGAGGCTAGATCTGCTCTCCCTCCATGCAGCTAATCCATGCACTGTGTATGTGGGCAGGAAAGTTTCAATCAAGGAGCCAAAAAATGAAGCTGCTGTCTGAGCGTCCAGTGAGCAAGCAGTTCAGTACTGACTCTCCTACTTCTCTTTCAATCTCTTACTGCCATCCCTCTCCCTCCTCAGCTTTCTTATGTTGTCCGCCAGCAGAACCTGCAAGTAAACCCCCCTATCGCTTTTAGCCAAGGAAGCTGCCATCTTCGCCGCTGTTTAATCTACAACTGCCATGAAGCTACACATGTGATCAGTTATGACACCAGCCATTGGATGGTTTGACAGTTTGGTTGAGAGCACAACCAATGGGAGTGTTACATTTCCGGCACGTCCCAGAAATTAAACTGTTTTATGGATGGGTTTACTACCGCTTTAACTGCAAGCATAGAGCTTTCTTTCTTCCAAGATGGCAACTGAAGAAGACGCACAATGAGTGAGCTCTGAGCCATTCTCCTGCTTTCTACCCGTTTCCCTGCAGATCGGGTGCTGTAATCTGCCTGCAAAGGGCAGACCTTCTGTTAAGACCGGAATGACCAAAGGGAAGGGCGCCTTGGCTTCCTGCAAAACTCACGGTGCACCTAAAACTACAATCAAAGTGGGACCTCTTCCCGCCACTGCCGTAAACAAGGCGTCTGAGGACAAGGATCCGGCACTGTGTAAAGAGACTATTTTTGATGCCTTTATGCAGGTAATCACAACCTGCCAGACTACCCTCACGTGTAAGATTGAATCCATGCAACTAGATATTAGCCTGATCCGGCGGGATATGGACTGCTTCCGCACTAGGCCAACAGAAGCTGGGCGCCATGTGGGGGACACAGAGGACACACTGAAACAGCACACCGCCCCTCTCCACACACTGCAGACCAAAATGAATACCCTGAAGGCAAGGGCGGAGGACGCAGAGAACCGCAAATGGGAGAATAATCTCTGCATTGTGGGGCTACCAGAGGGATTGGAAGGCTCTGACCCGACAGCCTTTACAGAGTGCACCTGCTGCACACCCTCCTCCCACATGCAGTTCTCTGCCTCTTGTCATGGACCTTTATCCTCTGGCTCCTAAATTCTAGGACCGTGACCTGGTCCTTAGAGAAGCCAGGAAGATCGATGTGCTGCGCCATGAGAGAGCAAGACTCATGATCTTCGCAGACTATTCGGTTGACACCCAGCAGCTCAGACGCTCTTGACCACGTGTAGCTCAACCTTCGCAATAAAAAGAAAAAAAAGTTTAGTATGCTGTTCCCCGCTCAGCTGCAGGTGCAAGATGGGAAGACGGGCCGCTTCTTCACCTCCCCTGAAGATGCGTCGCTGTGGCTGGAGACATTACCTAGAGCAGTGGTTCTCAACTCCAGTCCTCGGGACCCACCAACAGGCCAGATTTTAAGTATTACCTTGGGGAGATGCAGACTAGAATACTGCAATCACTGAGCAGCAAGTGATATCACCTGTGATGTATTTCAGCTATCTTGCAAACCTGGCCTGTTGGTGGGTCCTGAGGACTAGAGTTGAGAACCACTGACCTAGAGGATGACCTTGACAGTAAGCTGCTCTTACATACCGTGCTCTTTTTTGCTTCTCCCTACTTTGAAAGGTTAGCAAAGTCTCTTGTCAGCTCCCCCCTCTGCCCTGTTCTAAACAGTATGTGGTTTGGGCCTACATAGTGACTCTACCTGTAAGTATGGACGGCAGTATTTAACCTGTCTAGGCTCATTAACATCCCAGAGTAACATTCTCGCTCCTGTACATGCTGTTGGTTGGTAGGTTGGGGGAACAGTTTGAAAAGGTTGTTAACACGTTTAAGTATTGTGCCCCCGGAGCGATCCGAGAGAAATATAGACCTGCAGGGACCGTTAATCCTTTTTTCTCTACAGATGGACTCTTTATGGACTGAGACACTTTGGTGTTCCAATATTTACAACCCTCAATGGCAGTTGCCATGTTTCTGGAGGAAAGCACACCAAAGTTTAGGGGGGGTGCCAGGTGGGGGAAATACCAGAGTAAGTTTTCTCACTTCATGTTAGGTTTTTTTTTTCCCTTCTTTGGTTTTAAAAAAAGGCATGTGGTTCTGATCTCCTTCCACTAGATGGTGTAGGAGGTCTTTCCAAATATGTCAACACATAAATGAATATTGAAAGGTCTACTAAAATGATGTTTTATGTATACATAACATATTACTGGTGTTGATCCAGAGTTCCCGGGTCTCTTATTCTGCAATGATGGCTCCCCTTACCATTTTATCTTGGAATGTTCGTGACCTGAAGTTTAAAAAGGTCATTAGTATTCAAACTACCTGAAAAAATACATTCCTCATATATGTATATTGCAGGAGACTCGTTTATTGGGGAGCAGGATACTGGCTCTTAAGAAGCTCTGGGTGGGTTCACACTACCACTCCACCTTTTCGTCCTATTCTAGAGGTGTCAGTATCCTGCTCCACAAGTCCCTCCACTTTATTCTTCTGGATCTACATCTTGATCCAGGGAGGAGATATGCGGCGCTCCATGCACTCTGACAGGCTTGAACTACTGATTGTGGAGCTCTACATTCCTCCCCCGGCCACAATTAACATAAATTGACACCGTTGATAGCTCGCTACCCCATGGCTAGCGCTTTACTATCTATGGATTTTAAAATTACCCCAAATCCCAGTCATTGACCCTCTCCTATCTCGTTGGGCAGAGGTATATGGTCTCAGTGATGTGTGGCGGTGGCGACATCCCTAGTGGTAAACCGTTTACTTGTCTCTGCAACTTATGCTTCCTTCTCTAGGATTGACTTGTTTTATGTCAGTGGCTCCATGATCTCACGTACTCAGTAGGTAGGGATTTTACCTTGTGGTATTTAAGATCAGGCCCCACTATTGCTGAGGCTTGAAACGGATTCACCAAACAGGTCTAGCCTATGGAGGCTTTCTGGCTTACTGATGAACGTGTGACACCTGAGGTTGCGGGGTTGGGCATTTACTGGGTACACAAAAAAAAAAAAAAAAAAAAAAGGTACAGCTCCCCCACCGATGCTTTGGGATGCTTATAAAAAAGGCATACACTTGTGGTCAATACCAAATGGTCATTAGCAAAGTTAGAAAAGACACAGGGCCTGCATTGTAGCAGGCAGAACGGAAAGTTTAGGGTTTGGAATCGAATTATGTAAACAAAGATGCAGCTATGCAATCCTTGTATAAAGAAATTTCAATACTGCGAGCTACCTCCAGTAGAAATTCTTGACTCAGTCTCAGAGGATCTTTGAGTAGGGGGAGAGAACCGGTAGACTACTGGCATGGTTGGCTAGAGAACGCTCCGCTTCATTGCATATTGCTAATCTTGGAGACAACAGTGATTTACAGTCTGACCCCCTGCGGATTAATGTCCAATTTTCAAAATACTATGGACACCTACAGTATATACCTACAGAGTAGATTTCACACCAGATAGACTGAAGGTATTCCTAGACCAGATAGAGTTCCCGACACTGTCGGACTATGCGCACACTTGATTGGATGCCCCCCATAACCAAAGAGGTTCAAACAGCAGTTGCCTCACTCCAATCTGCCAAGACCCCGGGCCCTGACGGATTACCGGTGGAATTCTATAAAAGACTAATAGTGAGCTAGTCATTCCTCAATTTCATGACCTATTGTTAGAGGGGGGCTGCCTTCCACCCTGTCAGAAGCAGTGATTGTGGTGGCGTCCAAGCCCAATAAAGACCCCAAGCTATGCGCATCCTATCGCCAATATCACTTCTTAATGTTGATGCCAAAGTGGTTACCAAAATCCTAGCGAACCGACTTAACTCTGTCATACTCTCCTTAATTCATGGTGATTAAATGGGCTTTATGCCAGGCAAGGGCACCAACATAAATCTGCGCAGTCTATATACAAATATATCCCGGGTGACTAATACAGGGTCCCAGGGCGTCGTGGCCTCCCTAGATGCAGAGAAGGCTTTCGACTCTGGAGTGGGAGTTCCTCTGGAGAGTCGTCGAGAGATTTAACTTTGGTCCCAAATTTCCTGGATACAATAATTCTATAAAAACACATCTGCTAGAGTTAGGACAAACGGTATCCTTTTACCAACTAACTCCCTATGTGGAGGCACCAAGCAGGGTTGCCAGTTGTTCCCCCGGGTTATTTGTCCTGGCCATAGAATCCTAGGCTATCCTATTAAGATCAGATACGATCAAAGGGATAGCAGTGGGACCGCTGAGAAACTATATGCGGATGACACCCTCCTATACCTCCCAGATGCGTCGGCTTCCCTGGAAGCAGCTCTAGGGATTATAATGCACTATGGATCCTTCTCAGGCATCCAGATCACTTGGACCAAATCGATCCTTTTCCCACACACCAATCGCTTCCCCCTCTAGCAGCACACATACTTTTGACCTGCGTTACTAAGTTTAGATACTTAGGAATTGAGATTCAGAAAGATTATTCCTCATACCTGACAATGTGTAGCCAGTCCTCCAGCAACTCACGTCTAGATGCCAGACTTGGAAGTCCCTGCCCCTTTCATCGGTTGGGAGGATTAACCTCCTTAAGATGACGTTTCTCCCAAAGTTCCTCTATGTATTTCATAACACTCCAGTTCCCATTCCTAACGCCCCCTTTCAGAAATTAGATCAAATAGTGAACACTTATTTGGACAGGCTTCACCCCCCAGAGTTGCTAAGACTACCCTGCAACTTCCCCGCTACCTTGGTGGACTGGCACTTCCCTGCTTGAACCACTTCCAGCCCAAGGACGCCATGACATCTTTGACTCAGTGGTGATATCTGAATGATGCTCCTCTTCTAGACCCCACATCTCTCCATAAAGAGGACCTGTCACGCACCATTCCTATTACAAGGGACGTTTACATTCCTTGTAATAGGAATAAAAGTGATCCAAAAAAAAAAATTATATATATATATAATATTAATATAATATAATAATAATATTATATTTTTTTTTTTTTTTTTTTAAAGCGCCCCCGTGTGCTCATGCACAGGAGCGAACGCACACACAAGTCGCGCCTGCATATGTAAACGCAGTTCAAACCACACATGTGAGGTATCGCTGTGTGCATTAGAGCAAGAGCAACATTTCTAGCACACTACCTCCTCTAACTCTAAACTGGTAACCTGATTTTTAATGCGTCACCTATGGAGAGTACCAAAAAGTTTGGCGCCATTCCAAAAGTACCAAAGTGTGTGCAATTTTAAAACGTGACATGTTGGGTATCTATTTACTCGGCATAACATCACCTTTCACATTATACAAAAAAAAAAAAATTGGGTAACCATTTAACTGTTGTAATTTTTTTTAATTCACAAAACTTTTCCAAAAAAAAAAAAAACCACACACGTTTGAAAAATTGTTGTACTGTGTGACAAAGTTGCAACGACAGCAATTTTTATATGTTTGGGGAAGGAGAAGAAGACGAAGAAGATTTTTACATGTAGGAGTGCCAGAATAGGCCTGGTATGGAAGTGGTTAACCGGTTCCCGACCGGCTCATGTCTAAATACTGTGGCAGAATGGAACGCTGGGCGAAACCTCATATGGGTACGTTGTACCCTTTAGGGGGCAAGCGCGTGCCTGCTGCATGGCGGGGATTTCCGGTGCACGTGCCAGTGATCGCCGGCTACCCTCTCCCCTGTTCTGTCAGGGGAGAGGAGACATATCATTTGTTCCTACTAAGTAGGAACAACGATATGTCTCCTCCCCCAGTCAGTCCTATCCACATGCAGTTAGAAACACTAACGGGGAACACATTTAACCCCTTGATCACCCCCTAGCGTTAACCCCTTTCCTGCCAGTGACATTTACACAGTAATCAGTGCATTTTTATAGCTCTGATTGCTGTATAAATGTCAATGGTCCCAAAAATGTGTCAAAAAGTGTCCGATCTTTCCGCCGCAATGTTGCAGTCCCAAAAAATAAATAATAAAAATGCCAAAAATCTATCCCCTATATTGTAGACGCTATAAGGTTTGCACAAACCAATCAATATACACTTATTGTGATTTTTTTTTACCAAAAATATGTAGCATATATGTAGTATATATATTGGCCTAAACTGATGAATAAATTTGTTTAAAATAAATAAATAGTGGATATTATAGCAAAAATAAAAAAAAAATCTTGTTTGTTTTCAAAATTGTCGCTCTCTTTGTTTATAGCGCAAAAAATAAAAAAACCGCAGAGGTGATCCAATACCACCAAAAGAAAGATCTATTTGTGGGGAAAAAAGGACGCAAATTACGTTTGGGTACAGTACCACACAATTGTTAAAGCGATGCAGTGCCAAAATTGTAAAAAGTGCTCTGGTCAGGAATTTGGTAAAATCTCCCAGGGCTGAAGCAGTTAAGCAATATTACTGGGCAGTAGTTCTAGTGACCGTGCGATGGAGGTTCACCCAATCACATACTAATCCTTCAGTAAACTTGGAGGCGGCCATCCTGGGGTCCTACTCTGCATTGAGTAATCTGATGTTTAGAGGTCCAAAAGCACACCCAGAAATGACAATGCCAATGCCTACAACAGATCGGGTGTGGGAACATATGTCTGCGGGACTTAACGAGGCCAATACAGTCTCACCATACACGCTACCCTGGGGTAACCCTAAGCTACAACACCTCCAGTCTATCCCAGATCCTTCTCTCTGGGCTAGGTACGAGATTAAGATAATACAGCAGATTATGCCTGAGGGTAGACTTCTTCCCTACAACAGCTTACGCAATACCTTCCAGCTCCCCTCAATGTTTTTCTACTACATGCAATTACGTTATGCGGTACAGGCACAATTTCCTATAGGGGTAAACATTCAGTCTCACATGGTGGAGAGTTTCCAATAGTGCAGATCAAATCCTCTCTTCACTAGATCTTCGGATATCTTGTGAAGATTCTGGCAGAGGGACTAAACAGTTTCATAAATGGAAAGAAAACCTACCTGCCCTTGCTGATCAGGACTGGGAAGAGGGGATCCAACAATATATCCCATTGATGATATCAGCTAGGGCTAGATATATCCAGCTCAAATTCCTCCACAGAGCATACTATACTCGTCAAAGACTCTCGAGACAATATCCAGCTCAAACTGAGTAAAGTGTGCTAATAAACTGGGTATATTCTTACACAGTATGGTCCTATTCCCTCATGTTCCCTTCTGGACAGAATTGGTTAACACAATCAATTCTGTAGGAGGTTTAACTATAAGGGTCGATACTCTTATCCTTCTTTTAGGTATCTGCGATAATGTTACACCCAACAGACACAAAAGACTGCTTATAATTCTATGCCGTGTTTTACGCCAGAAAGGCTATCCTAATTAAATGGAAACAGCCCGAGCCTCCCACAGTTTGTTCAATGGAGAGCTATGATTGATTCCATCCTACCACTCTACAAACTTACGTATAGGAGTCGTAAATGTCCCAAAAAATGTGAAGAAATATGGGGTGCTTGGGTTAAGAGCAGAGACCTGGCAAACTTGTTGATATGAACAGGACAACGGATGTGGGAGGAGAATAGAGAACCCTCATATGTGGGATTTTAAATGGCAAGAACTCATAATCTATAGTAAATTATATCTTGAAGAAATTCATTAAAAAAAAAAAAAAAAAAAAAAAAGGAGGAAGAAGGATACATAAGGGGTCTTTATTGTACAAAACTGGAGTGGCTATTCCAAAATACAGTACGATATAATGGATAGTAGAGTTACTACTTAGATACACCAAACAGAATGCTCCAGTTAGTGAACATACAACGCGTTTCAAAATTGCTTTTGTAATCTTCAGGGGCGTATCCACTGTAGAAACAAGGAGCTACACTCTGTTTGGAAGTAATTAAAACATTGAAGGAATAGCCAGGAATAAAATCATGAACAGTCAAGAATATTGTCCTCTAGTCTCCACCAGGGGATAGCCAGGGAAGTTGACCCGTGAGTCACTGGAGTCTGTCAGACCCACAGCAGAAGAACAGACTTAAAGTGGAGTGCCACCCAAAAGTGGAACTTCCGCTCATCTGATTCCTCCCTCCCTCCGGTGCCACAATTGGCACCTTTCGAGGGGGAGGGGGGATAGGATACCTGACTTTGACAGGTATCATTTTCCACTTCCGGGAGCCTCAGCTGCGGCTATTGACGTCACGGCTGGGGATCCCTCCTCCTTCCCCTGTCGCCAGGCCAGTAGGATAGAGGAGCGGGCCTCGTGCATGTGCAGTAGGGTTCACGCCGTGAAGCCAAAACGCTACACTGCCGGGAACCCTTACCCGAAATGCCGGCGGCAGCACTCGACAGCTGATGAAAACATCAGCTGCGGTGTCGACATCGCTGGACTCCAGAACAGGCAAGTGTCCTATTATTAAAAGCCAGCAACTGCAGTATGTGTAGCTGCTGGTTTTTAATTTAAGGCAACTTCAAACAACAGTACCATGTCAGCTGTTGTAGTCCTATAGTCGTCTCAGAGTAGATAAAAAAAAAAAAGGAAAGAAAAAAAAAAGAAGAAGGCGTATATACTTTTAAGAGGGGAAATGCACAGTCTGCTTTACGTTGCTTGTGGGGTTATTAAGGGTGGTTTGCAAAGTGAAAAAAAAAAAAAAAAAAGGAGGTGGGGGGTTTGAGTCCTCAGATGGATGGATATCTTGACACAAGGACAGCAAAGCAAACCAAACCTGCTCCGAGCACTGACGACAGGAGCGGCTTGTGGTAGTTGAAAAAAATTAGCAACCATGATGTAACTGCAGGCAATACCAACCCAGAGTGAGATAGACAGGATGCCCAATCACCAGTCTCCCTCTAGAGTAATAAGCCAGAAGCGTGCACCTGAGCCCCACCAGCCTAAGACAGCCACACAGCACACCAAACAGCAGGGTAACAAAGCAGCACCAGGGGAAATGGCATGCTGGCTGTACTGGCCCCTACCTTACTGCTGTCCTCCCCAGCCCATCACAGCCACTTCCACAGCCCCCTGCCTCAATCTGCTTGCTGTACCCAAATACCTTCAGGGAGTATTGGAACCACACCCACTCCTGGGTCCCACCTATGGCCCCTATGAACCTGCATGGATCTGTACAGCTTCCTAAGGGGAGAGAACCTTCATTCTTCTGTAGCCAGCTAGTGCTCAAAATATGGCCGCCGATAACTTCCTGTTCTGCTGAAAGTGACAATTAGCCCCGCCCTGACTAAAAGTGATGTCATTCCACCACCCCAGGGATGCGAGAGACATGGATACCAGCCCCCCTTACTAAAACTGGAGAATGCACAATCTGCTGCAGCTGTGCATGATAGCCAATCAGCTTCCAACTTCAACAGGTTTAAGCTTTGACAAACAAAACTGGAAGCCGATTGGTTTCTATGCAGAGCTGCACCAGGATTTTGCACCCTCCAGTTTTAGTAAATCAACTCCAGGGATGTTCAATTCCGATCGCCCGATGCCCAGGACATGCAGTCCCGGGCAGCAGCAGGGTTTAGAGCCAAAGGTCAGCTCTTATGTAAAAGCAAGCGGCTAACTAGCTGCTGGATCACTTTTACAGGCAGTAGGCAGGGACGTTCCCCTTCTCCCGCTGCCTTCCATGGGCTGTCCTGAAGCCTATGCCATCTCCCCCTGCTTGCCGGAGACACAGTCCAGTCCCGCCCCCTTCTGCCCATTGGCGGAGAGCACCGCCAGTCAGAACAAGGTGTTCTCTGCATGGCCACCTGGCCCGTATCTTGGTCTTCTGGGGAGCTGCTGGAGACAGGGCTACCTGGAGGCTTGGAATGTCATCCTGCCGTACTACAACACCTCCACCAGGCTACCTACCAGCCTCCAACTCCTCCACCACAGCCGCTACGCCAATCTCTAACCTCGCTGACAAAGTTTTGGGACCAATGTCAGGAGGCAGCCAGCACCCCCTTCCGGCCAACCACCTATCCCCTGACCATCCTAGTCACGAGATCAGGCAAGATCTGATCACTGCTATTTTATATTTAACCACTTACCAAACGAATGATGGCAACAGTGCAGCCAGCTAGTTCTGGGAAGCCGTCATATGACCCCGTGGGACCCAGCACATCACAGATTGGGGTAAAGAGCTAATCACAGCAGACCTTTACAACATGATCAATCCATCCAATGACAGAGCGATCGCTTTATCAACAAACTGGGATCATGCCCTGTTCAGCTCACGCTGCTGCAGTGTTTCGCTCTCCTCTCACACTGAATCAGTGTGGGGGGAGGGAGAGAGGGAGAGAGAGAGATATCGAGAGAGAGATAGAGATATCGAGAGAGAGAACACTGCAGCAGCAGGAGTTGGCATGATCCTGCGTGCCCTACAATACTCATCAGTGCCCATCAGCAAGTGCTTATCAGTGCCACTAAAATGCCCTATTAGTGCTCATCAGTGCCACTACAGTGCCCGATTAGTGGTCATCAGTGCCACCCCATCAGTGGATCCTTATCAGCGCCTGTCAATGCAAAATTTTATAACAAACGAAGAAAAATGCATTTCGGTCTTTATTTTTAGTGCAAAAAATAAAAAACCCAGTAGTGATTAAATACCACCAAAAGAAAGCCATTTGTGTGAAAAAAAAAAAAAAAAAAAGAAGACACAAAAATGTTATATGGGTAGTGTTGCATGACTGAGTAATTTCAGCCTAAAGGAGAGATGTGTGGTCTTAAAGACCTCACATCTCTGTAAAGAGGACCTGTCATGCCCTATTCCTATTACGAGGGAAGTTTACATTTCTTGCAATAGGAATAAAAGGGATGGAAAACAAAAAAAAAAAAAAAGGGGGGGGGGGGGGGGGAGTGAAAAAAAAAAAAAAAAAGCATGCATGCAGAAGCGAATGCAAACGTATGTCTCGCCCACGTATGTAAACAGCGGTCAAACCACACGTGAGGCATCACCATGAACGTTAGAGCAAGAGCAACAATTCTAGCCCAAGACCCCCTCTGTAACGCTAAACAGGTAACCTGTAAAACATTTTTAGGAGCGTAGCCTATAAAGATTTAGTTTGGCGCCATGAGTGTGCACAATTTTAAAGCTGTTAGATGTTGATAGGTATCCATTTACTCGGCGTAACATCTTGCATATTATACAAAAAAAAAAAAAAAATTAAAAATAATCGTGCTAACTTTAGCGTTGTTTTTTCTTTTTAATTCATGAAAAAAATAAATCATTTTATTGCCTAGGGTCTCTGCTTAAAAAAAAAAAAAAAAAAAAAAAAAAAAAAAAAATTACGCAGGACCCCCAAACATTTATATATCTAAAAAAAAAAAAAAAAAAAAAAAAAAAGATTATAATTTTTACAGAAGTGCCAGAATTGACTTGGGCTGGAAGTGGTTAAGATAAAAAAAATCTTGGAAGAACTAAAGAGGCATTGCACTAGATGGAAGAGCCTGAAGATGGCGCCAGCAAGAAGCCAGCGTTAAGCTTGCGGAGTCCCATCCATATTTCTTAGTCTGGAGAACTCACGCTGCCTACACCACCTGGGTCGTCTGCCTCCCCTGTACCCCTCGCTCTGTCAGTTGTGGGAGAGGCAAAGGGGCCACGTATGCTGAGATGCCCCTAACGCAGTACTCTGTTCTAGGCTGGTAGGGGGCAGGAACTGGTAAAGAGTGTGGCAGAGTGATCCATGGACGAGTACGAAAGACGCCAGAACACCGCGGCTCCCTGGGAAGGAGAGGAGAAATGGAGGGCGTCGAGCAGCAGCTGTGGGAGTGAGAAGTGAAGCCGGGGACCCACAGGAGAGAAGGGAAAACCACGTACGGAAGCATAAATCAGCCTCACTCAGCTCATGGTCCAAAAACCCCACGGCATCATAAGTCCATAGATGGTTCCATACAAATATTACCATTCCAACTGCCAAAGTGGTGTTTTTTTGTTTTTTACTGCTCTCCTCTTGCCGGTTATTTGGACTGGGAAAAGAACTGTGATCCTATATACTGACTGATTAACCACTTCCGGACCAGCCACCGCAGTTATACTGCAACAGGTTGGCTCCCCTGCACGAGCCGTCGTAGCTGTACAATGGCTCTTTAAGACGATTTAGCAGGCATGCGCCCGCAGTGTGTCCCCGGAGGCGATACGTACGCATGGCGGGCGCGATGACCGCCGGGCACCCGCGATTGCTCGTGACAGAGCGAGAACCGGGATCTGTGTGTGCAAACACACAAATCCCAGTTCTCTCAGGAGAGTAGAGACAGATTGTGAGCTCCTACTAAGTAGGCACACTTTATAGGTATCCACCCAAGAAGACCATATGTTGCCAACATCAATCAATTGAACAATATTATAAAGAAAATACCCCCCAAGGAATACCAGGGACTTTTAAGGCAACTAATCAACGATTGATAAAAATTGAAATTTATTATTATAAAAATATAGGTGCGTACAGCACTAAAAAGAGGATTTTACATATACAGCATAAACAAATTCAAATAACAGACATGAATATAAAAAGGCAGATCCAGATCCTTCAATACTAATCCCAACATGTTTCTGGACCTCTGTAGAGTCCTTTCTTCAGGGTATGTCCAGGGCCGGCCCTACCATGGGACCAGATGGTACCATCGTCCCAGGCGGCACTTTCAGGGGGGCGGCAAATTGCCGCTCGCCAGCCCGCCCTGCTGCGGATCCCACTGTGAGGAGCCCGGCGCCGAGGTGAAAAGAAGCAAGCGGGTAGAACAGGGGAACAGTCAGTGGGCGGGGCAGTCGGCAGGTGAGCGGGCTTGCTGGCCAATCAGCGGGCCGGTATGCTGACGAGAAATGACCCCCCCGTCGAATAATGCCTGCCCTGTACTGCGCAGGCGCAGCACGGAGCCGCCGAAAATGCACAGCTGCACATGGCGCCTGCACAAAGACGACGTTGCACCAGCATAGGGAGCAGAATGTTGTCTTCTTTGCGCAAGCGCCGTGTACAGCTGTTCATGTTCGGAGACTTTCAGCAGCTCCAATATATATATATATATATATATATATATATATATATATATATATATATATATATATATATATATATATATTGGAGCTGCTGAAAGTCTCCGAACATGAACAGCTGTACACGGCGCTTGCGCAAAGAAGACAACATTCTGCTCCCTATGCTGGTGCAACGTCGTCTTTGTGCAGGCGCCATGTGCAGCTGTGCATTTTCGGCGGCTCCGTGCTGCGCCTGCGCAGTACAGGGCAGGCATTATTCGACGGGGGGGTCATTTCTCGTCAGCATACCGGCCCGCTGATTGGCCAGCAAGCCCGCTCACCTGCCGACTGCCCCGCCCACTGACTGTTCCCCTGTTCTACCCGCTTGCTTCTTTTCACCTCGGCGCCGGGCTCCTCACAGTGGGATCCGCAGCAGGGCGGGCTGGCGAGCGGCAATTTGCCGCCCCCCTGAAAGTGCCGCCTGGGACGATGGTACCATCTGGTCCCATGGTAGGGCCGGCCCTGGACATACCCTGAAGAAAGGACTCTACAGAGGTCCAGAAACATGTTGGGATTAGTATTGAAGGATCTGGATCTGCCTTTTTATATTCATGTCTGTTATTTGAATTTGTTTATGCTGTATATGTAAAATCCTCTTTTTAGTGCTGTACGCACCTATATTTTTATAATAATAAATTTCAATTTTTATCAATCGTTGATTAGTTGCCTTAAAAGTCCCTGGTATTCCTTGGGGGGTATTTTCTTTATAATATTGTTCAATTGATTGATGTTGGCAACATATGGTCTTCTTGGGTACATACATACATACATACATACACACATATATATACATACATACATACATACATACACACATATATATACATACATACACATACACAGGGGACAAAAAGTATTCAGACCCCCTTAAATGATTTTAGCAAATAGCTGCAATATAACAGAGTGAAAAATTTAAGTTCATTTTTTTTCCTCATTAATGTACACACAGCACCCTATATTGACAGAAAAACACAGAATTGTTGACATTTTTGCAGATTTAACCACTTCAGCCCCGGAAGGATTTACCCCCTTCCTGACCAGAGCAGGTTTTACAATTTGG
The DNA here is from genome assembly GCA_037952835.1 of Lithobates septentrionalis. NCBI lineage: Eukaryota > Metazoa > Chordata > Amphibia > Anura > Ranidae > Lithobates > Lithobates septentrionalis. The sequence goes on along the minus strand of JBBDGP010000610.1, from coordinate 2,299,844 downwards.
CACTGCGTCGCTTTAACTGCTAATTGCGCGGTCATGCAATGCTGTACCCAAACAAAATTTGTGTCTTTTTCCCACAAATAGAGCTTTCATTTGATGGTATTTGATCACCTCTGTGGTTTTTATTTTTTGCGCTATAAGCGGAAAAAGACAGAAAATTTTGAAAAAAAAAAATTCTACTTTTTGTTATAAAAAAAAAATCCAATAAACTCAATTTTAGTCATACATTTAGTCAATATGCGTATATTTATTGGTTTGCGCAAGTTATAGCGCATACAAACTAGGGTACATTTTCTGGAATTTACACAGCTTTTAGTTTATGACTGCCTCATTTCTTGAGGTGCTAAAAAACGGGGGGTTGTACTGCCCTCCAATTTTAGCACCTCAAGAAATGAGGCAGTCATAAACTAAAAGCTGTGTAAATTCCAGAAAATGTCCCCATGACCCCATTTTGGAAAGACACCCCAATGAAATTACTAAGAGGCATGTTGAGCCCATTGAATATTACATTTTACAAAAAAAAAAAAAAAAAAAAAAAAAAATTTTTAAAAGTTGTCACTAAATGATACATTGCTCAAACATGCCATGGGCATATGTGGAATTACACCCCAAAATACATTCTGCTGATTCTCCGGAGTACGGGATACCACATGTGTGGGACTTTTTGGGAGCCTAGCCGCGTACGGGGCCCCGAAAACCAAGCACCGCTTTCAGGATTTCTAAGGGCGTAAATTTTTTATTTTACTCCTCACTACCTATCCGTTTCGAAGGCCATAAAATGCCAAGATGGCACAAAACCCCCCCAAATGACCCCATTTTGGAAAGTAGACACCCCAAGCTATTTGCTGAGAGGCATGCTGAGTCCATGGAATGTTTTATATTTTGCCACAAGTTGCAGGAAAATGACAAACTTTTTTTTTTTTTGTACAAAGTTGTCACTAAATGATATATTGCTCACAAAGGCCATGTGCACATATGGAATTGCACCCCAAAATACATTCTGCTGATTCTACTGAGTACGGAGATACCACATGTGTGGGACTTTTTGGGAGCCTAGCTGCATACGGGGCCCCGAAAACCAAACCAATCACCGCCTTCAGGATTTCTAAGGGCGTAAATTTTTGATTTCACTCCTCACTACCCATCACAGTTTCGAAGGCCATAAAATGCCAAGATAGCACACAACCCCCCCAAATGACCCCATTTTGGAAAGTAGACACCCCAAGCTATTTGCTGAGAGGCATGGTGAGCATTTTACAGCTCCCATTTGTTTTTAAAAATGAAGAAAGACAAGAAAAATGTATTTTTTTTTCTTTTCAAATTTTCAAAACTTTGTGACAAAAAGTGAGGTCTGCAAAATACTCACCATACCTCTCAGCAAATAGCTTGGAGTGTCTACTTTCCAAAATGGGGTGATTGGGGGGGGGGGGGTTGTGACATCTAGGCATTCCATGGCCTCCGAAACTTTGATAGGCAGTGAAGAGTGAAATCAAAAATGTACATCCTTACGCGGCTAGGCTCCCAAAAAGTCTCACATGTGGTATTCCCGAACTCAGGAGAAGCAACAGAATGTATTTTGGGGCGTAATTTCACATATTCCCATGGCATGTTTGAGCAATATATCATTTAGTGACAACTTTGTGAAAAGAAAAAAAAAAAAAAAACACAACTTGTGTCACACTATAAAATATTCCATGGACTCGACATGCCTCTCAAATAGCTTGGGGTGTCTACCTTCCAAAATGGGGTCATTTGGGGGGGGTTTGAACTGTCCTGGCATTTTATGCACAACATTTAGAAGCTTATGTCACACATCACCCACACTTCTAACCACTTGAAGACAAAGCCCTTTCTGACACTTTGTTTACATGAAAAAATAAGAACCAGTTACACTTACCGGTAACGGTGTTTCTGGGAAGTCTTCCAGGACGGCACCCTGAGAGATGACTGGTCCACCTGACAGGAAACACAATCAATCAAGAGGTTAAAGGCCCCCGCCCCTCCCGATGCTCCTCAGTTGTGACAAAGTATTGACCCACACCAGTGCACGAGAGTGAAAAACAACCAACACCACACTCTAAACATTACATGTTTCCTAGATAGAACGAGTGGGAAGTAGGCCTGCCGTCCTGGAAGACTTCCCAGAAACACCGTTACCGGTAAGTGTAACTGGTTCTTTTCTCAAGTCGTCTTCCAGGACGGCACCCTGAGAGAAGAGCAAGTAGCTCAGGCCTACCTTTAGGGCGGGACCACCGCTTGCAGGACTTTCCTGCCAAATGCCAGGTCCTGAGGAGATAGTAACTCCACTCTATAATGTCTCAGGAACGTGTTCTGGCTTGACCATGTAGCGGCTCTACATATCTGCTCCACCGAAGCTCCGGCCCTTTCCGCCCAGGAGGTTGCCAGAGATAGCGTGGAATGCGCTCTAAGATTTCTAGGAGCTGCTTTACCAGACTGCTCATAGGCTAACGAAATGGTATGCTTAATCCATCTGGCTATAGAAGCCTTGGATGCCTGTTGGCCCTTCTTTTGGCCAGCGAAATTAACTAAAAGATGGCTGGACCTTCTGAATTCCTTAACCCTTTCTAGGTAGGATAGTAAACAGCGTCTGACATCCAGACAATGAAAAGAAACTTACCCTTCACTTTTGGGGTTACTACAAAAAGGAAGGCAGCACCACTTCTTGAGTCCTATGGAACTTTAAAGCTACCTTAGGGAGGTACAGGGGGTCCTGCCTAAGTATAACCCTGTCCTCGAATAAAGAAAAAAAACGGTTCTTTAATAGAAAAAGCCTGAATGTCACCTACTCTCCTAGCTGAGGTGATTGCAAGTAAAAAGGCCAACTTAAGGGTCAGGATCCTAAGGGGGATCTGATCTATTGGTTCAAATAGGGCCTTTGTTAACCCCCCCAGTACTAGTGTAAGGTCCCAAGGAGGGCACCTGGACATTTGAACAGGGGACAACCTCTCCCTGACCAAGACAAATCTCTTGATCAGGGGGTGTAATGCCAAACGTTTCTCAAGGAAACAGGACAGAACAGGGCTGAAACCTGCGCCCTAAGAGTCTTGGGTGCCAAACCTAGATCTGCTCCATCCTGGAGAAATTCTAAGATAGCAGGGATCCCTCTTTGAGAAGTCCCTCTCTCCTGACACCAGCGAGAGAAAATCACCCAGGTCTTGGCGTAAATACGCCTTGTGCCTGGCTTTCTACTAAGGAGCAGTGTATCCACTACTCTGTCCGACAGTCCCTTCTTCCGCAGGTTCTGCCTTTCAAGAGCCAGGCCGTCAGCTTGAAGAAGCTGGGGTCTGGGTGGCGGACTGGACCCTGAAGGAGAAGGTCGTCCCGGACCAGGAGGTGAAGCGGTGGGGCTATGGACCAACTCTGCAGGGTTGGAAACCAGGCTCTCTTGGGCCACCAAGGGGCTATTAGAATCAACTTGCTTTCCGAGGGGAACAGTTTTTGAAGGACCCTCGGAATTAGTCCCAGAGGGGGAAAGGCATAGGCCAGTCGGAAGTCCCAGACCTGTGCCAACGCGTCTATCCCCTCTGAGCCTCTCTCTCGAGCAAGGGAAAAGAATCTCTTTACCCTTCTGCTCTTCCTGCGAGCAAAGAGATCTATCTCTGGAACGCCGAATTGCCGACTTACCAGGGAAAAGACCTCTGGATTCAGTTCCCATTCCCCCTGCAGAATCGGCTGCCGACTGAGGTAGTCTGCCTCTACATTTAATGTCCCCTTTATGTGGACTGCGGAGATGGAAGGAACCCGACTCTCCGCCCAGGACAGGATCTCTGCAGATAGGGATAGGAGTGCTGTAGATCTGGTACCCCCCTGATGATTCAGGAACGCCACTGCCGTGGCATTGTCTGAAAAGACCTGCAGCTCCTGGCCCCCGATCCTTCCCTCGAAAGCCTTTAGTGCTTCTCCTATGGCCAACAGCTCTCGAAAATTGGAGGAGGCCCTTCTCTGTTCTGAATTCCAGGACCCCTGAGCTATTAGTTCCTCTAGGTGGGCTCCCCACCCCCAGGAACTTGCGTCTGTAGTTAACCTGAGAGGCTGAAGTTGGCTCCAAAGGAGGCCCCCTTGAAGCCTCTGAGGAAGGAGCCACCAGTGAAGGGAGTTCTTTACTTCGACCGGAATGGCTATCTCTATGTCCAGAGAGTCTCTTCTTCTGTCCCAAGAGGATAGAAGGAAGTGCTGGAGGGGCCTGGAGTGTAGCTGTGCCCAAGGAACTGCTGGGATAGCTGACGTCATTAGACCCAGAACTCTCATGATACCTCTGTAGGAGATGGTGCTTGCCTGTAACAGCGACCTGACCGCTGATATGAGGCCCTCTACCTTGCCCTGAGGTAGAATTAACTTTTGTTCTGAGCAGTCCACCAGGAACCCTAGATACAACTTTGTCTGAGCAGGAGTCGGTGAGGACTTTTCCCTGCTGACAATCCATCCTAGGTCTTCTAAGGTCTGCATTACTCTGGATAGATCCAGAAGTAGTTGATCCTGACTTAGACTGTAAATCAAAATGTCGTCCAGGTAGGGAATCAACGCCACTCCCTGGAGGTGCAAAAAAGCCACCACCTCGGCCATGACCTTTGTGAAGACTCTCGGACTGGATGCCAGTCCAAAGGGGAGAGCTGTGAACTGCCAGTGTTGCACTCCCTCTGGAGAGGCGATCGCGAATCTCAGGAAGCTTTGATGGCCCTGAAAAATGGGGACATGAAGGTAGGCGTCTTTTAAATCTAAGGTCACCATAAACATCCTTGAGGAGATGTCTCCTGAGAGAATAGACACTCTCCATGCGGAACTTCTTGTAACGAAGAAACACATTGAGGTTCCTTAGATTTATAATAAGACGATACCTTTTTGAGGGTTTTGGTACCACAAACACGTGGGAATAAAACCCCTGACCCTGCTGGTCCAGTGGAACAGATATTATAACTTCCTGACTGGCCAGTTCTCTTATATTCTGAAGGATTCCTATCACCTTGCAGGGATCCCTGGGAAGGTAGGTCAAGAGAAACTTGGGGGGTGGAGGGGAGAGAAACTCCAATCTGTAACCCTCTCTTATGATCCAAAGAACATAGGGACTTTGGGTGATCCTTCCCCATTGAGAGGCAAAGTGGGAAAGTCTGCCCCCTACCGGAAAGTCATTTGGGGGCCTGGTCAACTGACTTCTGGCTGGAAAAGAGAACACCAGTCTTTTGTTTGTCTTTTCCTGCGCCCCAACGTCTATTAGGGGAGACCTTTTTCTCAGAGAAGCGATTCTTTGCCTGGGGGCCACGAAAAAAACGCTTCCTCTCTCTCCTAGGTTTGGTAGGAAACTTCTTCCCCTTCTCGGTAGATCTGGCTAAAGCCCGATCTAGGCCAGCACCAAAAGGAGCGTCCCCTCAAAAGGGAGACCACAAAGATGGGTCTTGGATGAGCTATCCCCATCCCAGGTCTTAACCCAGAGGGCTCGCCTTGCTGAATTTAGCAAGGCACCTGTCTTAGCGGTTGTACACACTGTCTCCACCGCAGCATCTGCTAAATATGCGACAGCATTCCCTATGACCTCCAGAGAATCCAGGACCTCCTTGGATTTGGAGGTTCGGGATACGTGGTCCATTAATTTACAGACCCACTTCTCGGCATTCCTTGCGATGCAGGCTGAGGCCAATGCAGGGCTCATAGCCGCAGCGTTAGCTTCCCAGGCTCTGCGCAGAATGGTTTCAGCCCTGGGATCCATTTGATCCTTTAAGTTACCGGTATCTTCGAAAGAAAGATCCGACTGCTTAGAGACCTTTGCTAAGGAGGCGTCTAGTCTAGGAGTTTTGAAATATCTTTCCTCATTCTCCTCAGAGAAGGGGCATCTACGCTTCCAGGTTTTATATTTTAGAAGCATTCTTTCTGGTTCTTTCCATTCCCTTAAGATGACTTCCTTAAGGGCGGAATGTACCGGAAGGACCCTGGCCTGAGGTTTAATCAAGCCTCTATACATCCTATCCTGAGCGGACACCTGTGCAGCAGGCTCCTGAATCTCTTCTGAGGCATAAATAGCTTTCAGAAGATCTTCCATGTCGTCAGCAGAAAATATATGTCTGCTAGACCTGGATTCCTCCCTCCCATCCTCCTCTTGGCTGTCCACCACCCCTTCATCAGAAACCTCCTGATTAGGAACTTCTGAATCACACTCTTCCTCGGAATCGTGGGGGAGTGGGTACTTCAGTACATCCGCCCGATATCTCCTAGAGGAGGCAAAGCTCTCCTGGGAAGAGGCATCCTTACTGGAGTGAGCCTCTGAATCCCTAGGCTTAAGGGTGGCCTGAAAAGATTTTAAGGTGGACAGCATCTCAGTCTGCATGGTAAGGAATTCCTTCATCATCTCGGATGTCTCCTTCCCTGTCAACTTCTGTATACATTTAAAACAGAAGGGTTTTGGATGATCTGGGGGTAGCCTGTCATTACAGTTCCCACATCTTTTAGAACGGGAGAGGATTTCACAGGACGGCTGGCAACCTCACGTGCAATAGCATCGTCCCCTGAAAAACACACAGGCATACACTGTGAGAATCGGAGAAGAGTTGGGGTACCCTCCCCCTCTAAACCTCCGAAGGCCGGTCAGACTCACCCCCTGTGGTCTCTTCCATAGCCGCAGACCCTGCAGGTCTCTCCTTCTCATGTTCCATGCTACTTCCGATCCCTGGTGCTGCATACAGGAACGCAGAGGAGACATGGGCGCCTGTTCCCTGTGGCTTTTTATATCCTCTGTATGCTGGCTGTATCGCGCCACCGCCATCTTGCCGAAGACCGGAAGTGATACTGGACAAAGGTCACTTCCTGCTGCAGCCTCCCACTCCCTCCTCTTGGAGGAGGAAGTGATGTCATGATCTCCAGACAAATGGCGCCGAGCTCCACTCAGCAGATGAGAAAAAGGGCTCTCCATGCAGGGATTGTTACCGCGCGACCCCCGAACGGACGTTCCGGTCGGCGGATGGAGAGGCGGCCAGACGGACGGACGGACGGACGGACGAACGGCAGCCCTGGCCAGACCCCAGAACGGGTCCCAGGGTCTTGTAGCCATTTGAAGGAAAGCCACCAACTCCTGCCCTTGCGCGGCCACCGCACAGGTAAGGAAGGGGAACAGGAAATTTGGCCCCTGAAGTTCTGGGTATGCCACCACACCCAGGGTTCTTCAGCACTCGGGGGGGGGGGGGGGGGCTCTTCCATGGGAGAAGCACAGTCACCATTTCAGGTCCTGCTCCTGCTGCCTCCCCCACGAGAAATGGATTTGGGAAAACCCCCCAGGAAGGATGATGAACATCCGGCCGGACCCAGCGGCTCCCCAGGCATTTGGTCTGGCTCCCAGGGGGAGACCATCAGCCCCAGGCCTTTAGGTCAACAGAAAAATAACAAACGGTTTCGCTGTGGGGAAACACAATCAAAAACCGAGGAGCATCGGGAGGGGCGGGGGCCTTTAACCTCTTGATTGATTGTGTTTCCTGTCAGGTGGGCCAGTCATCTCTCAGGGTGCCGTCCTGGAAGACGACTTGAGAAAAAACATTTTTTGCAAGAAAATTACTTTGAACCCCCAAACATTAGATTTTTTTAAAGCAAAGGGCCTACAGATTAAAATGGTGGGTGTTTCATTTTTTTTTTTCCCCCCACACAGTATTTGCGCAGCGATTTTTCAAACGCATTTTTTTGGGGGGGGAAAAACACTTAAAATTTTAATGCACCAAAACACACTATATTGCCCAAATGTTTGATGAAATAAAAAAGATGATCTTAGGCCAAGTACATGGATACCAAACACGGCATGCTTTAAAATTGCGCACAAACGTGCAGTGGCGACAAACTAGACACATTTTTAAAAGCCTTTACAGGTTACCACTTTAGATTTACAGAGGAGGTCTACTGCTAAAATGACTGCCCTCGATCTGACCTTCGCGGTGATACCTCATATGCATGGTGCAATTGCAGTTTACATTTGATGCCAGACCGATGTTTGCGTTCGCCTTTGCGCGAGAGCAAGGGGGGACAGGGGTGCTTTTTTTTTCTCTTTTTTTTTTGCTTTTTTATCTTATTTTTAAACTGTTCCTTTTTTTTTTTATCATTTTTGTTATCTCAGGGAATGTAAATATCCCCTATGATAGCAATAGGTAGTGACAGGTACTCTTTTTGGAAAAAATTGGGGTCTATTAGACCCTAGATCTCTCCTCTGCCCTCAAAGCATCTGACCACATAAAGATCGGTGTGATAAAATGCTTTCCCAATGGCGCTGTTTACAGCCGGTGACATCTAAGTCATAAAATGCTCATAGCTTCCGGTTTCTTAGGCCATAGAGATGATTGGAGCCATTCTGGTCTCTGATCAGCTCTATGGTCAGCTGGCCGAATCACCGGCTGCATTCTCAGGTTCCCTGTTGGGACAGGAGAGCCAGAGAAAAACATGGAAGACGGTGGGGGGGGGGGGAGGCATTCCCTCCTACTGCTTGTAAAGGCAGTCTAAAGGCTAATTAGCCGCTAGGATTGCTTTTACATGAAAGCCGACCGCTGGCTGAAAAGAATGATACCAAGATGATACCTAAACCTGCAGGCATCATTCTGGTATAACCACTCAAAGTCCAGCAACATACCAGTACGTTGCTGGTCCTTGTTGGGTATATATTGTAAACTTTTTTTCATGCAGCCTATGGGCTGAACGAAGAAAAAAAAAAAAAAAAGAAGAAGGATTGATCGGTGGGTATGCCCACCATTAGAATACCTCCCTTCATCCACCCACTTCTAATGATGGGCATACATGCACTGTTTATATATGCCGAAGCATGGGGGCATCCGCCCCAAAAAGGTAGGAGCAAATCGCACCTCCACCCCTACTGCCCCCATGCTTCGGCATATATGCTCTTTTTTTAAACTGTGGTGGTGAAATCACCTCCGACAGTGCTGGAGTCACAGCTTTATGTATCGTGGGAGCAAACGCTGTTGCTGTCAAGATAAATAAATCCGCTCTGCAGCTGAATTGCGCACCTGAAAACAAAAAAAGGGTTAACAATAAAACACAGTAAACAGTAAAGTATAAAAAAATTCCATACCTGAAAAGCATACATGATAAAGCATAACAATAAAACATTGCAGAATAGAATACAGCAAAAAGAGCAGAACAATAGAGAGAATAGAGAGAGAACAATAAAAAACGACAACTATTTTTTTATTCTTTAGATATTTTTGTGTTTTTGTTTTTTTTACACTTTTTTTGTAACTATAACTTTTGTAACTGTAACTGGTTCCAGATTCGGGTCTCTCAAAATGCGATGGCATCTTGGGAGATGCTGTGAAAGTGTGCCTAGTCTGTGCAGTGCTGTACCCTACGCTAATACTCAACTAGTGTATGGTAGTGTTTGAAACATTCACCAATGCAAAGACCAGGATCGTCAGGACAGGAGGGACAATAGCAGCGGGTGTCACACCTATATCTGCGCTTGCTGCAGACACGACATCTTTTTTGGGGGGGTCGTTGGGTAGGGGTACTCGGGAGGACATACAGAAAATGCCTCTCCTGCAGCCGGCTTACTGCATTTGGTTGGGGAAGGTGAGGTGGAGCACCGTCTGGAAACAGAAGGGCTCTGACGATCTCTTCCTGGAATTTAAGGAAAGATCCAGTCTGTCCTGCGTTCAGCAAAGCCAATTGAAATAAATAAACAGACACTTTCTTGTACCAGCGTCTGACCTTACGGGCAACTAGGCACGGGGCCAACAACTGGTCGTTGAGGTCCACCCCTTCCATATTTTGGTTATATTTGTGGACACAGAGGGGTTTCTCCACAACATCAGTCGGCATAGTAATTTGGACCGCCGTGTCTGCATGAAGGGAGGTAAGAACGAAAACATTCTTATTATCCCTCCACTTCATAGCGAGCGAGTTATTACACTTGAAGCAGGCTCTCTCCCCCAGCCTAGGACAGGAATCTACAAGCCGCTGGGGAAAGCCCCGGCGATTAGATCACACGGTGCCACATGCTCCAATCTGCTGATCAAACAAGTGACTAAAAAGTGGCACGCTCGTGTAATAATTGTCCACATACAAGTGGTACCCCTTTCTGAATAAGGGTGACACCAAGTCCCACACAATCTTGCCAGCACTTCCTATGTAATCAGGGCAGTTTGACGGCTCTATGTGGCTATCTTTTACCTCATAAACCATAAAACTACATGTATAGCCTGTGGCCCTGTCACAGAGCTTATACATCTTGACCCCGTATCTGGCACGCTTGCTGGGAGGGTACTGTTTGAATGACAAGCGGCCAGAAAACAATCTGGGACTCATCAACGCAGACAACTTGATGGGGAGTAAACAAGTCTGCACAACGTTGGTTGAAGTGGTTTACGAGGGGCCGAAATTTGTAGAGCCGATGGGGTTGGCCAGTGAATGGGGGAAGTACGGGTGTTGCAGAAGTGGTGGGTTCCTAATTAGGATTGGCGATTGCAGCAGTGGGGCACTATGGGCACGACGGGCCTGTGTTAGTCTTCTTGGTGGCAGCGGGACACTACTTGTGCTTGCTACCTCACCAGTTTGAACTGCACTTATGGGACTCACCACGTGATACTGCAGTGCTGGATTGACTACGACCAGGGTGTACTAGGCCGCTGGTGCTTTCCAGTTCACCAGAAGAAATAGCGGCGCTAGTATTGCTCTGCTCCATACGAGGGACCTGCGGTTCTTGCACATCAACGACAGAAGAAGTTCGGGGTCTGGTACGCCTGACCTTGGCAGGGACCACAACTCCGTTGTCAGAGCTATCTGTCATGGAGCCGCTGTCCTCTACAGGATCGTATTCTGAGCCTGAATCTGACAGATGAGCGACTTCCTCTTCACTATCTGTCATGCTCAGAAACGTTTAGGCCTCTTCACTAGTGTACCTTCGATTTGCCATTTTGGGCTCTAAATTTACTGGTACACTGGTGAGACTCACAGGTAAAAAAGCTCCTGACTGTTAGCGACTATCAAAACGCTACCAAAAAAAATTGTTAGCGATCACAGGGATCAGATCTGACTCGAACGCTGCAGTTATGTGTGTTTAGTGTTTTGTAAGTGACAGATCAATACTGCACTTGGGTGGGCTGGGCGGAGGGGCAAAATGCAGGTGCTAGCAGGTATCTGGGCTGATCCCGTTAACACTGCATTTTTGGGAACATTAAAATTCTGGGGACGCTAGTATAGATCTGATCAGATCTTGATCCATTCAGATACTATACCACTAAGGGAGGTGTATGCTGCGTGCGTGGGTGTTAGCGGTACTGGCACTAACCTGACGCTGCCTGGGGCGATGCAGATCCCATCTGACGCTAAAACCTAAATTGTATCACCCGCCGGGTGATCAGGGGGTTAAACCTTTGTTAGGTAATAAACGGCAGGTGCCCTGACACTAAAAAATAAACGAACTAACCAGCCTCACCCGTAAGAGTTATACGGTGATCACTGTTGAAAGGGTTAACTAGAGGGTAATCAGGGGGTTAAAACCTTTACTAGGCAGTATATGGGGGTCCCGGACACTATAAAACGCTGACGGCAAACCTAAACAAATACTTACCTCCCTAACTAGCGTCACTTGTGACACTAATACAGCAAACAGAAAAACGATTGCTTAGTGGCACTGGCGACAGGAAGGGTGATCACGGGGTTAAACCTTTATTAGGGGGGGTTGGGGGGTACCCTAGACCTAAAAAGAGCCTACCACTAACTGCCCTACCACTTATAACGGACACAAATGACACCAATGCAGTAATCAGAAAAAAAAAAAAAAAACTCCTATTGGTGTCACTGTGACAGGGGGTGCAGGGGGGTGAAAAGTGTGCCTAGAGTGTTCTACTGTTAGTGTAGTGTTGGAGCACTTACTTGGATGTCTTCTCTCCTCGGCACCAGAACGAAAAGACCAACACGAGGAGAGATGACATCACTTCCTCTGCCGCTGTTTACATTACACAGCAGAGGAAGATTATCATTCGTTGGGAGCGATCGCGAGGGGGTGGCCACGAATGAGTGGCCTCCCCCTCAGCATGGATCGCTCCCCTAACGATGCCGACCGCTTCGGGCACAGGGGGGTGCGCAATGCGCCCCCCGCCTGCGAGAGGCAAATTACGTATCAGATACGTGATTTTGCCTGCCCGTGATATTCTGCCGCAATATATCTGCGTCAGGCCGTCGGCAAGTGGTTAAAAAAGAAAAACTAAGATATCACATGGTCCTAAGTATTCAGACCCTTTGCTGTAACAATCATATATTTAACTCAGGTGCTGTCCATTTCTTCTGATCATCCTTGAGATGGTTCTACACCTTCATTTGATTATACTGATTGGACTGGATTAGGAAAGCCACACACCTATCTATATAAGACCTTACAGCTCAGAGTGCATGTCAGAGCAAATGAGAATGAGGTCAAAAAGGAACTGCCAGAAGAGCTCAGAGACAGAATTGTAGGGGTTACACTGAGGAGGGCAGGTGTGGACGGAAGCAAGAACCGCCACACAGGCGCTCAGCGAGGAGAGCCACTCCAGCCAACAGGCACAGCTCCAATCAGAGCCGCAGCGCGTGCAAACTCCTCCCGCACTCAGAGGCACACCCCCCACACATCCACAAGGAGGGAGGGGGCCGTGCACGGAGCAGCCGCAAAATGGAGCCTCCACTGCCCAGGCGGAACAAAGCAACCACCAGCAGCAGTGTGCACAGAGTACACATGCACCGATCAGCCATGGAAAATAGACCGCTCCCCTCATAGGGTCACAGGTAACATGAATGTGACAAAAGGGGAGAAAATTAAAATGAACATAAAAATATAATAAATATAAATGAAAAAGTAATTATGTAATTATATATATATATATATATATATATATATATATATATATATATATATATATATATATATATATATATATATATATAAAATAAAAATATTGCTAAATAATGAAACAAATATAAAACGATAACACAAAAAAGCAGCAGACAGGGACAAAACAAACACCAAAACACAAAAATACACAACAAACAAACAAGGACAAAAATGAAAAACAAACAAGGAAACAGGCGTGACTGGAAGTTGTATTACCCAGCATCAAGGGATTAAAAGACCACAAGGCACATGAAGGGATGGAATCTAAGATCTAACTGAAAGGGTATGCTAAGCATCCATCTTGTCCTGTCATTTATATCATATTCACAAGTTTCCATTTTACAGTATGTACAGTTTGAATACACCTTTAGCTTTCCAGAGAGTCTGTATCACCATGAGTTCTTCTAAATCAGGTATCTTCAAACTACGGCCCTCCAGCTGTTGCGGAACTACACATCCCATGAGGCATTGTAAAACTCTGACATTCACAGACATGACTAGGCATTAGGGGTGCAACGGATCAAAAAACTCACGGTTCGGATCGTTCCTCGGATCAGAGTCACGGATCGGATCATTTTCGGATCAACAAAAAAAATATATATATCCACATCTCCCCACATCTCCCCCACTGTAATATATCCACATCTCCCCCACTGTAATACATCCACATGTCCCCCCCCCCACTGTAATACATCCACATGTCCCCCCCACTGTAATACATCCACATGTCCCCCCCACTGTAATACATCCACATGTCCCCCCACTGTAATACATCCACATGTCCCCCCACTGTAATACAGCCACACGCCCCCCCCCTCCACTGTAATATAGCCACATGTCCCCCCGCACTGTATACATTACAGTGCTGTTAGTCTGACCTTAAGTGTTAAGAGAAGCTGGCGCCGCCAAGCCAGCCGCCGGACCCACGAGTTGAGGGCGGGGTGATGACGTCAGCACGCAGCTGAGCGCCGCCGGGTGTACCAAGATGGCCGCGGCTCCGGAGCTAGGCCGAAGCCGCGGCCTTTCCTAAAACCCGAGGCCGCGGAGCGCTCCGCGGATCGCGGGTGTGCCGATCCGAACAGCCTGGCCCGTTCGGATCACGGATCGGTGACAATCCGTTGCACCCCTACTAGGCATGATGGGAATTGTAGTTCCTGAACAACCTGAGGGCCATAGTTTGAAGACCCCTGTTCTAAATGAACTGTTTCACACGCTCCTTATATAAGCTTTCAGATTCTCTTGCCGGAGAACAAAGGCTACTTGTTTTAACCAGCTGTAACTGCATATGAAATTAATATCTACTGCGCATGTTTTATTATGAATATTCTGTGCGATTTGTAATTACATACAAAAGACGCTAAGAAGCGCACCAATACAGACAATTCCCAGAACATCGAGTGCGTGTCATTTTGTTCTTGGGACTTGGCTCCAGATATATCTGAAATTGCACAATACAAATCGATCCGAGGTCTGAGAGGTTAAGGGACCACCCTAGACACAAGATTAACCCTTACAGCACTGGGGGCTCATCCGGGATGGAAAACTACCCTTAACAGTCTCGGTAAGTAAATCTTATTCTTATTGAGTGAAATTGACTTGCCAGGCTACGTGTGGTTTCCACCCCACAGGATTTCTGTAGGGTTATAGAACCTCTCATAAGTAGAGATAAAAGTTGACCAGTCATAGATAGTGTTTTGGTTACACTTGAAAATGTTTTGGTAACCTTAGGAGAATTTATAGAGTACTCTAGAGTTTTAGTTCTGTTTGGGACAGAACAAGAGACACGAATGATCGATGTATTGTGTAAACTGTGTATGATTGTAGAACTGCTTTAAAAGTTTTACGCTGGATGAATTGCGCTGAGTGTATATGTAGACTGCCGTTTTGTTTCAAGAACCAAAAAGAGCACACTTGGTGAGTAGTGTCCCCGGAGGTTATAGACACAACACATTTTGGGTAAAGGTCCATATTTTAGGAAAAAGGTAAACCATATATAGAAGTGTTAAGAAATAATGTACATTGTAAAGTTAATTTCATAGAAGGTTTAAGTTTGTCTGAAACAAGACAGCAGGTCCGTGAACAAGGTTGTGAATTTATTGCATGTCCAAAACCTCTTGAGCTTGTTCCAAATCTATAAATAAGCACCGCTAGGTGGCAGTCACGCACTGTGAATTGTTCTGTCTTCCTAGGATAATGGGAAAAAACACAGGGTAAAATACCGCTACCAAGAGTAGGTAAAAGTTGTAAGGATTTTGTAGCCAGAGTATGTGGGACGGATTACTACTTCGTTAACCCTTGGGTGGATCATATGGCAGGATGGACAGAAGGTCTAGGCAGTTGTAGTCCCTTTCCCCGGGATGGCGCAAATAGCCCCTTTCATATAGACATGATAAAAGGTCTCTGTCTAAATGACAGACGCATGGCCATATTATGGTCCGGACCCCCAATGGGACAAGGACTATATGCGAAAGGGAGGGGAAAATTGGTTGACATACGCTCCCTATTGGTATGATAGGACAAATAAGAAAATTAAACCTCCAAAAATACAGGATAAAGAGCCAGCTTCGGAGAGGAAACATGAATTAGAGAAATCTCTAAACCATGGAAGCTTCGCCGTCACCCTGCCCCCGCCCTATAATACTACAACTCCCACTGCCCCGAAAGGTTTATACCCAAGTTTGAGTCCTGAGGACTTAGATTTTCTAGCAGGTTACCATGTTACACAAGCCAACAACCCTAACCCTCCAAATTCTGTTCCCCAAAGACCACAGGCACCACCTCCACAACCACAGCTGCAGGCAGATAGAACAGCCGTAGTTTCATCCACAGTAAGAGATACAGAGGAAGAGTCGGATGTTGAGGAAGGTAAGGATAGTGAATCAACGGGAGGATCCGTTATTACTAGTATTACTGACAGATTTGGTAGAACATAATAAGCCCATCAGGAAAACAAAAATGAGACTAGAGCTCAAAAGGATACAGCGGAAAGAGAAAGAAAAAGAGAAGAAACTCAGCAGCTGCCCTTCATGACTGTAGGTGACAGTCTATTAAAGAAAGTTAGAGATTGAAGACATAAATTGCATAGTTAAAAACTGTCCTAAACCCACCACTCTCGCCTACCTGAAAAGGAGCTTGTAAAGGCAGAAACTACACACAGGAGGATATGAGGTTAATTATTGAGAGAGTGTTGTAGGGACAGGTACAGGTTGGGACTGGACCAAGGTCAGAACTGTGTCTACTGTAGAACCGGCAGGTACAGCTGCAACCAATTACAAGCCTAACACAGAACAAGGGAGAGATGATATGTGGACTGAATTAACAACTCACATGTTAGGCCCCTTTCACACGAGGCGGACTCCGCTTCCACGGGGTCCGCCGGCTCAGCGGGAGATCTTTCCGTTGATCTCCGCTGAGCCGATGGATGACAGGTCCCTCTCTGCTCACTGAGCGGGGAGGGGCTTGTCAGGCACCGCTGCCGCCTATGGAGGGATCGGATGAAAACGGACATGCATCGTCAGATCTCACCCGATCCGATAGAGACGGACCTGGACGTAGGGCCATCCGTCTGCTTTTAGCAGATCGGACGTCAGCGGACATGTCTCCACTGACATCCATCGCTCCATAGGCTAACATGGAGCGCCCGTTCGGGTCCGCCGTCAAAACTGACAGGCAGACCTGAACGGTCCGATCGTGTGAAAGGGGCCTTAGAGATTTTTAAACCAAAATCTTCATTGCCCACCGCCATAGCATGCAAACAAAAGACAGGAGAAACAGTTCTTGAATTTTGGAAAAGATTCAATGAGGTGTGGACACAGGAAGCCGGTTTGGGTATTCTGCCAGCTATGGATCCATTATTGATTCAGACTTTCCTGAGTAATCTCAAACCCCATTTAGTGGTCCCAGTCAAACAAATGATTACTGAATGGTCAACCCTTCCTAGAACGGACTTTGGCAAAGCACTTTCACAGAAAGATGCAGCAGGTTGTTTTGATATACCAAAACCATCACCTGTCTCCACACAACATTTCCAAGGAAATATGAAGGGAAACTTTAGAGCAGGGGTCTCAAACTGGCGGCCCTCCAGCTGTTGTGAAACTACAAGTCCCATCATGCCTCTGCCTGTGGGAGTCATGCTTGTAACTGTCAGCCTTGCAATGCCTCATGGGACTTGTAGTTTCACAACAGCTGGAGGGCCGCCAGTTTGAGACCCCTGCTTTAGAGGAAGGGGTAGAGGCAGGTTTAGAGGCAGAAATGGAAGAGGGATGAGTGGCCCTAGAAACAATGGATGTTTCAACTGCGGTGCCGAGGATCGCTGGGTGAGTCAGTGTCCTCACCCCACCTCTCCAGACCCAACTCCAGCTCTGCCCCTAATCAGACACAACAACCACAGGCATCCACCCAACAAGGTCCAACGTTTCCAATCAAATGGGGAAATCAACAACAATGATGGGGCCTGGAGGGTAGTGTCCCAGATTTTCCTTTTCGCTTAAATGATTTCACTGACAGTCCAATGGTTATTTCAGTAAATGGGAGACTCCTTCCCTATCTCGTTGATAGCAGTGCCACTAGGAGTACTATTTGTGAAGATCATTTCAAAGGCAAATGGGAACCAGCAGAAGACTCTTTGTGAATTAATGGGATACTGACAAAAACATACCAATAGAAGATGATGAAGGGTACACCATATGCACACACTAGAGGTCGACCGATATGGGTTTTTCTCTGGCCAATGCCGATATTTAGAAATCGCGGCGGCAGATATATGATGCCAATTTTTTGGGGCCGATATGTTAAGCAGATTTTTTTTTCCCTTCATCTCATAAAATCTAACAGACCCCTTTCACAATGGGGTGTTTTTTAGGCGCTTTTGGGCTAAAAATAGCGCCTGTAAAGTGGCTGCAAAACGGCTCCCCTGCAGTCTCAGTGTTAAAGCCCGAGTGCTTTCACACTGAGGCGATGCGCTGGCAGGATGTTAAAAAAGTCCTGCAAGCAGCATCTTTGGAGCGGTGTATACCGCTCCTCCACCATTCCTGCCCATTGAAATGAATGCACACCGCTGCCGAAGCGCCTGCAAAGCAATTCGGCAGCGGCGCTTCACGGGCGCATTCACCCCATTCAACCCCTTCCTCGGGCGCTATCTGGGTTATAAGCGCCCCGCTAGCAGCCGAATAGCGCCGTTAAAATGACGGTAAAGCGCCACTAAAACTAGCAGCGTTTTACAGTCAACGCCTGCCTGCTCCAGTGTGAAAGCAGCCTTAAGTGATACAGAAAATTTCGTACATTTAAACAGGTAATCAAAACTTTTGGACGTAAAAAAAATAAAAAAAGCTAACTTTACTGCTTAGTGTTTATTTTTTTTTAATTCATTAGTGTATTTTTTCCCAAAAAAATTGGAGTTTGAAAGACCCTGCGCAAATACCATGTGACATAAAATATTGCAACAACCGCTATTTTATTCCCTAGGGTCTCTGCTAAAAAAATATACATAATTTTTGGGGGTTCCAAGTGATTTTCTAGCAGAAAATACAGGATTTTTACTTGTAAGCAACAAATGTCAGAAAAGATTTAGTCTTTAAATGGTTAAACTGAGAACTGCTACACACAGAGTTCAGTTCATTGACAAGTGGAAACATTGTATCTTTTTAGTTTCATTAGACTTGGCAGGCTGCCCAGAGAGGAGAGAAGTCTTGACAGAAGACTTCAGGCAACTTGCATTGACTTCTATTACAGAAGTCATTTGCAAGTCGCACTGAAGTTATAATCGGCCTTTTTTATCAGCACAATTGGCCGATGCCAATTAATTAAAAAACGCCAAATATCGGCCGATACATCGGTCGACCTCTAGCACACACTTTGGATAATAACAAGGTGCCCTGTAAATTTGATTGGAAGAGAAATGTTTGGGCCTCTAGGAATCACAATTAGAACCAACTCAGGAAGTCTAGACATTTCCTCAGATAAAATCACTATAGTAGCATGTAAACCAGGTTTATTGATGCTGTCACAACAAAAGTAGTGAAGATTTTGAGGATATATTAATATATAGAGATATATATTAATATATAGAGATATATATTAATATATAGAGATATATATTAATATATATAGAGATATATATATTAATATATATAGAGATATATATATTAATATATATAGAGATATATATATATATAGACCCAGGCACTTGTGTTCTCAAGACCTTCACTTAACCTTTACTTGGGTGTTCACATATGGGCTAAAACGCTAATTTTTCTTTCTTTTTGCTGCATATTATATTGCAGCTTTGATGCTAGTCATATTGTTTATTGCACATGTTCATTTACAGGATATATGACCATACATATATTTAAATTTAGTTTAAAGACGATGCTCTATCACTTATACATATTTGTTTATCACTAGCGCGAGTCTAAAGCTTTATAAATATTCATGTTGTGTGTTTGTGTCACATATAGGAATTCGCAGCTACTTTTTTTTTTGCATAATTTTCTATTCATCTGTTACTTCTATTTGAAATTTTGATTTTACTGACGCGCAGTTAACCCCTTTCTTTCTGTTTCTGGTCTACAACAGATCTGAATGTAGGACTTTTCATGCACACCCTACAAGGCCACTCTCAAAGAAGGCGCATTTCCTATCAAACAATATCTATTCTCTAAAGGAAAAGATGGATGGCATAGTGCCAATGGTGAAAAAGTTTCTGTAGGATGGGATCCTGGAAGAAATTTCCCTCTACAACACACCTGTTAACCCTGTAAAGAAGCCAGATGGCTCTTTCAGGTTTGTACAGGACTTGAGGGCCATAAATGACCTCATAGTCCCAATAGCACCTATTGTACCTGATGTCCCATCACTCCTGTCCTCCATTCCAGCAACAGCCAAATGTTTTACTGTGATTGATTTAAAGAATGCTTTTTTTTCCGTCCCTGTAGATGAGGAGACACAGCCACTCTTTGCTCTTGCTGTGTCGATTGGCCAACGCAATCGCCAGTTTGCCTGGTGTAGAATGCCCCAGGGTTACATAGACTCACCTGTGGTCTATTCTATAGTACTCCAAGCCACCCTCAAGCCTTGGACTACCCCTCATGGTTCTGTACTGTTGCAGTATGTTGATGATCTTTTGATTTGTAGTTCAGAGGACTGCCGAGCCGATAGCCTATCCTTATTGAAATGGTTACATGTATGTGGTCACAAAGTGTCTAAGAAAAAGTTACAATGGTGTAAACAGGAGGTTGAGTACCTAGGGTTTGTGCCGTCTCCGGGAGTTAGGAAAGTCAGTCACAAAAGAGCTGCGGCTCTAGTGGGTCTGCCCCACCCACTTACAAAGAAAGACATGCTCACCTTTCTTGGTATGATTGGATACTGCCGCCAATGGATACCCGACTGTTCTTTCTATGACAAAATACTGAGACAAGCAACCCTCTCTGAAATGTCTGATATTGTAAAATGGTCTGATGAAATGTTAAATGCTTTTTCCATGTTGAAATGTGCAATGGTTACCAGCCCGAGCCTTGGCCTCCCTGAATATGGCAAAATGTTTCACTTGTTTGCCAGGGAAAATTGTAGAACCGTGGCGGGAGTACTGGCCCAGGAACATGGTGGGAGACTACGCCCTGCGGCTTTTTTCTCAAAAGGTGGTTCCAGTACAGGTGCAGGGCATGCCTGCGTGTCTCAGAGCGCTGGCTTCTTGTGCAATGGTTGTGGAGATGGCAATACCTTTTACCTTGGGTCAGAATACCACCTTACATACTACACACAATGTCACCACACTCAAGACTTTACATGCTCAACATATGTCAGCACAAAGATTGAGTGGGTATGAAGTCATCCTCCTGTCCAATCCAAACCTGAAGATAAAAAAAAAAAAAGTTCAAACTCTGGCCCAGCTCCAATTTTGAATGCCTTATTAGGTCTTAAAGAACAGGATACCTGCCACCACCACATGACTGTACACAATCAATGCATCAGGACACTTCACCCAGAGTTCATATGCTTTCAGTACCAATCCCTACTGTTGATGGCTCTTGTAGCAGACCAAGTGATAATGTCTATCACACGGAATATGCTGTGGTCCAACTGTCGGATACTGTCCTCGAGGCCACGCCAATACCCTATCAGTCTGCACAGGCTGCTGAATTGATAGCATTGACCCATGCATGCCAGCTGTTTGCAGGAAAAGAGGTAAACATTTACACCGATTCCAGATATGCTCATGGTGTGGTCTGGGACCATGGTGTAATATGGCTTCGCAGAGGATATATGTGGCAGCAGATGGAAAGAGCATCTCACTCTGACCTAGTCACAGCATTACTAGATGCAATTCAGTTGCCTTCAAAACTAGCTATTATTAACTGTAAGGCACATACAGGCCAAATGACCGATATAGCCAAAGGGAATGCACTAGCTGACAGAAATCGCCAAAGAAGCTGCATCTACACAAAAGGCAGACATTCAAATGCCCATGCTAACACCTCAGCCATGTTCCCTGAAAGAAAGACACATTGGCTCACGGAACTGCAGGCTTTTGCCACCCCGGATGATATTGCACAATGGAACTGTGATGGAATGGTGCAGAGGGATCCTAAAACAGGATTATCTGCAAAGAGGGGAGGCCGTGTATTCCTGTTGCTAGCGCCCCCCTGTTCATTGCACAATACCATATAGACTGGGTCACAGAGGCTGGCAGGCCACATGTGAACTAGATGCAGATTTTTTCATTGCAGGACTACCTAATCTAGTCAAAGCTTTTGTACGGAGATGGGTCACTTGCATTAGGAACAATCCAACAAACCCAAAGAAATAAAAAAATGAACATCTTGAGTACCCAACAACGCTGTTTACCCATTTACAGATAGGACTTTACACATATGCCCAAAGAAGGAAAGAAACAATACCTCTTGGTCATAGTGGACATGATGTCATGCTGGCCAGAAAGCTGTCACCAACAATGAAAACGCACAGACTGGTGGTGAAGATGCTCACACAGGAAATTATTCCTAGGTGGGAATGTCCATTACAAATAAAGTCAGACAATGGCCCAGCCTTCACAGCTAAATTCTGCCAAGATCTTGTAAAAGTACTAAAAATAGACTGGAAATTTTACCTCCCCTACCATCCACGGAGTTCAGGGATTGTAGAAAGAATGAATAGAACAATTAAAGACAGGATAAGGAAAGCTAATGGTGGGAATTTTGGGAATTTAAAAGTTCTCCCAGCTGTATTAGCTGAAATCCTGGGTTATTCTCCCTTTGAGGTACTCATGGGTAGTCCATTCCCCACACCGTGGGCTAATCATCCTTTGATGGTGGAGGAAGGTGATTTGGAACAGATACAGGAGGAATATGTAAAAAAAAAAAAAATGGATTGAAACTTGATATTGTTGAAAGAAGAGTGGCTCGCACCTCTCCTTCACGGGTACCAACCCACCCGCTCCAGGTCGGTGATCAAGTTGTGGTCCAGAGGCTTCGGAAAGGTTGAAAGCCACAAGAGGTTCCATTCGGACCATTGACCAAAGTGGTAGCCGTCACACGGACCGCCAACCTTACCGAGGAAAGTCCTACCTGGATCCATGCCAGCAGGGTAAAGAAGGTTGATCTAAGCCCAGGCATTGAAGAAAGGCTGAAAAGAGGCTAAGCAGGTGTTTGAAGTCCTCAAAAGACAAGCATAGAAATAAAGGACAGTGGATGTCGCTCATTTCACCAGACTTCTGGGGAAGGCCTTGTGCCTTCTGGTGACGTTTCTACTTCTGCTCTTTGTCCCAGTGTGGATAATAACTAACTGTATCTATCATCCTGATGACTTAGGAGCCTTGAAACTCATATGGTAAAAGCGAAGTACACACCAACCATACTGACTTTCACCCCAGAAATCACAGTAAAAGATGTTTATAATGAATTGATCAAAGAAACTGTTTTTTCTGGAAAAAAGTTACTGTTAAAATTTAAAATATGCTTATGCTAGAAAGTCAGGATATGAAAAATGCTGGATTTGTAGTAAGTTACACCCAGAAACAGCTAAGATCCAACTTTTACCTGTCCCTCTAAACCTCAAGTCATTATTGAAAAATACGCTAGTCTTAAGTATTAAGAATGTCTCAGAAGGGTATCACAATCAGAGTATTATGTTTTACACTTTAGGAAGGACACATGAACCCGAGTGGTGTGTTCAGTTGGAGCACATACCTACTCCTTTGGATGTATTGCCTAAGTCAGTGTTTAACATTTCAAAGGTTATTCCCATCCGCACTAGTAATTATACATATACAGGTCAGTTGAGTAGTTACAAAAAACAATCCCTTAACAACACCATTAGTAAACCTACTACATACAGGCATACAACCTCTGGGATACTTGTGGGTAAACTTGTTGGTGCTGTGTTTAAGGCCGGAACTGAGCCCCAACTTAGTTCTCTAAGAAGTTTTTCATTGGGAAACAATACATACATATGCTGTGGTAAAATTTGTTGCCCATGGATCCCCGCAGGAGTGAAAGGATGGTGTTATTTAGCACAGTTGGTACCAGTCATGTCAGCCCTAAGCCAGACTCCGGAGCATCACATACAAGTTACTTAAAGTCCAGTACATAGGTGGGTTTTCTCTCTTGTATTTATAAGTTAACCTATGTTTTCTGCCTCGGATAAGGTATGGGCATGGTTTCCATCCTGGACAGGATGGGGCATAACCATGATGGACAAATTAAATAACTACACTAGTCTAATAAATTATGTTATGGAAATAAAACTCTGAAGATATAGAAATACTCAATGTTGAGCTCAAAGCAATTAGAAGACAACTAGAGTTACACGAATTAGCTATTGAAAGCATGAGTGCAGCTCTAACAGGTTTATGTGAAATGACCCAGGATTATGAATGTTGTACATGGATACACAATACCAGCCTGGAAACCCCAGACTACGACGTTATTAATCAACACCGAACACAGGTAAATGAATGAATGAAACAAGCAAGGGACATAGGTAATTATGGATGGAACCCCTTTTCTAGTTTAGGTGGAATGTTTTCATGGTTAAAGGACACAGTGATTATGATTATCATAGTACTATTGTTAGGATTGATAGGCTACCTGATAATCAAGCTTATTTTGCTTTGCATTAGCAAATGTACTACACCAGACCAACCTTCTCATGCATATACACAATATCTGTAGCTTTATGTAAATGAATACAACAAACTTAGAAAGAACCGTAGATTTCAGGAGGCTGCGGATCTGTAGAAAGTCATATTTATGACTTTAAGAGGGGGTTGAAAGGTTATGCTAAGCATCCATCTTGTCTTCTGTCATTTATCTCATATTCACAAGCTTCCATTGTACAGCATGTACAGTTTGAAAACCCCTTTAGCTTTCCAGAGAGTCTATATCAGCATGAGTTCTTCTAAATTAACTGTTTCACACGCTCCTTATCCAAGCTTTCAGATTCTCTTGCCGGAGAACAAAGAAGACTTGTTTTAACCAGCTGTAACTGCATATGAAATTAATATCTACTGCGCATGTTCTATTATGAATATTCTGTGTGATTTCTAATTCCATATAAAAGACGCTAAGAAGCGCACCAATACAGACAATTCCCAGAACATCGAGTGCGTGTCATTTTGTTCTTGGGACTTGGCTCCAGATATATCTGAAATTGCACAATACATCGATTCGAGGTCTGAGAGGTTAAGGGACCACCCTAGACACAAGATTAACCCTTACACTAACAATGGAAAACAAATTGGTAATAAGCAACAAAAGAGGCTATAGGTGGGCCAAAATACCCTAACAAAAGGGCAATAGCGGTAGGGAGGAATATTAGAGGGGTGGGGGGAGGGTTAAGAGGGAGGGGAGGGAAAGGGGACCCAACAAGTGTAGTGAGAAGATTTCCTGGAGTCTTTCAAATTATTTGCTTCTCTCTGTGCCCATCGGCCCCCTCTGATCCCAAAAATCGTATTAAAGAAAGGAGCCTAAAAATGCGAGGGGAGAAGGGGAGAGGGGGATGGGAGAGCATATGCATATATATATATATATATATATATATATATAAAAAAAAAAAAAAAAAAGAAGTATTGCCACCATTTTATATCTCTAACGTATAATGTTCAGGGCCTGAATACACCTGGGAAGAGGTGCTCAACCCCCCCCCCCCCCCTCAGTTAGCTCCCCACCCACAAGTAATCATTTCCAAAATGCAAGTGGAAAATTTGAGGGCTGCTATAGCACATTACATTCTATAAATCAAACAAGAGCACAGGAAATGCAGTTATATAAACGCGAGATAAGGGACTATTTAAAAGAGGCCAGCTTACCTAGAATAACAGAAGAAAAAAAAAACTAAAGGGGTTAGAGAAGCCCATTTCAGACAAGGAGATCAACACAGCATTAAAAGAAGTACCAACAGGGAAAGCCCAGGCCCTGATGGGTTTACAATCCGTTATACGTAAAAACTCTTTATTCAAAGATTTTTTCAATTATAACCAATCATAAAAAAAAAAAAAAAAATTGACAAAACAAAGAAATAAACTTCGCTAAGCATATAAAACTGATAAACCAACATGGACACATATTAAATGTATAGACTAAAGATGGGAGGTTAATGCAAAATATTAATACGCCACCCCAGTACAAATTCCCTTCAAATAAAATCATAACCTCCAAAATATGTCAATATGCAACAATTACTGCAGTTGTTAACCTATATTACATATACCTTAACTACTTTAAGATTAAAAACCTTTCTCTTGACCCCAATAGGGGTTCAGAGACAAAATTTACTAAAAAAGAAGGGAAGGAGAAAAAAAAAAAAAAAAAAAAAAAAAAAGGAAAAAAAAAACAAAACAAAAACACACACTAACACCACACTAACTGAAGCTCAAAACCTTCCGTTATTTAAAAAATTTTAACCACATGCCGCCCGCCCAATGACGGCTGGGTGGTGCGGCTCTCGTTCTGTGTGGACGTCTTATGACAGCATCCCAGAACGATCAGGGGGCGCGCAGCGGCCACGCCGTGTTGCTAGGACACGGTGCGACCCCGATATGTGTAGAGCCGCAGCTCTTTAACCACGTGATCGGCTGTGTCCAATCACGGAGACGCCAGTAATAAAACACGGCGATGCTGGTAATCGCCGCTTCTCGCCTCACACTGATAGAGTGTGAGGAGAGAAGAGCCAATTAGCGGCATCTCCTCACAGGAGACAGCTAGGTATGTAATCAGGGCACGGATCATCGGTGCCCTGATTACAAGTGCCCACCAGTACCAGCAATGATTGCCCACCACTGCCCACAAGTGCCAGCAATCAGTGGCCATTAGTGATGCCAGTCAGTTCTGGCTATCAGTGCCGCCTATCTGTGCCCACCAGTGCCACCTATCAGTGCCCACAAGTGCAGCATATTCCTCATCAGCGCCCATCAGTGAAGGAGAAAAATTACTATTTACTGACAGAAACTAAGAAAAACGTATTTTTTTCAAAATTTTCAGGTTTTTTTCCTAAAAAAAAAATAATCCAAAAGTGATTAAATACCAGCAAAAGAAAGCTATTTGTGCGAAGAAAATAACAATTTCACATGGTTACAGTGTAGCATGACCGCGCAATTGTCTTTCAAAGTGTGACAGCGCTGAAAGCTGAAAAATGGCCTGGGCAAGAAGGGGGTTAAATGCCCTGTATTGAGGTGGTTAAAGAACAGTTAACAAAAATATACTTGTACATAAATGGGCTGGGAATACATTTTGAGATGAAAAGGGAAGCATTACTAGCATCTATTACGGTTATACCTAAAAGGAAAAGACGCAACTTTATGTTCGAGTTACAGACCAATAGCATTATTAAATGCAGATACTAAGTTATTTGCTAAAATACTGGCAACAAGGATGAAAGATCTAATGAGAGAATGGATACACCCTGATCAGGTAGCATTTGTACCAGGAAGAGAGGGGAGAGACAATGGAGTAAGAATGCTCCTCTTGCTAAATAAAACGACTGGAAGAGGGTAACCAGTTCTTCTGTCAATAGATGCTGAAAAAGCTTTTGACAGGGTAGACTGGGGATTCATGATGAGTACACTAGAGGCATTAGGAATCAGCCCAAGAATGATAAGTGGGATTAAAACATTGCATAATCACTCAACGGCGGCAGTAAAGATAAACGGAACGTCATCATCATTTGAAATGTTTAACGGAACTAGACAGGGTCGCCCTCTCTCCCCCCTTTTGTTTCTCCTCTCTCTGGAGCCCTTAACTATTCGCAATTGCGAAGATATAAAAAAGGTATTAGGATTGGAGATGGAGCATAAAATAGCGGCATACGCTGACAAAGTATTATTCTACACCTTCAGTCCTAAGATAACATTACCCAATTTAATGAAATTACTGAAAAACTACAGAGAATACAGTTATAGATATTAAGTGGAAAGAAAAAAAAAAAAAAAAAAAAAAAAACCGCAAAGGGGCTTAGCTGTACCAGAAGTCAAAACATATTATAATGCAATATTAAATATCACAAGTAATAGAGTGGACTAAAGAAACAAATGCAAAGAGATGGGTGCAAATAGAGAAATATTGATTAGTACACCGTTGGGTAAACTTGTTCGATTCCCCCACAATAGAAAGCGTTGGACATAGACACACATGAATTGACAATAGAAGTATTACCGTATATACTCGAGTATAAGTCGTTCCGAGTATAAGTCGAGGCCCCCAATTTACCACAAAAAACTGGGAAAAAATTATTGACCCGAGTATAAGACGAGGGTGGGAAATGCAGAGGGTCAACAATGCCCATCTGCAGCTGCCTGCCTCCCTGTGTCCTGTGCAGCTTACCTGTACCCTGTGCATGTGTCCTGTACGTATGTGTCCTGTGTGCATGTGTCCTGTACATGTCCTGTGTGTATGTGTCCTGTGTGCATGTGCAGCCTACCTGTGTCCTGTGCAGCCTCCCTCTCCATCTTCCCTGTGGCGATCTCCATCCTCAAACGGCGGCCGGCGTGTGATGATAATGTTCGGCGGCCATTCCACAGTTCAAAAGCCGCGCCTCCTCCTCGTCTGTGATAGGCTGACCGCTGACTGCCTATCACGGACATTCTCTCATTCTCATACCACGGACGAGGATGAGAGAATGTCCGTGATAGGCTGTACACTGACAGCTGTTCAGCCTATCACAGACGAGGAGGCGCGGCTTTTGAAAGCTGGAATAGCCGCCGAACACTATCATCACACGTCGGCCGCTGTCTGCCTGCATAACACGCTGATCATGCAGACAGACGGCGGTGACTCGAGTATAAGTCGAAGGGACACTTTCAGCCCAAAAAATTTGGGATTTAATACACAAATAAAAGCTAATTGGAAGTTTAATTCACTATTAATGGACACAAGTTATTTTTCACCAGAGAAGGGGAGATTAGGAGAATGGATTTAAAAAAAAAAAAAAGGAAATGCACAGTTGAAAGATATAAAACTCACCACTACAGGAAATCACAAAAAAAAAGAATGGCTGGTGATCGATGAATGGCGGTATTTTCAGTTGAGGCATTTTGTGACATTGTTACCGCAACCAATAAGATCTGGAGAAAATGTATTACCATTAGAACAGTTGTGTAGGTAACAAAAAAAAAAAAAAAAATTCTAGACATGGATCTCCTGAATTTATAAGATACTGTTGATGTTAGCCAAAACGGAAAAAACTGCCATACATCGGAATGAGCACGGGTGAAGGATTTTCAACTAAGAAGTGGGTGGAAATGTAGCGCTGGTTAAAAACAGTGCCAAGAAGCTATGAAATGCATGAACAAACATATACATAGGTGATATAATCAAAATGTGAATGAGTTCCAATTGTGAAACAATGGAAAACAAATAATAAATCCCAAGTGGGTCACTCCCAAGAAATGGCGGGTACACCACGAATGAAAGATTGTTCATGTAAGGAGCCAAGGGGGCGACACACAAAGGTTTCTTCACATAAGGAGCCAGGGGCACCAGGGTAAGTATCAGTAACAGATGACAATAAAAAGGAGTGGGTAACCAATGGACCCGGATGTCAGCGACACCAGGTCAGAAAGGCATGAGTAACGGAAACCTCGATATGGCAGGAACAATTCAGAGGATCCTGAAGCATCCAACAAAGGGACAGGAGCAGTCAGCGATGTCCTCAAGGGTCTGGTGTTCTCCCAATGGAATCACAATGATGGAGCCGGCCACTGAGCCATGGATGGCCGGATGGAAGGGTCAGGCAGGCTCATAATGCAAAGAATATGCAAAAAAGAAAAAAGGCTTCCAATGGTGCAGATTAAAAAAAATTGGGCGTTTTATTTTCATAAAAATCGGCATACAAATAAAATGTGATCACAGATTTTTTTAAAAAAGCAATGTGAGGAGCGGTAGAACCAAGCCCTGTGCGTTTCGTCATACTAGGACTTCTACTGGGGCACGTTGTTGGATACTTCAGGATCCTCTGAATTGTTCCAGCCATATCGAGGTTTCTGTTACCCATACCTGTCTGACCTGGTGTCGCTGACATCCGGGTCCATTGGTTCCGGTAAGAGTACCCACTAATTTTTATTGTCGTCATCTGTTACGGATACTAACCCTGGTGTCCCTGGCTCCTTATGTGAAGAAACCTTCGTGTGTGGCCCCCTTGGCTCCTTACATGAACAATCTTTCATTCGTGGTGTACCCGCCATTTTTTGGGAGTGACCCACTTGGGATTTATTATTTGTTTTCCAGTGTTTGATAATTGGGACTCATTCACATTTTGAGTATCACCTATGTATATGTTTATTCATGCATTTCATAGCTTCTTGGCACTGTTTTTCACCAGCGCTACATTTTCACCCACTTCCATTTATGAATTTGTCACATTCGTATGTAGCTGCTTTCTTCTACAGGATAGCACAATAATTTTTTGCACTTGAAGTTGAAGGTAAATCTAAAAAGGAAATTTAAGAAGAAAACTGTATAATGTATGGCCAGCTTAAAGCCTCGCACACACGGTCTGATTGTTGGACGACCGAGCGTCTGATTTTTGTCAAAAGGGCGTGTGCAGGATTTTGTCTAGCATACAAACTATCTGCAAATTGTCGTTTGACAAACAAACGTAGTGACGTACTATGAGAGTATAAAGAGGAAGTTAATTTCTCAAGCGCCACCCTTTGGGCCCCTTCTGCTAATGTCATGTTAGTAGAAATTTGGTGAGCGGATTTGCGATTTTCAGATCGTACAAAACAAATGCCTTTTAAAATACGTTTGGCATAACTACATGCAAAACAGCTTCATTATTATCCCATTAACCACTTTTTGTGATTCGGCACTGTGTGGCTTTAACTGACAATTGCGTGGTAGTGCAACACCTAAACAAAATTGACGTTCTTTTTTTCCCACAAATATAACTTTCTTTTGGTGGTATTTGATCACCTCTGCAGTTATTTTTTGCGCTATAAACAAAAAAAAAAAAAAAAAAAAAAAAAAAAGAAGAAGAAGAAGAGCGACAATTTTGAAGAATAAAAAAAAAAACAAAGCAATTTTTTTTTACTTTTTGCTATAATAATTATCCCCCAAAAAATATAAAAACAAGCTTTTTCCTCAGTTTAGGCCGATAAGTATTCTTTTACATATTTTTTTTTTTTTACCAAAAATATCGCAATAAGTGTATATTGATTGGTTTGTGCAAGTTATAGCGTCTACAAAATAAGGGATAGTTTTATGGCATTTGTATAAATTTTTTTTTTTTTTTTTTTTTTTTTACTAGTAATGGCGGCAATCTGCGATTTTTATCAGGACTGCGACATTATGGCGGACACATCGGACAATTTTGACACATTTTTGGGACCATTGGCATCTATACAGCGATCAGTGCTATAAAAATACATTGATTACTGTAAAATGTGACTAGCAGGGAAGGGGTTAACACTAGGGGTGATCGAGGGGTTAATCATGTTCCCTAGTATGTGTTCTAACTGAAGGGGGGGGGACTGTAGGGCAGATGACAGAACGCTGTTCATACTCTGTATGAACAGATGATCTGTCTCTTCGCCCCTCAGAGATCCTGGTTCTCCATGTGTCAGCAGCGATCGCGGGAGCCTGCCGGCACTCGCATCAGCTCCAGGGGCAAGCAGCACTCATGCCCCTAGTGGCCACAGGGCGAAGCGACGTAATATAATGTCGTTTCGTAAAGTACAACTGCGGCGGCTGGTCGGCAAGTGGTTAAAGATGAGCATTTTGACATTTCATCAATTGCTGCACCACGAATGTTAATTCTAGATTACAAACAGTAGTTTACAAAACCAAACTCTTCCCAGTCGTTCCCCGATTCGGAGGATGTGTGTTTGTACTTTCGACTTGTGTGACGGATTTCTGTACTGACCATCTGAAAAGTATTGAGTTCACATCAGACAAATATTTTATAGCCTGCACATCCAGCTTTTGTCTGATGTAAAAGTCAAATCGTCTGTCGAATGCACCATTCTAACGATCCGAAAATCCGCAGACAGCTCATCCTCTGACTTTTCCCTTCTGATTTTCGTACCGTGTGTACGAGGCCTTAGTGTGGTATTTGCATTTGGAATCTATTGCTGTGAACCTACATAATGCGTTCAAAAGTTGCTGTCCATGCAAGTGAAACAGGCCATTGTAAGGCTTCAAAAACTAAACAAATCTATCAGAGAGAGCAACATTATGAGTGTCAAAATCAACAGTTTGGTACAGGAAAGAATGCACTGTGGCGAGCTCAGCCACATAAAAAAGGCCTGGACGTCCACGGAAGACAACAGTGGTGGATGATCGCAGGATCCTCTATGGTAAAGAAAAACCCATTCTCAAGATTCAGACAAGTGAAGGTGGGCGTATCATTGTCAAAGTCTACAATCAAGAGAAGACTTCGAGAGCAAATACACAGAAGGTTCACCACAAGGTGCAAACCATAAGTCTGAAGAATAGAAAAGCCAGATTAGACTTTGCCAAAAAACATCTAAAAATGCCAAACCAGTTACAGAAAAGCATTCTTTGGACAGATGAAACGAAGATAAATCTGTACCAGAATGACAGGAAAAAAAAAAAAAAGAAGCGTGGAGAAGGCTTGGAAAAGCTCATGATCCAAAGCACACAACGTCATCTGTAAAAACATGGAGGCAGCGTGTTGGAATGGGCATGCACTGGGTCATTGGCGTTTATTGATGTGACAGAAGCAGCTGGATAAATTCTGCAGTGTTTAGAGATATGCGGTCATTCAGTCAAATGCAGCAAAGTTGATTGAATGGGTGGCGCTTGACGGCAATGGACAATTATCCAAGACACACTGCAAAAGCAACTCAGAAGCTTCTGAAGGAAAAAGGAGAGGAATAACCTGCAATGGTCGAGTCAATCACCTGATCTCAACCCAAATTGCGCATTCACTTGATGAAAGCAAAACTAAAAAAGGCGGAAAGACCCAAAACACAAAAAAAAAATAAGATAAAATACTTTACACTACAGAACTCTCATGGGAGAATCTTACATGGGGATATATCCTGTGCAGATAGCTTGAAGGAAGAGGAGTCAATCAGAAGAAAGCTGTCTAGATACCCTTTGACCTAAATTTTCTGAGTTCTTAAAGGTTAACTCCAGGTTTGATTTAGCAGTTCATTTGGACCAAACTGCTCCAAAAGGAACTAATACACACAGCTGCTGTCAATGCTGTATGTAGCATCAGCATAAAGTGCTGTTTTCCAGCAGTGGATAGGGACTTCCAGTCTCGTGTCTGGAAAAAACGGAGCCAGGCTGAGTGCTACTCAGCCGTTCACAGAAATACAAGGCTTCCTCTGACTAAGGTGGAGAGGTGGGCAGATGAAATCAAAAACTGCAGCAGAGGAAGTCTTATATTTATGAATAAAAATGCAAGGCTTCCTCAGTAGCACTCAGCCAAACTTGATTTTGTTTCAGGAACAGGACGGGAAGTCCCCATACTGCTGCCAGAAAGCTGAAATGTCTTGGCAGCCGCAGTAACAATGTCCCGCCTCCTGTGATAGGCGGCTCGCTGATCCAATGCCAGGAAATTGAATCAGTGTGATGTGCATCACAGAAGGCAGGACATCGTTACTGCGGCCGCCCGGCCCGGGAAATTTAAATCCAGCTCCATGACACAGCGGGAGATCGCCGCTCTGATCCAGGCACTGGTAAGGCTGCATTGATCCCTTGTATTATGTATGCAGTCTCTGACCATCTCCTGTATCATGTCTGCTAGAGGTGCACCGAATGGAAATTTTACCAATACTATTAGCAGTGTGTTTAAGTTATTGCAGACATGATACAAGAGATGGTCAGAGACTGCACTTTTCTTGCACTAAAAAGGTAGCAATAATGGCCAACAATAAATTTAGATTAATTTAAATTTATACCAAATAAAAAGTCGAATACAATACAATTATATAAAAATATTTAAAAAAAAAAAAAAAAAAAAAAAAAAAAAAAAAACTCATTTGCGCATCCTGCATTTTCGGTACCAAACTTTCTATTCGGTGCACCCCTAACCATAGCCATTATTTATTTTTATTTTTTTTACACTATTTGTTATTGCTGTCACAAGAAATGTAAACATCCCTTGTGACAGTAATAGGTCAGTGACAGGTACTCCTTATGGAGGGATCTAGGGTTTATAAGACCCCAAATTCCTCCTTTGCACTTAACATTCAAAACACAAATTTGGGAGCTTTGAATGCCATCTTTTTTTAAATTTGGCACTTTTAAATCTTCAGTATACACTTAACTCCGGGTTACTAGATTGGAGACCCAATCAAAGCAGATTACGGCTTCGTTCGGGTCTCCAGCCAGCCGGCAGACGTGCCCCAGCTGGTCACTTGGGCCTCCAGGTGGGACGGGAGAGCCCGGCAAGCCAAAGAAGGACGTCTCCTCCAGCTCCTTGGGATAACAGCCGAGCGGCTGCTAGCCGCATCGGTTAGCTCAAGAAAGCCAACAGTTGGCTCTAAAAAACGGTACCGGGTGATGCGCGCAGCAGCATGCATCACCCTGGTACAACCCCTTACGGTCATATTTGCTTACGTTCATGCGGAAGAGATCTGGACAGCTGCACACAGATGAGCAAATAAAATCTTCTTTATTTAAAACACGACAAAAATCAGTACGCTTACTCATAGTTAAAGAGGAGTTCCACCCAGGGGGGCCGTCAAAAAAAAAAAAAAATTAAAAGTCAGCAGCTACAAATACTGCAGCTGCTGACTTTTAATTGGACACTCACCTGTCCCTGGGTCCAGCGATGCGGGGGATCGAAGCCCCGCTCGTCCCCCCCCTCCGCTCGTCGGCATTTCAACTGTGGGCGCCGGGCTGTGGCTTCACAGCCTGGCACCCACTGCGCATGCGCAAGCGGCGCCGCGCGCCGTGATTGGCCGCTCAATCACCTGGGACCTGTAATGGGTCCCAGATGATTGACAGGAGGGAGGGAGCAGAGCGGAGCCCTTCCTGTGCCGAGGAGGAAGTGATGTCACCAGCCCAGGTTAAGGAACAGGCAGACTACGAAGGACCACCTAGCAACAGGCATTTAGAGGTAAGTGAAAAAAAAAAAAATATCCAAATGTTTTTTTGTTTTTTTTTAGAATTTTTCCAGGTAGTTTTGTTTTTTGGGTGGAACCCCACTTTAAGCTGTGTTGCTCAAGCGGTGTCATGTACTGATTTTTGTCATGTTTTGAATAAAGAATATTTTATCTGCTCATCTCTGTGTGCGGCTGTCCAGATCTCTTCCGCATGAACATAATTGCATTAGCAATCGCCAGCACCTGGGGCTCTCACCCTTTTTGCACAGTGGAAGATAGGAGACTTCAACCTGGTCTGCCTGGAGCGGTGGTAACCATTTCTATTCATTCCCATATTTGCTTACGGTCGGCGTGAAGGGGTTACATTTTATTTATTTTTAAACATGCCGTCACTAGAGCAATGCGGGGGGGGGTAAGTTAACCCGATTTTCTTGTTTAATGTGAAAGCTGTTAGGCCGAGTAAACCGATACAAAACATGTCACGCTTAAAAATTGTGCACGCTTTAATATTTTTTTACAGGTTACAGTGGAGGTCTTGGGCTAGAATGGTTGCTCTTGCTCTAACGCACGTGGCGATAGCTCACATGTGATTTGAGCACTGTTTACATATGTGGGCGCGACTTGCGTAATCATTAGCTTCTGTGTGCAAGCACAGGGGCGCTTAAAAATGGTCTGTTTTTTTACACTCTTTAAAAATCACTTTTTTCCCCCCTATTACAAGGAATGTAAACATCTCTTGTAATAGAAATAGTGCATGGCAAGTCCTCTTTAACCACCTCAATACAGGGCACTTTCACCCCCTTCCTGCCCAAGCCATTTTTCAGTTTTCAGCGCTGCCGCACTTTGAATGACAATTGCACGGTCATGTTACACTGTACCCTAATGACATTTTTATCATTTTTTCCCCACAAATAGAGCTTTCTTTTGGTGGTATTTGATCACCTCAGCGGTTTTTACTTTTTGCGCTATAAACAAAAGAAGAGGGACAATTTTGAAAAAACACAATATTTTTTACTTTTTGCTATAATAAATATCCAATTTTTTTTTTTTAACAAATTTTTTACTCAGTTTAGGCCATTATGTATTCTTCTACATATTTTTGGTAAAAAAAAAATTGCGATAAGCGTATATTAATTGGTTTGCGCAAAAGTTATAGCGTCTACAAAATAGGGGATAGATTTATAGCATTTTTATTATTTATTTATTTTTTACTAGTAATGGCGGCGATCTGCGATTTTTATTGTGACTGCGATATTGCGGCGGACACATCGGACACTTTTGACACATTTTTGGGACCATTCACATTTATACAGCGATCAATGCTATAAAATTGCATTGATTACTGTGTAAATGTGACTGGCAGGGAAGGGGTTAACACTAGGGGGCGCTCGAGGGGTTAATGTATGACCTAAGGAGGTGATTCTAACTGTGGGGGGAGGGGACTGACTGGGGGAGGTGACCGATCGGTGTCCCTATGTACAAGGGACACGCCATCGGTCTCCTCTCCTCTCTGACAGGACGTGGATCTGTGTTTACATGCACAGATCCACAGTCCTGCTCTGTTACCCGGCAATCGCGGGTGCCCGGCGGACATCGCGGCAGCCGGGCACGCGCACCGGGTCCCGAGCGACGCAGCGGGCACACGCGCGTGCCGCCGGCGGCGCGCCCCCTAGTGGCTCGGGAGGGCGAGGACGTCATATGACGCCCGCCCAGAACAACAGAAGCCTCGTCCCGCCGTCATATGACGGTGGGCGGTGGCTTAGTGGTTAAGGAGGAGAGGTGGGTTCAATAAGACCGAGCCAGTAGAAGCTCTCCCATCTTTCCCAACAGGTGCACATTAAAACAAATTCAGACAGCATTACAGAATTCATCCCTCTTGGCTCCAGCTAGGGCCGAGCAGACACCAATGCAAGCATGGATCCAAGCTTTGCCATTCTAGTAAGAAGTGGCAAGAGGAGAGGATGCCTATAGGATCAGCAGGAGGGTACATAGTATTTCCCAGTGAACTATATGGGCAAGAAAATGGGGGGAAAAAAAATTGCAACGCTAACTCACCTTTTTCTCCTCTCTCACATTTCTCTACAATCAGGTTTATCAATTCTTTGGCTTTATCTTGTTGCTCACTGCTTCCAAATATCTTTACCTCAGTGTCATAATCTTCTTTTATAATCTTAAGAGGGGAATAAAAAAAAAAAAAAAAAAAAAAAAAGTTGTAACAGCATATTAACATCACCATAAAAAGGACACTGCATTTTAATGAAAAAAATCCCAATGCTACATCCCATACAAGAACCTAACCTATGGGATATTTCTTGTTCAAAATGTTTATTGAGAACCATTACTGGGAGGCGGCCCCCCCCCCCTGCATGCTCACACGCCACTCTGGGACAACCCCCACCTTCCAGAACTGATGACCACCCCCGACCACAAAATATGGGTAGCCAGGAGAGTCATATACCTGTCTCAGCTCATCACTGGAGACGCTGTTAAGCCATTACAGTCCCTCAAGGAGGAATTTGATCTTTCCAACCACATGTTCTTTCGCTACCTACAGGTCCGGCATGCCCTGCAATCTCAATTCAGTGTCTCCATCCCTGGGCTGGAACCGGTGATCTTGGCGGATACGGTTCTTAGTAAACACCCTAAGAAATTAATTTCCTTCCTGTACAATCACCTTCTTCTACCCAAGGCCACCGCTCATGCATACCAGCTGTAAACTAAGTGGGAGACTGACCTTGGGGAGATAGAGGACGAGCAGCAGGGGGGGGGGGGCGGGGGGGAAATACTAGAAACCTCTAAAAAAGTATCACCTAAATTATCCGACTCACCCATCTTTACATCCTCCATAGGTCTTACATCCCTCCTTCTCGTCTATCCAGGTATAAACCAGACAACGACCCAGCCTGCCCCAGGTGTGGCAAAACTATTAGCACCTTTTACCACCTCATATGGTCTTGTCCACCCAAACAGCAATACTGGTCACAGGTTATCCAATTCCTCCACGATCGCATGGGCTCCCCCCTAATACTGTGCCCACGCTAGTGAGTACTTGGTCTCCTTCCCATATCAGAGGAAGAGAAGTACCTGATAATATTCCCACAGGAAACCCTATTCACTGCCAGAATGCAGATAGCCCAACTGTGGCTTAGGCCTGTCTCCCCTACCATTCAGCAGTGGAAGAGGGCCGTGAATCTCACCCTTCCCTACAAAAAAGTCCTTTACCCTCACCGAGGATGCCCTGACAAATTTAATAAAATCTGGGACAGATGGGTGGACGACTCCTCTACTTGCATTGATTAATCCAACTGCTTCTCAAAACCTGTTAACAAGACTAATTAGCAAGCATCCACATTACCCATGCTAGCAAGCATTATGTGAATTCATGCTCCTAGTGCAAGTAACTATGTCTAGAAATACCCCAGCTGCTAGTACGATTTGTCAGACAGACAATCTTACGTACCCTGTTATCTTATGTTGGTGTCTGTTGCACCCTGCATCTTGTATGAAATATCCTGTATTGACTTTTATGCTCAATAAACTTATATTTTGACTCAAAAAAAAAATATGTTTATTGAGTTTACAAAAAGACAAATAACAAGGCAAGCCCCATAAAGAGGGTAGTACCGGTACATGTACAAAAATAGTGCATTACATAGTTCACCTTAAAAAAAAAAAAAAAAAAAAAAAAAGTGTCAAAGATAAGTTGCAAGGAAAAAAATAAGAAAAAACAAACAATCACAAGAAAAACTGTACATATCAGGGTGGATAAAAAAAAAAAAAAAAAAAAAAAACCCAATGATTTTATCAAAAAAAAAAAAAAATAGATTTTTATCAAATTTTAATAAAATGGTTTAGAGTAAAAATGTATCTAAAAAGATAGTTTTGCATTTAAGATACATTAATAATTTAGTTTATTCAGCATGAAATGGAGCTTAGTTATGCAACATGAGGCTGTATATTCTGCAATATTTACATTTTTGGTAAACTCATTCAATGAATCCATGCTCTGCAAGCTGAGATAACATGCACTGCATTGATGCATTCACACAATTTCACAGTAACCATGAGATTAAAAAAAAAAAAAAAAAAAAAAAAGTTCAGGAACATTCCTTTAGCCCATTGTTTTGCAAATCTATGTACATTACAAAAAACTGTATGATTGAATCGGTTCTGATATCGCTGTGGGACTGTCGGTGAGTCAACAGCAGGTCAGAGGAGGAGCCGCTGTGGGACAGAGATGACAGTTGCTCTTTAAAAATTATGATTTAAAATAGAGTTGATTTAAATCAAGCCTTTTTACTAGTGATTTAAGTCATGTTTTAGATGGGGGATTTAAATCAAAATCCACCCTGGTACATATTAGGCAGGAACTTTTTTAAAAAAAAGGCGAACAAAGTCTACAATATAGAAATTTAGCAAAGTGAAACTAGCTAAACTCCCATTTTCTTACCGATATTATCACTGACAGCCTATTAGAACTAGACTCAGCCTCTGCTAAAGAGGCTAATTGTTTACCTAGGGGATATTTGTACAAATTTGAGGATTAATAGGGGAAAACAGGAACCAAAAAACAAAAACAAAAAAAAATAAAAAATAAAAAATAAATAAAAAAGGTATATACACTTCAGCAAAGTCCTTCCCCTAGACACTTTGTAGGTTAGGTTCACTTTAACTATTTGACAACACTAGTAATGGACATAAAACACTTTTCAGGAGCTACTGTAAGATTCACAAAGCCCATTTTAAAACAATGTAAAAACATTACCTTATCATACAGAGATGTATAAAACCTTACACAAAAGCCAATTTTTATATACTTGTCTTGGTATTCAATTATATACCAACCTCTTCCATATACATATTGCCCCATCATAGCCCATAACTGAGCCTTTCCCAACTTTGTACCATAGAAACAAACTTCTTTCATAATCTCTCCTGGCATAGTTTAAATGTCAGCAGTATTGGACTAACCACATACAGAGGCCCAAAATCCAAGGAACTGTGAAAGACAGGTCTGGAAAAAATATACAAATACATCACATATGTATGATGTATCCCTGTTGCATACACTTTTAGACCCATCGACTACAATTCGTGAAAAAAGCAGTGCACTACTGCTGTAAGCACATTGAACTATGCCCCTGCTATATTGGACGACATAGCCATTGGAGATTAAGAGTTTTGTCTTTATGGTACAAATTTGGGAAATGCCGACAGGTGGAAGGTGAAAGAGGAATTATGTAAATGGAAGAGGTTTACATAAAGTGTGTGTGAATCGGATGGAAGTATCGCCTGAAAAGTCCCACTGCCCATTACTCCTGCTTTACATGTGGAGATGTGGTGCAGTATGATCTATGATGGTTGGTCCATTTGTACAGATTTTAAAAACACGAGTTTATTCTTGAACAGAACATGGCATTTTTTTTCTAAAGTATTTATACTACACAGAACTAAAGTTACCTTTATTCTTGAACCAGATGCTTCTTCCAATTCTTTTATTTTAGATCCTCCACGACCTGCAACAGACATTCATTATCAGTATAAACTCGAGAGATATGCCTCACGAATACACCCAGTTTTAAAAAGAACCTTGGGGGGGATAGCAATAGAGAGGCTGCTATTGCAGACTTAAAAAAGTGCAAACTCTGAAACCATCATCCTAATTTTAGCCTTACTACCTAATTCAATTTCTGTTATAGCTGGGATGTCAGTGCTGAAATAAAGATTCTATAGGAAAAAAAAAAAATGGATATGAATACGAATATAAAATGGAAATTTATTTCCCTCAAAATAACTCAACACAGCGAAATCACGGAGCTGGTGGATATTAGAGATCTTGCTCTCCTCCACTTACCATTTGAGGATGCCCCACAGATGCTCAATAGGGTTTAGGTCTGGAGACATGCTTGGCCAGTCCATCACCTTTAGGCTCGATTCACACAGGGGCAACACGACTTCAACGCGACTTTAGCAAATTACAACGCGACTTCAAGTCGCCTCCAGGACAGGCAACTTCGGCTGTGGCCAATCACAGGACAATCAGCTCTCTGGGAGGGAGGGGTTTTCCCTGCAAAGTCGCTTGACTTTACAGAGAGATCCGACTTGGAGGCGACTTCCATTGATTTCTATGGTACAGGTCGCCTACCAAGTCGGATCCAAGTAGTACAGGGAGTACGCTCTGAAGTCGGAGCGACTTCAGTAGTGTCTATTAAGACGCTCCCATTCACTATCATGTGAATCTCTTTCTGGGGCGACAAGTCGGATCCCAAGTCGCCCCAGTGTGAACCGACCCTTACCCTCAGCTGCTTTAGCAAGGCAGTGGTCGTCTTGGAGGTGTGTTTGGGGTCCTTATGTTGGAATACTGCCCTGCGGCCCAGTCTCCGAAGGGAGGGGATCATTCTCGGCTTCAGTATGTCACAGTACATGTTGGCATTCATGGTTCCCTCAATGAACTGTAGCTCTCCAGTGCTGGCAGCACTCATGCAGCCCCAGACCATGACACTCCCACCACCATGCTTGACTGTAGGAAAGATGCACTTGTCTTTGTACTACTCACCTGGTTGCCGCCACACACGTTTGACACCATCTGAACCAATTAAGTTTATCTTGGTCTCATAAGAACACAGGACATGGTTCCAGTAATCCATGTCCTTAGTCTGCTTGTCTTCAGCAAACGACAGCCATGCAGACCAATTTGATGCAGTGTGCGGCATATGGTCCGAGCACTGACAGGCTTACCACCCCCCACCCCCTTTCAACCTCTGCAGCAGTGCTGGAAGCACTCATTCTTCTATTTCCCAAAGACAGCCTCTGGATATGACGCGGAGCACGTGCACTAGACTTCTTTGGTCAACTATGGGCAAGGCCTGTTCTGAGTGGAACCTGTCCTGTTAAGCTGCTGTTTGGTCTTGGCCACCGTGCTGCAGCTCAGTTTCAGGGTCTTGGCAATCTTCATATAGCCTAGGCCATCTTTATGTAGAGCAACAATTCTTTTTTTCAGATCCTCAGAGAGTTCTTTGCCATGAGGTGCCATGTTGAACTTCCAGTGATCAGTATGAGAGAGACAACACCAAATTTAACACACCTCCATTCACACCTGAGACCTTGTAACTAACGAGTCACATGACATCGGAGAGGGAAAATGGCTAATTGGGCCCAATTTGGACATTTTCACTTAGGGGTGTACTCACTTTTGTTGCCAGCGGTTTAGACATTAATGGCTGTGCATTGAGTTATTTTGAGGGGACAGCAAATTTACACTGTTATACAAGCTGTACACTCACTACTTTACATTGTAGCAAAGTGTCATTTCTTTGGTGTTGTCACAAGATATAAAATAAAATATTTACAAAAATGTGAGGGGTATACTCACTTTTGTTAGATAGATAGATATAGAGATATAGATATAGATATAGATATAGATATAGATATAGATATAGATATAGATATAGATATATATATATATATATATATATATATATATATATATAGTGCCTTGCAAAAGTATTCACCCCCTTGGCATTTTTCTGTTTGAGGATTTGCATCATTTAATTTACAGAACATGCCCACAACTTTGAATATTTTTTTTGTGTGTGTGAAGCAAACAAAAAAGGGACAAAACAGAAAAAGTCAATACTTTGTAGAGCCACCTTTTGCGGCTACCACAGCTCCAAGTTGCTTTGGATAATCTATGAGCTTGCCAAATCTTACCACTGGGATTTTTGCCCATTCCTCCTTGCAAAACTGCTCCAGCAAGTTGGATGGTTTGCGCTTGTGAACAGCAATCTTTAAGTTTGACCACAGATTTTCTATTGATTGAGGTCTGCGCTTTGACTAGGCCATTCCAACACATTTACATGTTTCCCCTTAAACCACTCAAGTGTTGCTTTACCAGTGTGTGTTTGGAGTCATTGTCCTGCTGGATGGTGAACCTCCGTCCTAGCCTCAAATCACACACAGATTGGTACAGGTTTTGCTCAAAAATATCCCTGTATTTAGCACCATCCATCTTTGCCTCAACTCTGACCAGTATCCCAGTCCAGACTGCTGAAAAAAAATCCCTACAGCATGATGCTACCACCACCATGTTTCACTGTGGGGATGGTGTTCTGTGTGTGATGTGATGGGTTTGCACCAGACATAGCGTTTTCGTTGATGGCCAAAAAGTTAAAAATTTTAGTCTCATCAGACCAGAGCACCTTCCTCCATACATTTTGGGAGTCTCCCACATGCCTTTTCGCAAACTCAAAATGCGCCATTTTGTTTTTTTGCTTAAAGCAATGCCTTTCTTCTGGCCATTGTGCCATAAAGCCCAACTCTGTGGAGCGTACGGCTTATTGTGGTCCTATGTACAGATACTACAGTCTCTGCTGTGGAATTCTGCAGCTCCTCCAGGGTTACCTTAGGTCTCTGTGCTGCCTCTGATTAATGCCCTTCTTGCTCGATCCGTGAGTTTCGGTGTGCGGCCGTCTCTTGGCAGGTTTGCTGTTGTGCCATGTTCTTTCCATTTGGTTATGATAGATTTGATGGTGCAACTAGGGATCAAAGATATGGATTTTTTTTTTTTTTTTTTTTTTTTTTATAACCCAACCCCGATTTGTACTTCTCAACGACATTGTCTCTTACTTGTTTGGAGAGTTCCTTGGTCCTCATGGCAGTGTTTGGTTAGTGGTGCCTCTTGCTTAGGTGTTGCAGCCTCTGGGGCCTTTCAAAAAGGTGTGTATATGTAATGAGAGATCATGTGGACAGATTGCACACAGGTGGGCATCATTTCGCTAATTATGTGACTTCTGAAGGTAATTGGTTGCACCAGAGCTTTTTATGGGTTTCATAACTATGGGGATGAATACATACGCACATGCCAATTATCAGCTTTTTTATTTCTGAAAAATTGTTTTATGTATATATTTTTCTAATTTTACTTCACCAACTTAGACTATTGTGTTCTGATCCATCACATCTAATTCCGATTAAAAAAAACAAAAAAAAAAACAAAAAAAAAAAAACACAACATTGAACTAAAGGCTGTAATGTAACAAAAATAGGTAAAAAGCCAAAAGGGGGTGTGAAT
Organism: Lithobates septentrionalis; assembly: GCA_037952835.1. Lineage (NCBI taxonomy): Eukaryota > Metazoa > Chordata > Amphibia > Anura > Ranidae > Lithobates > Lithobates septentrionalis. Next base: position 2,256,410 of record JBBDGP010000610.1, on the reverse strand, counting down.
ACATTTGCAAGGCACTGTAGATACACACACTCCTATCTAAGCTATCCCTCCTTCACCATAGTTTGTAGCTGTGATGTCACAAAAAACAGTCTAAACTACTTTCAATGTAGCCAAAACAGCATTACCCTGGTAACCAAATCACCAAGTAAAAAATAAAGCCCTAGAGGTACAACAGGGGCCTTGGCTTGTTGATTTAGCACTGAATGAGGAAGGGGAAATCGCTTACAGTAAGGTTACTGAGACTGGTGGTTCATAAAATAAATAAATTATATATAGGTCCACCTTTTCTCATGTACAGTGCTTAAAGAAGGTGGAGCACCCCTACAACTAGCACTAAGCCTATTAGGAATTTTTTTTATAATAAATATAAATAATTTTTATATATTTTATCTGCATGGCAAGTGTTAGTTTGTGGCATTCTTGAATTTCCTTCCTTAGGCAGGATGCTCTCATTGCTGGTCATGGAAGAAGACTCATTTAAATAGAATTTTTGACTTATTAACCACTTCAATACAGGGCACTTATATACCTTCCTGCACAGACCAATTTTCAGCTTTCAGCAAAAAAACATAACAAAAATCCGCGCTTAGGAGTAAAGAGATCCAACCTCCCCCCCCCCGATCCCATCTCCTCCCTCCCTCCCTGCAGCAGCCGACCAGCTGCTCATCTATTGGGCAGTCTGTGTGATCAATCAGTGGGAAGAAAAAGAAGAGCCGATCCCTTGGATCTGTGGAGTAACCTTTGCGAGGTGGAATGCAGTGGTACTAAAAACTGTGGGATAACCTGTCTAAAGGGGACACCGTCACTGGAATATTACGCCTGTTACCCCTGCAGGGGTGAGGCGCTCTCGTGAGTGCAAGCACAAGTGGGTGATGCGGAGGAAGTGGGGAGCACTGGAAGTCACTTCCGTTTAAATTTTGTGCATGGATCACCGTTCACAGACAGTTATCCAAAAGTGTAGTTGTACACACATACAGATTACATATTTTTGTTGGGACTCATCACTTTGATACTAGTATCTGTCACCATTATCTATTTTTTGTTTAGAAGCACGAAATGTGTATTGTTTATTCTGGTTTACACGTCACATAATTTTTATAGAGACACACACACCTCATCCTTTTTTTTTTTTATATATATATATATATAAGCACTATTCACTTTAAACTGAGAGTTGGTAATATTCAAGTAGTGCAGCTGGAACACATAATCAACTAGTGAACAGTGCCATTTTCCCTGAAGCAGATTTTTTTATTGTTTCAGCTTTCAGCACTGTCGCACTTTGAATGACAATTGCGTGGTCATGAGATAATGTACCCAAACTAAATTTTTATAATTTTGTTTCCACAAATAGAGCTTTTTTTTGGCGGTATTTGATCACCTCTGGGATTTTTATTTTCTGCTAAACAAAAAAAACAAAAAAAAATTTGAAAAATATATATTTTTGTTTGTTACAAAGCTTTGTAAATAAGTTTTATCCTTCACTGATGGGCACTGATAAGGCGGCACCAATGAGGTGGCATTAATATGCGGCACTGATGGGTACACATAGGCGGCAGGGATGGGCACTGATGTACAGTAATTGATGGTAGGGATAGGTGCCAACCAGTGCCAAACAATAATGCCTGCCAATCAGTGATGCCCATTGTGGGCACTGATTGGCATCCCTGGTTGTCTAGGGTGGCATACCTGGTGGTCCTAGTGGCGTCCCTGGTGGTCCAGTGTGAACATCAGCACAGACCCCCCCTGTGAGAGGAGCAGCTGATCGGCTCTCCTCTACTCACGTCTGACACGGCGGCTGTTATCCTGCTAGACATCATATGATGGCCAGTCAGGATATTGAAACCACTTTGCCGCCGTCATTTTGCTATATGGCGGGCGGCAAGTGGTTAAAATCAGTTTCTTCAAGTGCAGTACAGAGTACAGGATTTTTAGATTTTACAACGGGACATCCAAAAGCAGTTCAACTGAGGGGTGCGCAACAAAGCAAACCTTGACATCAGGCCCAGATAAGCAAGGTCAGATAAGCAAACATCTCTAAGTTTCAAAGGATGGCTTTGGAGGAGCCAAAAGAACCAAGTTAAGGTCCCACGGAGAGACGGGGGGGAATGTGTGCTACACCCTGCATGAAGGCCTCAGCTTAGGAATAAGAGACCAACATTCAAGGCCAAGAGTTGCCCTTTAAGGGTGCACTCACATTGGCATTCTGAACCGGGCCCGGTTTATTTGTGCAATGCAAGTGCTCCGAACCATGTTGGGGACCAGTTAGTTGAACCACTTGGAACATGTTTCCCCAGGCACGGTTTGCAGCTGTGTTCCGAACCCTCTGTGTAAAAGGCAGTATGGGAAGAAGTTCCCTGTACCAGCTGCCACTTTTTGAAAAGAGCGCAGCCATGCGGGGCTCCGTCCACACGGCCACCTCGTTCATTCATAGAGGTCTCCGAATGAATCAGCTACAAGTACCAACATCCTTTGCAGATGTCGGCTTGTAGTTCTCAATGAAATACCAGGGTGCTGTGCAGCACTCTGATAGTTCATGGATTCTTCCCGTCAGTGTGAAACTGCCTGCCCGGATGATGTACTGGCAGACAGGATTACACTGACAGTCTGCCAGAGTCCTGCATGGCATCTGATCTTCTGATCGCTGGTGCAATGCTTTCAAGGCTCCTAAAAATGCAAAAAAAAAATTTTTTTTTTTTTTTTTTTTTTTTACGAAGTCTGCCTGGAATGGTACCAGCTGATTGGAGAAAAGCCAATGTAGCACCAATATTTTAAAAAGGGCCAAGATACATCCCTTGGCATTACATACCAGTTAGCCCAACATCAATTGTATGCTAGCTCTTGGGAGGTGATAAGGGACTATATACAGGATTTTAGTAATGTCAACGGTATTAGCAGTAATCAGCATGGATTCATAAAGAATCGTTCTTGCCAAACCAATCTATTAGCCTTCTATAATGAGGTGAGCTGCCATCTAAAGGAAGGCCCTTAGATGTGGTGTATCTGGATTTTGCAAAAGCATTTAGTACAGTGCCCCATGAACATTTACTGTACAAAGCAAGGTCTGTTGGCATGGACCATAGGGGGAGTACATGGATTAAAACCTGGCTACAAAGGCGAGTTCAGAGGGTAGTGATAAATGTACTCGGAGCAGCCCGGGGTGGAAAGTGGGGTCCCCCAGGGTTCTGTCCTGGGACCAATCCTATTTAATTTATTCATAAATGACCTGGAGGATGGGATAAACAGCTCAATCTCTGTATTTGCAAAACTATAGTAAGCCAAGAAGGGCAATAACGTCTCCTCAGGATGTGGAAACATTGCAAGATCTGAACAAATTAATGGGGTGGGCAACTACATGGCAAATGGATAATTTTGATAGATGTTTCGGTGTCCCCATTGTCAGATTTTAGAGTAAATGAATGACCAAAGTGAGTGGTGAATGGATGATGTTGGATAAAATCATGGCCCAGCTGTACTCCAAATACATATACAATATAAAAAATAGCTCACGATGTATGTTCTATAGTAACAAAACACATAATATATTGTAAAATATGAACCTCATAAAATGAGGTGCCACCAAAATTTAATAAAATAGATCTTGTAAAGTAAAGCAATGTCGAGTGGGAATCGAGCCCTGTTGATAAAGGCATTGATATCCCATTTGACATTCATTCCAAAAGGAAAAGGAAAAAAAAAAAAAAAAAAAGAAGACTTAGGGACGTATATCCAGTAAGTCTCTAATTGTGAGATTCCTCGTTTGGCAGAGCCCCCACTGCCAAAAGCAGTGTGCCGGTGGGATCTCTATGGTGAAAGCGAGTCTAGCTTTTAACACTGTTTCTTGGCACCATTTTTTTTGTTTGAAATATGCTCATTGACCCAAACAGAGAATCTCCTTATGGTTCTCCCGATAGTGTTTTTGTTTTTTTTTATTGTCGTTAGCCTAGGCTTATGACATCACGCACAGCTCTCTTGCCCTCACTCTTGTGATAGTTTGCCAGGAAGAGAAAGGGGGGGGGACTCAGAGAGCCAATGAAAGCTGCAGAGCTGGGGGTGTGCCTCTGTAAATCCAGGAAGTGAACAGGCAGCAGCTTCAGCTGCCCACAGTTAAAATGGCTGCAGCTAGACTTAGTGGAGTGAGATTTTTTGCAGCATACTTGGAAAGTACAGAATCACAGTAAATATAAAATATGCAAAGTGGTTGGCGGGAAGCTTCAGAATGGCAAAAAAATTTTTTTAATACAAATTATGTGAGCAGACTGCAGTTCCTCTTTAATCCCAGAACATGTGGACAATCCTCAAGAGGCGGGTGAACGAAAAACAACAATAAAAAAACCCACACAAATTCTGATAAACTCCAAGCATTGATTATGCAAGAATGGGTTGCCATCAGTCAGGATGTGGCCCAGAAGTTGATTGACAACATGCCAGGGGGAATTGCAGAGGTCTTGGGAAAAAAAAAAAAAAAAAAAAAAAAAAAAAAAAAAAAAAAAAAAAAAAAAAAAAAAAAAGGGGTCAACACTGCAAATATTGACTTTGAAACCTAATGTAATTGTCAATAAAAGTCTTTGACACTTCTGAAATGCTTGCGATTATACTTCACTATACCAAAGTAACATCTTACCCCAAAAAAAAAAAAAATTAAAAAAAAGGAAGGAAGAAGATCTAACACAAAAGCAGCAGACTTTGTAAAAATTTATATTTCATTGTGTCATTCTCAAAACTTTTCACCACAGCTGTACTGCTCTGGTCACAGTATTAAAAAAAAAAAGAAAAAAAAAAAAAAAAAAAAAAATATTTTTTATTTTACATATCGATACCAATAACTGTGTCTGCACCATCACATCAATCATAGTGGTGCTGCACTGCCCTGGTGACAGGATGTAAAAAAATAGTGAAGAAAAAAAAAAAAAAAAAAAAAAAAAAAAAAAAATTTAAATTCTTAATTTTCCAAAAAAGGACGACAAAAGTACAACTTTAAAATAAAAATCTCAACATGCCTCTTCTACATTGGGAGGTCTACTTAAAGAGGAGTTCCACCCAGGGGGGCCATAAAAAAAAAAAAAAAAAAAAAAAAAAAAAAAATTTAAAAGTCAGCAGCTACAAATACTGCAGCTGCTGACTTTTAATTGGATACTTACCTGTCCTGGAGTCCAGCGATGCGGGGGATCGAAGCCCCGCTCGTCTCCCCCTCCGTTCAGCGGCGCCGGCATTGCAACTGTGGGCGCCGGGCTGTGGCTTCACAGCCTGGCACCCACTGCGCATGCGCGAGCGGCGCCGCTCGCCGTGATTGGCCGCTCAGTCACCTGGGACCTGTAATGGGTCCCAGATGATTGACAGGAGGGAGGGAGCAGAACGGAGCCCTTCCTGTGCCGAGGAGGAAGTGATGTCACCAGCCCAGGCTAAGGAACAGGCAGACTATGAGGGACCACCTAGCAACAGGCATTTAGAGGTAAGTGAAAAAAAAAAAAAATATCCAAATGTTTTTTTGTTGTTTTTTTAGGATTTTTTATGTATGTTTGTTTTTTTGGGTGGAACCCCACTTTAACAAAAAGGGGACATTTGGGGGTTATTTTTACTGTCCTGACATTTTAGGGCCTCAAAATATGGGTTATTTTTTAGCGAAGAAATGAAGCAGAATACATTTTGTCCTTAATTTATGAAGAAAGATTAATTATTCGTTATTTTTTCCTTTAGATCGCAAAAAAAAAAAAACCCCCAGTGGTGATTAACCACTTAGCAACTGGCCCATAGCCGAATGACGGCTACAGGGCGGTTGCTTAACCCCGGGAGGGCGCGCACCCGAGAGCATCCGTGACCGCCGGGTCCGCATCACGGTAAATGACAGAGCGATAGCATGTAAACAAACCGGCGTCATGTTATGACGCCGGTTCCTCCCTCCCCTCTGTGTACCGATCGGTACAGAGGGGGAGGGATTGGATGGCAGCAGCGCTGTGGGCTGGACTTTGACTTTGTGCGGGGATATCTGAATGATGCCTGCAGCTACAGGCATCATTCAGATATCAGCTTTTTCAGTCGGCGATTCCCTACACCATAAGAACAATCATAGTGGCTGTTCCACTGCTTGATTGGTCTTACGGGAGGCGAGAGGGGACCTCCCCCCTCTCCCGCCGTCCTCAGGTGCTTCTACCGACTCACAGCTACGAGCAAAGCCAGGATCGTTTTTATTTCAGGCTTCCCAGCCTAGAGGTGAGATGTGGGGTCTTATTGACCCCATATCTCTTTGTAAAGAAGACCTGTCATGGCATATTCCTATTACAAGGGATGTTTACATTCCTTGTAATAGGAATAAAAGTGATCAAAAAATTAATTTTTTGGAAAAAAGCATCAAACTAAAATAAAGTAAAATGAATAAAAAAAAATAAAAAAGAAAAAAATTAAGGCGCCCCTGTCCCCGTGTGCTCGCATGTAGTAACGAACGCATACATAAGTCCCGCCCACTTATGAAAACAGTGTTCAAACCACACATGTGAGGTATCGCTGCGATCGGTAGAGCGAGACCTCCTCTAATTCAAAACATGTAACTAGTAAAAAAAAATTTTAAAGTGTCACCTATGGGGATTTTTAAGTAGCGAAGTCTGGCGCCATTCCACGAGCGTGTGCAGTTTTGAAGGGTAACATGTTAGGTATCTATTTACTCGGCATAACTTCATCTTTCACATTATGCAAAAACATTGGGCTAACTTTACTGTTCTGTTTTTTTTTTAAAGCACAAAACTTTTTTCCAAAAAAAAAACGCGTTCGAAAAATTGCTGCGGAAATACCGTGCGAGATAAAAAGTTGCAACGACCGCCATTGTATTCTCTAGGGTCTTTGCTAAAAAAAAAAAAAAAAAAAAAAAAAAAAAACATATATAATGTTTTGGGGTTCTATGCAATTTTCTAGCAAATAAATGATGATTTTTACATGTAGGAGAGAAATGTCAGAATTGGCCTGGGTGCTCCAGATTGCCTGGAGGTGCTCCGTGCATGTTGGGCCTCTGTATGTGGCCAGGCTGTGTAAGTCTCACATGTGGTATCGCCATAATCGGAAGTAATAGCAGAACGTGTTTTGGGGTGTAATTTGTGGTATGCATATGCTGTGTGTGAGAAATAACCTGCTAATATGACAATTTTGTGGGAAAAAAAAATCTTGATTTTGCAAAGAATTGTGGGAAAAAATGACAACTTCAAAAAACTCATTCATCTTTCTAAATACCTTGGGATGTCTTCTTTCCAAAAAGGGGTCATTTGGGGGGTATTTGTACTTTTCTGGCATGTTAGGATCTCAAGAAATTAGATAGGCCGTCAGTACTTCAGGTGTGATCAATTTCAGGGATATTGGCACCATAGCTTTTGGACTCTAACTTTCACAAAGAACAAATAATATACAATGATTTGGGTTATTTTTACCAAAGATATGTAAATGGTATACATTTTGGCCAAAATATATGAAGAAAAATTACTAATTTGCTAAAATTTTATAACAGAAACGAAGAAAAATGCATTTTATTTTTTTTTTTACAGAAAAAAAAAAAAAAAAAAAGGAAGAAGAAGAACCCAGCCGTGATTAAATACCACCAAAAGAAAGCTCTATTTGTGTGAAAAAAAAGGACAAAAATTTCATATAGGTACAGTGTTGCATGACTGAGTAATTGTCATTCAAAATGTGAGAGCACTGAAAGCTGAAAATTGGTCTGGTTATTAAGGGGGTTTAAGTGTCCAGTGGTCAAGTGGTTAAAGCAGAACTAAACCCATCGAATCAACAGTTTCAAAAAACAGTTACATTCCTGGCACATGCCAGAAATGTAACCGTCACATTTGCATGTGCTCACAAGCAAACTGTTAGACCCCTTTCACACTGGGGCAGGGGCAAAACAGCGCTATTTCTAGCGCCGCTTTACCGGCGGTAATCAGCCGCTAGCGGGGGCGGTTTTACCCCCCCTGCTAGCAGTCGAGAAAGGGTTAAAACTACCGCAAAGCGCTGCTGCGGCAGCGCTATGCTGGCGGTATAGCCACGTTGCCCCATTGATTTCAATGGGCAGGAGTGGTGATGGAGCGGTATACACACCGCTCCTTCACCAAATCAAAGATGCTGCTAGCAGGACTTTTACCGTCCTGCCAACGCACCGCTCCAGTGTGAAAGCCCTCTGGCTTTCACACTGGAGTGTGAGGAGTGGCTCTTTCAGGGCGCTTTGCAGGTGCCATTTTTAGCGCTGTAGCGTCTGCAAAGCGCCCCAGTGTGAAAGGGGTCTAGACTAACATATTTCTGATCACATAATGTAGCATCATAGCAGTTGAAGGTCAAACAAAGGCTAAGACGGCAGCTTCCTTGGCTCAAATCAATAGGAGGGTTTGGTTCAGCTTTAAATACTACTAAAAGAATGTAAATAATTGTCAAAGTGTGACAGCGCAGAAATCTGAAAATTGACCTGGACAGGAAGGGGGAAAAAAGTGTCCAGTACTGAAGTGGTTAAAAGCCTTTACAGTTAAGGCCCGGTTCACACGGCCGTGACTTTAACCGATTGCCTACCAGCCGCCGCAGTTGTCCTGCGGCAGAATGGCACGAGCAGGCGAATTGCCGTTATGTTACGTCGCTCCCTCTGGTGGCCAGTAGGCCCTCGATGACCGCCAGGCTCGCACGATCGCTCGTAACATGGCGAGAACCGGCATCTGTGTGTGTGTAAACACAGATGCCGGTTCTCTGAGGGGAGAAGGGACAGATCGTCTGTTCATACAAAGTATGAACAGCGATCTGTCATCTCCCCTAGTCAATCCCATCCCCCCCTCCAGTTAGAACATACACTAGGGAACATAATTAACCCTTGATCGCCCCCCCTAGTGTTAACCCCTTCCCTGCCAGTGACATTTTTATAGTAAAATGCATTTATATAGCACTGATCGCTGTATTAATAATGCCAATGGTCCTAAAAAAGCGTCAAAATTGTCCGATGTGTCCGCCATAACGTCGCAGTCATGATAAAAATTGCAGATCACCGCCATTACTAGTAAAAAAAAAAATAAATAAAAATGCTATAAATCCATCCCCTATTTTGTGGACCTATCTTTTGGACAAACCAATCAATATATGCTTATTGCAGGGCTCGACAAAACCCGGGAGCCAGGTCGCATTTGCGACTAGAATTAGCGACCTGGCGCCTGGGGCGGCACAGCTGGGGGTATCCTGTCTCTGTGCCGACTCCGACCCCACCGTGCGATCGCGTCGGGCCGCGCCGGCCGGTAATTGAGGCCCCGGCTTTGCGGCCTTCTTCGGTAGTTCTGGAGTCCTTCTGAAATCTGGCGCCATCTTGTGGTGGCCGTTGGTATTGCAACCAGCAATGCTAATGCAATGCTAATGCGAAATACCTGCCTGTTTTCACTGCCCATCTCCTTCCCAAAGTGGAGAAGAGAAGGAAGTGAATGTGGGGATAGCCTTTTTTTTTTCGTAATAGATTTTATTTTTATCAATTTATATTTATATAAAAACTGATTATTTTTTTCCTAATTAAAATTAATTAATTTGTTATCTCCCTGCTTGGCCCCTTTCACACGGGCTGTCTGATCAGGTTCGCCTGTCTGTTTTTCAGGCGGACCTGATCGGACCCTTAGAGCCCTTTCACACCGAATCGCGGGGGGCGTCGGCGGTAAAGCGGCGCTATTTTTAGCGCTGCTTTACCGTCGTTTTAGTGACGCTATTCGGGCCTCTAGCGGGGCGGTCTTTTTCTGTGTAAATTTAAGATTAGTTATTTTTTATATTGAAAATAAAGCTTTGTCGGTCGTTTAAAAAAAACCTGGCTCCTAACTTTTTTAGCTGGCTCCTAGATTCCAAGCAAATTTGTCAAGCCCTGGCTTATTGCGACTTTTATTACCAAAAATATGTAGAATACATAAATCGACCTAAAAAGGACGTCAATTTTGTTTGGGTACAATGTCGCACGACCGCGCAGTTGTGAGTTAGAGCAACGCAGTGCCAAATCGCAATAAGTGCTTTGGTCAGGAAGGGGGTAAAACATCCCAGCGTGACTTTGGTGCGACTTGCATATGACTTAACAGAAATCAATGCAAGTCGTGCCGAAGTCACACCAAAAGTAGTGCAGGAACCTTTTTCTAAGTCGGAGTGAGTCAAGTCGCTCCTATTAGAACAGATTCATTGCACTTAATGGGGCGCGACTTGTCATACAACATGTGCTCTCAAAGTCACACCCGTGTGAACCGGGCTTTAGAGGTAATTTAAAATGATGGCCCTAGAAAATTGCTCTCACTCTGACATTTGCAACTACTGTTTACATATGCATGCTGGACCTATGCACTCATTTGTGTATGCACTGGCGCAGTGGGTGCTTTTAAATTATTTTTATTATTTAAATAAAGCCCCCCTGTAATAACTTTGGGAAGGGGACAGGTACTCTTTATTGAGACATCAGAAGTCTATTTGACCCGATATCTTTCCTGCACTACAAAGCAAATAAACAAGCACAGATCATATTTGGTTATTCCCTGGCTGCAACAACCAGGAAATGACTGCTCTGTAGCTGGATGTGCTGAAATCATTGTCACTCCTGGGATCGTTCATCAGAGAAGATTGGGCAATGGATGTTCCTACATCTCCCCTGCAGAAAGCCGCCCCAACTTTTTACCACGGTCCTAGGCTTATAAGAGGAACAGGAGAGCTTGGGAACCACCACAGGCAGTGGCATCGGTCCTTCCAATTGCTGTAAAAGTGATCAAGCAGCTTCAGCCATCTTGTGACAACCATCTGCTGATAGAACGTTTTTATACATACGTTAGTCGGCAAGTGGTTAAATTTGCCAGTCTCCACCACAAAAAAGATTAAAATCTTGTCGGTAGGATCATACACCTCGACCTCCAGACATCTTGAATTCCATTCCAACTGACAACAACTCTTAAAACTGAATAAATATTTCAGTTTAAAAAAAGAACACTAGTTAACACGTTAATAAACCCAAAACTAAAAACTTAACACACTGCAAATTAACAATCCTGGGATGTAGTGGCTGCAGTGATCATTGTAAACAACCATGTCAGTGAGATACGGGCCGGGTTCACATATGTGTGGCTGCGGTTTGCAGTCCAGGGAGTTCCTGTTGAACAGGTTCAGGTGCGAATATCTGCCTGAATACGCACCACGAAGCGAACCCAAAAACGCACAGGACCCTGTGACTTTGATAGTATTGCTCTACAACCTTATCTTAACCATCCCCTAAATCATTTATGGCGTGTTAGTAAAGCTTATAAAGTGCTGCCTTAGCACTGGAGCAGAGTCTCCTGTAACCCAGAATGTACTTAAAAATAATGGAGAACTAGAGCACAGAGCATCTCCAGTTACTTCCAGGTTGTACAGAACAGCTGTGTGGCAACACCATTTGTTTCTGTGTCCGGGCAAAATCATCAAGCCAGCCATCAATACTGACAGTGCCAGGCACAGGCAGAGGCAATGAGCATTTTAGTCAGTGGCAAAGCTTGTTGTGTCGGCAAAAGACCTCATCAGCAAGTGTTTGTACAAGGAAGGGACAGTGTCATGAAGGCGGATGTCAAAGCAGATGTCCATGTTTCATGTCACTTTAAAGCGGAGTTCCACCCAAAAGTGGAACTTCCACTCATTTGTCTCCTCTCCCCCTCCGGTGCCACAATTGGCACCCTGTCACCAGGGAAGTAGGACAGAGGAGCGGGGTCTCATGCATGTGCAGTAGGGTTCCTGGCGTGAAGCTGTAAGGCTACACTGCCTGGTTCCCTTACCCACGGTGCCGACATTGCTGCACTCCAGGACAGGTAAGTGTCCTTTTATTAAAAGCCAGCAGCTGCAGCATGTGTAGCTGCTGGCTTTATTTTTTTTTTTTTTGGGGCGGACCTCCACTTTAACCACTTCAGCTCTGGAAGATTTACTCCCCTTCATGACCAGGCCATTTTGTGCGATACAGCACTGCGTTACTTTGACAATCGCACGTTCGTGCAACACTGTACCCAAATAAAATTTATGCCTTTTTTCCCCCCACACAAATAGTGTCTTTTGGTGGTATTTGATCACGTCTGCGGTTATTTTTTTCTCTATAAACAAAATAAGACCGATAAAAAAAAATAAAAAAACATTTTTTCCCTTCTGCTATAAAACATTTCCAATAAAAAATGTAAAAGTCGAATTTCTTCATCAATTTAGGCCAATATGTATTCTGCAACATTTTTTATTCTTTTTTTCCCTAATAAGCGTATATGGATTGGTTTGCACAAAAAAAGTTCTATCCCATAGTTTGTAGAGGCTATATATCTGGAATTTTTATTTTATTTACTAGTAATGTCAGTGATCAGCAGCTTACAGCAGGACTGCGATATTTTGCAGAGGAAAAAAAAAAAAAAAAAAAAAAAAAAAAAAAAAAATCGGACATTAACACACAAATACATTCTATGCACAGCCACCGCCCTGTAGCTGTAAAACTGCTATAGAACGGTCAATATGTGGTAAATAATTTTGCCTGACAGACTCCATGGAAGCCTACGTGTGGGTTAACCCTGCCTCCTCTCCAATGCTATAGGACCCCATTCCCATAAATGAGCACTCACCACTAGCTGCTTCGTTCCTTTTTTGTCCTCCAATGGACCTACACATGACGTTCGCATCCGATCGGATGGATCCAAGATGTTGGCATACTTCAAGCGGTGCAGCTCAGAGCCCAGCCACAGGCGGGCGAGTAGCGTTTAGAGGCTGGAGTAATACCCCTATGGTGGAGGGATGGTCGCCTCTGTATGCCGGATGGATGCGCACCAACGGTTGGCAAGGTCTGCAACGGTCTCCGTTTTTTCTCCATGGCAGTGTATTCTGTGTAAATTGTTATCCCCTCTATGCTGTCAAAGTCGGTCCTAGGGCTTATTGTGGCCGTTGTCAGGCCGTTTTTCCCCTCATGGCAGCTGGAGCGCTTGTGCGTTCCAGCTCGCCTCGGCACTTCCGGGTGCGGCCATCTTCACCGTTCGCTGTAGCCTCCTCAGGACCGAGGCTTGGCTTGCGCAGTACGACGGGCCGCCCGGCGGCCGCGCATGCGCAGTAGGTCACCGCCCCACAGCGCAGGCGCGTGGTGGGGGTGATGACGTCACGGGCGGGGAATTTAAAATCCGCTCTTAGCTCCTGTACAATGGGAACCTCCTGTCAGTGAGAAGGAGTGAAGTGGAGAAGAGCGGTTTTCCCCAGCCCTGACCTCAGGTTAGTGCCTGCCTTGCTGTGTTTAGCAGCTATTGATGTGGCTCTTCCTGGGACATGTCTATACACAAAAAAAAAAAAAAAAAAAAAAAAAAAAAAAAAAAGGAAGAAAAGAGGATTAATATTATATTATAAATTTATTCTGGGGGCAAGTTTGTTTTATCATTTCCCTCACTGGCGAATTGTTTTTTTTAGGGCATTCTTTGTCTGCAGACCATCCGTACTGTGTCGCTATTCGTCCAAAAATCATGGACAAGTCACCGCCTTTAAGTGGCCAGCCCTCACGCACAAGGTATGTGCTTGTGAGGGGAGGGGTTGAGGTACAGTTTTCTGATGTTGTGTCTTGCCTTCCCCTTTTCTTTTTTCAGCCCTTCTAGATTGGACCCTCGGATCGTGGTCCAGAATGAACCAGACCTTGCCAGGCCACAATACCACTCGTCATCTAGATCCAGACGAGACTCTTCGCATGGAAACCACCACCAGAGGAGACGTTCCCATTCCTCCTCCAGACACGGCTCCCACCGCCATGACAGCCGCTCTGATCGGAGAGCCTGCTGGGGATGTGGAACACGGGTTCCGGAGGGCAAGTCACTGTGTGACCGTTGCTATGCCCGGGCGGTTAGGGAAAAAGAGACGGAGAACCAGCGTTTGGAGTCAATTGTGAAACGTGTAGTGCAACAATCCCTGAAAGAATTGGATACACAACACACGTTGAGCCAGTCTACTACTTTATCTGGCCCTCCGGCTGACGAGGCCCGTGAAGGTCCGGGCACTTCCCAGCCCTACGTTGCCTCTCTTGACTCTTCGGAGGATGAACCTCAAGAAGAAGAGGACATCGGAGGCTTTGACTTCAGTATGGTTTCACCATTAATCAAGGCGATCAAGGAGGCCCTTAAGTGGGAAGACCCCTACACCCCCCCCCCCCCAACTAAACAGAAGAAGTTCTTTAAACATCTGGGGAAGGAACGCTCAAACGTTCCACTTCTTTCTGAATTAAAAGACATCATTGATGAGGAATGAATGGAGTAGGACGGACAAGTGCTCCATGTCAAATAAAAAGTCTAGGATTATACCCCTTCAAGTCAGAAGAGGTGAAGTGTCTGGAAAACGCTCCCCTTGTGGACGCAGCCGTAATGCGTCTGGCCAAGCATGTTACTCTCCCTTTGGAAGATGCGGTGTCCTTCAAGGATAGTCTTGAAAGGATAGACCAGGATTTGAAGAAAATTTACGGTCTAGAATGCACGGCCTGTAAACCGGCCCTGGCACTAGCGGCCATGTCGAAGGCCATGGAAGCCTGGACGGAGAATGTTGATTCCTTCCTTAAGGGTGTTTCGGAGGAGCTGGTCGGAAGTTCAGCAGCTGCAGAACTGAAACTAGCGGCAGTCTTCCTGGGGGAGGCGTCTATCGATTTGATCCACCTATTGGCACGAATTATGTTAGCATCGGTCACGGCCAAACAGGCTTTATGGTTGCGTCCTTGGCTCGCTGACCCGGTCTCTAAGCAAGCCTGGTGTAAAATCCCCTTTGAGGGGTCTTCACTGTTCGGCAACAAGTTACATGATGCCATAACGGGGGCCACGGGTGGAAAGTCAAGCTTCCTCCCCCAGCACAGGCGTCTACTTGGACGGAAGAAACCCCAGTATAGAAGACGCACTCCGGAGCACTCCAGGGAAGCACGCACCTACAAGCCTGGCCGAGACTTCAGGAAAAATTGGAGCAGAGGGCAGGCATCCTTTCGTAAGCCTGCTAAAGGCCAGACATCCAGTGGTCGTGAGCAGGCGAAGTCCTTTTGAGATTACACCCGCCCAGCTGGGTCGGGTGGGGGCTCGTCTGCTCCTCTTCCGGCACGTCTGGGTGGCCTCAATCTTGGACTACTGGGTCGTAAGGACAGTCTCGTCAGGGCACAGATGGGCCTTCTCCAGTACTCCTACCCCCAGATTCGTGCCCACTCTACTTCCTCGTTCAGAAGAACAGAGACAAGTGTTACTGTCCTACGTGGACTTACTGAAGACTCACGGAGCAGTGATACATGTCCCAAAGGACGAATGGTTTCAGGGGATATACTCCCCTCTCTTCCCAGTTCAAAAGAAGAGTGGCTCTTGGTGCCCAGTCATAGACCTGACCTACCTCAAATTCATAGAGCATGGGAAGTTCAAGATGGAAACCCTATCAACCATCCAGCAAGCCATTCAGCCAGGCGATTGGATGATTTCAAATCGACTTAAGAGACGCTTATTTCCATGTCCCGGTGGAAAAAGAACTTCACGATTTTCTCCGGATCCAAGTCGGGAAAGATCACCTACAATTTATTTGCCTCCCCTTCGGGCTGACAACATCCCCCCGGGTCTTTTCAAAGGTTCTCCTGGCCACAGTGGCTTTCATCAGATTAAAAGGGGTACGTCTTACCATTACCTCGACGACCTCCTGGTGTTGTCTCCAAACAGAGAGCAGTTGCTGGTTCACCGGGAACAAGTGATCTCCACCCTGTCCAAGTTCAGGTGGCTTTTGAATCAGGAAAAAAAATCATCTAGATCCGGTTCAACGTCTAATATACTTAGGGGCTCAGTTCGACACAGTGGAAAACACCATCTCCTTTCCACTACAGAAAATCCCGACTGTTCGAGACAGAATTTTCCGGGCCCTACACGTCCCGCGCCTGAAAGCCTCCCAGTGCCTAGAGATAGTGGGCACAATGGTCTCCACGACTCCCATGATCAAATGGGCCTTGGGAGGTTACGCCCTTTCCAGTCAGGCTTCCTCAGGCAATGGAAGTCGGGAGACAAAAATCAAATTGTCCACATAACCACGACAATGAGGAACAGCCTCTTCTGGTGGCTTCAACGCAAGAACCTTCTGTATTGCCACTCCATTGCTCCCATCTCTTGGGTCACAGTCACGAACAATGCCAGCAGTACTGGGTGGGGAGCCCTCTGCGGGTCGAACCCTGCTCAGGGCATATGGGACACTCGCCTCCACAATCCAGGCTCGAATGTCCTGGAACTTCGAGCGGCATGGTGTGCTCTCCAGTCCTTCTCTCACCTTCTAAAAGGGGAGTAGGTGTTATTAAGGATGGACAACACCGCGGCGGTCTCCTATGTGAAAAGGCAAGGGGGTACGCGGAGCTCCACATTCCTGCGAGAAGTCAAACCCATTCTATCATGGGCACAGCAGAATCTATCAAACATCTCAGCAGTCTTCAACCCAGGAGTCCAGAACACTCAAGCGGACTTCCTATCACGTTCTCAATTGGACAACGAGTGGTCCCTTCATGCACAGACATTCGAGTGGATCCTGTCGTTGGGCATCGATCCCGAGGTAGATCTATTTGCCTCCCCCTGCAACTACAAGGTGAAAAAATTCTACACTCGAGGCCGTTGCAGCCAGGCCTTCGGAACAGATGCCCTGACGGATCAGTGGAGGTTCAGGAGGGCGTATGCCTTTTCCCCGCTCCCGGTTATCCTGAGATTCCTGCAGAGGCTCCGGGCGGAAGCGGTCGAAGTGTCACAATCGCTCTCTATTGGCCGAACAGGTCGTGGCTCCCCCTCCTCGTCCAACTCAGTTTCCGGGAGCCGATGCCTCTCCCTCTCAGGCCAGACCTTTCTCAGGGGACAGTTCTACACCCTTGTCAGGCAGTACTGAGACTGATGGTCTGGTTCTTGAGAGGGAGAGGCTATAATCCCTTGGCTGTGCCTCAAGAGTGGTCTCCACCCTTATGAGCTCAAGAAGACCAAGCACAAACAAGGTGTATGGGAGAATCTGGACCAAAATTGTGGAATTTTGCTCTTCTGTGCATAGGTCTTTCAGATACCCGGAAATTCAGGATATCCTCAGCTTCCTTCAAACTGGTCTTGACCTACCCTTATCTATCAGCTCTCTCAGGGTCCAGGTATCTGCTTTATCGGCTTTCTTTGGTACTTCATGGGCGGTTCACCCCTTCATTCTGCAATTTTTCCGTGGAGCTTCAAGGCTCAAGCCCCAAAGAAAACCTAGGTTCCCCAAGTGGGACCCTTCACTTGTCCTCGACTCAATCTCCGGACTCAGTATCATGGGGCCCTCCCCGCTCTTCATCAAGGACTTTTCAGCAAACGTGGCCTTTTTGGTAGCCGTCACCTCGGCTAAAAGGGTCTCTGAGATCGGATCACTGGGTCATGAAGAGCCCTTCTTGACGTTTTTCCCGGACCGTGTAGTTCTCATCCCTATGCTGGGTTCAAACCCAAAAGTTTCTTCTGTGTTTCATGAGAATCAGGAGATCGTCTTACCTATTTTCAGATCTCCGGGATCCACTGAAACTCACCCTTTGGATGTAGGCGAAGCCATTAAAGAATATCTACGAATTACTTCTTCCTTTAGACGTTCTGAGCACCTCTTTATCTTGCACTCAGGTAGCAACAAAGGGAAAAAAGCCTCAACCAGGACACTTGCGGCCTGGATAGTGCAGACCATTCAGCAAGCATACAGGGCTAAGGGAAATGGCAGCCTGGTGGGCGGCGGCTCGACATGTGGCTCCAGACACCATTTGCAGGGCGGCCTCTTGGGCCTCTATTAACACATTTATGGCTCATTACTGCATAGAGCCTGCATCTCTGTCTTCTGTAAACTTTGGTTTGAAAATCCTATCGGTTGATAGGACAAATTAAAATTATGATTTGTTCAGCATACCCACCCGTGTGGTCGGCTAGTTATTTCCCACACGTAGGCTGCCATGGAGTCTGTCAGGAAAAAAGGAACATTTATTATCAAATACTTACCGTAATTTTCCTTTCCTGAAGGACTCCATGGCAGACAGAGTTCCCACCCATTGGTCTAAGAGTAGGCAAGTTACGGAACGCAGCAGCTAGTGGTGAGTGCTCATTTATGGGAATGGGGTCCTATAGCATTGGAGAGGAGGCGGGGTTAACCCACACGTAGGCTGCCATGGAGTCCATCAGGAAAAGAAAATTACGGTAAGTATTCGATAATAAAATTTTCCTTTTTTTGGACCAAGCTGGTCCAAACAAACTATTTGCTTCACTAAGTGTTGCAGTCTCTAAGCACTGCACGTACCTTCAGCTACATACAGTGCTAGGTTCTAGTGGCGAGACAGACTTCCTGTCCCAAGAGCCTGGCTGAGCAGCACTTAGCCATTCATAGACAGCTTTGTTGCCGCCCAAACCCTCTCACACCTCAAGCCAAGTTGCAGGGTGGATAACAAAAAAAAAAATTTTTTTATTATTTTTTTATTTAATTTTTATTTTATTTATTTTTTCCTGCACAAAATACATGCAGTGTTTTCCATGTATTCCAATGGCTCCAATTCACACCATGCAGTCGGTTTCCAGTCAGTTTCTGCACCGGAAACTGACTGCATGGTGTGAACTAGAGCCATTGGAATATATGGAAAACACTGTGCATGCATTTTAGTGCAGAAAAGATGCGCACGGAATGGAACTGCGTCTGGTGTGAAATAGCACTTAGAGTACAAATGTATCTAAAAGATAGTTTTCTATTTAAGATACATTAATAATTTAGTTTATTCAGCATGAAATGGAGCTTAGTTATATAGCACGAGGCTGTATATTCTGCAATATTTACATTTTTGGTAAACTCATTCAATGAATCCATGCTCTGCAAGCTTAGATAACATGCACGGCATTGATGCATTCACACAATTTCACAGTAACCATGAGATAAACCAAAGTTCAGGAATATTCCAACAGTCAGTACTCCATACTCCTACTACTTGACCTCTCTGCGGCCTTTGTAACTGTTGACCACCCGCTCCTTCTCAATAAACTACATTCCCTTGGCCTCCGAGATTCTGCTCTATCCTGGTTCTCTGCCGATTTATCACAGCGCTCCTTCAGTGTCACCTACAACTCTGTCTCCTCCTCTCCATTGCCCCTTTCTGTGGGGGTCCCCCAAGGCTCTGTTCTTGGACCCCTTCTCTTCTCTATTTACACCTCCTCCCTTGGTCACTTAATAACTGCCCACGGCTTCCAATACCACTTATACGCTTATGACACCCAAATCTATCTGTCTACTCCGCACCTCACTCCTTCAGTCTCCTCTCGCATTACTAACTGACATATCAGCATGGATGTCGCATCATTTTCTTAAACTAAATCGGTCTAAAACTGAGCTGTTAATATTCCCCCCCGCCCGTGCCCCCCTCCATGACTTTTCCATCAAAATCAACAACACAACCATCAGTCCCTCCCCTCAAGCCAGGGTACTAGGTGTAATCCTAGACTGTGACTTGTCATTTCAGCCTCAAATCCAATCGTTGTCAAAAGTTTGTAGAATTCACCTCCGTAACAGCTCTAAAATTCACCCCTTTTTAACAAATGAAACCACCAAACTCTTCATTCACTCCCTTGTTATCTCTCGCAACTCCCTTCTCATTGGCTTACCTCTCCATAGGCTATCCCCTCTTCAGTCTATCATGAATGCTGCTGCCAGACTTATCCACCTTACCAACCTCTCAGTGTCTGCCAACCCTCTACTCCAATCCCTACACTGGCTCCCAATCACCCAGCAAATTAAATTCAAAATACTAACCACAACATACAAAGCCATTCACAACTCTGCCCCGAGCTACATCACTAATCTTGTCTCCAAATATCACCCAAATCGACCTCTCCGCTCCTCTCAAGACCTCCTGCTTTCAAGCTCTCTCATTCTCCTCCTCCCATGCTCGTCTCCAATATTTTTCCAGAGCCATCCTCTGGAACTCGCTACCTCCATCTATCCCCTACTCTTGCTACCTTCAGGCGATCCCTGAAAACTCATCTCTTCAGGAAAGCCTATCAGGTCTCCAACTAATCTCCTACCACTTCCAACAGCTCATTCCCCACAGTTACAACCTTTTGTACCACCTGCCCCACCCTATTAGATTGTAAGCTCTTCTGAGCAGGGCCCTCTTAATCCTCTTGTATTATAACTGTATTGTCTCCCTATTATATTGTAAAGCGCTGCGTAAACTGTTGGCACTATACAAGTCCTGTATAATAATAATAATATTCCTTTATCACAGTGTTTTGGCAATCTATGTACACTACAAACTGCATGATTGAAGAGAAATGCATCTGTACCAGGCTCTAAGTGTGAGGAGAAAGGCTAAGCAGTAAAAAAAGAAAGTGAAACCTTCTAAGCAGCTTATAAACCTTGTGATATTTCTGCACATAGCTTGAAGTGTTCCTACCTTGAGAAGCAAAATGGCAGCAGGCCTAAAAAAAAAAAAAAAAAAAAAAAAAACCCAGTTGGGGAATAACTACTAACTTGACAGCTTTATTCTAAATGGGAAACCTCAATTTTTGTTTGCAAATATTAAAGATTCGAACTACCAGCAAGAATAAGTCCTTACATTTAAAGAGCACATGTAATTTCAGATCCATCATGGCAGCGCCTGTTAGCGGGCATCCACTCACCTGCTGCCGCCACATCCCTCACCCCGTTGCGTCACTGCCACGTCACCAGCCATCCCATTAAGGTGAATGGGACTGTTGGTGAGTCACCAGCGGGTCAGAGGAGCCGCAGCAGGACAGAGATGACAGTTGCTCTTTAAAAATTATGATTTAAAGCAAGTTAATTTAAATCAAGCCTTTTAACTAGCGATTTAAATCAAGTCCACCCTTCTGAGTTGTATCATGTGGATGTTCATAGACAGCAGCTGCAGATGCCACCAATATCATCATCATCAGGCAGTTCTTGTGCTGCTTAGTGCTGGGCATACTGCTCACATCAATCCTTTTGTTCCATCTTGCCATGTTGATACATTATCTCTCTGCACGGTGAGTATACTACAATCTACCTCCCTGTAAGCGATACTATTGTTAACAAAGTGTTACAAGTTTGTTTTTTTTTTTTAAATAACTGCACCCTGCTGCTCGGTTTCCTTTGCATGTTACTGGCTGGAGCACCTGCTGATTAATTAGAGGAGCAGCGAGATTGTTTTTCTCTCTAGAAGTTTCATTCCCTTGCTGACTCAAGGATGTATTATGAGCTATAAAGTGAAGGAAGCCGTTATACTGAGCACTGGACACCAGAGGCGTCGCTAGGGGGTGGCTATTGGGGGTATAGCCCCGAATCTGGGGCCTAGCCCCGAGTCTATCACTGGGAGAATCGGTTCCATCAGTGGCGGATGTGGGCGCCATGCAGATAACTAACATCTCGGCCGTCTTACTTTGTTCTGCCACTGCACTGGTTGCTAGATCCACCCAGGGTCTAGCAACCAGTGATGTCACATAACCTGAGTGACACAGCATGAGCCCGAGGCAGTGGCATTACTGGGGGGGGGGGGGCCACACAGGAGGAGGAGGATCCTGAGGGACACACCACTGTGTACAGTATATCCGTCAATGCTGTTCTGAGGTCTGTACATTTTACTATACAGTATGTAGGTGGACATGTGCAGGGAGCTATGGGAGGGGAGCCTATACTGATGGGGGGTCTGCACTGAAGGGGGGTGTCTGCACTGAGGAAGGTGTCTATACTGGTGAGGGGTCTGAACTGAAGGGGGTGTCTTCACTGAGGGAGGTGTCTATACTAATAGGGGGGTCTATACTGATGGGCAATCTGCACTGGGGGGGTGTCTATACTGATGGGGGAAGGTCTATACTGATGGAGGGGGGGGGGTCTGTACCATGCCCGCAGCCTCTGCATCTGTGTGTGTGTGTGTGTATATATATATATATATATATATATATATATATATATATATATATATATATATATATATATATCTCTCTGCACATATACATGTGTACGTCCACCCAAGCGTATGACTTTCTTTACTTCACTGCTATGAGCTCTAGCCCCAGATCTTTAAAAGACTTAGCAACGCCCCTGCTGGACACCATCTTTTATTGCTCTAATGGGCCCATCCATGCACTTGTGTTTAAATAAAAAGGGGAGGAAGGAAAAATAACTTTATGGTTAGGACGTGTGCTGCATTGCAAAAGAAAAAAAAAAAAAAAAAGGAGTGCTGCAAATGTTTGATCTAAACAGAGTACATAGAGAACACTGATGGGCTCAGACATGTTTGAAGCCTACCACAGCTAACACACCAGGAAGCTGTCAAAGCCGTCAGCCAATCAGGCATTTCCCCGCCCCTCAGCCACATGTGCAAGGGGCATGTATAGTATATACATGCAGCTGCAGGGTAGGGAGGAATGCCTTCAATGCCTGTGATTGGCTGTCAGCTTCCTAGAGGGATAGGACTTGTGTCCAAGCCCACCTGAGCTTATTCCTAATGGAGAACAATTGTTTTCTAGGTCTCCTTGCCTTGATCAATGCTGATGACAGCACCTGCTAAGAATGAGCCCTTCCAATGTCATTGGTATCTAATTTACTTGTATAGATGGGCCCCATCTGGAGGGCATAGAACAGGTACAGATCTGGGAGGCCTATAGGCCTGACCCTACATCACATGGTGTCCACTCACCGATCACTTGACCAATCACGGAGCTGTCCAGACGAAAACACATGGGCTCCCCCCTGGGGCCTGCCTCCGGGTCTCTCCTCCGGAATTCCAGGCAACCCGGGCCTCTTTCTGATGCTCTCTCCCAGCGGCGCCCTCTAGCGCCACCATCACCCCTACGCAATTGCTCTCTATCTTCACCCTCATGCCCCTGCCAGCTCCGGGCCCCCGACCCCCTATCTCCAGAGCGAAAGGACCCCCCGCTGTCATAGCGTTGCTGGGATGAGGGAGCCCACGCCTGGCTGGTAGGAGTCCCGCGGGCCCCATCGTCTTCTTCTTCCCAATCAGACATCACACGCAGCAATGTGCTCCAAGTTCCCGACGTCACGCAATTGGCGCCTAACCCCGCTCCACTGGCCGACCAATGGGCGCTGGGTGGGAGGAGCTTGTTGCCATTGGTGGAGCAGTTCCAGCCTGAGCGGCCCTGATGGGAGCGCAGAGCGGAGGAAGGCGGGCGGGGCTGAGTGGGTGTGTCCGTACTGTAATCTTCATGTGATGGCTCTGCTTCTCTAGACAGCCATTGGATGGAAGGGGGCTAATTATTATCGTATAGAATGGAAGAGCTTAGTGCCTGCCTGTAGGAGGAGTAATGCACAGGGGCTCAGGCTTTAATTATCTTACATGGAAATCTATAGGCCTGAGGTTGTCCATGGGGATGTCCCATTGCTGGCAAGGATCAGCCAGGAGAGGCATCTGCTTTTAGGGGCTTTTCCTTCCTTTGCATCAATGTTTCTCAACTCCAGTCCCCCCAACAGGTCATGTTTTTAGGCTTTCCATTTTTTTGCACAGGTTTCACACAGATTTGATCCATTTCACTGCCTTAGTTATTACCACAGCCATTTTATCTGAGGGAAATTCTGAAAACATGACCTGTTGGGGGTAGTTGAAGGATATGTAAAGGTTCCTTTTTAAAAAATAACAAACATGTCATACTTACCTCCTATGTGCAGTTGCTTTTGCACAGAGTGGCCCCGATCCTCCTCTTCTGGGGTCCCTCAGCCGTGCTCCTGGCTCCTCTTCTCGAGTGCCCTGTGGGAGAGCTGCTCTTCCTTGGAGCGCTCATGCGGGTGAGCTCCCATGTCCTGCTGTTGTGTCTATTGACACAGACAACAGGACACGGCCCCCGCGTCATTGGATTTGATTGACAGCAGCGGGAGCCAATTGCTGCGCTGCTATCAATCTATCCAATCAGGACCCGAGACAGCGTCTGGAGCTGGTGTGCTCGTCCCCGTCACTGGAAAGATCAGGTTCAGGTAAGTAAAAGGGGGGGCTCTGGGGGGCAGCTGCACCTCAGGAGGTTTTTCACCTTAATGCATAGAATGCATTAAGGTGAAAACCCTTGAGGGTGTACAACCCCTTTAACCACTTACCAACCAGGCCAATTCTGACATTTCTCTCCTACATGTAAAAATCATCATTTTTTTGCTAGAAAATTACATAGAACCCCCAAATTTTATATATGTTTTTTTTTAGCAGAGACCCTAGAGCAGTGATGGTGAACCCCAGATGTTTTGGATCTACATTTCCCAAGATGCTCATACGCTCTGCAGTGTAGTTAAGCATCATGGTAAATGTAGTTCCAAAACATCTGGGGTGCCAATGTTTGCCATCACTGCCCTAGAGAATACAATGGCGGTCATTGTAACTTTTTATCTCACACGGTATTTGCGCAGCAATTTTTCAAACGCTTTTTTTTTTTGAAAGAAAACAGTTTCGTGCTTTAAAAAAAATCAAAATAGTAAAGTTAGCCCAATTTTTTTGCATAATGTGAAAGATGA
The DNA here is from genome assembly GCA_037952835.1 of Lithobates septentrionalis. Lineage (NCBI taxonomy): Eukaryota > Metazoa > Chordata > Amphibia > Anura > Ranidae > Lithobates > Lithobates septentrionalis. The sequence goes on along the minus strand of JBBDGP010000610.1, from coordinate 2,231,969 downwards.
AGTTGCACAGAGTAAATAGATATCTAACATGTCACGCTTCAAAATTGCACACGCTCGTGGAATGGCGCCAAACTTCGGTACGTAAAATTCCCCATAGGTTAGAATTATTTCTCTAGCTCAAACGTTCGCGGCGACACCTTACATGTGTGGTTTGAACCGTTTTCATATGTGTATTTTTATTGTTAATTTTACTTTACATTTTTTAGTTTGACACTTTAAAAAAAAAATTTGATCACTTTTATTGCTATTACAAGGAATGTAAACATCCCTTGTAAGAGTCGGTTCACACTGAGGCAGCACGACTTTCAGCGCGACTGCCTCAGACGACTTGAACACGACTGCAGCGGTGACTTGCAAAACGACTTTTATATAGATGCAATGCAAGTCGCCTCAAGTCGCCCCCAAAGTAGTACAGGAACCTTTTTCTAAGTCGGAGCGACTAGCGTCGCTCCGATTAGAACGGTTCCATTGTACAGAACAGGACGCTACTTGTCAGGCGGCTAAGTCGCCTGACAAGTCGTCCTAGTGTGAACCGGCTCTTATAGGAATAGGGCATGATCAGTCCTCTTTACAGTGAGATATGGGGGTCAATAAGACCCCACATCTCACCTCTAGGCTGGGAAGCCTGAAATCCCAAAAAATAAATAAAACGATCTCGGCTTCCCAGCTGAGGCAGCGCCGTTTGTTTGATTGCAGAGGCCGGGCGTGGCGTCATAACATCGCGCCCGGCCTCCGGCGATCATAGAGACTCCAGCGACCATCTGGTCTGCCGGAAATCTCTATGGTAAACATCTGGGGGCTGGCGGATCCGTTCTCCGACTCACCGATCGCAGCGGTGAGTCAGTAGAAGCAGTGGAGGGAGGGGGGGACGTCCCCTCTCGCCGCCCCGTAAGAATGTTTAAGCGGCTGACCAGCCGCTATGATCATTCTTATGGTGTAGGGAATCGCCAGCTGAAAAAGTCGTTATCTGAATGATGCCTGTAGCTTCAGGATCATTCAGATATCCCCCCACAAAGCCCAGGATGTCATATGACAGCCAGCCGTCGGCAAGTGGTTAAGGACTGGAGTTGAGAAACATTGCTTTGCGTCACCCACCTACAGTATGCAGAACCCTGCTGTCACTACAACAGCTCAGTCCTTTAAATTGCATTCACTTTCCACGAGGAGGAACATATTTTGTTTAGGGTAGTAATCTGATTATCACTAATTTACACTGGTTTTACACCTCCCCCTTATGTTCCATAGTCCCAGAAATGATAAGCCTGGGGCTCGTGAGAGCACCTGTCATTTCTGTATCATGCACCAGGGTGGTCACTGTGCGGATGTGCAAGCACGCTGTGGCCATTGGTGTGCACAGCCTAATGCGTGATGGTGTGCACCCCAGAGCACAAACACACGTGTGTATATCAGCAGAGCAGTGGACAGTGTCAGTAGAGATTGGTGTCAGTAGTTTTTGTTTTAATTATGTTTTACAATTTTATTTTTAATCATTTTTTACAATATTATTTTTTGCTATTTTTATTTACACTTTTGTTTAGGAGCCCCATTGGGGGGTTTTGATGAAATATCAGGGGTCTAAACAGACCACCGATCTCTCACTTTTGAGACAGAGAAAGAGACTGAGGACAGAGTTTCCCCAGTCTTTTTCTCTGCAGTCTCAGGTACACTGGACAGTGAATGAATGGGAAGTACTCTATGTTGAGCAGCTTCCTGTTCATTCACAGAATGAAGCATAGTAAACAATGTTTACATTGTTTACTATGCTTCAGTTAAAAATGAAAACAGGAGTGACTGGTACAGATCACTCACTGTGTTCATTCAGAAAAGGAAGGGGCTGGTAAATTAAGTATTTACTGGTCCCTTCCCCCGCTCTCTATCCTGAAACATCCCCCGCAGGAGCCGGCGTGAGGAGGGAAGCTGGCAGCACTGCAGGGGGGAGACAGGGGGTGTCAGAAAGCAGGGGAAGTTGGCACTGCACAGGGTGATTAGGGCCCAGGCACACCCTGTGTGCACACCTATGGCTGTGGCATATCCCAAAATTGACTGCATCACATGTTGCTAAACTACACATGGCCAGATTTTTTGGCCATGGTTTGAGAGTGACAGACGATTATGACAATCCTAAAGCCATTCTGCTATTGTTTAAAAAAAAAAGGAATAAAGCACCCTGGTAGAAAAATGATTATACTTACCTGTCTTGCAACCACTCTGCTGGACTATACATTGTTACAAAGATACACTGTATAGTATCCATGACAGTGTTGCTTGTGTCAGATGTTGGTATTCCTGTTGCACTTTTGGTTTCTTCTGCCAGTCGCTAAGTAACTACTGTGTCCTGCAGGGAACCACAAAGGGCAGTGGGGGACACCAGCATCTGACACTCTTGAACATTCTTCAGGAATTCTTTAAAGGAAAAGTATGGCCAAAAAAAGCTTTCTCCTATGGATCACAGGAGTGCAGTTTGTTCTACACTCCTGTGACCCATTTCCAAGGCCAACAGTGGGCCAAAGCCTACTGTTGGCTGATGTCACTTAGCTGGTTCAGGCTCAGGAAAGTTCCATATGGTCGGGATCTATCCAGATGCCTGGACCAGTACCTGGCTCAGCCTCTCAGCGATCTGCTGAGAGCCTAAGCTAGTTCCTCTCTTCCTCTCCACAGCCCAGCACTCCAGTGAGCACTGGAGGGGAGAGCAGAGAGCCGCTGACTGACAGGACAGCAGTTCTTTGCTCAGAGCGGGGGGGGGGGGGGGACTGAGCGATCAGCGGTAATTGATCACTCAGTTCTCACTACAGACGGCGAGGGACAGATGCAGCATTGGATCAATGCAGTCACCTAGGTGAGTATAATTGTTTTTTTTTTTTTACAATCCCAAACTTCTCTTTTAATCTTCAAGGAAGCAGGGCTTGGTTGTGCAGGTAGCAAGGCAGGTAATTATTTGTTGTGGGTTTTTTTTTTCAGAGGTGGCTTTATTAAAGTTTTCAATTGTGACAGAGCCTCTGTAAATGATATGTGCTCCCTAAAATAAACAGTGCTGGCTTGGTCACACACTCGCAAAGATGGCACCATGGCAATAAAGTACAGTCATAAACAGACAACAGTTTCCTGGCAATTGTGGCAACACCTGGACAACACAGTAGTTGTCATGACCTTAAAGTGTCATTAAACCCACATCATAAAAACTATCAATAAATGCTGTATTACATGCTGTTCATGCTCTGTCACTATGTGATTTGTTTTCTGTATTCTGCAAAAAAACCTGGTTGATCCTGCTGTTCTCTATCTCCTCCACCTGTCCATGTCCCCACTGCAGTTGGGGATTTTGGAGAGCAGTGTTGGAAGCTAATGCACATGCTCAGTTTTCAGTGAGTGTCTATGCTGAGCATTTCCTTCCTATCACATCTGAGTAGCCCATGTGACTATAGAGTCACACATGTGGGCAAATATACAGTAGCAAATGACAGCCCACTCCCTCCCTCCTCCATGCAAACTAAGCAGCTAAACACAATGGGGGTGGGATATTACATCTTGATTGATGGAGGCTTCACCTCCCTCTTATTCTAATACACAGCCTGTGACTGGCAGAAATCCACCCACACCATGTTATTGACAAAAATAAAGATTTGAATTCAAATGTATATTTGTATGATCATTTAAAACAGCTTACAGTATTCATCTTAATTATTTACGTTTACTCTGTATTCCAAAGGCTGTTTTTTTATTTTGAACATGTGACCAGCAGCAGAGTACTAAAAGCTCCTCATGCCACTGTTTCCCTACAGACAGGCTGGGAAAGAGCTGGGTCATGTGACAGCTGTATATTGATTAGGAGACAAGGTAATTTGATTTTGTTTTAATCAAAATAACCACAGTGCCATTATCCACATACAAAAATAGAAGTGGCAATGTAAATTAAACAGTGTGTGTTTAGTATCATTTTAAGTGGGCAATAAACCTGGGTATTGGATAACACACTAGTAATTCTGTCAGTTGGTGTGCAACAGATAGGCATAACATCTTGGCAATTGTGGGCAATTATGATAATACATGGACAATTAATAAGCAATCTTGACAATACATGGGCACAACACTGGTACAAATGCTTGGCCAATAACTGGGCAGCGTGGGAAAACTGAATGCTGTGGTTCAAAGCATCACCCTTTATGTCACTAAAGGCCAATAAAGGAACCACATCACACAACAAGGGGACCAGGCAGGCATCCACCACCTGGCGGCTGGAGACTGTAGCTTTTTTGACAGTGTGATGTTTGATTGTTAGCTCAGGTGTAATGTTTCCCAATGCGTTCAGTCCACAAGAAAAGTACTTTTCCAGGGCCTGTTGGCCCCCTGTTAATGAAAAGAAAGAAAAACGTTAAAACAAAAATGGTTCCCCTCGCAGGGGTTTCCACCATCACTGAAAAAATTAAAATAAATGACTTAATTCTACTGGCTCACTCTTGCAGTGCTATTGCTCAGGCCACAAGCTTAGGTCTTAGGTCAGGTCCCACAGACCAACTTACAGTCCCTCTGTGCTCCCATATACAAACTCTGTACCTCTGATTCTTGCAATGTCAGCTTTCTCACAGCTTTCTTTCTTGCAGCTCCCTGCTGCTCTTGCCCTCATGCTTAGGGCCTCCATCTGTTCCGTCACAGACATGCACACATGCTGGCTGCTCCCTTGCAACCTCAGTGACTCCTGTCGAGGTCTACTAAAAGCTAGCCGCAGCCAAGCAGATAGCAATGCAGTCTAGTTTGAAAGGTATTTTAGTTGTAGTCTGAAGTAGAACTTATTATGGCTCATGTAACTATACTGAGATAGTTGAAAATGCAGAATGTTAATAATGTGACATAGTGTAAAATCGATGCACCAGATATGTCAGAACATACAGGAATGAAGTAGAACTAAATATAGTTAATGTAAGGGGTGTAAATAGCATTGGGCAGCCAAGGTACTTACCTCAGATCTGCTAGGTGTCCAAGGTCTGATCAAGGTATCATTTGAAAGTGGAGCACAGACAAAAAGCACAGAGCCAGAGTGGCTTCATGTGTTGTGATCAATGTAATGGTCAATCTTATTGATCACAAATGTAAACACTGCTTGTGTTAGGAGCCCCCTCCCCTTCCTCCTTTGGCACCTACTCACAATCCTCTGTCTTTCTCCTCTGCTAATACTTCTTGATCCAGTGTAACACTGCTCCCACTGACCACCAAGAAAAGTGGGGTACACTGAGCAGCAATGGAGGCAAATGGACCACCACAGAGCAACAACAGTTTACAGACGGGGCATATCAACTATAAATTGGGAACACTGAACACAAATACAAGAGGGCACAGAAATTGACCACCAATGTAAGGAGGGCACAGGCACTGATCACCAATGTAAAAGTGGCACAAACACTGACATCCAATATAAAGGACAGCAGCAGGCATGCAAAGGAACAAGATATGGGTGTGCTTCAAAAGGCCTGCCTCCCCTGTAAACCATGGTCAAACCATGGTCAAATAATGGAAAATCAGGGTTATGGGTGATTTCACCTTTAAATACTCTGTTGATTTGCTCGTAAGTATTGCTGTGGCAGTAATATTAATTTGTGACCTTTCAACGTTTTAAGATATTTTTTATGTGCTCAATGGGGATGTCTTCCTTTTGTTTTTATGGACTCGAAAGGGCTTCTTTCCATCACAAGGTGGTGATTTGCGCAGGAGACTCTTGGTACAGGAAATTTATTGGATTCATAGGTTAGGTAGGTTCCAGGATGCCCCTGCGTTTGAATAATTGCTGGGATTATGGGATGTAAAACTTTAACTAAAATTAAATCCATTTTCCTTGTGTTTTCAAGGTACAGTAATGCCCCATACACACGGTCGAAATTTCCGACAGAAAAAGTCCGATGGGAGCTTTTCATCATATATTCTGACCGCGTGTATGCCCCATCGGACTTTCTACGTCGAAAATTCAAACGGACTTAGATAGAGAACATGTTCTATATTTTTCCGACGGAACAAATTCCTATCGGGAAAACTGCTCCTCTGTATGCTGTTCCGACGTACCGTATGCATGCTCTGAAGCAAGTATGAGACGTCGTACGCGTTGTCCCGTCGTACGTGTTGTACGTCACCGTGTTCTTGACAGTCGGAATTTGGTGTGACCGTGTGTATGCAAGCGGACTTGAGCGGAATTCCGTCGGAAAAACCTTCAGAGTTTATTCCGACGGCAAAACTGGTCGTGTGTACAGGGCATTCGTTTTGTTTGTTTTGGATACTGCTCATCTGTGAACTATGCAGATTTTTTATTATGATGTTTTTAAACTATGAGCAAATGTTGAATATTGATTAATTAACTCTGCCCACTTCTTTGTGGGGTAAAGGGTATATAAATGGAGTGTTTTTGATTTGACCGCTAGCTATACTTAAGACCCCACAGTAGAAAGACATTAGCATTTTTTATGATTAATAAACTTTGTAGATTTTTCATATAGATTGCACTATACAGTATCTCACAAAAGTGAGTACACCCCTCACATTTTTGGAAATATTTTATTATATCTTTTCATGTGACAACACTGAAGAAATGACACTTTGCTACAATGTAAAATAGTGAGTGTACAGCTTTTAAATTTGCTGTCCCCTTAAAATAACTCAACACACAGCCATTATTTTCTAAACCGCTTGGAACAAAAGTGAGTACACCCCTAAGTGGAAATGTCCAAATTGGACCCAATTAGCCATTTACCCTCCCTGGTGTCATGTGGCTCGTGAGTGTTACAAGGTCTCAGGTGTGAATGGGGAGCAGGTGTGTTAAATTTGGTATTATCGCTTTCACTCTCTAATACTGGTCGATGGAAGTTCAACATGGCACCTCATGGCAAAGAACTCTCTGAGGATCTAAAAAGAAAATTCTTGCTCTACATAAAGATGGCCTAGGCCAGTGATGGCGAACCTTGGCACCCCAGATGTTTTGGAACTACATTTCCCATAATGCCCCAGCACTCTGCAGTGTAGTTGAGCATCATGGGAAATGTAGTTCCAAAACATCTGGGGTGACAAGGTTCGCCATCACTGGCCTAGGCTATAGGAAGATTGGCAAGACCCTGAAACTGAGCTGCAGCATGGTGGCCAAGACCATACAGCAGTTTTACAGGACAGGTTCCACTCAGAACAGGCCTCGCCATGGTCGACCAAAGGAGTTGAGTGCACATGCTCAGCATTGCTGCAGAGGTTGAAGGGGTGGGGGTCAGCCTGTCAGTACTCAGACCATACGCCGCACGCTGCATCAAATTGGTCTGCATGGCTGTTGTCCCAGAAGGAACCCTCTTCTAAAGAGGATGCACAATAAAGCCCGCAAACAGTTTGCTGAAGACAAGTAGACGAAGGACATGGATTACTGGAACCATGTCCTGTGGTCTGATGAGACCAAGATAAACTTATTTGGTTCAGATGGTGTCAAGCGTGTGTGGCGGCAACCAGGTGAGGTGTACAAAGACAAGTGTGTCTTGCCTACAGTCAAGCATGGTGGTGGGAGTGTCATGGTCTGGGGATGCATGAGTGCTGCTGGCCCTGGGGAGCTACAGTTCATTAAGGAAACCATGAATGTCAACATGTACTGTGACATACTGAAGTAGAGCGTGATCCTCTCCCTTCAGAGACTGGGCCACAGGGCAGTATTCCAACATGATAAGGACCCCAAACACACCTCCAAGATGACCACTGTCTTGCTAAAGAAGCTGATGGCAAAGGTGATGGACTGGCCAAGCATGTCCCCAGACCTAAACCCTATTGCTGTGGGGCATCCTCAAATGGGAGGCGGAGGAACGCAAAGTCTCTAACATCCACCAGCTATGTGATGTCGTCATGGAGGAGTGGAAGAGGACTCCAGTGGCAACCTGTGAAATTTTGGAGAACTCCATGCCCACGAGGGTTAAGACAGTGCTTGAAAATAATGGTGATCACACAAATATTGACACTTTGGGCCCAATTTGGACATTTTCACTTAGGGATGTACTCACTTTTGTTGCCAGCGGTTTAGACACTAATGGCTGTGTGTTGAGTTATTTTGAGGGGACATCAAATTTACACTGTTTTACAAGCTGTACACTCACTACTTTACATTGTAGCAAAGTGTTATTTCTTCAGTGTTGTCACATGAAACAATATATGTGAATATATGTGAGGGGTGTACTCACTTTTGTGAGATACTGTGTATATATATATATATATATATATATATATATATATATATATATATATATATATATACACACACAAAGTATATTGTTACAAACAAACAGCTGTCTAATGTCAATGGCCAATTATCGAAACCATTTTTAAAGCTTTACATGAAAACCCTTCATGTAAAGACATGTAGAGAAAATTGTATTAGAACACATTTACAACATGTTTCTAAATGTATCTAAAGCAAAAACCTTTTATTTTTTGATAAACAAGGCAAATAATAAAAACTAATTTTTCATTCCCATCTGGGTGTTACTGGGGTGAGTGTCCTTCCTGAACTGTAAACTAAAGGGAAAGAGAGGGGAAATCTCTACAAAGTGAGGACAATGCCCTCCTAGAAGTTGTCAGTGTACCCATTAAAAGATGTCCCCTTTATTCCTGTTCCAGTGACAACTAAACATTTGGATTTTCACTTTAATTTGATGAAAAATGGTTACCAGGACAAATAGATAAAGCAAAATCGCCTTAACAGGAATACATACAGCAATAAAAGCTTGACAGGGGATTCCTTCACCACTCTATGCAAAACCATTGTTTGGATTTCATATATACTTTAATGCTTTGTTCTAACTAAAGTTTATTGACTGTACAATGGGTATTTGGATAGTTGCAAACCCTGATTTACAAAGAAAATTAAATTGAGTAAGGTTGGAATAGTTAACTATACCAACCAATTAAATTTGTCCTGATTAGTTGCCACACTTCTCTATTCTTTTTTTGAAAAAGAGAAAAGTGACAAACAGAAGCAAATGTCTGTATTAACTTTTGTAATATTTGTTCTGGGTTCCGATGCAATAATTGATTGATCTCTTCCTATTTGATATATTAATGCTGAATTTAAAACATTGGGCTGACATTTAACACATTAGTTTCCAATTTGTGTGGTTTTATATCAGAAATTCCACAATATACAATGGAAAAACATGAAAAGGATCCAGTGCGCAAATGAAAAGATATCCCCTCTTTATTTCTACTTTGAGGAAAAATATCCAATATATTCTTTATATATGATTCATAGAATTGCCCAGTTATGTGCACAAAATTTTATTAAATAAATTAAATTAAAACTAGTAAATTTCAAGCTCTCAAGCATTTCATTTAAGGCAAATACAGTTTACCAAGTTATGTGTGAATAAATTACCAATTAAATCGACTAAGGGTACCTGCTGAGTCTAATGAAGGAAAGAAGCAAAGTAACAAACTTTTTTTTTTCTCTTTAAAATAAAAACTATTTTTGTATTTTATAATCTCCTACCAAAATGCATAACTATAATATATGGCAATGTACAATGAAATAAAGGCACGTGAAACATTTTCTTAAAATAAAGTTAAAGAAAAAAAAATATGTATAGATGTACACATTATACAATACTTTTCAATGTACAGAGTTGTTATTTGGCTAAAAAGATGCAGACATTCAAAATAGGTTATTTCTAGTATGAGCTGAGATGTTGAGATACCCTAGATAATGTCACAAAGGTATTAGTAAACAAGCTTTAATAAGATCAAACTGATGTATTAAATAAAAAATCTAAACGCCATGTGAAATGGCAAACAGTAATTAGCTTTTGTGCTTCAGACATCTTTTGGAACTGATTATCCAATCCTTTGTTCAGGTAAGATAAGAACAAGAGAACACAAGTCATTTGTAAGTCAGGGACATTATTTGAGAATGGAAGGAGTTGTCATCTGAATTATGACTAGGACTGTGTGTAGGTATTTGCAAAAAAATGGCTTTAATAGATACAAGGCCGTCAATGAAAAAAAAAGAAAAAAAATAATCACACTGATCACAGTCCTTCTCTTTCCTCTGAAATGACATCCCTGGTAGCAAAATTATAGACATGGACTCCATATATACAATATACATCATGTAACTATTTTCAAATAACAAGCCTATCATTTAACAACCAAGAATACTTTAAAAAGAAATACGGAGGCAGAATTTATTTCATAGTAAACTGGTTTAGTCCTTAATGAAAGAGTTTGTACAGCATTTAATATTAAGACTGCAGTGACCTTTTCCATGTGTTATAAATTTTCATAGTAAAAGAATGTTCCTAGGAAAAAACCTGAAAGTGATGTGCCAATGTTATTTTTGTCACAACACTAATTTACCAAACAAATATACAGAAATCAACATTCATGTTATGTGTGCATTAAAAGAAGTGAGTTAATGTGTACTTGCCATCACAACAGCAGCAGTTCAAGTTCTTTTACGTTCCTTGGTACAATTGCTAGCAGCTGTAACATATATTTCTCTTTGTAAACATGACCATACACTTCAAATTTGGACAAAATCTTTTTCTCTTTATAATCAAGGCGCTTTGGACTCTTTACAAACAGTGCCATTAAACTATAGGGTCATTTTAAGAATGATGTTCCAATATTTTGTTGCTTTGCTTGGTAGGCAAGAAACCTTTTTACCAAGTAACCTATAATCACGTTTCTAGGGTTAAATCTCTTAATATTTATATATTTTCTTGTTTATTTTTTTTTTTCTCTTCACTTGAAACATGCATTTGCATGCAGCTAGAAGAGATGGCCCAGAAAAGGCCTGCCTTTCAGTTTCCTTCTGAATCTAGCATTTTTTAAAGGGCTTTCAGAATAATTCATGCAATGATATTGATGATGACTAAAGGAACCATAAACACAAAAAAAAAAAAAAAAAAAAAAAAACATTTTACATATGTTTGACATGAGGAGGGCTTAGGTTTTTTGCACCATCCCTAGTTTTGCTAATGCTTTGAGATGAAACTGCTATTCCAGTCCTCAAAGAGTCAGATAATAAAGTGGTTTCAACAGTAGGCTCAGAGGCAGCATCGTAAGTTTCAGTTTCAGTTTCCAACTCCTCATCTGCAATAAAAAGCTTTGACTCCCGCCATTGTGGATAAAGTTCCTGGCTGCCTCTTGAGACGCTTGAGTCACTGCATGAAAGCTGTGCATTTAGTTCTTCTGTGGATTGAATCAGATTTTGCACAGAAATTGATTTGCCAAAATCCTTATGTGAAAAGGGGACCGAAGACAGTACTCCATTATTTGCATCAAGGCTTTTCCTCCTTACAAAATGTTTAGTTAAACCTGATTGTGCAGACTGTACGCTTTCCTTTGAGGCAACAAGGCAGGAGGTGACATCACAAGTATCTTCTTTTGTGGTCATAGGAATTATGTGAATTGGTTCTGGTCTGCTGATATGTTTCAATGGGGGTGGAGCTGGTATTTGTAATGTTGTTGGTGCTGTTGGCTTTGAGGCCTGGCTTATTTGGTTTGATATACTGTTTGTTACCATAGTTACAGGTCCATCACTCAAATTTGCTGACACCTGTGTTGCTTGGCTTTGCATTGCTGGACTAAATCCATAGTAAGCAGGTGTACTGAATTCATTTGGTGTAAGTACAAACTGTAACCCCCGAGGGATGTTGGCACTAGCTGATCTTGTTATGAATCCACTATTCTGTGCAGAACTGGACAAATCTTTGCTGTCTATTGGACTTTGATAATCTGAAGTTTGTTCACATTCAAATAGTGGCATCTGAAATGATGCCAGAGTCAGTGCTGAGGCAGATCCTTTCTTTAAGACCTGTTGGTAGATATCAAGTAGGCTGTCCAATTTTGACTCGATTGATTGCACCTGCAGATGGGAGAGTAAACACTTATAACATTCATAAAATATGTAAAGCAAACATTTTGTATTTTTATTCAAAAGTTCTCCACATGTATTTCTAGTAGTTAAACAGGAACAACCTCTATTAAAGTATACAGGCTTCTAATAACTTAAAAATACATATACAGTTTGATATTTGTACATTGTGTATTTTAAACTTCTTGGCTCTGTAGTTTTAATGATTTATTTTACATATTAATTTGAGTATGTGGTCACAAGCTGAGATCTGAAGCAGACATTATTCAGATTAATACAAAATTTGTCATATTGAAATTTTTTGGATAGGGCCCAAAGTAAATCTTGTTGGATATCTTCATTTTATTGTAGTGTCTTGCTTTAAAGTGGAGTTCCACCCACTTTTACAACTCTTCAGCATCCCTCACTAAACTGTGCACTGTAAACGAATTGGATATATATATATTTTTTTTCTCAGCACTTACTGTATATCTGCTGTATTCATTTTTCACTTCCTCCTCCCTGGCCACGGCCCATCGCATCATTTCCTGTTTGCAATGCCTTCTGGGAGGGGCGGCAACTTCCTCTGACACTGCCGTTGCTATGGAAACCTGACCTGAAACCTATTACACTGCTTGTGCTGCACTGAGCATATGCGAGATCTGCAAGGATGAGATCCAGGAAGAAATACAGTCTGGCTTCAGATGCCCACACTTAAGATGGCCACGGCCTGCTGTAAGTTTATAAAATAACAAACTACTGCTATAAACTAACAAAACAGACTTTAGTTTACAGACTAACTTTACTAGACTACATTAAGCTTGTGTATTATAGGGGTATTTTTATTTAAAAAGTAACACCACTTTAAGTCAGATTCAATAACCAATAGCTAAGAGCAGGAGCCATGAGAAAGCTGGCCAGTCTTTTACTTTATCCAGGAAGGTTAACCTATTCATATTAAAGTGGTTGTAGAGGCAGAAGGTTTTTTTTATCTTAATGCATTCTATGCATTAAGATAAAAAAAGACTTCTATGTGCAGCAGCCCCCTTCAGCTCCCCTAATACTTATCTGAACCCCAGCGATGTTGCACGAGAGACTCGGCTGTCTGGGATTCTCCCTCCTTTTTGACTGAGACAGCAGCAAAGCGCCATTGGCTCCCACTGCTGTCAGTCAAAATCAGTGAGCCTAGAAAGAAGGGGCTGGGACAAACTGAGTTGCAGCTCATTTAGGGGTGCGCCCATAGCAAACTGCTTGCTGTGGGGACACTCAACAGGAGCCAAAGAGGGACCAGAGAAGAGGAGGATCCAGGCTGCTCTGTGCAAAACACAGAGCAGGTAAGTATAAAAAAAACTAGACTTTAGTATCACTTTAGGTCCCCCAGTTTTTTGGGCATTTCAATAGACATTGGCAGATATTTGCAGGCACCTAAAAGTAACTGCTGCCATTACTATTGCCCTTTTAGAAAATATTTAACCCCCATGGGGCCCATTGGCCTGTGAGCCTTGGTGCCGAGCGGCAGCATATTTAAGCGAATTTGAGAAAATACAGCTGTGCCAAGAGCGCGTGCTTTGCGTAGTCCTGGCACAGTTATCGGCGGCTAACGGAAAGCTCCCAACATCCTAACCCCTTAAAGGACCGGGAGGTTAATATGTAAATGTTCACTGTAAGTGGTTGTAAACCTCAGACATGAAAAATATGAACAAAGCAACTCCTTCTATTGTGTGTACTAAGTGTCATTTCTGTTTGCTGCTTTGTTCCTCTGTTGTCAGCATGAATCACTTCTGACAATTTTTCCTGACATCAGGGGAAAAATGGTGACAGGGGAGGGAACTCCAGTACATTGACAGCCTCGGCTCTGTTTCTGTGAGCTGTGTGCAGGGGTGTGTGTGTCCTCCCTTCAATGAGCTCTCAGACCTCATCTCACTGAACTCTGTAGAGTGAAACTTTGCCTCCTTTTGTCTGAACTCTTAAACAAGGTTATAAATTCAGAACTTTGAATAGATGTAGAGAAGAGAACACTGCAGATAGACAGGTACAACTTTTGTAGGAGGATTTTTTATTTCTGTGTATCACCTGAGGACAGTCCCTTCACTGGGTATATGTAAGGATTTACAACCACTTTAACCATTAAACTCAAATAATATAACTCAAGTAATGAAATAATAAGAGTAGAATTATGAGAAATAAATCTTACATTTTTTTAGTCATTTACATGCACCATTTAATGCATTAATGTTTTGTGATAGCAGCCAACTACATGAGCTGTTTCCATAGTTGGTTTCTTTTTTGAACATACTATATGTAAAACATAAAAACTTATATTAGACAATGAGGTTATATTTTTAAGTTCTTTTCTAAAAACTAAAATAATCAGCCTTCATGTTCAGATTGCACTTTTAAGAGTCAGGAATATGCAGTTTCCACTGAAAGTGTTAACAGGTAAACTGCTAATACAGGAAATGCTGTTTGGCAAGAAATATGTAGCATAGCTAGGTGGAAGCAGTATGGAGTTACACATCTCAAAAACATATATTCTGCAATGGGGTGCTACGCCCCTTTGAAGGAAGCCTATGGTCTTCCATCCTCAATGTATTTACAATATATACAGCTTGGCCATGCGGTGGCAGCACATAGCCGTTCTTTGGATTGGCACCTATCCCCAACCCCTGTGTTTAGCCTTCTGGAGGATGCTGCCTCATCCAAAGGATTTATCTCCCAATGCTACGCTATCCTGTTGCAATCCGTGATGAGGCGACATCCTCTGAAGGTAAGGGAAAAGTGGGAAACAGATGCCGGACAATTAGACGGGGAACAGTGGGAGGAAATTTTTCAGGCAGTGGGTAAGTGCTCACTGAATGTATCCCAAAGACTGACCCAACTATATATCCTGCTGCGAATATATTATACACCTCACAGGCTCCACTTGATGAACCCACAGCTTGACCCCACATGCACTAGGTGCAAAAGAGATCACGGGAGTCTTATTCATATGATGTGGTGCTGCCCCAAGCTACATACCTATTGGGCAAGTGTGGTGACCACGGTCAACTCGGTATTTAAAATCTCCCTTCCACAGGACCTGAGAGCTTGCCTCTTGGGTGCTCTGGAGGAATATGAGTGGGAAGAACATTGCAGAGAGGCCGTGCACAGAGTTCTGTTCCAGGCAAGACAACTAATTATGCTACACCGGAGGCCTGAGGCTCCTCCCACTACAAAGGAATTGATTGAGAATATAGGTGTAGTATTAAGAATGGAAAAATTGGTATACCAACATAGAGATAGTACACACAAGTTTGAGAAACTGTGAGCAATGTGGTTGGATGTACCGGGACTGGCCCCAGTGGACCTGGTAGCAGACAGATTACTGGGAAGAAATGTTGGGTGAGGATTGAGATGTGCGAAATGATAAAGGGGAATGTGTGACATTTGTCCAGTAGATTTATAAGTAGTTGTCTTTCTGGTTGGACAAACTGCACTGATTCCATTACTGCATTAAAGATTATATTTGTAAGGCAATTCACCACAAAAGGAAATGAGAAACCTGCATGTATTGTACCTTTGCGAACTAAATAGAATTTTGTTGGATATAAAAAATAAAGAAATATGTAGCATGGCATTGATGACCGCTAGCAGTAATCGTTGTTTTCTGCCATCAGTGAAGGCTCCATGCTGGCAGAACACAATAGCGCAGCAGGTTCGATTCTCCCAGCCATAATGACTCTGTAGATCAGGGAATTGAGTGATTCCATCCATGGTAGATGGAAAGAAAATGACATAATCTATGGGCTGCTTTAATTATTGCACTAGAACAAGCATGCAGCAAGTGAAATCAGAGCTCCTTATCTACATACTACTTCTGGGTCCATAACTCGCAAGGCCTTAAAGGCAGTAAATTTACATGACAGCTAAGTAACTAGCATTTCAATTTCTTATCATTTATACACATTAGCATTTTCAGAAACAGATGTCAATAATGGTAGCCCACATCAATTCAGTACACTTTTATTTTTATCAAGTTATTTTATGGCATGACTAAAAAGAATAAAAGAAAAAAAAAATTTATTACCTGCTTCTCAACTTTAACCACTCGACCCAACATACTGAGGTCATCCGCGGTCTCAATTTCAGAAATATTTTTTTCCCGGCTTTTTTTATCAGTGGTTATTTGACCTTTTCCAAGAATTTGGTCAACCCTGGAAATGATAAAACAAAACTAAATCACTAATGTGTATCTTATAGTAGCATTACAATCAGAATAATATTGTTTTCTTTCCCCAAATTTGTTTCCCTTGCTTTCTAATTTTTCCCCCCTCCATTGACCAAATTAACACTTGAAAGTCTAAGAACAGGTAAACGATTACAATATTTTATTTTTGTAGTATTATGGAACAACCTTGAAAAGAGATAACAGACTCAGACAGAGACTTTGAACACTAATTAGAACGCTATAGCACTGCTTAGCAAAGTTGTGTTTAGGCATTCTAGATGCTATGATGCTGAATAAAGCCCCATACACACGGGCAGAATATCGGGAGACATTTGCAGGTACAAAAAATACCGGCCGACATTCTGCCCGTGCATATGTCAGTCTTTCCGACAGAAGCCGGCCGCTTGGCAGGCTTATGTTGGAGGTGCATGCTGGAAAACCAACAGCCGACCAACTCCCGATCAGTGCTCAGCTAATGGCAGAGGGCGTTGATCTGTTCTGGTCTGGGGGGGGACAGAACACAATAGCTCAGCGGGGGGAGATGGCTGTACTAACCTTGCATGGTTAATTTGCCTAGTTTCTGTTGCCATTATGATTTAAAAAGAGTAAACACAGTTGATTGATAATAAATGGCTTCAGCCAAACACTAACCACGAGTGAAAAAAATGTTTTTGCGTTATCATTCATATTCTCTGAAAAATGGCCAAGAAATCATAAATTCTGCCAGACTCCTGTGTGTCCTATCTATTTACCAATGCTAACAGCATGAGGATTAAAAAAGGATTAAGAGAGTGAATTTACACTTTAAAATTACCTCTGTGCCTGTACTAGCACGTGCATTGCCTTTTCCACATAGTGTGTTCACTCTTCTCAATCTATCCTGTTATGGCCGTCTAGCCCCAGTTGTAATTGTTGGCTGAATGTATTTACCATTTTGTGTCTCTATTGCCATCTGTATTTCTTTTTCTCATGTTGTACTGTATTTGTATCACATTGACCAGCTATATTGTGGGTACTCCACACAATGAACAACATAAATATATTGAACAAGAAAATAGGTTGAGAAACAGTTACAGGAAATGTATCCTTATATAAAGTATACCCGTCACGAGAAAAGTCAGAGGTCCTTATCTGCACTTGCCGACTATTGCAACTCTTTCCTCACTAGCCTACCTTTACACAGGCTATCCACCTTCAGTCTAATATGAATGCTGATGTTAGATGAATACACCTTACTAACTGATCCATGACGACTGCTCCTCTCTACCAATCCCTTCACTGGTGTCCCCTACCCCATCCTATAGAATTCAAAATACTAACCCCAATATACAAGGCAATCCACAACATCTCCCCCAACTACATCACCAACCTCATCTGCAGATATCGCCCAAATCGTCCTCTCCGCTCCTCCCAAGACCTCCTGCTCTCTTGTTCCCTTGTTACCTCCTCCCATGCTCACCTCCAGGACGTCTCCAGAGCCTCTCCCATCCCCTGGAACTCGCTGTCCCAGTTTGTCTAATCAGCCCCTACCCTGTCCGCCTTTAGGCAATCCCTGAAAACTCACTTATTCGAGGAAGCCTACCACACCCCCACCTAAGAACTGTACCTGAGTCACCACCATCAGATCATCCCCTGCAGCTATTACCACCTCCCCCTCCCTAGACTGTAAGCTCCATGAGCAGGGCCCTCTTATTCCTCCTGTATAGAACTGTATTGTAATTGTACTGTCCCCCCTTTTTATTGTAAAGAGCTGCATAATGCGCTATATAAATCCTGTATAATAATATGTGACTTAGGGTACTTGAACTGAAGCAAGAGGGTAGGCATGCGAGCCAGGCAAATAGTGTTTAAAGTGCACCCATGCTTTACTCATGCAGGGCAAAGCAACAAGTTCACTTCAATGGCCCTATTCCAACCAGCATATCCTTAGCTTTCATTTGTTTCCCTGCCTTGACGTTTAGCTTTATTACTGGGAATTATGGACTCTCCCCATATGGCATCCTGGTACATATCCCAGCACTTACATGGCTTAATAGCTTAGGATGAGTAACCCTCACATAATGGGAAGGTCAAAGGGTGGCCCTCTCCAATGTCATGGTAGTCATTCACAGTCAATTGAGCAAGGATATTTTACAATTACAATTACAATTTTGGCAAAAAAATAGTTACATTATATGTCTGTCAGCTCTGTATTTAGCTGTTTGAGTTCTACTTTAAAGATCCAAAATAATCCCATGGTCAAAAACATTTTTTGTTGATTTTATAAAAGTAAACTAACTTTTGGGCGTTAATATTCTTAAAAGATTCCCTTTTGCTGAGCTGAATAACAGACTTGAAACCATATTCAAGATTAACCGCTTGCCGACCACCTCACGCAGATATACTGCAGCAGAAGGGCACGTACAGGCAGAATCACGTACCTGTACATTCCCCTTTAAGAGGTGGCCAGCGGGCGCGCCTGCGGCAAGCTCCGTGAGTCGGGTCGCGGTTCCCGCGGAGTCGATCGCCGTGGGATACCGGCGATCGCCTCACAGGGCGGAAGAATGGGGAGATGCTAATGTAAACAAGCATCTCCCCGTTCTGCCTAGTGACAGTGTCACTGTTCTCTGCTCCCTGTCATCGGAGCAGAGAATAATGACGTGTCACACACAGCCCATCCCCCCTACAGTTAGAAACACGCCCCTAGGACACACTTAACCCCTACACTGCCACCTATTGGTTAACCCCTTCACTGCCAGTGTCATTTACACAGGAATCAGTGCATTTGTATAGCACTGATTGCTGTGTAAATGACAATGGTCCCAAAAATGTCCGATGTGTCCGCCATAATGTCGCAGTCACAATAAAAATTGCCGCCATTTAAAAAACGATATAACTTTTGCGCAAACCGATCAATAATCACTTATTGCGATTTTTTTTTACCAAAAATATGTAGAAGAATACGTATCAGCCTAAACTGAGGAAAAAAAAAATAATAATAATGCGTTTTTTTTCAAAATTGTCACTCTTTTTTTGTTTATAGCGCAAAAAATAAAAAGCGCTGGGGTGATCAAATACCACCAAAAGAAAGCTCTATTTGTGGGAAGAAAAAGGACGTCAATTTTGTTTGGGAGCAACGTCGCACGACCGCGCAATTGTCAGTTAAAGCGACGCAGTGCCGAATCGCAAAAAGTGCTCTGGTCAGGAAGGGGGTAAATTCTTCCGGGGCTGAAGTGGTTAATCAATATCCCAGAGAGCAATGTGCAAAGAGCAGAAACCCATCACAACTAATCAGGATGACTTTTTTTTCCAGTGATAGTTGATTGGTTTCTATAAGCTATTGCACAGATCCCATCTCTCTCTGCACTGGTTTATAGGTCTGCATGATTTAAGTCAATATCTATGCCAAATCCTTGTCCAACATGTTGTTGGAAAACTTAATGATGCTATAAAAGGTAACTATAATCTTATTTTTTTTTTCCAGAAACATGTAAACGTGATCAGCTTACCCACTTGGGAAGCAGGTGCTGGATTTAAATGGCTCTATGACAGCAGGTATTTGTGCCAGCACCATTTTAAAATGTCACCAAAACTTAGCAGTTCTCTTGAGTCCTGGCAAGGTTTAGCATTAATACTGCTAACAGTCAATGGCAGCTTGGGTCCAACAATAAGCCCAGGAGCTGAAATGATCAGCTCCTAGACTTCCGAATCTATAGCGTGCTCTGTAGCACTGTAAATACAATGCTTTGACATTAAAAAAAAAGTAAGATAACGTTATGGCACGTTATGATCTGATCCAGACCCCCCCCCCCCCCCATAAAGAAGAGAAAATCTAGTAAAAAAAAAAGAAAGTAAAAGACAGTAAAGAAAGATTTAACACCTGGTCCCAAGAATGATGTTGGGTGATCTGATTGACAACTGCATTTATTGTGTGAGTGGCAGATGCTCTAGTAAGCAAACGCAAAGTCACTTGGCATTTTAGCAACTGCAAACCTGTGAAGTCGCTATTATTACCAACCACGAACTTGATCTTATCCTAATGTTATGCTAACAATTCATGCAAATTGATTATTTATTCCTGAGTAGAGTCAAAAGGGGAATAAATTAAAATGTATTACTTTATTTTACCATTTCGCTACATTACAAAAAAAAAGAATCACATTTATGTGATATCCCTTTTATTACTTTTTTTATCTCTTAAAGTTGAAAAAATAAGTATTTTTAGTTTTTCACTGTTGTTTACTAATTAAAACCTAGGAAGTAAAATTATATGTCAAATTAGCTACCAAATTAAGGCCTATTTATTATGAGAACATCCACCTGCACCTCCAGTCTATGGACTGGTTAACTTCTCTATATTTCTGTGTGGCTGAAAATTGACCTCAGCAGTTGGTATTCAAGGAGGGCAAGTGATTGAAGTGACTGACATGTAATGTAGATAGGAACTAGAGGGAGAATCTACAAATCTGTAGGTGCAGCACAATAATTGAACAATTGCATATTTGACTTAAGTTAAAACCCAAGTGGAATCTGACAAAAGGAACAGTGTAGGAGCCAAGCTACCAGCTGATAACATCTCATCAAGATGGCATGGAAAGTGACATAAGAAGTGACAACATGATAAAAGTGTTAGTCTTAATCTCCTCCTAAACTATGAGTGCATTCCAATAAAAGATACAGTTCTTGAACAATTCAAACTGCAATGCAAGTAAGTGTTTTTATTTCAACTGCATATGTTAAAAGACCATGTACTATTTACTGACCGTGTTTGGAGGCTCTTTATTCTGCATAACATATCCAAATGGCCAGCAGAATATTGCTCAATCACATCTTTCACATCATATGGCCGCAGGGTCTCCTTGAACTTTCGCTTTGCTACATGGAATTTCATAATTCTGTTGGAGGAAAGGAAAAGTTGTGTCACCTCTAGTCTTTTTATAAGTTCAAGGTGTACATTATTTACTCATATTTTTGGGTTTAAAGAGCATGCATGGTTTATTTACCTGTACTGTAGTACAGGTCATGTGAATTTCCTAAGTTTTCCCTTTGCTACTAATAATAAACTTAAATGTATAGTAAAGATAACAAACTCTCTTTTAAAATATTTTTTTAAAGATAAACTTATAAAAGATCATCATGATGTATATACAGTCAGGTCCATAAATATTGGGACATCAACACAATTCTAATCTTTTTGGCTCTATACACCACCACAATGGATTTGAAATGAAACAAGATGTGCTTTAACTGCAGACTTTCAGCTTTAATTTGAGGGTATTTACATCCAAATCAGGTGAACGGTGTAGGAATTACAACAGATTGTATATGTGCCTCACACTTTTTAAGGGACCAAAAGTAATGGGACAGATTAACAATCATCCATCAAACTTTCACTTTTTAATACTTGCTTGCAAATCCTTTGCAGTCAATTACAGCCTGAAGTCTGGAATGCATAGACATCACCAGATGCTGGGTTTCATCCCTGGTGATGCTCTGTCAGGCCTCTACTGCAACTGTCTTCAGTTCCTGCTTGTTCTTGGGGTATTTTCCCTTCAGTTTTGTCTTCAGCAAGTGAAATGCATGCTCAATCTGATTCAGGTCAGGTGATTGACTTGGCCGTTGCATAACATTCCACTTCTTTCCCTTAAAAAACTCTTTGGTTGATTTCGCAGTATGCTTCGGGTCATTATCCATCTGCACTGTGAAGTGCCATCCAATGAGTTCTGAAGCATTTTGCTGAATATGAGCAGATAATATTGCCCGAAACACTTCAGAATTCATCCTGCTGCTTTTGTCAGCAGTCACATCATCAATAAATACAAGAGAACCAGTTCCATTGGCAGCCATACATGCCCACGTCATGACACTACCACCACCATGCTTCACTGATGAGGTGGTATGCTTTGGATTATGAGCAGTTCCTTTCCTTCTCCATACTCTTCGCTTCCATCACTCTGGTAAAAATTGATCTTGGTCTCATCTGTCCATAGAATGTTGTTCCAGAACTATGAAGGCTTTTTTAGATGTTGTTTGGCAAACTCTAATTTGGCCTTCCTGTTTTTGAGGCTCGCCAATGGTTTACATCTTGTGGTGACCCCATACATTGAAATTAAACAAAATCAACCAGCGCAGACCACCAACCCTTAATAAAGCAGCTGTGATACTGAGGGTAAATTTATCAAATCCCAAAAAATGCATATATAAAAAAGCAGTATAGCGCATAAAGTGAATAAACAATACTAAAAAGTCCAGTTTAAACAAAGGATAATAACAGGAGGAGATGTATGCAGGTTCAGGCGTCAACAGCAAGCAACTTCAACAGCGAACATGCAGGCAGTGTTCACATGAAAAAGATATGAGAAGGATCTAGTGCTCTCTGAATAGCTCTAAAAATGTTTAATTAAAATCGGAAACACTCACATTCAAATGCACTGTGCCCCAGTGCGAAGGATACAAGCGTAGGTAAGATGGATGTCCCATCATCTCCTCCTGTTATTATCCCTGTGAGGGAATTGCCGTTTTGACCTGACTGATTAACTCAGGGGTCCATCTATTGAGGTGAGCGGCTAGTATCACCGAAGGTGGAGGTCCATGCTTGTCACCACAGTCACCCTGCTATTATTTTATGTCACAAGAGTCACTGGAGGAATCACTGGATTATGTCTGCATTGTTTCTTCACTTTGTTTAAACTGGACTTTTTAGTATTGTTTATTCACTTTATGCGCTATACTGCTTTTTTATATTTGACACACATACACCTACCTCCTGGAGAGTGTTCTTGATCTGGCCGACTGTTGTAAAGGGTGTTTTCTTCACCAGGGAAAGAATTCTTCGGTCGTTCACCACAGTTGTTTTCCGTGGTCTTCCGGGTCTTTTGGTGTTGCTGAGCTCACCGGTGTGTTCTTTCTTTTTAAGGATGTTCCAAACAGTTGATTTGGCCACACCTAATGTTTTTGCTATCTCTCTGATGGGTTTGTTTTGTTTTTTCAGCCTAATGATGACTTGCTTCACTGATAGTGACAGCTCTTTGGATCTCATATTGAGAGTTGACAGCAACAGATTCCAAATGCAAATAGCACACTTGAAATGAACTCTGGACCTTTTATGTGCTCATTGTAAATGGGATAATGAGAGAATAACACACTCCTGGCCATGGAACAGGTGAGCAGCCAATTGTCCCATTACTTTTGGCCCCTTAAAAAGTGGGAGGCACATATACAAACTGTTGTAATTCCTACACTGTTCACCTGATTTGGATGTAAATACCCTCAAATTAAAGCTGAAAGTCTGCAGTTAAAGCACATCTTGTTTGTTTAATTTCAAATCCATTGTAGTGGTATATAGAGCCAAAATGATTAGAATTGTGTTGATGTCCCAATATTTATGGACCTGACTGTAATCTTAGTCTTGTTTCTATGTATAATATGTAATAATACATTGACATTGGTGTACTCTTTTTTCCTCATCATATAAGCAGACTCTGTTCACCACTTTGCAGTGCTACACAGTCATTGAGCTTTTCACCTATTTCTTATGCAGGTGTCCACCAACTCACAGAAAACAATGCACTCCCTATGTGGCCAGAAAATACAGAGTAATTGCATTAAGCCACTGAAGGCTCCCTCTTTTGGCTAATTTACAATTACCTGTATGTGATATAATAACATAATGAAATTACTAAGCATCAAAGATAAGTTCATTCCATGGCCAAAAAACTTTCTGACAGCTTTCATTCCAACATGTTTTAGTGGTAAACAAAGGCTTTGCTCCCTAATATCCAAGCCCAACCTTACATTTTACACTCCTGATCTCATTCCTTCCATTTTCATTTCGCATCCCAGCCAAATGAAATGAAAACTGAGCCTAACTGGTTGCTTTGGGTTACTTCAGCCTTTTGCTCACATTGCATAAAATAGGCTGTGATTTTTACTCACCTGACCGCTCGGATGACAGTTTTAAGAGCTGGAGTTAGATCTTCAACGGATACATCACAATGACATCCCTTCTCATCATGTGCTTCCTCTGTTCCAAGATTGACGTCACCTGAAAAGGTAAAATCAGACTTTAACGTTGAAGGTGCATATAGGAATGTCTAAGCTCCAGCTTATTGTAAATTCTTTCAATAAACCCACTTACAGGGGCATATTTACAAAGTCATGGGGCATATTCCCACACTCCAAAGATATGCTGGTAGGTTAATTGGCTTATGTCTAAATTGGCCCTAGTATGAGTACAGTATATATGAATGTGAGAACCTTAGATTGTAAGCTCCTTGAGGGCAGGGACTGATGTGAATGTATAATATATATCTAAAACACTGCATAAATGAACTCTATATACAGTGGGGACGCAAAGTATTCAGACCCCCTTACATTTTTCACTCTTTGTTATATTGCAGCCATTTGCTAAAATCATTTAAATTCATTTTTTTCCTCATTAATGTACACACAGCACCTCATATTGACAGAAAAACACAGAATTGTAGACATTTTTGCAGATTTATTAAAAAAGAAAAACTGAAATATTACATGGTCCTAAGCATTCAGACCCTTTGCTATGACACTCATATATTTAACTCATGTGCTGTCCATTTCTTCTGATCAACCTTGAGATGGCTCTACACCTTCATTTGAGTCCAGCTGTGTTTGATTATACTGATTGGACTTGATTAGGAAAGCCACACACCTGTTTATATAAGACCTTACAGCTCACAGTGCATGTCAGAGCAAATGAGAATCATGAGGTCAAATGAACTGCCTGAAGAGCTCAGAGACAGAATTGTGGCAAGGCACAGATCTGGCCAAGGTTACAAAAAAATTTCTGCTGCACTTAAGGTTCCTAAGAGCACAGTGGCCTTCATAATCCTTAAATGAAAGACGTTTGGGATGACCAGAACCCTTCCTAGAGCTGGCTGTCTGGCCAAACTGAGCTATCGAGGAGAAGAGCCGTGGTGAGAGAGGTAAAGAAGAACCCAAAGATCACTGTGGCTGAGCTCCAGAGATGCAGTCGGGAGATGGGAGAAAGTTGTAGAAAGTCAACCATCACTGCAGCCCTCCACCAGTCGGGGCTTTATGGCTGAAGGACTCCAAGATGGTGAGAAATAAGATTCTCTGGTCTGAAAACAAGATAGAACTTTTTGGCCTTAATTCTAAGCAGTATGTGTGGAGAAAACCAGGCACTGCTCATCACCTGTCCAATACAGTCCAAACAGTGAAGCATTGTGGTGGCAGCATCATGCTGTGGTGGTGTTTTTCAGCTGCAGGGACAGGACGACTGGTTGCAATCGAGGGAAAGATGAATGCGGCCAAGTACAGGGATATCCTGGATGAAATCCTTCTCCAGAGTGCTCAGGACCTCAGACTGGGCCGAAGGTTTACCTTCCAACAAGACAATGACCCTAAGCACACAGCTAAAATAACGTAGGAGTGGCTTCACAACAACTCCGTGACTGTTCTTAAATGGCCCAGCCAGAGCCCTGACTTAAACCCAATGGAGCACCTC
The DNA here is from genome assembly GCA_037952835.1 of Lithobates septentrionalis. NCBI lineage: Eukaryota > Metazoa > Chordata > Amphibia > Anura > Ranidae > Lithobates > Lithobates septentrionalis. The sequence goes on along the minus strand of JBBDGP010000610.1, from coordinate 2,206,433 downwards.
TGGAGAGACCTAAAAATGGCTGTCCACCAACGTTTACCATCCAACCTGACAGAACTGTAGAGGATCTGCAAGGAGGAATGGCAGAGGATCCCCAAATCCAGGTGTGAAAAACTTGTTACATCTTTCCCAAAAAGACTAATGGCTGTATTAGATCAAAAGGGTGCTTCTACTAAATACTGAGCAAAGGGTCTGAATACTTAGGACCATGTGATATTTCAGTTTTTCTTTTTTAATAAATCTGCAAAAATGTCAACAATTCTGTGTTTTTCTGTCAATATGGGGGCTGTGTGTACATTAATGAGGAAAAAAAGAACTTAAATGATTTTAGCAAATGGCTGCAATATAACAAATAGTGAAAAATTTAAGGGGGTCTGAATACTTTCGTCCCCACTTAAGTACCTGTAATAAATAAATCAATCAACACATAAATACATTTTCCCACCATATTCACTGTGTTTATAAAGCTCATACTAAGTGGTGTATTTATTAAAATCAGAGAGTTATAGAGGGCCGAACCTGCATTTACATTTGTTCTGTGTGAATTCCAGCGAAATTGAGTCCTAGTAGAATATTTTCTCTATCTTTTTTTAAACTTGATTTTAATGGAAGTATTGCAAACAAAGAAAAGGACATACAGATATCATATATTTTATCACAATGTGAAATGTGAAAAAAACAATGTGATTTAGACATGGTCTCCAGATTTGATAGAACTTCCCAGGGCAGCCTCTAGCCCTATACATCAGTTTGTACAAAGGTAAGGATATTTTCTCTCTAGGTCAGATGTTCTTCTTTCATAAACATAACATGAATCAGGAAAATACAGCTTTATAGCCATCAGACGGAGCTGATGACCAAGATCATCAACTCCATCTGGTCTAAAATAAAATATACATACATTTAAAATGTATACATTTTCAACAAAAATTTAAAAAATAGACCAGTCAGACCAGGTAATCCCAGCCACTTTAAGAAAGGCAATTATTGGAGCAGTTATATACATCATTGTCTAAGCAGAGTGGCCTGAAATCATATTGATTTCTAGAGAATCCTCAGGCTTAAATTTTGCATTGCTGTTGCTGAGAGTGTATCATTTTTTTTACAATATTTATTTCATTATACTGCCAACACATATGCAACTTTGAGTCTAGCATCATCATTGTGAGTGAGATCAAGGGTGTTGCCACATGAAGAGGTGTAGAATAGGTGTGTAAATTGGAACTGCACAGAATTACAAATAGTTTGCCAGGTAAAACAGTTAACTCATATGTACTCAATGTATTTAGCTATTTGACTGGAGTTCCACTTGAAATAATTACAACGTGTGCATTTTTCAATCTAATTTTCAGTAAAGCATCAAAACAATAAAAACATTAGAGAGAAAGCTCTATCACAAGTGAGTTCATTTGCCACTGACTGGTTAAATAATTTTACAAGTAACAAACCTTTCTGTGTGCTGCTGTGATAGGTTGAGCTTTTATAAAATGGTTTAGGCTTTTTATTTTGTATTGACTATTCACTAGAAAAATTACAATTTGCTATAGATCCTGTAGTGGAATGCCTAAACAATGTCTACTGTCTATGCTAACAGGTAAATCTGCCTTTGAAAGATTTCATAAGGACATTTCCTACTGTATGCCCTGTAGTTAATTAGTTCTTTATGAAGTAAAAAAGAAAATACTGTATACATGAACTATATTTTATGTGCCATAGAGAATTTATGTATGCCTTCGGCATCTGTGAATTACCAGCATTGCCTTATTCAGTAATGTTTCCCTGTGTTTCTTGACAACACACTGTGTTAGCAGTGGGATTACTATCACACCAGTCTAATCTTACTTAGAGTGGTGACATTTTAACTGTATTTGCTACACTAATTCCTAGTAAAAACACAGGATTCCCCTTACCAATTCTCTTTGTGTTACTTGGCAAAATGTCTAAATGAAATCTTATATGTAAACAGTTTAAATGAGGAATTTCACCTGAAGGAAAATATAGCTAGTAGAGTCAATCTATGACAGTTTCATTAACACCTGGCAGTCACATCTGTTGACTGGAAAGTGGGGTGGGAAGATTTGAATGTGTAGGATTTGCTGGATTCCCTGTGTATGGGTGTTTACAATGGGGGGAGAGGATTGTGTCAGGGGGGATTGTTGTGCTTGTAGGAAGGGTGCTCATGCTGGGTGAAACAACTGTGCTGCATGGGGAGGATTCTTGTTTGAAAGTGGGGGGGGGGGGGATTTTTTGCGGATGAGGAATTTTTGGTGATGAGAGGATTTTGTTGGGGGGGGGGGGGGTTGTTTAAAGAGGTGCTTTGTTAGGAGGGGGATATTTGTACTGACCACCATACTCTGTATGATATGCTATATGTTTAATTTTTTATGGCTACTATACTCTGTTACATATTTCTAAATTATGTATGTTAAGTACTCCTAGCTCATGCACTTTGCAGGTTACATACTCGTGGCCTCTGCACTGTGTATGTTACATACTCCTGTTCGCTGCATGAGTGCTGGGTGATGAATTACACACTCCTGATCCCTGTACTTGGAGCGTTACCTACTCTTGACCCCTGCGCTCTGTACAATGGGCTTTGTGTTACATACTCCTGACCTCTACAATATATAATATATGTTAATTTTATCAACAGTTGCAGGTGGCTAATTGGTCCCTAACTATTTTAATGCAGCCCTTCTTAAAGGCAGATTCAGACAAAGGGTAACTTTATATTCTGTGTGCAGAAAGCATGTATCATAAAATAGCTTCATTTTTTAAAAATGTTCTGAGATTTATGTGCGTCTGTGAGCGTGTGGTAAAAAGCACAAGTAAAATGTGGTAAAAAAGTGCCAACCACCTTCGATCACCATCTGGCTGGCAAAGATTGCAGAAATTAATGAGATGGAGGAGCTTACTCCTCGGCCTAAAAACCTTGTTGGATTCAAAATGAGTGAAATGGTGTTTGCATCCCTTGAGGCAAGACCTGGAAAGGCGTGGATCCCCTTAAGTTTTGTGTCCTCTTCATTTTTTTGGGAACTTTTTCTCCCCTTCTCCCTCAGCCCCAACTTCCACCCCGCCTCCTCTCCTTTTCTCTTTCTCTCTTTTTCTCTTTGCTCCCTTTTTTTGTTGTGCCTTTGTCAGCACACAGAGAATATTCTGTTGTCCACTGTCCCTCCTCTACACTGAAGCCACAGTGCTTCAGTGCTGGGCCCCAATCACCTGACCGGACTTAGATTAGGTAATTATACACATATTTCTTTTACAGGCCAGTTAGCATAGAATGGGGCTGGGAGTATGTCTAAAGAGGCTGTATCCCTAAAAAAATTAAAAATAAAAGAAATTCTGTTCCTTTAAACCAAGATAAACAGCATAGTGCTTGTGCTGTCTAATCTGTTCCATTGCATGCTGTAAAAAACCTGGTTGATTCTGCCACTTTCTGTGCCCCCTATGCAAACTGATCAGAGTAATCATGGCTGATACCGTGATTCTATGATACCATGGTCAGTTTACATGCCTCCGTCATCCCGCAGTCTCTAGCCCCCCTCCCCTCCCTCCCTCCCTCCCTCCCTGCCAGCTCCTGTTTGTGAGCGATCTCCTCCCCTCCTGCCGATATTAGTACCTGGCATTAAAGTCAGAGTAGGCTTACTGTCAGCCCCTGTGTTATGTGAAAAAATAAGTGTAGCACTCAAACATGTAACCATATAAATGGGAACATGAATAAAGTGACCAAAACGTTAATCAATACACATGAAACAAATGATAATAATACTCATTAATGATGATAAATATAAAACAGTCAATGCACAAAAGTAAAATAATGTGAAGTGAAAAATATAAACACTAATTGTGCTGGTGAGACACAATAGCATGTGGAACATAGTCCATATAATGGGTGCATGAGAGGTGAAAAGAGTTCTTAAAGCCCCATTTCCAGATAGACTGGCTGATATATGGTCCTGATAAACTGGTCGGTATGCCTATAGACACTTCCAAACAATGAAATATAAGAGGTAGGGTACTCTTAGCAGTTGTGGTGGACACACATACCATACGGCAGTGGGTCAAACGAGCTCATAATTCTCCTGGGAATGTCTCGCTGGATATAATGATCGATAGGCAACTCCAAATCGTAGGACCAAAAGGAACCAACAACTGGCAGCCGAATGGGTCCACGACTGGTCCACGTGAGGATGATAGGTGGTCAACAATGCAAAAATATAAAATGAAAAGGAAAAGAAAAAGGGTGCTCCATATGGTGCAGGTCAACCAGGTATGGTTTATTTGGGCATAAAAAAAATCTTACAGCGGTAAACAAGATATACAATGTAAAAGTGATCACAGAAGTGATAAAAATGGATAAAAGTAATGTGAGAGGTAAAAATGTGCAAGGCTGACGCGTTTCGACTCAAGGGGTCTTCAACTGGGGCATCATTTTGCCTCTCCACATTGCTAATGAATTTATAATATTACAAAAAGGAAGGACCACCCCCATCATGGCGGGACTGGAAGTGGCGAGGACGGCATGTTCCCACGTGTATACCAATATTGTTATTGGACACTTGTGCTGTCAAGAGGGAAGGTTGATGTCTGGTCAGAGGTATTGTCATAAGATCTGTTGTAGAGGCTTGAGACGCATGCCGTCCTCGCCACTTCCGTTCCCGCCATGATGGGGTGGTCCTTCCTTTTTGTAATATTATAAATTCAATAGCAATGTGGAGAGGCAAAATGATGCCCCAGTTGAACACCCCTTGAGTCGAAACGCGTCGGACTTGCACATTTTTGCCTCTCACATTGCTTTTATGCATTTTTATCACTTCTGTGATCAATTTTACATTGTATATCGGGATGTTCCCATGTGTATATTGGTATACACTTGGGAACATGCCGTCCTCGCCACTTCTAGTCCCGCCATGATGGGGTGGTCCTTCCTTTTTGTAATATTATAAACTCATTAGCAATGTGGAGAGGCAAAATGATGCCCCAGTTGAAGACCCCTTGAGTTGAAATGCGTCGGACTTGCACATTTTTGCCTCTCACATTACTTTTATCCATTTTTATCACTTCTGTGATTACTTTTACATTGTATATTGGCATGTTCCCACGTGTATATTGGTATACACTTGGGAACATGCCGTCCTCGCCACTTCCAGTCCTGCCATGATGGGGGTGGTCCTTCCTTTTTGTAATATTATAAATTCATTAGCAATGTGGAAAGGCAAAATGATGCTCCAGTTGAAGACCCCTTGAGTCGAAACGCATCGGTCTTGCACATTTTTGCCTCTCACATTGCTTTTATCCATTTTTATCGCTTCTGTGATCACTTTTACATTGTATAACTTGCTTACCGCTGTAAGATTTTTTATGCCCAAATAAACCATACCTGGTTGACCTGCACCATATGGAGCACCCTTTTTCTTTTCATTTTATATTTTTTCATTGTTGACCACCTATTATCCTCACGTGGACGGGTCGTGGACCCATTCAGCTGCCAGTTGTTGGTTCCTTTTGGTCCTATGATTTGGAGTTGCCTATCGATCATCATATCCAGTGCAACATTCCCAGGAGGATTATGAGCTCATTTGACCCACTGCCGTATGGTATGTGTGTCCACCACAACTGGTAAGAGTACCCTACCTCTTATATTTCATTGTTTGGAAGTGTCTATAGGCATACCAACCAGTTTATCAGGACCATATATCAGCCAGCCCATCTGGAAATAGAACTCTTAAGAACTCTTTCCACCTCTCATGCACCCATTATATGGACTATGTTCCACATCCTATTGTGTCTCACCAGCACAATTAGTGTTTATATTTTTCACTTCACATTATTTACTTTTACTTTTGTGTATTGACTGTTTTATATTTATCATCATTTATGAGTATTATTATCATTGGTTTTATGTGTATTGATTAACTTTTTGGTCACTTTATTCATGTTCCCATTTATATGGTTACATGTTTGAGCGCTACACTTATTTTTCACATATTGCTTTGAACTTTGTTTGAGTGTCAGCTGCTTTTCACGTAATTATTGTTCGTATTTTGGTTTAGCGCAGTATTTTCCCCTCCTTTTCCCAGCCCCTGTGTTATACCAAGGTATACTACACAGTGTAAATGTTTGTTTAAAATAATGATGTTAAATACCTTCTTTCAGATCGCTTTTGTGCGGTCACATGAGCTCCCGCTGCTCTCCTCTTCCGATCTAAGGGCTACAGAGGGAGGGGCTGAACGGACAGCACAGCAGTCAGGTGACCTCCCGGCGAAAGTTAGAGGAGGATCTCAGGCCCTCTAACTAGCCCTTAGAACAGGGGGAGGAGAGCGGCAGGAGGTCATGTGACCGCACAGAGGTAACATGAAATAAGGTATTTATCTGCATCATTTTAAACAAACATTTACACTGTGTAGTATACCTTGGTGTAACAGAGGGGCTGGCAGTAATCCTGCTCTGACTTTACAACCACTTTAAGCTTACTTAGGTTTTGACCAGACTTCTACTTTAATACTGGGAAATAAAATCCTACATATCATCACTTTTAAACTTATTTCAGTGTAACGTGTGTACATTTGTATATATAACACTATTGTGGTATCAGCAAGTGCAACTGTTAGAAGTACAGACTTAAAGGCTAACTCAAACTAAAAATGTATACATAAGACCCTCTACTACCACTGATGCTATCACCTTGAGCTATGTAAATAATAGGGCTCTTTATTTTAAAAGTGAAGCTAAAAATAGCCTGGAAAACTTGACAAGAATCTTCACCTGCTTACTGCCTGTGAAAATACAAAATATTCATATTTCATGAGAAATATGATATTGGTAATAAAATATACATATTTTTTCTTCACAGTCCCCCCTTTTCTGGATGTTGACCATGTTACCCCTATTTACACAATTGGAGAATTGCACTTATTCTAAGGTTCTATATGTGCCCCAACCTCTGTGGGGAAGCACTCCCACAGTTCCGGGGTAGACATCCCCAGATAACCATCTGTCCTTGGCTCTACATATTGGCCTGTGAGTGAACGTGTGAGTAAAGTAGGGAAGGGAACTTGGTGGGTTTATCTTATGTTCCTCCTTATGTTCAACATTTTTGTTAAGGTTCCTCACTATTAAACTTTTTTTTAACATCTATACTTTGCATTGAATCACTGCATGATCTTATACATATGGTTATCCCATGTGTCCCTTTACGTATCTACTGTTTAGCGTGCACTTCATTCAAAGTCTGAACCTTTCCTCTTTTGCATGAGATATTGGTAATATCTAGTTTCTGCACATGAATGGATAAATGTATTGTAATAAAGTATCGTAGATTTTATTGCCATGCTGTCTTTGGGATCTAGGGTACAAAAGAAAAAACTTACTGTCAGCCACTGGTTTTGGTTGAGAACTCTTTAGTCTCAGAGAAGGGCGGAAACGAGTTCTGTCATTGAAACTCCAGCTTTTCTGTACTTTTGTTGGGCTTGCCTCAGAAGTCCCATCAGCACTGGGAGAACGACGATCCCCAACTGATGTTTGTCTGCTCTTTATGCTTTGCCCCCTTGGACTTGCCATACGTACACGCTCCTTAAAGCTTAATTTCTGGCTGTGAAAAGATTATGGGCATCTTTTAGATTTTGTTGTTCTTCAATTTTAAACAGTAAGCTACAGCTTCAAGATACTGTAAATATTTCTAATGTCTTTAAAAATGTTTTTTCTTCGCTTATAAACTAACCCTCATTCTTAATGCTTGTCACAGCAACAGTAAAAAAAAAAAAAAAAGCAGACAGTAATAAGAAGAAAGTCTATATTACATGGTAATTTTAAAATCAATGTGTTGTACATAGGCATACAAGTGGTTATTTCTCTTTATAACATGAAATTAAAATCACCTATGAAGAGGAACCCAAAATACTCTACAAACTTGATACCTAGATTAAAACATAATTGCTATTTAATTTAATAAAATCCCTTAAATTAAAATGTAGAAAAGGGTATCCTTAATAACCAACAGTTGAAAGTAAACATGCACGTTAGTTGTCAGCAAGCAAAATATGTATTTACCAAATGTACATTCTCATGCATGTGTCCAAACTTTATTCTGTAAAAAAATGTATTCTAAGATTTTATGAATTTGCAGAATTCCTAGCATGCTCTTTGTATGTTGTGGTATAGCATGGGTATATTTTTGCCCCAATACTGAGATGGCCAGAAAGCTCCACTTTGCTAGCTATACTTTTGTTATACTCTTGGTGATTAAAAGTGAAATTTCCCTTTGTCTTTTTAAAACTAAACTATTATGAAAAAACAAAATAACTATCGGATTATCCCTTACCAGGCTGATTACACCACTTATAGGATGCAGTCTTCTGAGGTTGTGAAGAAATCACCTTTGCAGTAATAATATGGGCTTGAGGCTCCCACTGCAGGTAGAAGCCTTTTACCTGCATGCAGACTGGCACAGAGAGACTGCTTAGTACCTACTAGCCCCAAGAAACATGTCCAACTACACAGGCAAGCTAAAACCAATGCAGCTTTCTAAGAGAACTGAGATACAGAAGTCAAATCCACAGATGTCCTCAATAGCAGAGGGGCAGTGATAAACCCATATCATATCGGCAACTGAATTTAAGGCATTTCATGGGAAAAAAATATTTCTACAGTGGGATGATAAAGAGATATCTGTGCTTAATTAGGTTACTTCCACATTTTCCATAGTATTGCTAGAGGCCATGAGACTGGGGACTAAGGGCAAATTGGAGAATCACCCATGGGTGGGTGACTAGCTGATTTTCGCCAAACATTCTGCCTGGCTGTTCCCTGGAACACTTCTGATACTTGGGTACAATAAGGGGAAGATGTTGGGCATAGTCTTGTATAAGGGGATATGGCTGTTTGAATTGATAATGCCACACTGGTTCTATGACTCCATAGGATAATCAAAATTGTAATACTACTTAAAAATATTGTAATGCTCTTTACCGGTTTTAGAAATACTTGGCAGGCATCTCTGTGATTGGAGTAATGGATGCTACATTTTCAAAAAGCATATCTTGATAAAAAGACTAGACAAAATGGACAAGGGTAGAAATAAATCATTCTTATATGTCTTTTGCAACTTGTTATTTAATGAGGCTGTCCCGGGCCAGACTGAACACCCAATTTGTAGGAGACAGTAACTTTTCTGAATCTAGTCATGTGTGTTCATCACCCCTGACTGACAGGATTAGTAAGATATGGGTAAGTAAGTTGTCAGCCACCATGCTTAGACGCCATGCCAGATATGTGCACTAGAAGCAGAAATTTAATGCTGAGAATCTATGTGCGTAATGGGAAGTGCTGTTGAACTGTGCTGCTGCTACTTTGCAACAGTATGTTATAGATATCATTTGAAAAAAAAAACAACATTTTATATATTGAACTTTTGTGTTTGGATACAACAGCTTTTAATCAAGAACCTCTGTTTTATGTCAGTTATTTTACCATGATTAGCTTTTTCTCTTCCAACAATAATTCCGCTGAAGCCAAATTAGGTAAAAATAATTATTATCATGTTATTCCCACAAGATTAGGACACCTTTTCTGTAAAATATATTGTTATTGCCTCCACATTAATCTGCTCTGTTCTCAGTGTGTTGCATATTGCACTTATACAAGCAACTGATTTATGTTTATAGCTCACATTTCCTTCTCTCTGCTTTTAAAAGGGCAATTAGGTAAATTCCCAGGCAGATGCTTATGGGTATCTAAATTATAGCTTAATCTAGGTGTTGTAAAGGTATGCTGCCTCCCAATTATTGCAATTTTAACTCTTAGGCTAATAACATAATAGTTATAAAAGCAGTATACATATAACAAATATTAGATGTGTTCCAAGTTTAGGGAACTTTTTATAATCAATAAATATAGTAGCTTTTTAGGTGCACCAAATATGAAAATCTAAGGTTCCTCATCTCTTTATTTCAATATATCTTGCCCATATGGCACTTGATTATATAATAGAATGGTAAATAAGGGAATTGGGCCATTAAACAGTTTTGAAAAATGTAGCATGTGTAGTTTTGCAGTTTTCAGTTTAATGCAAAACCCTGTCACATGTAAACCACAGTACAATGGTAAATGGACTAAAGTCATTATAATTATGGTAAAATCTCCTTCTATGATCTTAAAACTTGGTAAAGTAAGCATACTGATACATATCCTTGACAAGTTATGGAAATTATTTCTACTATGAAAACAAATTTCCAGTTAATATATATTAAACCAATGTAAGGTAATTTTCCATCACCACCACCAGAGACACAAAAAATAAAAAAATATATATTTTCAAGGACTGAACTATCTGAGTCAAATTAGACAATCATTAAATATGTTAATATAGTTTGTTCACTTATGATCGTTAAGATAATGCGAACATATTACTGGAATACAAGTGCTAGGCATAAAAGTATGAAGGAGTGCATGCTCTTTTGAACTTGAAAAACCTGCTCATACATGGTCTTGCCTTTTAAGGCCAGATTATTTTTCAGGTTTTGTCTGTCATTAAAACTTATCAACAACAATCAATTCTGAGAGCTTATTTACCAATCCACTAAAATTATATAGATCCTCCCACATGACACAGTTGTCGGTATTTTTTTAATTATAGACCAGATCTAAGATCTGAATGTGTGTGGCCAACATTAATTCTGAGCTCGCCGTCGCATAAATGTGACTACATCTACACAATTCCTACATCAGTGAAACAGAAGTACAAGTAAGAGTGTAGGCAGGTGCCTACAAGAGGGTTAATCTGTTTTTCTTGTCTGTGTTCATGTTCTCAAGGTAACTGGGTCAGCCAAGTGCAAGATGTTACAATGTCTTCATGCTATTTTGTGTCATTAGATTTTTTCGGCCATTTTTAGCAAGGCTACAACCCCCTGCATGTCATTCATTATAAAAAAGGCTCACTGAAATGCCCTGTGTGGAATTCCTGGGGAAATACTGCCAAAATTTAGCTGTTACTCTACTGGAGTGACCACATCCTTTTTAGGGAGGGGGGGGGGGGGTGTGATGGGAGCCAAGTCGAGATTCCCCAGGGGGTCTGGGGCCTTTAGACCCTCATAGACTTATAGCTGCCAATCATTGACTTTATTGGATTTTTGCCAAATCATGGACTCTAGGGGGTTTATTTACTAAAGATGGAGAGTGCAAAATCTCTTGTCACATCTGCATAGAAACCAATCAGCTTCCAGGTTTTATTGCCACAGCTTTATTGAACAAGTTGAGGTTAGAAACTGATTGGTTTCTCTGCAGAAGTGAGACTGATTCTGCACTCTCCAGCTTTAGTAAATAAACCCCTAATGGACTATCATTGCCCTTTGTGGATATATTGTCCAAATGGACTTTTGCCTTGCAAGTATTTCTTAATGAACTTTACCATCTGTCTAAAGTACAGTCACTTTATGGAGCACTAGAGAGCTGTGTATAGGAAACTGCATGACGATGTCTTTGGAACTGTTACTTGTTATCTGCAACTACCTTTTTAATTTGTTCACTTATATTGTCTGGTCTGAAGTCTCTTAAATGGATGTATGCACAGCGTATCAAAGGAACAGGGCTTACAAAAGGGGACTGATTTAGAGGAGATACAGTACATGGGTCAAATGTACAGAATGCTATCCAGAGGAAGCTACAATGTTGTTTCCAATGACTACAGTGTCTTTGTCTCATGCAAATCAGCCAATCAGCCAGGAGACGGGTGACATGGCAAAGGTGAAGGCTACTCTGGTACTAAAGCAGGTATGAGTTCGGCACCTTCACTAGTGGCCGGTTCCCCACTTTCTACTAGGTTTGCCTTAATGCTGATTTCACATGCCAACTCCTGCCTACTGTTTAGGCATTACTGAGTGAAGCTCCTTAGGTCCCCACTAGGGCACCTAAGCACCACCACAAGGGTGTGGGGCACAGCTCTGAATCTGATATTTGTTTTGCCATACAGTTTTAACGAAGGATAACTGCAGACTATGCAATTTTAATGATATACTAAGTGTTAAATGCCCAGGACTATACCAGGTTTATTATACCAGGCACAGTTACACTGCAGTTCAGGTTGCCACCTTTCTGGGAAATAATTACAAACTTATAACCTTGTTACAACCTGGTCTCCATCCTAATAACAACATTGGAAACAAGTCCCATTTTTACTGACAAGGCCTATAAAATACTGGATAATTTGAATGTAAAAGGAAAGGAAATTAACAAAAGACAAATCTAAAGCAACAGTGTAACATGGAATTTAAGGTAACAGCTGAATGATATATACTGTTATTTTTATTAGTCTAAATGCATTTGATGCATAAATAAAATATTTTCATGGCTTCTTTGTGAAAGAAATTTTTTACCTAAGAATCAAATCCTTTTAGTAGCCAAGAAGTCAACATTTAACCACTTCAGCTCCGGAAGGCTTAACCCCCTTCATGACCAGGCCATTTTTTGCTATACGGCACTGAGTTACTTTAACTGACAATTGCACGGGCGTGCGACACTGTACCCAAATATAATTTATGGAGTTTTTTTCCCCACAAATAGAGTTTTTTTCTTTTGGTGGTATTTTTTGTGCTATATACAAAAAAAGGCTGACAATTTTGAAAAAAAAAAAAACAATATTTTTCACTTTCTTCTTTAAAACATTCCCAATAAAAAAAATGAAAAACGTAAAAATTTCTAATCAAATTTCTTTATCAATTTAGGCCAATATGTATTCTGCTACATATTTTTGGTTAAAAAAAACACAATACGTGTATATTGATTGGTTTGTGCATTATAGATAGATATATCTATATATAGATATATATAATTTTTTTTTACTAGTAATGGTGGTGATCAGTGATTTATAGTGGGACTGCGATATTGCAAAGGACAAATCAGACACCTAACTGACACTTTTGACAATTTTTAGGGACCAGTGACACTAATACACTAATAATACACTAATGATCAGTGCTAAAAAAATGCGCTATTACTGTACTAATGACACTGGCTGGGCAGGGGTTAACATCAGAGGAGATCAAAGGGTTAAATGTGTTCCTTGGGTGTGCTCATTAAGGATGTGCTTTGACTGACAGAATGTAAATATCCATGTTCCTGCTTAGCAGGAACACAGGATCAGCACATTCCCCTCTCACAAAACGACAGTCTGCCTTGTTTACATAGGCAGAACACTGTTCTGCTTTTCTCACAAATGATCTGCGGCTCCTGTTGTGTCCAATCACAGCAGGAGCAGGTCGGCGGCCATGCGCTCGTGCGCATGCCCTAGGCCCGGAAGTATCAGACCCCCTCCCATCATTATTATATACTTATGTAATACACAGGACTTCATTTATAATATTAGTTAATGTATTTGATTGCTGACTATCTTAATTTGATTATTTAAACTTGGAATGCAATTGCTGTGAAAAGCCACACAGTAAAGATGGTTGACATACCAGTGTGGCTTCAAATCACTGATTAAGGACCACTGTTCTAATGGATTATCCACAAAGAGAGTTTTTCAAGTCTTGTAACACATATGAAAGCATGTTGTAGAACATCCAGAGTGCTGTTTCAGCGTGTCCTGCTTTCCTATTAAAATACTAACAGAAATCAGTATGATAAAAATAGGTCAATTCCCATTGTAAATTCTTTAAATCTGCATTGTAAATATATAATGTGTAGAAGTGAACAAAACCATTTGGCATCAATAATTTAATCCCTGATTCACTTTTCATGCTCTATTTAGTGCATGAAAAATTGCATTAATAGAGGGAAAATGTGGACAGGTCCTTTCTTTTTAAAGATTAAGCAAACAACTTTTATATTTGCTAAAATAACAAAATTATTTCTACTAGCATTCAAGGTATACTCACTGAGATGCGTTTGAACGGCACTCAGCTTTTTGTAGTATAAACCTGTTATGAATTGAACAGAGTTCAATTATTGAATTCCTTTATTCAATTATAGTTGCTTTACTGTTGTGCTGAACCTTGAGCCTCAATACATTCAAGCACTGACTGACAGAAGTATTCAGATTAGGAATGTCAGGAAAAAGTTAAAACTCTTCATCTACATACTTGCTTTATGTCAGTGATTTAAAGTGGTTCTAAAGGCTAAAGGTGTTTTACTTTCATGCATTCTATGTATGAAGGTTGAAAAAACCTTCAGTATGCAGCTCCCCCTCAGCCCCCCAAATACTTACCTTAGCCCGATCACGATCCAGTGATGTGCACAAGAGTGACTGCTCTCCCTTGCCATTGACTCCCACTGCTGTCAATCACAGGCACTGAGAAGGGAGCAGGGGCAGGGCCAAGCCCTGTTTTGTGTATCTTATGGACACACAGAGCAGGGCTTGGGAGCGAGCATGCAGCAGTGTGACTATAGCATGCGGCATTTGGAGAAGAGAAGGAGCCAGAAGCGCAAAAAGGAGGTACAGGGCTGCTCTGTGCAAAACCATTGCACAGAGCAGGTAGGTATAACAGTTTGTTATTTTTAAAAAATGACCTTTAATATCAAATAAGGTATTGAAGCTTCAGCATCACCACAATACTCAGGCAGCTAGCATTTTCAGAAGAAGCTTTAAAGCAGCTTCTGTTTTTGTCTCGTGATATGTTTCTTTTAGAGAGTGCTCCTGGGTATTTGGGAGACCAGCCGCTCACTGGGACTTTATGTGAATTAACTGTCCCCTGATTACGGATAAAATACTGTTTGTGAGCACCTACACACATTGTGTGTCAGTTGTGTAGAGTATTCTTACAACTCTTAGTGACACTAGACACGGAAGTAAAGTCAATTTTTGGGGGTACTCTCAGAATCAACTATAATCACTTGATCGATCATCTTATTTTCCTGTTAAAACAGAATGAGATGAGGGTGATTATAAATGAAATATTTTATATTATAATATTTTATTTATAAGATTTTGTTTTTCAATTATTAGTAGCCAGATATGGCACTAGCATGTTCCAAAGTCTAACAATTTCAGTGTTATACCATGGAAGGACGTTTGCCCTATTCCAATATGGTGGATTCAATTGAGGGACACCAGGAGCTCAGAGCTGGGCGTTCCTTCCTTTGTGTGTTGTATATGTGGCGGTGAGTCAGCACACCGCCCGTGCCCCTGGAAGACGTCATCTGTGACGAAACGGCGTAGGGAAGAGCGGCGTGCTGACGTCACCACATACCGCGCTAGTCCCGGCAGCAATGGGCAGCTATCGAGAGCCGGCCGGCTCATTTTTTATTCTAAACGCTACATATCTACAGTGAAACTGTAAGTGCAATACTGTTTACTTTTGATAAATGTTTTTTAAATGAGTTACACTATGGAAGCCTTTATGTTCTTTTATGGGGAATGAGCGCACATCTGTTGTACAGAGGATACCCTGAGCAGAGAGTCTGGGAACATCTAGCCATCCAAGCACAAAGACCCAGGGCTGGGGATAAAAGCCACAGGCACTTGCGATCTCCTTAAACAAGTGGTCTAACAAGCTGGTAAGCGGCAGTACTATTACAGGTGGAGGAACTTTCCTGTCGCACTCTATCACATCTTCTTTGGTGTTGTGGTCGCATGTCACTACTGAATAGAGGGTTGAGAAATCACCACTTGGAATATCATTATGAACTGTACATTCAGTGGAGCTTCTTTATAACAGCCTATTGGAGTGGACTGGACCTTGTTGGAGAACTTTTGAAATTTATTTTGTTTTTTTTTGTTTTTTATTTAATCATTTTTTGCACATCTCACTTGTGATTACGCATAATTATTTATGTAATGGTGGGCTATATGGAGTCTTCGTATCTCCATTTATCCAGATGAATCACCTTTAAGTCACTTTATTCTTTGATCACTATAATTATATGTAGCGCTGGTAGATTTTCAATCTACTGCTGATAGGTAAATCTAGTGGGTTACTTGTTAGGTGAAGTTAGATTTGCCTCTGTTTCAGCTTGGCTGAGTTGCGGGTAATTTCACACTGCGCCGGTGGGTGTCGTTGTCACCATGGGCCAGTGTTGGAAAGGCAACGTGTTGAAGCGTATGAGTGCTCCTCTGTCCCGGAGACAACTCGGTGGAGGTGGTCCTCCAAGTTGCATTCTGGAGAGGGTATTTATGGGGCAGACGCCATGTTTAGGGGTTAGTTTTTCAGCCACCTGCTGGCACTCCTGGCCGAAGGTATGCATTAGGAATACCACCTCGTGGTCCTCCATTCCGGAGGCCCATGTCGCTGCAGCGTGTGGGTGGGCCCAGAGGCCTGTCTGGGGCCTACCACAGTGGCAGAGGAATGGTCCTGAGCTGTCTATAATGAGTGAAGAAGCTGGACAACTGAGAAGATCCCAGGGGAGAACCCGTCATGGAAGGATCACGCAGAGTGCTGGTCTGGAGAGGGGCCTGGTGACTCAGTTGGAGGACGTATCCTGAAGTAATCTTACTACATAGTACTGCCGGGTTGGCTTAAAGTTCAAGTGCTGTGTCAGATATTCATCACAAACCATTACATCCTGTGGCAGAGGATCGTACGGGTTTTATTCCAAACAAGTCTGTGGCAGAGACTTTTGTTCGTGCTTCGTACTGGCTGCTAGGCAAGTGAGAGAGGCCTATCCAGGTGGGCAGGGATTGGATACCACGGGGGGAGTGCATTCAACTACAAGCGTTCAATTAAAGAATACTAACGAAAGGGTATTTGAGCTTCCCTGCAACTTTCCTTCAACCTCTTTCCTGCTACTTCCTAAATTCCCTGTTTATTAAAGCATTGAAAAGATACTCAAGTGTTTGGTGCTTACATTGTCTGGAGGTAAACTCAACAGGACCCTAGACCCGGTGTCGGTGAAACAGAGGTGGCGGAAGTGAAGGTAACAGCCCGCTTTAAACCAGCAGCTCCACCGAGAGTAATTGCTACATGTGGGGGCTCGTCCGGGATTTGTTGGCCATCGATTTCCCGCAACCTAAAGAAGTGTTTCACCGGGTGTTTACGGTGAAAGCTGGACTTTGTCAATTTCTCAGGAGAAGAAGGGGTTAAAGTTGCAGGTCTTTATTTCTGACTGCGTAGGCGACGGGCGCCAGTGAAAGCCCGGGAGCTACGTGATCAGAGGAACAAGTGAGAGGAGCCTAACCTACTTGATACCGCGTGGGACGCGTGTATGTGTGTTGGCGCCAGAGAAGAAGAGAGGCCTTGTGATAGTGCTGAGAAGATCAGAATGTGGCCACGGAATATGGTCTGGAGTTCCCGAGAGTAATTGCTACATATACAGCACGGCTTTCTTTTTTATGTTTCTTTTAATGTTAGGTTTCAAACACTAGTCTAAAGAGCATCACCTTTAGTAATCTTTGCCAGGAGTTTAAAAATGGCTTTAGAGGCTGCCATTGCTGATCTCCTGTTGAAAATGTTAGTTGTCTCTTTCTTTTAAAACTGAACTCAAAACAGGTAAAAAAAAATGCATGCACTCTAAAATTAAATAATTAAATTAATTTTTTTTAACTGAAAGTAGTGTACCTGAATTTGATCTGGTATCAGCCTACTTGCATCCCAATACAGCAGAGCTAGAGTGTGAGATAAAGAAGGAATACAAGGAGCCAACCAGTTCATGTACTGATAGCAAGAGAAAGCAGAGTTACAGAGAGATGAGCTAATTACTGTACTGCTTCTCCTTTCACTGTCCACACACAGGCTGGGTCGGTCCAGGACAACATGGATGCTGGTACTCAGACTGAGGACATCCAGTAGCAGAAAAAAGCACTGCTGGGGAAAAATCTAGATTGAAAGTGACTATTGCAGCAAAAGTTGGCTTTATTTTTTTATCTTTTATTTGGTGATTCCTTTTTTATTTTGGCAGGAGTTCAGCTTTAGTACTTTCTGTGTCACTGACTGATAAGCAAGCGGAAAGTGAACTTGTATTGAAATCAGAATTCCTTATCTGCGTTCTTATCTCGGGTCAGTGCCTCAAAGTATTGAAACCTGTGAATCAGTATAGCCATCAGACAAATAGTATTTTCACAAGTGGAGTTTGGCAAAGGCAGCCTACATACTTCCATCACTTCTTTGTTATGCTTCAAGCAGCTTCTTGATAACCCTAAAGCACCCTTCAGCTCTAGTCTGGTAGAGTTGAATGCATTTATAGTGTTGGTATTGTCTGCAAATTTCAAACTTTTTTAATGTAATTTTTGATGCAAGAATGAAAATGGCTCTAAAGTGGTCAGTGAAACAATACAAAAATAACAGTGAGCAGTTTGTCAGTATAGTTTGTGAACAAAGTGGCAGTGCTGGGTGTAAGAATGGACATTAAGTAATAAGAAGATGGCAGACAGTCTAACAACTAATCATACATCTTGATTTAAGTGGAGGGT
Organism: Lithobates septentrionalis; assembly: GCA_037952835.1. NCBI lineage: Eukaryota > Metazoa > Chordata > Amphibia > Anura > Ranidae > Lithobates > Lithobates septentrionalis. The sequence goes on along the minus strand of JBBDGP010000610.1, from coordinate 2,188,099 downwards.
CATTGGTTAACAGTCTGGTATGATATCATTGGTTATATTGAAAACACTGTACTATAGATTGTTATATATCTATAGGCAAGGTTTGAATAAAAGATTGCCAGACATCAAAGAATTTTTGCACGGGTGATTTCCTTGTGCAAGGAGGCCTCCACCCATTCCTTGCCAAAAACATAAGATAGTTTACCTATAAAAAAGAAATAGTGGGGAGTTCCAGGTAGATCCATTTATGTAGGATGGCTTCCCGTGCTACAAGGAATGTGAAACTAAAAAGTTCTTTAGAGCCTCTTGAGATTTTAATACCTGGGATGTTTATTAGGCCAAAAGGGCCCATTTAGGGTTTAGAGGTAAATTGTTTAACTTTGAGACACGCACAGAAGGCATGGAATAAGTCTGCATCTAAATGTCCACAATTCAGGCAGCACGAAGAGAAGCTTGGGCCCATAAGATATGAGCTGTGTGGAGATATATAAGAACGATGGAAAACACGAGGCATCATTTAGCGGTACATTGCAGCTCTGATTGTTCCTCGTGGTATACATAATGATTTCAAAAGACTGTCAACTTAAAGCTGGTAGAAATTCTTAGTACATTTTTTAAGACCAGCTGTTGTAGAAATGGGGCGGCTGCCGAAAGAAATTGTATACAGAAGAGATTGCCTTTTTACCTGGGGTAGGATGTACTAAAACGTGTGTCCAATGAATTTGCCTAGTCCTTTCGAGAAAATTTCTTACTGGTAAAGGCAATGTAGGACTTAACTTTTAAGAAAAACAACAGGTCATAGACAAGCAAGGAAATTAACCTAGGCAAAATTCCTTAGGTAAAAATAGTGAAGCACAAAATAGTCATGCACCAAGTATTCTCATACTAAAATTAGCAATGGCAGGCTCCTTATTTTACTTAGTGCAGAATTCTTTTAAGAGAATGGATTTTTTTTAAAGCTCAGTTCCACCCAAAAATTTAACTTCCGCTGATCTGCTTCCTCCCCCCCTCTAGTGCCACATTTTGCACCTTTCAGGGGGGAGGGGGGGAACTGGTACCTGTTTTACCTGGTACTCTTCCCCACTTCTGGGAGATTGTGCTGTCCCTCGACGTTCAGCCCCCCTCCGCCTTCTCCCACCTCCGGGCCAATTAGAAAGCGCAGTGTACTTGGCGCATGTGCAGTAGGGAACCGGCTGTGAAGCCATAAGGCTTCACTACCGGTTTCCCTTGCGACGAATGGCGGAGGATCCGAAAATGGGCTGGGGTGCCGACATCGCGAGCTCCCTGGACAGGTAAGTGTCTATATGTTAAAAGTCAGCAGCTACAGTATTTGTAGCTGCTGACTTTTAATGTTTTTTCCCCAGGCAGAACAATACTTTAAGTATAAGTATATGAATGTTGCAGAATGCAGGAAAATACATCAACGCATTCCCATAGTGAATATTTAATTTCTCTCTTAGAACTGTATCTGATATATTTGTGCTTAAGTATTTCCTATAGGTGTGGAAGCTTTAAAACAGGTTTTAAAGATATCCTGTTATCAAATTATTAATTTCAACAACAAACTTTCCTTAATATTATAAGTGCATTTAACATATTTTATGCATGTTATTTACCCTTGTGTAGATGTGCAAAAGTCTTTAGATTGTATCTGGGTACTGCTATCTTGGATATGATGTCAGAAGCCACAGAAGACTCAGGCCTGTCACCCAAGGCTATGTTATGCGATCAGGGGAAGGGTGGAACTGTGGAGGAGCTTCCACACAGACAGTAATTAGACACTCTCTGAAGGCTCGGTTCACACTGGGGCGACTTGGGATCCGACTTGTACGCCCTCAAGTCGCCCCAAGTCGCCCCAGAAATAGTTTCGATGGGAGTGAACGCTAGCGTCTTAATAGACACTACTGAAGTCGCTCCGACTTCAGAGCGTACTCCCTGTACTACTTTGATCCGACTTGGTAGGCGACCTGTACCATAGAAATCAATGGAAGTCGCCTCCAAGTCGGATCTCTCTGTAAAGTCAAGCGACTTTGCAGGGAAAACCCCTCCCTCCCAGAGAGCTGATTGCCCCGTGATTGGCCACAGGCGAAGTCGCCTGTCATGGAGGCGACTTCAAGTCGCCTTGTAATTTGCTGAAGTCGCGCTGAAGTCGCGCTGAAGTCGCGCTGAAGCCGCGTTGAAGTCGCGGTACAAAGTCGCGCTGAAGTCGTGTTGCCCCAGTGTGAACCGACCCGAAGAGGAGAGTGCTGTGATGTGGCAGGAGGGAAGGAAATATGGGAGGGAAATAAGAAAATTGACTCTTTCTGAAAAAGTCAAAATTACTATAAAGTCTCTGCATTTATCAGCCTGCAAGAAAAACACAGTCACTTCACACAGAGCAGCTGGAAAAAAACACAACACCCCCTGGTGACAATACAATCTATTCACCGCACTAATACTTAATAAGAAAAGTTCCTCAGTGGAATCAGACAAGTCTCTTGATGTGACTTCTCGTATATTTATTCCATTAGACACTTACCAGATTCTCTGACCCTTTAGTAAATACAGATCTAATAAAGCTTAATCCCCAAACAACCACTGTGTACTCTCTTTTTTTCAGCAATTCTCCATCACAATGGACCCAAAAACCAAAACACAAAAGAAAACTGTAGTAAAACTGGTGCACACAGAATCTGGTGCAGCTGTACATAGTAACCAATCACCTTCTAACTTCAGCTTGTTCAATTAACCGCTTCAGCCCCAGAAGATTTTACTCCCTTCCTGACCAGAGCACTTTTTGTGATCCAGCACTGCGACACTTTAACTCACAATTGCGCGGTCATGCGACGTTGCACCCAAACAAAATTGATGTCCTTTTTTCCCACAAATAGAGCTTTTTTTTTTGGTAGCATTGATCACCTCTGCTTTTATTTTTTGCGCTATAAACAAAAAAAGAGGCCGATATGTATTCTTCTACATATTTTTGGTAAAAAAAAAATTGCAATAAGCATATATAGATTGGTTTGTACAAAAGTTATAGTGTCTATAAAATAGGGGATAGTTTTATGGCATTTTTATTATTCAGTTTTTTTATTTGTAATGGCGGCGATCTGCGATTTTTATTGTGACTCCGACATTATGGTGGACACATCGACATTTTTGACACTATTTTGGTACCATTGTCATTTATACAGCGATCAGTGCTATAAAAATGCACTGATTACTGTGTAAATGACACTGGCAGTGAAGGGGTTAACCACTAGGGGGTGATGAATGGGTTAAGTGTGTCCTAGGGAGTGATTCTAACTATGGGGGGGATGGGCTACTAGTCACATGACAGCAATCACTGCTCCTGATGACAGAGAGCAGTGATCTCTGCCATGACACAAGCCAGAATGGGGAAGTGCCTTGTTTACATTTGCACGTCCCCAATCTGAGGCTCCGTGACACGATTGCCGGGAGACCGGCAGACATCGAGTCAGCCGGTCCCGCGGGCACGTTCATGCTGTACGCGGGGGCGCACGCGCACGCCTGCTATCCCCGGCTCTTAAAGGGGACGTACAGGTATTGCTGCCATTGTGCCGACGTATATTGGTGTGCGGCGGTCGGCAACTGATTAGGCTTTGACAATAATTGATTCACACCTATGCCAGACATCCCAAGTCTCTCGTGAGGTGCGGGAGACTCCCACATTTCAGGAGCGGCTCCCCGGACAACCCCGAGTGCATTGCAATATCCCGGAGGGGTCGATCCTGAGCGAGTGTACAGGGTGGGGGCGGTGTCAGGCCATCTGCTGTAGTGAAATTTTCCGATCCTGGTTGGTTCCTCTGTCTTCAATCCACACCCCTACTCTCTCATTGGCTCTGGAGAAACTCTGAATTTTTGGCACGAAGAGAGGAGAGGAGCTGGCTGGAGGGAGGATGTGAACTGTCAGCACAGCATTGACAACTGTTGCGGAATGGACACTGAGGGGCAGAATAGACTCTTTCACTTACCTGTTTCCATGCTACAGCCAGCTGCAATGTTCTCTTCCTCCACCCAAACCTCAGTCTCATCACATACCATACAGGAACATTAACCCTGTATGGTATGATAAGGGGGCTGGGGTGTGTCCATAGTCAGTAAAACATACACAGGCGCTGTAGAGAACCAGTCAGCACTGGAAGAAGCCACCTGAAGCAAGGAATTAGGTAAAGCTGGGTACACACAGATTAAAATTCAGTTTAGCAGGGATCGGACAAATTTTGATCTCTATGTAGCTCTCCCTGTTAGACAGAAGCCAAGTATTAGACCACCTTAGCATATTCATGCCATCCCACATACTGACTCCTACCACCTTGACCACTTCAAATCACTGAAGTGGTCATGGGGGTTAGAGTGTTCCTTTAATATCTCTCAGAAGAAGTAAACCTGTGTATACTGATTCCATTTCGTTCAATCATCCTCTAGTTGTGTTAAATTGGGGGGGGGGGGGGGGGTGTCGCGAAGCACCGTGCAGCGCAGCGCCAACTTCCTGAAATGAGTTTGCCACCTCCCTGAAATTGACAGGTTGGGATGTCTGCTATGCATTTTTAGTGCTTTTTACATTTTGCAGATTTGCACTATAGTCCATTTAGCATGGTTTCCTATTAAACACATTCTGTAGTGCAAATCTGCAAAATGCAAAAAGCTCAAAAAATGCATAGGTGTGAATCAGGCCTAAGCCCACCTTTACAGTCTCCTTTCACACTACCGCGGCTTCAAAGTTGCGTGATTTTGCCGCGATTTCACGGAATGCCTGTGTAACTCGCATCAAAGTTGGACCAAAGTAGTACAGAGACTACTTTGAAGTCGGTGCGATTTTAAATGAATGGTACTTATTGAAAATCATGGGGTACGACTTGTCACTTTGCAGTCCCAAGTCGCAGGACAAGTCGCACAAGCGTGAAAGGGGTCTAAGGGCCGGTTTGAAATCGTGCAAGTTCAGCTGGACAAACCGTCAATGCAGTCCGACTTCGGGGGGTGATTTCACAGACATCTGTGCGGGCTCATGCAAATCGCATGAACCCGTCTATTCAAATCGCCCCCGAAGTCCCCCAAAGTACTGCAGAAACTACTTTTGGGAATCAGTGCGGTGCCGCAAAGTTGGTGTCGCACTGATTCGGACGGTGCCATTGCCGGAAATAGCCACTGATTTGGAATGCGATTTGATGTCAAATCGCATGCCAAATCGACGCAATGTGAACATGGGCTAAAACCCAGAAGCTGATTCGTTACTATACACAGCTGCACCAAATTCTGTGTGCACCAGTTTTAGTAAATCTCTTTCATAGTTTAATATCTTCAAACCAACATCATAATCAAATTACTTATTCACTAAGTGCCAGAAAATCTGGTAAGCACCTAATGAAATAAGGAAGACACATGTAGAGAGACTTGTCTGATTCAGTTGAGGGACCATTCTTATTACGCGCTAGAGTGGTGGATACATTTACCATCATGATCGAAGGCATAATAAATACTAAATAAATAAATAATATAGTTTTCTGTGCTAGGTATCACTAGCGTAATCTATAACCAAACTAGTCACATAATCTGATTCAATGGACGGGAAATGCCGTCAATGCTTCAATTTCTTTATTAAGCTTGGACTGTGGTTCACATTAACTATCACATGAATTTCTGGCGCTTTTGCAAGGCAATGCTTCCTAGTTTAGTGTTTAGAATTTCAGGTAATCTGATTACTGCAGTTCATAATGACATAATTACACAGTCTGGTTAAAAAAAGACACAAGTTCATCCAGTTCATAATTTTTCAGAATATGCTAATGTGTAACATAAAGACCAAACCACCAGTGGCGGCCCGTCTATTAGGGTCGCTTGGGCGCTGCCCCCTCTATCCACACCACCCCCCTATATGTATAATAGATAGATTCATGCATAGCATGAATCTATCTACGGCCACCATGACCACCCCCTATTCATGCGTCCGGCTCCTATCAGGAAGCTGGGCGCCTGAATTTCAGCAGCGGGGGTGATTTTTTGAAACACCTGATTAGAGTCATAGGCTCTAATAGGCTTCAAAACAGGGTGGGCTTGTGGTGAAGAGAATTGCACCATGAGCCCACCCAGGTGTTACAACAGTGAATAATTATTCGCTGTTGAAACACTGTTCCTCAATCCAGCCAATCAGAAGCAGTGTGAGACCCGTTTTCCGATTGGCCGAAAAGGGAAGACTCCGGGTTAGCCGCCAAGGCGGAGGGAGAAAACAGAAGCCGCCACCACTGTGATGACCCGTGGAGAGCAGGGGAACAGGAGGACGCCGCCATGATAACCCATGGAGAGCAGGGGAACGGGAGGGCACCACCGAGCAGGGGAAGCCGCTGGTGAAGCGATGGGGTAAGTGCTACTGACTGACCGACTGGTCGCCCCCCCCACCCCTAAGAAAATTACCACCGGTCACTGATCCAAGTAAGGTGAATCGGTTGCCACCAGCAAAGTTATGAAGAAGCAGCAAGACCATACTGCACATACCTTGCTTTTAATGTAATGTAAAAAAACACATCTGTTATGGTCATGCTGTAGTCAATCCTCCCTCCTTTACTTGACTCTGTACTGGCCACAATCTGAAGGATGGCCTCAATACTGAATTGAGGGGAACAGGAAGGAGTTACTTTTAAATTACTTGTCCTATTTTTCACTTTTATTCTGTACTATATCTGCAACGGTGTGCTTTGGGTTGACATGCTTTTATTTTTTAACTTTTCAACATGCAGCATAGACACATGCTAGATTATTTCATACAAATATGCCAGTGGTATCTAAAATAATGTACAACTCGATACTGTGTTTGGTAATAGACACAACAGTCATCCAAACATGTTATTAGCTTGCAAGCTTACTCCTGAAAGTTAATATGACAGCTTGTCATTTCCAGGACCCATATCCAAATGGATTTCCTTTCCAAGCTATCAAAACACTTATCTCAAGCCCTCCCACACACGTGAAGCTTTTACAGCAGAATTTGCTTGTCTAATGTATGCCAGTGTCTGACAAAATGACTGAACACTATATAAAGAAATATTCCTAAAAAAATGTGAACTGGTTTATTAAACAATAAACATATAAATGGTAAAACAAAGGAGCCCTTTTCACCTCCATGGCATAGAGTTCCTAAATAAAAAGGCCAAGCTGTTTAAAAATAAACACTTAGTGGAGATTTTCTATGGTATAGGGAACATCAGAAATGCTAATTGTGTCTGAAGTAGTAGAAGTACCCTGAAAAAATTAAATAGGCACTCCCATAGCTGTATATCTACAGTGTGAGATTTAAATAGTAGCTCCACTTTTGTTGAGGAAAACACATACATTCCCCTCTATGTACATTGCAAGGATTTCCACAAACTTTTTTTTGCAGATTTCTACCTTTTTTTATCCTGAAGAAAAAGCTATTTGTTTGTCTTTATTCACCAGGACATGAGAAAATGTTTCACTTTTTGTCTCTGTTCCATTTGGCGAGATTTATGTTAAATTCCAGTCCCTCTGACTGATTGTCTTTAGGATAGGAAGTGAGATTAGTGAGGTGAGTGTAAAATTAATATTGCCTGTTTCCACCCTACAATGAACCAAAAAAAAAAAATATTTGGCAAGAGTTGAGCTTTCTCGTGGAGTTAAGAGTTTAAAAGCATTATTTAGGGTTTAGGTTACATTAATTCATAACCTAAGTGCAGGCTGATCAAAAAGTAAAATCTTAGGGGGTACTACAGTAATAAGGGCACTTATAAGCAACACAGAACACTTTGGTTAGCTGCAGGACTTTCACATATTATCTGAGCCAAGAGCTACACTTCTAGAAATAATAATGACAACATCTAAGGTCCCATGTTTGTGTACTGCCAAACTGTTGAATTGCCAACCAGCTTCTATACCTTAGAGCAGGGGTGTCAAACTCAATTTCATTGTGGGCCGCATCAGCATTATGATTGTACTCAAAAGGGCCGGTTGTATCTGTAAGATTAGATGTCCAGCGCATCCCCTCCCCTTACATTAGATGTCAAGAGCCACCCTACCATCAGGAGTTGAGTCCCCTACTCTCCCTAACATCACAGTGCACCCCCTTTCCTTATGCTGCTGCTGGGAAGAAGCTGGATGCATTGCTTGACAGCAGAAAGTAGGGGTCTGGAGGAGGACAAGAGGAGGGCTGGAGCTCTCTTGCAGCTGCAGGAGAGGTGCGAGGGCCACATGAAATGGCCTGGAGGGCCGGATTCGGCCCACGGGCCATGTGTTTGACACCTGTGCCTTAGAGAATCAGGTAGGAAGATTTCCCACATTAGTATGGATATCCTCCTTTTCCTCCAGGACAGATAATTTTTTGATTTTTTTGCAGCAACTTAGATGACAGTATGTAGCTTGTGAAAACTCCCTGCTAATAGTTTTTTTTTCTGGATCTTGTTTAATAATACTGTATAATACAAGACATAAATTACATTTTTTCCCCCATTACATTTTAAACTTCATTTATAACTGTAACACAATAGACCTAATTTACCAAATTTTTGTACTGTGTTCCCATACACTGAATGTAATTGAACTTGAATGGTTTTGTACTGTAAAAGTATAGCACCAAATATATATTGGGCACTCAAAACAGAAATCTGCCAGCTTTAATATTAAATTACAACTCTGTCTGGTAAACATAAAGTTCCAGCAGCATGTTCTAGGCAAGTAGAGAAAAGCTTTTACTGCAATTTCCATGGAACTAAAGTTTTCCCTTTCTGCAAATAAGAGAGCCCTTCACTTGTCCAGGTTCATGTTTGAAACAAGACGCCTCTCTTCACATACTCAAATTAAAGAGTAGGCAGCCCTGCTTTTTAACCTTGAGTGCAAAAAAATGGTTAGGTTTTTATCGCTATGTGTGGTCTGCAATATATCTTGTGTCTGCTGCCTTGCAGTCTATTAAAAACACTACTTCATAAAGGTGTTCAGGTAGAACTGATTCAAGGTAAATATAAGGACACAGCTAGATTCCCAAGTCCTTAGTCCTTAGCTCTGGGGAAAACTAACTTGTACTATGCAACTTCCCTTGCAAAGTGAACAGCCTATTTGCCCTTTGTGGGGGTGGGTGGGGTGCCTTTGCGTTTAACAGGTGGAGCTGTGTGTCTGTACTGAATACTGGGACTTAAACGCATGTAATGATGTGTTTAAAGTGATTAAGAACTTATATGCCCTTGCTATTGCTACGTCACTTGAACATTTGGACCCTGATGACAGATTCATCAAAAAGTAAAGAACTACTTACCCACAACAGAAGTAGCCATTTAGTGAGCAGAACTAAAGATTCATAATAGTTATTAGCAAGCTCAAAAAATAATGAATGCCCCCTGAAGACGCGCATTCACATGAAACGCGCTGGACAGGCGAAAGTCTTTAGGGGGCTACACGCTGACATCTTGCCGCCACTTCCAAGCTTGGAACTGGTGGCTCTCTTTGTAAGTGCACTGTTTTATTTGTCATGACAATCGTATTACTGGCATTTGGATGAAGCCTTTTTTTAATGTGGAATCTAGTCTTTTTATTAATATACTACATTATATTTGGTCCCCTGCTTATGGCTGTGTGGTGAGTGTTTTTTCTTCTGACTGTCCCCAGTGGTGAGAATAAGTACTGCGAGGTATCCTCATTGTGAGAATGGAGCTGGTTAACCATGTGAATAAGACCACAAGTGGAAGACACTTTCTTTGTGGTGGTATTTATCACATATTTTGCATTGCCCTTTATTCACAGTGATTTATTTTTTTTTATTTTTTATTATCATTTTTGAATATTGTGGATACTTATTGCACATTATAAATGCTGTGTTGATAGCACATGCTTTAAGATTGTAATATTGTATATTTGGAGGCGCTGCATTATTTTCTTTGTTGGTTTGTTTGGGTACTGTATATCTACCTATTGCAAGCTGCCCATTTATTTTCTTTAGCACTGACCCCTTTTTATGTTTTCAAATATTTAATACATACTGTTGGGACAAGGGAGGTGAGTCAATTATTCAGTTGTGGGTGTAAGTTTCACCTACTAAGTGTTGTAATAAACTGCCTTTTTAAAAAGCAAAGCTGTTAAAGCAGACTTAAACTTAAAAAGTAAAGATTTGATATGTTATATGGAATATCTACAAATTGTGCATTAGTTGGCATGTGAGTATGCCTACTGTCTCATATATGTAAATTCACACTGTGAGGTACTGCTGTCTCTGACTGCTAGTTTTAGATTTGGAGTAAGATTTGGTGAAATCACTACTGTACTGCTTTGACCAAGATGGAGGCCTCCACAGAGAGATACAGTGCCGAGCAAGCAGTGGTAAGTCAATAAAGTCAATATTGAGGAAGAATCAGCTGCAGGGAGACCAAAGGCAAAAATGGTGACTAGTCTTTTGCCCTCTACCGGCCTTTTTGGGTACAGCTTCCAGCTTCTGTTCCTCCTTGAAGTTTATGTTAATCCAAAACCTTTATCTTTTTTTTTTTCGTTTTGGATATATTGGGGAAGAGTTAGGGCCCCTGTCAGGTTTTTACTGCTATCTCGGGCTCTTTTAGAGATATTCAACCTCACTTCCTGTCCTGCTGACTACTACTGTTTTACCAGACAGTAAGTAAGGGTGACTCTTCAACAATAACACAGAGAGAAAAAAAATATTTTATTTAGTAAAGCAGGGGAAGGTAGAGAACCCTTGTTAGATTTGTATTTGTGTTGCTGTGGAAGTATTTACCTCACTTCATTTTTGATGAAAGCATCATCAGCAGGGCAGGAAGTGACAGAACATCTCTGTAACTGAGCCTTGTGTATTAATTAGACCCCATTAGGATTTCTAATCCTTCCCCCCAATATATCCAAATCTAGAACAAAAATGTTTGTCTGGACTTACACTTTAAGATTAAATAAAATGGCTGTAAATGTACATATGGAATTTATTTATAATTTTGTAATAATAATTATTAAAATTCATAATTAACTAACAAAAATGAAAACATTTTAAATGATTATTTTTTTGTTCTGAGCATTTTAAAGAAGAATATATATATATATCGATATCGATATAGATATATATATATATATATAGATATATATATATATATATATATATATATATATATATATATATATATATATATAAATATGGTATATATATATATATATATATATATATATATATATATATATATATATATCTATATCTATATATATTAAACATCTCCTTTAATTCACCATGGAAATGTCTCATAATTACATTGACCAATGCATGAAACAAAATAGGTAATTATTTGGCTTTAGCAGATCTAAAGGAGGACACATTCATTTTCTTGAAACTTGAATCCGAAATCTGTGTTGAAAGTACTGTATATAGGTTAGTGGGAGCAATCAAGGCCAGCTGCAGGAAGGGTTTCAAACTGCAAACATTACTATCAACCCAGTAATGTGTGCGAAGGCTTATGGTATCCACCACTAGAAGGAGGTGTCACCCGGAGACCATACTATACAGCACTTATATGCATAGGCTCAATAATCAAGCTTGCTATTATAATAGGGCAGCCAGGATGTCATAAAAGCCGGAACTTCTGCTTAGCAAATATTTGCTCTTACATTTTTTTGTGTTATCAAGTGCTTATTACCAATTTTTGCAGCCCAAAAAATAGTAATTCCCCATATATTTATATGCATTTGGATTGCAAAAGAATAGAACATTCAGAAATAGAATATTTTGTGGGCTATGATCTGTACTGGTATACATGGTGCCAAACTTGCACAAAACAAGCTTCTAATGAAATAAAACCATTATAGGTATACAAGTCCTGCAGTGGACAGGCTGCTGCTGTACAAACTGTACCGGTCTATACTGTTTTAATCCATCTGGATACCAGTTGCTTTCATTATCCCATCTGTTCAGTATCTGTTAGTTCCTAATATGAAGAGGAGTCTTGTTTCAGTTGCAGAAACGTGAGGGCAACTCAGTTTAGGCAAACTCATGTGTACAGCTGTTCAATTTAATATTAAATTATATTTATAAGACAACAGCAAGTCTGCCAAAAGGCAACAGAAAATTGCCAGCATACAGAATATACAGGCAGAAAGCAGCAGTGACCATTGCAAGCAGTTAGGAGTCCAAAGTAAGGCCACACAGGGGGGGGGGGGGATGCAAAAACAGATTCGAGCTTGCAAAGCACAAAGGAGAGGGAGTCACCCATCATGCACCTTCTATCAATTGGCATTCTCAGGTATCATATGAGCAGACAGGATGCTGAATACCTAGGCTTCCGAATGCTGTACATCCTGAAGAGCTTCTGTGTATTACTATAAAGCTTACTAGGAGTGAGGGGAAATAGAGGATCCGGTTACTAAGCACAATACTACTAGGACAAGGGTTAGGCCTTATTTTTTGCTTCTAAATAACACACATGTACAGCATGCAAAGACGCTAACAGAAAAGAATATCTACAGATATTACACAAAGGGAACAAATATTAGTCGAATGATTGGTTGATTGATATTTGTTAAATATGTAAAGGAAAGACAAAAATAAGATTCATGTGTTGATTACTAACTGTATAACAATCAGATATAGTTATTAGTACGATCTACAATATTTATTGAAGAAACTGAAAAGATAATGTGCTTTTGAATGTCATAGCAAAGCGGTGAATACAACAAGGGTTGGCTAAAATCTATTAAAACCTATTATGAAATACCTGCTGTTCCCTAAACCCTTCACAAGATACTAGTCACATTGGTTCTTCAGCTTCAATACTTGGAAATATTATGCAGGCCAGGGTTTCCTACTCTACCAGTTGCATACTTTTCCAGACCTGTTGTTTACTGATGTATCAGTGTGTTGGTACTAAAGGATGAAGATATTTCCCCACAACCACTAATCAGATTGCAGACTTTCAGGACAGGTTTGTGGAGATTCTATGATACATCATCGTTATGTGGGGAAGCCTTGCCTTGCACATTATTGAAGTCAGCAATGCTTCACCTCATTCACTAAGCTAAAGAAAAATTCCCTTGTAAAATGAGCAGCCTATTTGTCTTCAGTAAACAAACCTTATTGCCTTCCTGCCTTGCACTCTTCCTCTGGGTGGGGTGCTTATAATACGTTAGCCATTTTATGACCAGAGGCCATTGATTCCTAGATGACCAGCCAAATTTAGCAGTGTAGGCATGTGCCAATTAACTTGACAAGACCTTATTATTAATTCACATACTTAAAAGAAAAGTTTAGGGATTTTTTTTTTAAAGAATCATACTTACCTAGGTGGATGCAGCATTGGTCCAATACTGCATCTGTCCCCCGCCAGCTTTAAGACTGAGAACAAAGCGATCAAACACCACTGATCGCTTGGTTCTTAGAGCTTCTCGAGCAGAGAGCTGGTGACTGTAAGTCACCGCTCTCTGCTCTCCCCCCCACGCTCACTGGAGTGCTGGGCTGTGGAGAGGGCAGGAGTGGATGGCCCAGGCTCTCAGCGGCCTTGTGAGGTCAGCCGACAGCAGGCTTCGGTCCACTGTCTCCTGAAAACAGGTCACAGGTGTGCAGAACGAACTACACTCCTGTGATCCACAGGAGAACTACACATGCACTTTGGCTTTACTTCTCCTTTAAATATGTTTTTTATAATATTTTTAAGGACATATAAGGGTGTTATTTGGTATGATGTTTATATAAAACCCATCAGTTTTTTTTAAACATAGGCTTTATTTATTAATTAACGTATTCATTTTTAATGAGTTTTCTAAAGGCTTTTTGTCAATAAAGTATCCAATTTGCATGTGATTATGATACCACTGAGATTCCCTTGCAATAGTTTCAGCATATAGATAAAGCTTAGATGAAAGAGGTTGAAGCATAAAAGATAAAAGAAGCTGATGGGTAATTCTTCTCAACAGCATCTCCAAAACATTGAAATATCAATTTTAGCAGTGATGACACTGTTATGCCCCGTACACACGGTCGGATTTTCCGATGGAAAATGTGTGATAGGACCTTGTTGTCGGAAATTCCGACCGTGTGTTGGCTCCATCACACATTTTCCATCGGATTTTCCGACACACAAAGTTTGAGAGCAGGCTATAAAATTTTCCGACAACAAAATCCGTTGTCGGAATTTCCGATAGTGTGTAGACAAATTCGACGCACAAAGTGCCACGCATGCTCAGAATAAATAAAGAGATGAAAGCTATTGGCTACTGCCCCGTTTATAGTCCCGACGTACGTGTTTTACGTCACCGCGTTCAGAATGATCGAATTTTCCGACAACTTTGTGTGACCGTGTGTATGCAAGACAAGTTTGAGCGAACATCCGTCGGAAAAAATCCTAGGATTTTGTTGTCGGAATGTCCGAACAAAGTCCGACCGTGTGTACGGGGCATATCTCCTAAAATGTAACAATTAGACTGTTCTTTTTTTCTGCAAAAAAATGCATGCACAGTGTTTTTCATGTATTCCAATGGCTCTAGTTTACACCATGCAGTCAGTTCCGATCAGTTTCCTGTCAGTTTCTGCACCAGAAACTGACTGGAACTGACTGCACTGGTGTGAACTAGAGCCATTGGAATACATGGAAAACACTGTGCATGCATTTGTAGGGCCAGTTCACACCACAAAAATGCACTCCGGATACGTTTCGGATCAGTTTTTGCTTTGAGTTCACACCACAAAAATGCACTCCGGATACGTTCCGGATCAGTTTTTGCTTTCAGTTCACACCACAAATATGCACTCCGGATACGTTCCGGATCAGTTTTTGCTTACAGTTCACACCACACGCAGTTCCAGTGCATTTTTGATACAATTTGCTAGGTTCCAGTACTGTTCTGTGCAGAAAAAATGCAACATGCCCTACTTTTTTTTTTCACCGGAAACCGAGTGGAAACTGACTGCACTGGTGAGAACTAGAGCCATTGGAATACATGGAAAACACTGCATGCATTTTTAGTGCAGAAAAAAAGCGCACGGAACTGCTTTTGGTGTGAACTAGCACTGAGGCTTTAAAACCACTTTAATCATGAACACTATTTCTGCTAAATAATATGTCAGATAACTCTTAGGCTGGATTCACACCTATGCAGTTTTAGTGCTCTTTGCATTTTGCAGATTTGCACTACAGAACGTGTTCCATAGGAAACCATGTGTAATGGACTGTGGTGCAAATCTGCAAAATGCAAAAAGCACTAAAAATGCATAGGTGTGAATCCAGCCTTAGTAACCAAACAGAATTCATTCTGCTCAAGCAAAGCAGTGTAAGAACATTTTTGTTTAGTTACTATGGCTTATATTACGCTTAAAGTTGCTTAAAGCCATTTTTTCTTAGAATGGGAAGTGTTAAAACACTTGTCAGGTTTGCTATCTTTTTCTCCACTGCTTAGATTCAGCAAATTCATCCTCACGATTTGTTCTAGGGACCAGTGTTTTTAGAACAGAAATTTTTGAGAAATCGAAGATTTTACAGTTGTCACCGAAACAGAAAAATGGGAGGAATTTTCCAGTGACAACTGTCTAAGAGAGATCTTTTGAAGAGATTTAATTTCACATTATGTTGTGTTTCCAGGACTGGAAGTGAAATCTCCCCTATGGGAAAAAAAACACATGACAGGGGTTTTAACCTTTCTTTACCGTAGTCAAAACTAAAGCGTAAACATAGTTTAAGAATTATTTGTATTGGCAAAATATAAGTATGCATACAGTATCTCATACCCGATGGACTGGATGGCTGGGAAAGTTGAAAATCACTGTGGTAGTCAACACTACGACAGTAATAGCTGCAATCTTCTGGGTCCTGCTCAGGTTCTGTGTGAGTGGTTTCCCCTCTGCACATAGAACACGGGGGTGCTTACTTGGCAACACCACCATTCACATTGTATTTTTTTCAGCCTTGAGAACCAGAGAACCTTGTATTCATTGAAAAAAAAAGATACAAAACATTCTATAAATGATGGCTATGACAAGCCTTCTATAATTGGTGGCAATCTCAAGCAAGTAACCACCTGTGTAGAGGGGAGGACATTCACACGCAAACCAAACACCAGCTACAACAGTGATTCTCAGCTTCCACAGCGACCCATCAGGTATGAGATATCCATGCTTACATTTTGCCAAGCTGGACCAATCAATGCTCTCTTCAATGAACCCCTCCACAATGCAAAATTCATATGATTTACAACATGCAATGAAAATGTATACAAACCTTTTCTTTCCATGGAAATACAATGCCAAGAACTTAAATGCAGCTATTACCCACATGTTAAAGAAGTTCTGCCAAAGTTAAAGGGGTTGTAAACGCTCGTGTTTTTTCACCTTAATGCACCCTCCAGCAGCACTGGATGCAGGACAGGCCAGTAGCTCAATTGCATATTGAGCAAGTTCTGGCCAGTGGTCCATACTCAAGACCCAGTAACCCAGTGGATTCTCTGTTGGAATGGTCTTCAGGTCTGCTCTTGTCCCTAGATATTCCTGCACCATATAATACAGACGCTGGCGATGGTTGCTTGAACCGATCTGACCATGGCGCTGAGGACTGAAAAATTGTTTAAAAGCATCGTTCAGCCGGCCATCTTCTCCACCGCTCTTCATCTGACTGAATGAAGCCTCAGCAACACGTTGTCCAGCACCAGGAAATGGTAACCTCCCAGGGTCTGGAAATGCACTACACAAACCTTTCTTCAAGGCCTCCTGAAGGTGTTTCAGTCTCTGCTTCCTCTGCGAAGGCAGGATGAGTTCTGCAACTTTACCCTTGTAACATGGATCATGAAGGGTGGCCAGCCAGTAATAATCCCTCTCCTTGATACCACAAATCCTAGGGTCCTTTCGCAGGCTTTGTAGAATCAGGGAGGCCATCCAGCATAAGAGGCATTAGATTCTGAGTCCTCTGGGTCAATAAGGATCACATTATCCGTAACTACCTCCTCCCAGCCACGTATAACTCCTTGGGTTTCTGGGGACTAAAAACTATCCCTTGAAGACTGCTGCTGAGTGTTATCCTCTACATCCATGCTGACACAATCCTTCTCCTCTTCTTCCTGTGTGTTTGGCAGGCTTCAGGAATTCTATCTGGATAAAGGGGGCCTTAAGAGGAAAAGAAGCCCTCCTCTTCCTTCTGCTGTTCTGCCTCAAGTTCCTTGTCCATGATTCCACGAAGTGTGTGCTCCAGCAGGAAGACTAGAGGGACAGTGTCACTGATGCATGCATTGTCGCTGCGCACCATCTTTGTGGCCTCCTCAAATGGTGACAGGACAGTGCATGCATCCTTGATCAGTAGCCACTGTTGTGGCAATATGAAGCCAAGCTCCCCTGACCTTGTCCTGGTGCCATACTCGCACAGGTACTCATTGATTGCCCTCTGCTGTGTGTGCAGCCACTGCAGCATTGCCAACGTTGAGTTCCACCTGTTGGGCATATCACAAATAAGGTGGTGGGTGGGCAGGTTGCATTTCCTTTGAATGTCAGCCAGCCGAGCACTGGCATTGTATGACCGGCGGAAATTACCACAGACTTTTCTGGCCTGCCTCATGAGAGCTTGTAAACCAGGGTACCTGGTCAAGAACCTCTGCACCACCAAATTCAGGACGTGTGCCCAACATGGAACATGGGTCAACTGTCCCTGTCAGAGATCAGAGAGAAGGTTGGTGCCATTGTCGCATACAACCATTCCTGGCTGAAGCTGGCATGGTGTCAACCACCTCTGAGCCTGCCCCTGCAGAGCTGACAGAATCTTTGCCCCAGTGTGCTGACCCTTAGGCAGATCAACTCAAGCACCGCATGGCATCTTTTTAGCCTGACTGCTTGCGTAGCCCCTTGAACGCTTACGGAGCACTGCTGGTTCAGAGAACAAATCTGCAGAAGAGGTCATAAAGGAAGAAGAAGAGGGGGGGTGGAGGAGAGAGCTGTGGCAGAATCGCCACTAGCATTTTGGAGATGTGGTGGCGGAACAAGCTCCAACAACACTGAACCCTGTTCTGCATCCTTCCCAGCTGCCAGCAGAGTTACCCAGTGCACCGTGAAGGAAAGGTAACATCCCTGCCCATGCCCGCTGGACCATGAGTCAGCAGTAATATAAACCTTACTGCTGATCGCCCTTTCCAATGAGGCCAAAACATTGCCTTCCACATGCCGGTAGAAAGCCGGAATGGCCTTCCGTGAAAAGAAATGGCATTTTGGAACCTGCCACTGAAGTACAGCACATTCCACAAATTCACAAAAGGGGGCAGAGTCTACCAGCTGAAAAGGCAGCAGTTCCAGTGCTAGAGACGCTGAGCATGTGGATGGCTGGGACCGAATACATTTTTTTACGGTTTAGCAACTGGGGTAGGGAAATTTGCCTGCTAAAATCGATTGGTGGTGTACTGCTAGCAGATTGGCTGCAAGTACTTGGGAGACTTATTGCTATACCTTCATTCCTCTCAGTGCAGGTTTTTGAGAGGACTGGAGGTATAGTAGTGTTGGAGATGCCAGATGAGGAGCAAGGAGAAGTCTGCCTTTTTCTATGATGTGGGTCTTTCACGTACTGTTGCCAACGGACTGTATGGCAGGTTGTCATATGTCTGGTCAAGCTTGATCCACTTCAGACACAGATTGCAAACAGCAACGGCGCAATCTGCTGCAAATGTGTCGAAAAAGGCCCACACCAAGGAACTTTTAAAAGTCAGCGGGGAGTCAGCAGCACCCTGCACCTGCGGAGCTCTGTGGTGTGATGCAATAGGGTGGCTGCCCTTAAGCTGCACCCTAGAGGACATCCTGCCTCCTTGGAATGGTGCCTCCTCCTTCTCCTCTCTTCTCTGAGACACCCAAGTACAGTCACTGACCTCATCATCCCCTCCCTCCTCGTCACTGGAGCAAACTTGGCAGTATGCTGAAGCTGGGGGAACATGACAGCCAGTTTCTTGTCCTTCTGTGGCACCCCCTGTCTCTAGGCTGACGTTACTCCTGTCTTCAACCTGTGAACTAACATTGGAGCCTTCAAATCGCTGCGCATCCTCCAGCAGCATATAACCGACACTGTGGTCAAATAATTCTGGGAACTCCTCCATGCATGATTTTGTGGCTATGGAAGGAGTGACTGTGGACAAGGAGACGATGGAATAGACCGCTTTGGCAGCTGCGTTGGAAGGCAAACTACTCTGAGCCTGGGTGACAGAGGATGAGGAGGATGAGGACAACTTTGTTATGCACTCCACCAATTCAGCATGTTGTGGCTCAATAACACGACCAGCAGCAGAAAAAAAGGACAAGCGTGCCCCATGGCCACCTGCAGAGGATGCGCCATGTCCATGACCACCACTGTTGACTGTAGACACAGAGGCTGCTTGCCCTCTTTTAGTGACCTGTGAGCATCTGCCTCTCCTTGGTTACACTGGATGCAGTGTATGTACACTGAGTAAAATTATAAACACAACACTTTTGTGTTTGCCCCTATTTATCATGAGCTGAACACAAAGATCTATGACTTTTTATATGTACACAAAAGGCCTATTTCTCTCAAATATTGTTCACAAATCTGTCTAAATCTGTGTTAGTGAGCACTTCTCTTTTGCCAAGATAATCCATCCACCTCACAGGCGTGGCATATCAAGATGCTGATTAGACAGCATGATTATTGCACAGGTGTGCCTTAGGCTGGCCACAATAAAAGGCAACTCTAAAATGTGCAAAAAACTGGAACACGCTGTCGTATATGCCGATCCAGAGCATCCCAAACATGCTCAATGGTTGACATATCCATTGAGTATGCTGGCCATGCAAGAACTGGGATGTTTTCAGCTTCCAGGAATTGTGTGCAGATCCTTGCAACATAGGGTCTTGCATTATCATGTTGCAACATGAGGTGATGGTCGTGGATGAATGGCACAACAATGGGCCTCAGGATCTCATCACGGTATCTCTGTGCATTCAAAATGCCATAAATAAAAAAGCACCTGTGTTCGTTGTCCATAGCATACGCCTGCCCATACCATAACCCCACCGGCACCATGGGCCACTCGATCCACAATGTTGACATCAGCGAACTGCTCACCCACACAATGCAACGGGATTCATCCGTGAAGAGAACACCTCTCCAAAGTGCCCAATGCCATCGAATGTGAGCATTTGCCCACTCAAGTCGGTTACAACGACGAACTGCAGTCAGGTCGAGACCCTCATGAGGACGACGAGCATGCAGATGAGCTTCCCTGAGATGGTTTCTGACAGTTTGTGCAGAAATTCTTTGGTTATGCAAACCAATTGTTGCAGCAGCTGTCCGGGTGGCTGGTCTCAGATGATCTCGGAGGTGAAGATGCTGGATGTGGAGGTCCTGGGCTGGTGTGGTTACCAGGGGCGGACTGACCATTCGGTCACTCGGTCGCCGACCGAGGGCCCGCCGTCAGGAGGGGCCCCATGAGTGGCTCAGTCAGCAGCAGAAAAAAGCCGCCCGCCGCACCGCACGAAAACCCCGTCCTCCTGTCCTGGATTATTACTGCTCCCAGCGCCGCTGCCGAGCAGGGCTCGGCTTAGGCTGAGAGAGGCTCTGTCAGCAGGGAGGGGCGGGACAGGGAGCTCCACTGACGCTCTGACCCTGCCCTGCCACGCCCCTCCCCATGTAGTCTGAGTCTGTATCTAATTAGAGCGTCTCTCCTGCACTTTTGAGAGCTCCGCTCTGGACCACAAAAAGCCCCGCCCCCTTAACATCGATAGCTCCGCCCCCTACCACAGAAAGCTCCGCCCCCTACCGCCGAAAGCCCCGCCCCTACCGCCGAAAGCCCCGCCCCCGGACCTCAGAGCGGGAGGTGAGCCCGACTGGTCAGGTAGGTCCTTCTGCCTACCGTATATACCTGGACTGTAGACCCCTTTTTTTTGCTAAACCATCCCTGGAAATGTTGTTTACCCCCCTGTAAAGCTGTGCATTGCTGAAAGTTTAAAATTTAAAACTGGCTACCTGGTTATTTCCTATAGTCGCATCCCCAGTCTCTGGTTATTTCCTGTAGTCGCATTCGCAGTCTCTGGTTATTTCCTGTAGTCGCATTTGTAGTCTGGTTACTTCCTGTAGTCGCATTCGCAGTCTCTGGTTATTTCCTGTAGTCGCATCCCCAGTCTCTGATTATTTCCTGTAGTCGCATTCGCAGTCTCTGGTTATTTCCTGTAGTCGCATTTGCAGTCTGGTTACTTCCTGTAGTCGCATTCGCAGTCTCTGGTTATTTCCTGTAGTCGCATCCCCAGTCTCTGATTATTTCCTGTAGTCGCATTCGCAGTCTCTGGTTATTTCCTGTAGTCGCATTCGCAGTCTGGTTACTTCCTGTAGTCGCATTCGCAGTCTCTGGTTATCTCCTATAGTCGCATTCGCAGTCTGGTTACTTCCTGTAGTCGCATTCGCAGTCTCTGGTTATCTCCTATAGTCGCATTCGCAGTCTGGTTACTTCCTGTAGTCGCATTCGCAGTCTCTGGTTACTTCCTGTAGTCGCATTCGCAGTCTCTGGTTACTTCCTGTAGTCGCATTCGCAGTCTGGTTACTTCCTGTAGTCGCATTCGCAGTCTGGTTACTTCCTGTAGTCGCATTCGCAGTCTGGTTACTTCCTGTAGTCGCATTCGCAGTCTCTGGTTACTTCCTGTAGTCGCATTCGCAGTCTCTGGGTACTTCCTGTAGTCGCATTCGCAGTCTGGTTATTTCCTGTAGTCGCATCCCCAGTCTCTGATTATTTCCTATAGTCGCATTCGCAGTCTGGTTATTTCCTGTAGTCGCATTCGCAGTCTCTGGTTATTTCCTGTAGTCGCATTCGCAGTCTGGTTACTTCCTGTAGTCGCATTCGCAGTCTCTGGTTATTTCCTGTAGTCGCATTCGCAGTCTGGTTATTTCCTGTAGTCGCATTCGCAGTCTGGTTATTTCCTGTAGTCGCATTCGCAGTCTCTGGTTAGTTCCTGTAGTCGCATTCGCAGTCTGGTTATTTCCTGTAGTCGCATTCGCAGTCTCTGGTTATTTCCTGTAGTCGCATTCGCAGTCTGGTTATCTCCTGTAGTCGCATTCGCAGTCTCTGGTTATCTCCTGTAGTCGCATTCGCAGTCTGGTTATTTCCTGTAGTCGCATTCGCAGTCTCTGGTTACTTCCTTTAGTCGCATTCACAGTCTGGTCATCTCCTATAGTCGCATTCGCAGTCCTGTAGTTGCATTCGCAGTCTCTGGTTATCTCCTGTAGTCGAATTCGCAGTCTGGTTATTTCCTGTAGTTGCATTCACAGTCAGGTCATCTCCTATAGTCGCATTCGCAGTCCTGTAGTTGCATTCGCAGTCTCTGGTTATCTCCTATAGTCGCATTCGCAGTCTGGTTACTTCCTGTAGTCGCATTCGCAGTCTCTGGTTACTTCCTGTAGTCGCATTCGCAGTCTCTGGGTACTTCCTGTAGTCGCATTCGCAGTCTCTGGTTACTTCCTGTAGTCGCATTTGCAGTCTGGTTATTTCCTGTAGTCGCATTCGCAGTCTCTGGTTATTTCCTGTAGTCGCATCCCCAGTCTCTGATTATTTCCTATAGTCGCATTCACAGTCTCTGGTTACTTCCTTTAGTCGCATTCACAGTCTGGTCATCTCCTATAGTCGCATTCGCAGTCCTGTAGTTGCATTCGCAGTCTCTGGTTATCTCCTGTAGTCAAATTCGCAGTCTGGTTATTTCCTGTAGTCGCATTCACAGTCTGGTCATCTCCTATAGTCGCATTCGCAGTCCTGTAGTTGCATTCACAGTCTCTGGTTATCTCCTATAGTCGCATTCGCAGTCTGGTTACTTCCTGTAGTCGCATTCGCAGTCTGGTTATTTCCTGTAGTCGCATTCGCAGTCTCTGGTTAGTTCCTGTAGTCGCATTCGCAGTCTGGTTATTTCCTGTAGTCGCATTCGCAGTCTGGTCATCTCCTATAGGCGCATTCGAAGTCTGGTCATCTCCTATAGTCGTATTCGCTGTCTGGTTATTTCCTGTAGTCGCATTCGCAGTCTCTGGTTATCTCCTGTAGTCGCATTCGCAGTCTCTGGTTATCTCCTGTAGTCGCATTCGCAGTCTCTGGTTATCTCCTGTAGTCGCATTCGCAGTCTCTGGTTATTTCCTGTAGTCGCATTCGCAGTCTCTGGTTATCTCCTGTAGTCGCATTCGCAGTCTGGTTATTTCCTGTAGTTGCATTCGCAGTCCTGTAGTTGCATTCGCAGTCTGGTTATTTCCTGTAGTCGCATTCGCAGTCTCTGGTTACTTCCTTTAGTCGCATTCACAGTCTGGTTATCTCCTATAGTCGCATTTGCAGTCCTGTAGTTGCATTCGCAGTCTGGTTATCTCCTGTAGTTGCATTCGCAGTCTCTGGTTATTTCCTGTAGTCGCATTCGCAGTCTGGTTACTTCCTGTAGTTGCATTCGCAGTCTCTGGTTACTTCCTTTAGTCGCATTCACAGTCTGTTCATCTCCTATAGTCGCATTTGCAGTCCTGTAGTTGCATTCGCAGTCTGGTTATCTCCTGTAGTCGCATTCGCAGTCTGGTTATTTCCTGTAGTCGCATTCACAGTCTGGTCATCTCCTATAGTCGCATTCACAGTCCTGTAGTTGCATTCGCATTCTCTGGTTATCTCCTGTAGTCGCATTCGCAGTCTGGTTATTTCCTGTAGTCGCATCCCCAGTCTCTGGTTATCTCCTGTAGTCGCTTTCGCAGTCCGGTTATTTTCTGTAGTCGCATTCACAGTCTCTGGTTACTTCCTGTAGTCGCATTCGCAGTCTCTTTTTTATCTCCTGTAGTCATTTATGATATCTATGGCTATGCATATTTATTGAATCCATATTGAGCACTATATTTGATTGGCTGTTTGCTTCTGCTTAGGCCTGGCACACACGCACAATCGCACATGATGATGACTTCATCATTATGTGCGTGATTGTGATTGTGCGTGTGTGCCAAGCAGAAGCAGCCAATCAAATATAGTGCTCAATATGGATTCAATAAATAGTGGGAAGATTTTTCCTTCCATTGGTGGTCAGTGGGAAGAATGTTCCTTACATTGGTGATCAGTGGGAAGAATGTTCCTTACATTGGTGATCAGTGAGAAGAATGATCCTTACATTGGTGATCAGTGGGAAGAATGCCCCTTACATTGGTGGTCAGTGGGAAGAATGATCCTTACATTGATGGTCAGTGGGAAGAATGTTCCTTACATTGGTGGTCAGTGGGAAGAATGTTCTTTACATTGGTGGTCAGTGGGAAGAATGTTCCTTACATTGGTGGTCAGTGGGAAGAATGTTCTTTACATTGGTGGTCAGTGGGAAGAATGTTCTTTACATTGGTAGTCAGTGGGAAGAATGTTCCTTACATTGGTGGTCAGTGGGAAGAATGTTCCTTACATTGGTGGTCAGTGGGAAGAATGTTCTTTACATTGGAGGTCAGTGAAAATTATATAAAGTAAATAATAATAATTAAAAAAAAATGTAAAGCACCCCCATGATCCCCGCACATGCTCTATATGAAAAGCTTTATGTAGGATGAGCACATGTATGTAAACATGTGTCTATAGACGCAAATGCTGGACATGGGAGCGCACCTGAAAGGTAACCCCCCCCCCCTTCCCCAGGAGAGCGCTTCTCCTAGGGAGTTATCTGATGTGGGGAGGAGCCGCGAGAGCCACCCCCAGAAGACTTGGTTCGGGGCCACTCTGTGCAAAACGAGCTGCACAGTGGAGGGAAGTATGATATGTTTGTTATTTAAAAAAAAAAAAGAGCCTTTACAATCACTTTAATTTTGGAAATGTACCGTTGTTGCACTTTCTTTAATGTAATTCTGTGACGAACGCATGTAGTGTGGGCAGTGCAAAATGTAGGTGGGAATTTGTGTGGGTGTGGCTTGAGTGTGGGTGGGAACACATGAGCGGGGACAGGGGGCCCCAGGATCTCCTATTGCCCGGGGGCCCCATGAGTTGTCAGTCCGCCCCTGGTGGTTACACATTATCTGCGGTTGTGAGGCCAGTTGGATTTACTGCCAAATTCTCTAAAACGCCTTTGGAGATGGCTTATGGTAGAGAAATGAACATTCAATTCAAGGGCAACAGCTCTGGTGGACATTCCTGTAGTCAACATGTCAATTGCACGCGCCCTCAAAACTTGCGACATCTGTGGCATTACGCTGTGTGATAAAACTGCACATTTTAGAGTGGCCTTTTATTGTGGCCAGCCTAAGGCACAGGTCTAATCATGCTGTCTAATCAGCATCTTGATATGCCACACCTGTGAAGTGGATGAATTATCTCGGCAAAGAAGACGTGCTCACTAACACAGATTTAGAGAGATTTGTGAACAATATTTGAGAGAAATAGGCCTTTTGTATACATAGAAAAAGTCGTGGATCTTTGAGTTCAGCTCATGATAAATAGGGGCAAACACAAAAGTGTTGCGTGTATAATTTTGCTCAGTGTATATATATATATACTAGGCTGTATATATATATATATATATATATATATTAATACACCGCCTGAAGTGTATTAGAAACAGTACACCACCAAATGCACTGTAGATATAGGCTACACTGGATGCAGAGTATATACATTGCCTGCACTGACTGAATATCGAGTAAACACTGAATATAAAGTCTATGCTAAATGCAGAGTATATATATATATATATATATATATTAGACTGTATATATTTATATATATATATATATATATATATATATATATATATATATATATATATCTCAAATACACTGCCACTAACTGAATAACCTAACTCAAGCTATCTCTATGTACACGCCAACAACACTACACACGGCCGCTATGTAAGCAGCCTTATATAGTGTGGGGTGTGGGCCCTTTCTCCCTGAGTCATGATTGGCCACAGGCACCCTGCCTTTGGCCAAGTATGGCTCTCTCAGCAGAGCTCACTGTGATTGGCCAAAGCAGGCATACAGCAATGCACTGCGATCTTGCAGTGCATTATGGGGCATTCTGCGGTGCTCGATTTTCCCACGAACGCCCCATATGTTCAATTCGTTTTAGAACAAACGAATACCCGGTGTTTGAGTCGAACTTACGTTCGACCAGAACCGCGGGATTATCCCTACTCCCAATTAACTGTCTCCCACCACCAGAGCCTCCTCCCTGTGACAGCAGGTGGCATTTATGTGTATTTGAGCTTTGGGGTGCACACCCTAATGCAATAGGCTGCGAACACCTGTGGTGCTGGCTATGGGATGCAAAAGCCCCTCTGCTCCCAAGTTCAGTCCTACCATGAGTATAAAAAATTGTTGTCTATAGCAACCAATCAGGGTGCTTATGTCATTTTTTAGTGCTAACATTCATAAATTGATCTGCACTATAGAGACATTTCTGGGCATTTTCTACATATGTCTTGGCAGGTACATTATCTGTGCACATCACACATGCTGAAAACACCTGGTCATTTTTCATAAATTGTCCTCATGCTTTCAAAGGCACATGAAAGAGCTATACACATTATGGCAATCCTGAATTCTGTAAAAACCAAAAATACATCGACTTATTTTCAGTGCGTTAGCTTTTAGGACTGCAGTACAGATTTTATATACATTTCCCGCTGCATTAACAGTTTGTTTTATTATGTTAGGGCTTCAGGGATGATTTAACAGATTTGCTACTTTTAACTACTTGTTGGCAGTTAGCTAATTTGCAGTACACTAATATCAACAGCTGCCAGACTCTCATTGCCTTTTAACAGGCTTTTGGATTTGGCTGTACTTTACTCCAGGCACATAAACAAAATGCCTCTTCATAGACACATTTGTATGTGTATCGTTAGAATGAACCCTAATCTCTCATGTAGACCTGGGCTTATGGTTCTTTTAGATTGGAGAGCATGAAATGCCTGCAGAGACAGAAGCAATGGACACATATAGTAATGGCATTAATTTTTAGTAGGAAGAAGAATTAGACTATTGTAAATGCCATGTAATATGGAAGTCCAGTTTCTATGTGACTTTGTACCTAAACTCTGTACATGTTATACACTGGTATATATTTCAGGATTGTGACTTGACAGCTAATCCAAGATATTAGGTGGTGCAAATAATTGTTCTGTAAAATACTAAATTAGTCTTTAGTAAACTGTAGCTTTTGCTGATTTTTATTGATTATTTATTGAGGTAGTATTAAAAGATACCTAAAATCAAGAACAAAAAGTTGATATATTGCAGCTTACCAGTCCTTACTTTCAGTGTGTGTTAGTTTTCTTTTTTCAGACTAGGTACATTTTCAGCAAAAATAGAAAATACCTATTTAAACGCAGTTTCTTGGTCACTTCCTGTTATATGAGCTAAAAGTTCAAATATTTTTGCCTGCCTATTGGAAACTACTAATATCCCTCCCCATGTAATGGTGATGAATAGAAGAGGGATCTCTCCATAGTCCAAATCAGGAGAGGAGCCTGCAAGCACGCGTGCCCCCATGGAAATCGGCATTCTGTGGGGGTACCCGCCAAAGAGGAGGGGCCTGGAGCGCCAGCCAGGGACTCCAGAAGAAGAGGATCGGGGCTGCTTTGTGCAAAACCTTTGCACAGAGCAGGTAAGTATAGTCATGTTTGTTATTTTAATTAAAACAAAAACAAGGCTTTAGTAACACTTTAAGAACCCAAAGCATTAAAAGAAATCAAATGCAGCCACATCTAAGGACTTTAAGCTGCAATATATAAAATGTATGTTTTTGTGTGTAGATACTTTGCCACTTTAAGTGCCACTTTAAGGCACTATTTTTGTATCAAAGCACTTCTCTGAGTCATGCTTGTAACTCCTTAATGGGTTGCTTTGTAGTACAGATATTTTTTTTGTGTTAGTATGCTGAAAACAGAATATTATTTTAATATACTGATACGGGCAGTTCTCAGGTTACAAACAATGTAGTTCAATCGAATACAATTTATATGAAAAGATGAACAATTTGGCTGCATACATTGCATTGCACCTTTACTAACAAAGTGCATGTTCACTTGTCCTCTAAGACATTCTCAGATCGCTAAAACAAGCCACTGATTGGCTGTGAATGTTCACATATGGAAACATTCCTGTTATGGCAGAGAAGTGGCTCTGATTTACTAACATGAGAAGTGAGGAGATCCTGTATCTGATTAATCAATGCAATGTAAGATGATGCAAACTTGTGTTTATTATAAGAATTCAAACATGTGCAGGGATTTCTGAAAGAAAATAGAGCTTCTTCATCTGACTGGAAGTCAACAACATGGCTACTCTTCTCCTTACTTAACAAGGATCACTTCCTAAGCATGCAGCTTTTTAATCTTATAATCCCTTCCTATGTTTATGATCTTGCTATGACAGCACCATCTTAACAGGTCTCCTGTTTCAGGGTTATTCCTTTCCTTTGCAGCATCCTATGGAGTCACCTTTGCATGCCGGGACTAGAGCTCTCTGTTTCTACACTGTGTGCAGCAATAGAAACCCATAGACCCATAGCCTAGGATGACAAGGCACTCCCCTGTGCCTACCTCTTCCTACCCCTCCCCCATTCTCCAAGCCAACAGACTGGCCCCAGACTGCGCTGTCCACTGTTATCTCTTTCCTGTGAAATTTGGAAATTTAGGGAAGCAGTACTGAGAGAGCAGGAGCCAGCAGCAATGAAAATTGTTAACGGGTGGGTGGGCTAAGAATTTTAACAAATATTTTACTAGGGAATATTTATTTTACTGTCCTCAGTGTGATGGGCTAAAAATGAAAGTTATAATATAGAATCAGATTGATGTTGGTTTGAATCAAACCAAAGATATTTTTGTAAAGAGCTGAATAAAGCCAGATCTATGGACATTGGGTTGTACCTGAACAATGCAGATAATTATTGAACACGACCATACCAAGAGTGAATTTGGTTTTACATTGTAACATTAATCTGGATACTGACAGCCTCGGGGTAAACACAATATTTTGCTTAACTAGTTAAATGCTGCAGGCATTTAAATGGAAAAAAAAATGAAATAAAAAATAATAAACACTTTATGTAGCTGCTTCATCATATAAAAATTAGCAAACCACTAGAGAAACTTTTTTTTGCTGTAGTAGCAACACAACCGCGATCTGTCAATCATGGCTAAATATGGTGGAGTAAAACCACATGTACAATATCATATGTTAATGGAGAGTGACCTAATGACTAGTCGAGAGTACCAGTGTTTCATGTTTCATCATGAATACTTTTCAGGGACTGCTGATTTATGCACTGCTAAATGCTTGCCTCACCTGCTTAGTTACGGACAGGATAGAATTACAACTCATCAAATGCTAAAAATAATATCAGATATTCAATTCCTAAAGGATTATAAAAGTGAGACTGGTGGCAGACAAGTTTTCTGTTTTGCTTAAACATTCTAGTATTTTTCCATGAAAACAATGCAGGGAACAAACAATGTAAAGTAACTCCGAACAAACTGCAGCTTTCTGCAAAATATTGTAATTTAACATAGGCTACATTGGCATGGGTGATTAGGTACATACAGTGGATTCTTGTGGCAAGAACTAGCGGATTTTTGTGGCTAGGATCACAGGTAATGCAAAAAGATTACATACAGGTGTGATTATCTGTCCCTAATCAAAAAACAGCTTGTCTTGATTGTTGCCACAGGAATCCATTGTATGCATCTAATCGCCTATGTAAATGTAACCTTACAGGCTTGCATATAATTCTGTACATTACTATTCTTTGCAGTATAAATAATAAAATAACTGCATTAAAGCTGAACTCTGGGCATAGAAACTGTCATTTAAATATATTTCCCAATTGCCACAGCTTATATAAATAGACTTTGTGTGCACCAAACACCTTTGCAAACCCAAATATTACCATCTAAAAGCTGCAGTGCCATCATCACATGGACTGTGCAGAGAGCAGAGCTGTGGGAAGGGCCCAGCAGGCCTGCTTGCAGAAAATTACAGGAGGGGGCGGAGACAAGACCAGTCACCCTGCACAAGGAGAGAGAACAGCAGTGACCGGTTTTGATTACATGAGGCTCCTGCACAGAGACGGGTTTCACACTGTATTTCTGAACAGATCTGGAGGAAATACACAAAGCACATAGGTGTGTGCAGCCTCTTGCATTAGGGTGTGCACCCCAAAGCTCAAATACATATGCATGTGAATATGTACTGATGGTGTCAGTAGGGCAGTGGACAGTGTCAGCAAATTTATTTTTATTCTTTTTAATTTTTTTTATTTTGTACCATTTTTTTTGGGATGAAATATCAGTGCTCTAAACAGGGGGGAATATGCACCACACAAAGCGATTAGGGTGTGCCCAGGCACACCTGGCACCCCCTGTGCACACGCCTATGACAAAGCACACCACGTTTGAAGTAAAGAATACACATCTTTTTTATTTAGACAAAAAATGCTTACCCTGGAGTTCAGCTTTAAAGCATACTTGTTTTAAACCCAACTGAACTCTGTGATCTTCTAAAACAAAGCATATGGTGAAAAAATGCACAGGGCAGAGGTTACCTTTGATGAAAACGATCAGTAGATCCAGAGGTATAGACAACTAAAATCATAAACAAATCTCAACTTTTTTTCTGTGAAAGTTAAGCTTGAACTTGCTTATTCCCAGTTATAATATCTTTAAAGTGGAACTAACATTGAAAACCAAAATTACGAACAGGCTGGCTATTTTTGCCTGTTCGCAATCCTCTGCAGGATGTACAATAAGCTGCACATGGTCAGTGCCTGTGCTTCCAGGGATGAGTGCACTCCTGCGTCAGACAATTAAGATGGTCCAAAACGGGCACCCGGGAGATGCCGGGGAGAAGATGCCAGCCCCAGCATGGGACCTCATGGGTGTTGGACTGTAGGAACAGAGGTACGGTAAGTATTTTTTACCTTATTGATGAACCTTATGCGGATGCATTTTAATGGAATTGGTGGTTTGTGGTCCTAAAGACTTCTCATCAGCATGTGTGGGGTCTTGCTGGACCCCCAGAGGAGTTTGCTGAAGTTTTTGAAGTTAGGATATGGGAAGGGGATACACCCAATCTAAATTTTTACTTGAAAATATGATGGATATTTGTCTGGATTTGCAGATGTTTAAACATGAGGTTGTTACTGTCTTTTTTTTTTTTTTTTATCATATGCTCATTCTTATTGGTTATTACTTTAAAAAGTTTTTTTTTGTGCTGGCATCTCATAGAGCTAAGTTACACACGTGATTTAATAAGGGCAATAGGTATTAACTAAGATTTTTATTGCTGGGGAAATATTATTGCAGTAAACAGAGGCGTCACTACTATTCCCGTGATTTGCTAGCCAGATCCTGAGTGATTCATTTTCAGCAGTATTTTCAGCTAACTTCAAAATCATCAGCTTCGGTAGCTGCTAATGTTATCTTGGACATCTTCTGATGACCATGGCACACCTGTGATTTGTAGTAGTACATACAGTACATATATTACAGTCAATTACAGCAGCAACTTTGAAGGCAGCTACAAATCGTCCCAGAAAATAATGAGAGATTTGCAGCTGCTACACATCTCTTCTACGATGTCACTTGCATGACATGGCTCGTAATCAGTTCTTGTAATTGTTTTTTCTTTTTATGTACAATTTAAAGAGAAAATAAATGGTCTTAATACAAACCTGCCAGATGTCTCGCCTTGTTCTTTCCTTCAGGTATTAGTAAATGAAAAAGAAACAATGTAATTAAGCAAACGGTATTAATTATTATTGTGTTATAAAAACAATGCATGTGACAATTGCATAACTGGAAATAAAGGTATTAATTGATTATAACACACACAACTTAGTGTAATGTAGCTTTAACAGCAGGCACAAAGCTCAAAAAGCAGCACACATGACAAGTCTTCTTCCCGCAGTCCTCATGCAACATGCTCAGTACATACCACAGCAGACTGGCAAAGCACTCAGAAAAGCGAAATGCATTGCTGACACATACTTTCACAGAAAGCTGTAGACTTTTAAATAGAAAATCTGCAGTAATAAGTAGCTTTAAGTAAATTTAAAGTTGTCTCTTGTATTACATTTTGGAATACAGCAGTAGAGGGGTTTGCATTATGTGCTTAAATTGCAGTTATACTATCAATAGCAATTTGTTTATGTAAGTTATACAAAATTATATTTGTGTTTGTTCAACAATTTTTCTTCCCAGAACTTAGGAAGTATTTTTCATAGACTCTTTATCCCCAGGCTCCAAGTTAATGTTCCTACATTGAGTTAGCATTTTAAAAACAAATACATCTAATCCTTGGTCACGGAGCACATTGCTGCTTAAAATTAGTGGATTGATAAGTCAAAAACTACTAGAAACAAATCAAAAGCAGTAGCAATAATGAAAATAACAATAATTGTAATACATATAGCAATGAAAAAAGAAAAAGCAAAGTGGTAAATGTAGTTTTAATGACAATTGTCAATGAAATAGTCCATGTATTACACTTGGTGCTATGGATTTAAATGTAGCTTGTGCTATAAATCAGCAGTTCTACATGTTTAACATGACACGGAAGCAGATATTCTCTTGTACTAATGCCTATGTGATGCTTTGGTTGTAACACCTTTTAAGAAGGAAAAAAGACTTGTGAAATAATGAATTCCTCTCCCCATTGTGCACTACCTTAAATAGTTATAAACTGATTGACCGCGTGTCTTTTTTACTTTTACTATCGTTGGCAGACAAATGTAAGGTCATCTACACATGTGTTGTGGCGAGGAGTGCAAAATCCTCCAGGTAAGCCTGCTCTTAATTTTATCCTTGTTCTTTGTGCCCTAATGTTGATGTTTCCATGGAATAGAGCAGAAGCATACAACATATATGCCTTGACTTGATGTTTTGCTGGTAGAAAGGCTGAGCAATATAATATAGTAGGTCATGCAAGTGTAAGAACATGTCTTGAGTATGTTGATTTTATACCAGGGTAATTATTAAAGCTTAATGTAAAATGCTTTGTTCTATGCTTCCAGACATTGCCTTATACCAGATATAATGATTTTATTTTGGAGCCTGGGGATTATAGCCTGTACACTAGTTTAGGTCTAATAATGACTGTGATACAGAATAATAATCAGGAGACAAACTAACATAAATACTAGTGGTTCTAGAGGTTGAACAGACAATACGAACAACACCAGCTGCCATATTTGTACCTACTTTGTAGGGCTGCAGGTATGCAAGGCCTTCAAATGAGGCTTCCAGGTAGCAATGGAAACCGATTTCTCATCAGCCGCATAACTACGCCATACACACTACGTGCAGGATATATAATAAAAAAAGAAAAACAAGGCAGAAGGGAGCAGGGGATAAAACAAAATTGAAAAGCAGATTAGTAAACCAGTACAAGTCATGGCTTTATTCATCATTCATAGCATTGATACATGCCTGAGGGGTGGAAGAATACTTTCATAAAATCGCCAGGTGGCTGTCAGGTATGTTCGACTGGAATCAGTAGAATAAAACCGCCACGTAGCCTGGTATGAGGAGAAAATAAAAAGCACAAGGGAACCAACAAAACATGAAATAATGGAAAAACCAAACTGGTTAAGGAATATTAATAGTTCGCTCACACCAAGTGCATTGCCTGTTAGATTTTCAAGACAGCTGAAAATGACTGTAACTAAAAGAAGTAACGGAAGCTTTTGGTAGACTATGGTATACTAGGCATATGAGCAACAAGTTCAACCAAATATGTTTTTGTTGACCTAAGGGCTTTAGGTTATTCTTTCCCATTTGAATTAGGATTCTAGATTACAAAATCCTATCAAGTTAACTCCCAAATAATCTTTACTCTTCTTGCTGAAGGCATGAACCTAATGCAACCCTTTCCATACAAAATAACTGTAAACCTACAACAGGAATGTGAATTAAGCTCATACCATATTCAAATAGTGACTTTGAGTGGGGAAATTCAATGACTGACCTGACCCTTCTGTGTTTATGCTCTCACCATTGGATATTGAGCCTGCCTATTATGTTTAAGTACTGTTGTGAAAGTGCTAGGAGGTCAGCCATGGGAATTTCTGTTGTAAGTTGGTATTTGCTTCTCACAGTGTCCTGGCCTCAAGATGTTAGGGCACCCCAGATGGCATGAAAGTTACACACAGGCACAGGAGTATTTTTTCTTTTTTTTCTTGTATGGAAAGTTTTTTTTTTTAGGTTTTACACTTAATAGTAACACATAAACGGTATAAGCTTAGTTTATAATCATGCCCAAACTAAAATGCCATATCCCACTTTCACATCAGGTTAATTGGTCCACTACACCACTACAACTGACTTAGGGGTTTAAAGGGACCACCTCTCCCTATTTTACTGTGAAATCATTTACATTCAGCCAAGCAACATGAAAATAATGTCTCTATTTATTTGGACTCTGGTTCATAAATGTTAAATACAATCAATAAATTGATAAGTGCAAACATAAGGACCAGCTTACAGTCAACTGCACATTACTTTTGGCAACCATGTTGCTGTTTTGTCATGCATTCAATATTAAGGTTTGTGATATCTTTTCCAACATTCAAATTAAAAATTGGGATACCATTAAGTCTTTCCTCT
Source organism: Lithobates septentrionalis (assembly GCA_037952835.1). Lineage (NCBI taxonomy): Eukaryota > Metazoa > Chordata > Amphibia > Anura > Ranidae > Lithobates > Lithobates septentrionalis. The sequence goes on along the minus strand of JBBDGP010000610.1, from coordinate 2,153,610 downwards.
CTTAGTCTACCTAAACCTCAAAGAGCAACTCAACTACAACTAGACTTGGGGCAAGTATATTTTTATCAATCTTTTGCCCTTTAGGTATTCTAAGAAACTCTACCTAAAAAATGGTCATTTGGAAAATATGGCTAAACCCGATGATTTCCACATTGGAATTTATGTTAACTCTCTAAAACAGATTTAAAAAAACTGGATGAAAGCAACATGTAAGTTTCACAATAACATCAGATCTTATCCTTCCTTGTTCCACTATTATTCTACTTTTCACTGGATGGAATTCCCTTTCTCATTTTTTTTCTTTTTTAAAGCATCCACTGCATTTCTAAAATTAAAAACCAAAAATGAGAACATGTGCTTCAACTCTAGTGACGGACGACAATGTCCTTAAGCTGGGTCATGGGCCACATGTATCTCTCTAGTTCCTGCAATGTTGCTGTCAGCAGTTTTCCAACAGTTTTTTGTCAGATAAAGTATGTCTTTAAAATGTAGATTGAGCAGTAAGCCAACCAAAAGTCCACTAATTTAAATGGGCCAATTCTATCATCATAAATATTTTGTGAGCGTTATTTTTCCCACTATTTTTGAATGTGGCTCATGAGCTAAAATAGGTTGGGGACCTCTGATTTATCGTAAGTATGATTTTCCATTACCGATGAGCATCTTTATTTCTTTTTTAATATGTTGTTAATGAGAAGTGCAAACCATGCTTTTTTATATTATGATGCAAAGGAGTTTGTACTAAATAAGGTCATGCAGTAAAAAGTAATAAATAAAACATTTTCTGTATTGGTAAGCAAATGCAATTATGCAAATAATGGCTATTAAACTTTGCAATCCTGCTTTTGTGATTTTATATTTGTCTCTATACTGTATCTCATTAAAACTTTCAATATTAAGCTGTACTCTTCCAACCAGTATGAATTAAAATATTACAGAACAGCTCAAGTATAATGGAAAAAGCAAGGAATTTTTTCGAAATATATAAAGTTAACTTTTATCTCCTTCCTTACAATGAGAAAGCAGGTAATAAATAAACATACATACATACATATCATCTAAAATACTGTGTCTGTGACCACTCACTCCACTATGTCATGCAGTCTGACAGCACAGCAAACCAAAAATAAATTATTGGTACATCATAAGCAGGGCTAGATTTCAATTACTGAAAGCACATAACCTTTAGTACCCAAAAGACCCCCCTGCCCCTTCTGCTAGCATCAACTTTTTCAAACAGAATATTTTCTTGTTTGACTAATCCCCAGTCTTTACTGGAGGTTAGAGCAGAGTAATAATGTGAGGTGAATGTATGTCTGGTTGGGCAAGCAAAAAGCCGCCTCTTTGGCCTTGCCACCTATTTGCACATGCTTACTATGCCCAACAGTAAATCATGCTCTGGTGATGAACTACATAATTTTTCTGATTCAGAAATTCTAAACTTTAATATGCAGAGGAGAAAATGCCATGTACAGATCCTAACTTTTTAGGGATGAAGTTTAGTGTATACTTTTTGGGGATATAGCACCATACCTATTAGTTATGAGTAATGGTGTGTATCACAGCCACAAGATGTTGTTCTCAGTAGTTGTCTTCCATCGCTGTTAGAGTTAAGTGGAGCCTCTGCTGCAGAAAAAAGTTGCACAGCTCATCCATCTCTGTTCTGCCTTTCCCCGCCAGTCACAGAAACCGCCTTACTACATCCCACAATGCATTGTGTTCTGTGAATGGGCAGAGGAGACCTGTCATTCATCTTCCTTCTCCATTCACAGAAGACAATGTATTGGGGGATTGTAGTAAGACAAGTTATGAAAATGACAGATGAGCAGAAAGGAGCAGGTGGGTGACACAACTTTTCTCAGTAGCAGAGGCTGCAGTTAAGGATAGTAACTGAGGTAAACCAGCGGCTTGAGGAGGCACTGGGGAGAAGATTTTTAGCAAAAGCAGACACCTACAAGTAATAGGATTACACATAACTAATGTGTATGGTGCAGTATACAAAAAAAGCAAAACTTTAGCTTTAAAGTGGATCTACACTGCATCTGAGCACCACAAACCAAAAACACTATTTGATTCATTTTTAATATTCAAAGCAAACTCCCCCATCCATGCAGGTCTCCATGCTCTCATGCTTTATTTTTTTGAGAAATCACTGTGAAAAGTACCCCCCCTAGCATTTCTGACCGTGGCCATCTTGATTAAGGGTGAATGATTCATGTATCATTTACTTCCTGGAATTCTTCCTGGAATTCATCTGCCCTTAGGCATGCATTCAGCAGAGTGTGCTTAGCTGAGAAAACCCATCCTCCTCTCCCCCCCTCCTGAAACCTCCTGGGATATATGACATAATTTGCCTAGGCAAGAAACCAGGAAGTAACTTAAGAAATGTAAAAAAAAAAAAAAAAAGTTTAAAACAAGTAAATATGATATACTTTCCTATCTTTTTTCAATGTGAAGTTCCACTTTAACTCTTCCTAATGTGTCTAACTGCTAAAAGTATGTTTTTTTTTATGGGAAGGTTGTTTATATGAAACTGCTTTGTACCAGGTAGCGATCCTCAGGATCACCTCACCAGAAAGTAAGCAAGCCAGGGTCTGGTAGCAGATATAGCAGGGATGAAGCAAAAGTGCAGTCAGTAAACAAGCCACCAGCCAATAACAAGTGGTTGCAGGTTGGGATCAAGTAGAAATGTAGTCAAGAAACAAGCCAAAGGTCAGTAATGAGTACTAGTGGAGATAAGGACAGCTGCGAATGAGCAAGATATTGGCTGGAGAGAGCACGATGATCTGCCAAACAGGAAGTGCAAAGGCATGGCTTAAAAAGTTCATGGGACGAGCAAGGAGTTAAAGGTTCACAAGAAACAGGGTACAAGGCAAGATTATCCACAGGTTCAGAGAGAATGCTGTTCAGTATCTCAGGTGGCTCAGCAAGGAGAGCTACTGTCGGAAGCAGCAGAGGTTGTGGGTTCAGATCCCAGCCCTGGGAGTACTCCCCTCCTTCAAGACATCCCATAGATTTCTTAGGGCCAGGTTTGTGGGGAAACCTCTGGTGGAATTCTCTTGTTAAGCTAGGGGCACAAATGTTCTCTTCAGATTCCCAAGAATTTTCATCTGGTCCATAGCCTTCCCATTGAACTAAATACTACAATTCGTTCCTAAACATCCTGGAATCAAGATTTTTCTCAACTACAAATTCTTTTTTACCTTGCACCTCAACAGGTGGAAGGGTTGGGAGAACTCTCCCAGGGAAGGGGTTTTCAAGAAATGGTTTGAACAAAGATACATAAAAACACAGAGTGAATCTTCATACTATCAGGAGGTTTTAAGCAAAAAGTGACTGGGTGTGGGAGCACTGTGGAGATATTTTTTCCAAGGAGAATAAATTTAGCACTTGTAGTTGTTCCTCATAATTGAGGTCCTCCAGTCCCCATATTCATTTTGTTGCCCTTCTCTGGACCCTCTCCAGCTCCAGCACATCCTTTCTGAGGATTGGTGACCAGAACTGGACGGAATACCCCAGGGGCGGCTGAACCAGAGTTTTTGTCAGGGCTGGGCTCAGCCCTTCCTTCTCTGAGCTGGCCGCACAGCTGTCAGCTAATTGCCAGCTCCCATCTCTCTCCACAGTTACCCAGCTGTTGTTGATTCTGCTCGTCAGTCCTGCCTACTTAAAGTCGTCCAGCTCACTTGATCTCTGCCTTCACCTTTGTCAACATCACAGTGACTTTCTCCTGCGTTCCTGTTGAAGACTTGCTCGGCTGACATTCCTTCTGGCTCCTGATCCTACTTGCTGTACTACAACGTTTATCTCTGGCTCTCTGACATTTTCTTGGCTGACTACCCGATTCGGTTACTCAACTCTGGCTTGTTTTGACTACGCTTACTCTGTTTACCTTATTTAATAATAATAAACAAGTGTTTATATATTTAATAATAATAAACAAGTGTGATTTAACTACACTTCTGTCTTGGTTTCATGGTTCCTGATAGTTTTTTAAAGTGGCAGGATTATCGTTTTATCTCTGGAGCAAATTCCCTTTTTAATGAATGCTAATATTCTGCTGGCTTTGCTTGCTGTAGCTTGGCAAATCCCTTGCCAAATTGGCAATTGGCAAATTGGCAAATTGCTTGGCAAATCCCTGTAATAAATGCACTGACTAGAGTCCTTTTTTTTCACAAAGAACAGGGCTGCCCCTGCAGGAGAATATCAGTGTCTAATAAAGCCCTTCTCTAAATTCTCATCAAGCCACTCCCTAAGCACTTTTCACTCAGGTTCTGACAGATTGAAAAAGGTATACCAAAAAGTATTTCTGCCCCTGGAGGCAATTCCATGGGACAATCATACAGGCGATGAGGTGGTAATTGATCTGCATTCTTTTTATCACAGATGTCTTGGAACTGATGGTATTATGGAGGCAGGTTATCATATGACTGGGTATTTACCACATCAACTTAGTCCGTGATCCTCAGTTGATAGCGGGATTAACGGCGGAAAACCAAGGAATACCCAGAATGACAAGGAATTTTGGTGACTCATGATGATCAGCCTCAAACTGGAGTACCAGAGGAACTGTTTCATGTTTAACAGGTCCTGATGATAAAGGTGAACATCAATCGTCTCCATATCAATAGGGGCAGATTTATTTCTTGTTTGAATTTTGTTGTTTTGGGCAAATTCTATGTCTATAAATTCCCCTGGCCCCAGAGCCCAGCATAGCAGAGCAAGGAGTTTCACGGCCCTCTGTGATAGGTTTAATAGGGATGATAAAATGAGTGGAAAATTTACTTTATTTTTTTAATGGATCAGTGGAGAGACAGGCTGGGTAATGGAGTTTGTTCAGGCACTATAACATCAGTCACAGCAATTGTTCTTTTGACTTTGTTGGGACAATTACAATAATACAATACCCAGAGTCCCCACAAAATTATTAAGTTCTCTGAACATCTTCTCTCTTTCTCCTGAGTAGAAATGGATCTCTTAATAGCATCAACCTGCATAGGTTTAGGAGTGTTAGAATTAGAGAAACTTTCAGGTTTCAAGTGGTATCTGAGATCCAACGTCAGAATTCAGCTGTGTACTCAACAACAGAGCATCTACCCTTTTCCTCAGATGTAAATACAGTGGGTTGCATTTTGAAATATCTATTCAACACTGGATAAGGAAACCTCTGTAATGGCAGGGGTCTCCATTGAACATAAGCGGTAGAGGCATACCTGCATTGGCCTCATCTCAGGAATGTAAGTCCAGCCATTGTGTTATGCACAGCATGGATTCCTTCCAGTTGCTCTTTCACCACACATTCCAGTTTGACTAATTTTTCTTGGTAGGTAACAATGAACTCCTGCAGCTTTGCAATTTGCTGCCTGAAAGGAGCCACAGCATATGCTATCGCGGCCTCCATGTTTGGGACAGATTATTCTGCCATGGTCTGGGGTCAGGGTCGGAGACCAGTAGATTTAGCAGTAGAGAGGCTCCCACCAACCAGCAGGATGATTACACAAGCAGGTCACCCTGGCGGATGATGAGGGCCCACCCGAGGTGCTAAGTCTAAGCCCTAAGCGGTATTCACCAGAGCTCCTGATGGTGGAGATGAGTTTTGCTGATTGTTAGTACCAGGAAACAGTCCTCAGGATCACTTCACCAGGAAGTGAGCAAGCCAGGGCTCAGTAGCAGATATAGCAGATATAGCAGGTAAGGATCAAGCAAATGCGTAGTCAGTAAACAAGCCAAAGATCGGTAAAAACTTGTTGCAGGTTGGGATCAAGCAAAAGCATAGACGAGGAACAAGCCAAAGGTCAGTAACGAGTGGTAGTGATAAGGACAGCTGAAGGTATACAAAGGAGCAAGATATCGGCTGGAGAGAGCACAATAATCTGCAAAACAGGAAGTGCAAAGGCACAGCTTAGGTAGAAAGTTCATGGGAAAAGCAAGGAGTTCGAGGTCCACAAGAAACAAGGTACAAGACAAGATTATCCAAAGGTTTAGCAAGAATGCTGACCAGGTGGCTCAGCATGGAGAGCTACTTCCAGATGCAGCCGAGGTTGTGGGTTCAGATCCCGGCCCTGATATGATCATACATTTGTGTTCTGACTTAGCATTTCACGTTTGGAGGATAAAAGTTTAGTGTCTCTGGTAGATTTGTAAGGAATACAAATACCAGGATCTTTGGGTCTGGTATTATTATTATTATTATTCACGATTTGTATAGCGCCAACAGTTTACGCAGCGCTTTACAATGTATAGGGGGGACAACACAATTACAGTACAGTTCAATACAAAAGGTACAGGAGGGCCCTGCTCGTAGAGCTTACATTCTAAAGGGATGGGGTGGTGGTACAAAAGGTAATAGCTGCAGAGAATGATTTGATGGGGGTGGCTCGGGGACAGTTGTTAGGTGGGTGTGGGATAGGCTTCCCTGAATAAATGAGTTTTCAGGGATCTCCCAAAGGTGGACAGGGTAGGGGCTGATCGGACATACTGGGGCAGGGAGTTCCAGAGGATGGGAGAGGCTCTGGAGAAGTCCTGAAGGCGAGCATGGGAGGTGGTAACAAGGGAGCTAGAGAGCAGGAGGTCCTGGGAGGAGCGGAGGGGATGATTTGGGCGATATCTGCAGATAAGGTTGGTGATGTAGATGGGGGCGATGTTGTGAATGGCCTTGTAGGTTATGGTTAGCATTTTGAATTTTACGCGGTGGGGTAGGGGAAGCCAGTGAAGGGATTGGCAGAGAGGAGCAGCAGTCATGGATTGGTTAGTGAGGTGTATTAGTCTAGCAGCAGAATTCATAATAGACTGAAGGGGGGATAGCCTGCTTAAGGGTAGGCCATTAAGAAGAGAGTTGCAGTAGTCAAGGCGGGAAATAATCAAGGAGTGAATAAGTTGCTTTGTGGTGTCATTAGTCAGGAAGGGTTGAATTCTGGAGATGTTGCGGAGGTTAAGGCACCAGGATTTAGCCAGTGATTGGATGTGGGGGCTAAAGGAGAGGTCAGAGTCAAGGATTACACCCAGCACCATGAAGGAGGAAATATAACAAGCTCAGTTTTAGAAAGATTGAGTTTGAGGAAGTGGTGTGACATCCATAAAGATATGTCATTTAGTAAGTTTGAGATCCGTGAGGAGATCGAGGGGGTGAGTTGAGGAGTGGAGAGATAGATCTGGGTGTCGTCAGCATAGAGGTGGTATTGGAAGCCATGGGAGGTTATTAACTGGCCCAGGGAAGAGGTATAGAGTGAGAATAGGAGAGGCCCAAGGACAAAGAAAGACCCCAACAGAAAGAGGAAGGGGAGCAGTGGAGATGGAGTTGTAGGTGACACTGAAAGTGCGCTGAGATAGGTAGGAGGAGAACCAGGATAAAGCAGAATCACGGAGGCCAAGGGAGTGTAATTTGCTGAGGAGGAGCAGGTGGTCAACTGTGTCAAAGGCAGCAGAGAGGTCTAAAAGTATGAGTATGGAGTAGTGCCCATTGGTTTTAGCAGTTAGTAGGTCATTGGTTCGTTTTAGTAGGGCAGTTTCAGTAGAATGTTGTAGGCGAAAGCCAGACTGTAGGGGGTCGTGAAGGTTGTTGTCCGTGAGGTAGCGACTCATTCGGGCATGGACAAGGCGTTCAATGAGCTTGGAGTAAAGCGGGAGCAGGGAGATGGGTCTTAAGTTATTCAAACAGGTGGGGTCTAGTGAGGGTTTTTTGAGTATGGGGATAACCAGTGCATGTTTGAGCGGGGAAGGAAAGGTGCCGGAGCAGAGGGAGAGGTTGAAGATGTGGGTTAGGGAGTTGAGGATAAAGTGGGAAGGTGGTCGCAGTAATCGAGAGGGACAGAGTCCAGGGGACAGGTAGTGAGGTGGGCAATGGAGAGGAGTTTATCAACTTCATCTGTGGTAACTGGGCAAAAGGAGGAGAGTATTGAGTGTGGTGTTGGACCCGATGTGTTGGGTAGGGGAGGAGTTTGAATGCTGGATATCTCCTTGCGAATTGTGTCGATTTTGCAATTAAAATGGGTGGCAATCTGTTGAGCGGTAAGCAAGTTGGTGGGTGGGGGCAGTGGGGGGTGAAGTAAGGAATTAAGGGTAGAAAAGAGTTGACGAGGTTTGGATGAGAGGGTTTTGATGAGAGTATTGTAATAGGTCTGTTTAGCAGTGTGGAGGCAGGAGTTGTATTTGAGAAGGGCAGATTTGTAGAGGGTAAAGTCTTGCAGGGATTTAGATTTACGCCAAGCTTGCTCAAGAGCACGGCTGTGTCTCTTAAGACTTCTGGTGTTGTCTGTTTGCCAGGGTTGTGGCAGATGGGGCCTGGTTCTGCATGTAGAAAGAGGAGCAAGTATGTCTAGGGAGGATGACGATAAATGACTGCGACCCTCAGACAAGCTGGAGAGAAAAGACGAATGCAGTGCATTTCGAAAGAGCAGGGGGAAAGAGAGGGAGGTGTGGGAAGTACCTGGAAGGTGCATTGTGGGGAGAGGAGAAGTCAGACACCACCTCCTTTTCGTCCACTGGGTCCGGTGGAGTGAGTCCAGTGGAGGCCACTGCGGGACAGGGCAGCTGGAGAGGTAGTGTCAAATTCCTGGAGCCAGGTTTCGGTTATAACAAATAGATTAAGGGATTTGGAGAAGAAAAAGTCATTGACAGAATCTAGTTTGTTGAAGACGGAGCGGGCATTCCAGAGGGCACATGAAAGAGGGGGGCCGACTTGTGGAATCGGGGGAATTGGGATGAGAAGGTTGAAGTTACGACTACTGTTGGAGGAGGTAGATGGCGTTGGGAATTGGGTGTGGGAGGGCCGGGGTTTGGTGCGATGTCCCCAGACATTAGGAGTAGTAAGAGGGTGAGGGTGATAAGGCGGGAGTGGGATTTATTAGAGGGCAGATGCTGTGGTGGAATGGAAGAGGTGATACTGTGAGGGCTTAGAAAGAGCAGGAGGTGGTAAGTGGCGTAATATTGAGTGGGAAGAAGAGAGGGAGAAATGTACAGGTTGGGGGCTGGAGAGGGGGGATAAAGAAATGAGAGTTTGAGGAGAGAGGACGTTATAACAAAGATTAGTGTGATCATGTTGGAGGGTGGGAAAAGGGGAATAGAAGGAAGGCTGAGGAAAGTTAGAGAATGAAGAGAATGAAGAGAATGAAGAGGAACTTCCTGCAAAATAGCTGTTGAACAATAATGTCTGTACTTACTTTTTTGTAGCAGTGCCTTAGTCAAAGTGCCCGTATACAAGTGCCAAACAGTCGTTGCCGGCGTGACACTTTGTGCAAGGAGTGACCAGCCTAAACCCTCGCCAGCTGTCCCAAGAAATGAACTACATTTATACTGGGATGGTGGGGGGAGATTCAAAATTAGTCAATTAGAAGTTGATAAAACCAGGCTTGTGGGGGGTGGGGTTTTACAACTGGTCTGGACACAGTGCAAGAGGGGGCAACAGAATAATGTTAAATGTTTGATCTTGTTCAGGGCAGCATAATACAAAATAAGTGACATATTCAAAAACAAACAAGTATAGACAGTAGTTTCAAATTCTTAGTAAGGCAGAATTAAAGTTCAGTTAGGCAATGTAGTCCAGTGTTTAAGAGAAGAGTGGAGTCTTTGCAGTTACCAGAGGGTATGAAGAGTCAGGTGGGAAATCGCAGACAGGTAGGTAAGGAATACAAATACCAGGATCTTTGGGTCTGGTATGAATATTAAGGGGAACCCCAAACCAAACTTTAAAAAAAAAATTGCGTGGGGGAACCCTGCTCCGATTTTTTTAAATTGCGTAGGGGTCCCCCTAAAATCCATACCAGACCTTCCAGGTCTGGTATGTTTTAAGGGGAACCCCGCACCAAAATAAATAAAATGGCGTATGGGTCCCCCCACAAAATCCATGCCAGACCCTTATCCGAGCATGCAACCTGGCAGGCCGCAGGAAAATAGGAGGGATGAGAGAACACCCCCCCCCTCCTGAACCGTACCAGGCCAAGTGCCCTCAACATGGGCGGGTGCTTTCGGGTCCCCAAAGCACCTTGTCCCCATGTTGATGGAGACAAGGGCCTCATCCCCACAACCCTTGCCTGGTGGTTGTGGAGGTCTGCGGGTGGGGGGCTTATCGGAATCTGGAAGCCCCCTTTAACAAGGGGACCCCAGATCCCAGCCCCCCATGTGGATTCGTAATGGGTACAGTGTACCCCTACCAATTCACAAAAAAGTGTAAAAAATAGTAAAAAAGACAGGAGACACTTTGGGACAAGTCCTTTCTTAAAAATTAAAATGTCCTGTGATGTAAATCCATCTCACGCCGCCCGACAAACTGAAAAAAAATATGTAACAGCTCCGTCTCCATGGGAGGCTCCCGCCGAGTGACACTGCTTGATGACAACTGTTATGTAGCTGAGGGCGGGGCCACCTGGTGATGTAAACGGGTGACTCCGCCTTCCTCTGATGTCACGTGGCATCAGAGGGGGCGGGGTCACCCATTTACGTCACCAGGTGGCCCCGCCCTCAGCTATATAACAGCTGTCAAAGCGAGAAGCTTGCAGTATGCGGGACACAAGCATTATTAAAACCACTGCTCCCGAAAAAACGGCTGTTTTTAAAAAAATTTTTGGATTGATACATGTCCCCTGGAGCAGGACCCGTGTCCCCAAACACTTTTTTATGGCAATAACTTGCATATACGCCTTTAAAATGAGCACTTTTGATTTTTCATGTTCGTGTCCCATAGACTTTAACAGTGTTCGTGTGTTCGTCTGAATTTTTTGCCTGTTCGCAAGTTCTGGTGCGAACCGGGGGGGGTGTTCAGCTCATTCTTACTTATGAGCCCAGCTTGTTTTTGATATACAGGCTGGGCTCACAGTACTCAGGAACTGAAATGCACTCACATATCAAGCACTGCTCAGGTCCACCCCGCCGTTGATGACAATGAACAGGAAGAGAATTTGGCACCACCTGAGCAGCAAGAAGCCTACATTGAAGAAGATATTTATAAAGTTTTCTTTGAAAAAAAAAAAAAGATTGGGGAGGTTCAGGGAGGGTCAGTGGGGGGCAGTGAGAGAGTAAAAAAACTCCACGCTGGAGTTCCGTTTTTAAGAATGCCTGACAAGTATTTTTTAAAAATCAGTGGCAAATCCAGAAACATGTTGCATCAAAATGAGAGATTATTTTCGACAGAATGTGCTATATGAAATACAAGAAAAGTCTAAAATTGTATCAAGTAAAACAAAGACTATGTAAATTACAGAGGGCATAGGGATACAGTTCATATCATAACTGATAAATGATGTACCAGTCAGAACAATCCACTTTTATCTCTGATCACAGAATAATTCCTGAATAGGTTATTAGACTAGTAACATCAGAATATTTCATCAACCCTCTTTCTCACTCTCTGTATATTCAGTTAAATGATGAACATTGTTATAACTGCTGTAATGCACAAAATACAGTATATCAAATGAGCATTATAAAAATAAATGAATGAGCTGCAGAACTAAACACATTTTTCTTTCTCAAAACATTATTGCAACTTGAAAACAGGACAAAGCCAAATGAAACATTGAACAATTATTTAAAACAATGAGGTATATGGAAACGATAAATTGCCATGTTATTCACGCATATTAGCTAATTGCTCTCAGACTTGATTGACTTCTTCACATCTTTAAATGACACTTGAAATCGACATCGAAATGTGAAATGCTTTTTCCTAGCGTAGCGTCTATGTGAAATTTCACATTTGGTGACAACATTTCACAGTCTTTATATCTGCTGTTGGTACAACATTATTAGTCATTTACAGTATATTGTAATACAAAGGTTTCTCCATCTAATGGCAGGTTTTAATAAATAATGCTTTGGAAATTGTGTCACATTAAACATATAAAGCTGGAGTTTAATGGCAAACTCTGGGAAATTTTTAAATGAGGCCTTGCAGTGGGACTGTGCCAGCAATGAAAGGGTTAATAGCTTGTTTTGTCTATGAGAGAGGAGAAGCGGTTTTACTTACCTGATCTTCCACTCCTTTGGTGGTGGACTGTCTCTCGTCATCACCATGTCCATTGAAAGGCTATGGACCCTGCTTTGCTCTTGATGACGCCAGGACCCTAAACTTCTGGAGTGTGGGAGAGAAGAAGCTGCGAGGACCAGTCTAGCCTGGGGGGCAGGAGCAGAGGATTGGGTAAGCACATCTTATTTTTCTGGTCCCCTAGACCTGAATGAGCACAGGCACAGTCCCACTGCAAGAGGTCATTTTTTAGTTGCTTGAAGCTGGACTATAATCCTCTTATACTTTACCTTCCTTGGTTTCTATTTCCCATTACCAACATGCTAATGAAAATTGCAAATAAAAGCATTCAATTTTCATTACATAACTTTTTTGGAACCAGTAATACCATTACTGGGTCTTTGTGCTTCCCTATGCAAAGCAGGCAGATTATGACTGGTGGGCAGGGCTGACAGGATGCTGTACATAGCTTCCTCAAAAGATCACATCACCCTGCCTCATTATTTCTGAGCCTTCAGTCTTGATACACGCAGGCTGGCTCTTGGAAAGAGTTATATCAAAAGCTTTGATTGGTGGATGTCCCATCTGGATGAGTAAGCATCCTTTGCAAGGTTGCATTTGAATGCAGACTGCTTTTTGGAATGTCTATAGGTGATGCTGAGTGTCCATGATGGGATTAACTAGGACTGGGGAGGAAGGGGCTTGAGGATTCTGAAGGTTCTCCATCCCTAAAATGAGGTGGGCTCCATCTGACTTGCTGCAGCCTCTAATGCACACTGTGAAAAGCTCACAGTGTGCAGCTAAATCAGAATTAGCAATTTCAGTACAGGAGAGAAGCCTGTACAACTGTGTGAGAGTGAATGTAAGACTGGAGTTCAGCATTAAAACCCAGTTTTAACCCAAAACATGAGCTACCTAAGGGTAGGCACATCAATAAATAGAGAGCCAAATGGATTTGAATGGACAGACTTCTGACCTAGGTTGACTTGATTTGCACACCAAAGCAGCCCAAACATGAGTGAGTTTCTTTGGTTCAACCAATGGTTTGAACAATAAAAAATTAAAAAAGACTCAGTTCCTCCATCCACACACTGCATGTGGATGGGAGAATCATCCCCCGTTGAGCTATTGTATTCTGAAAGCAAGGAGACTTGTCCACAGTCAAAATACACTGATCAGCACAGCCGGCTATAGCCTGTGATGCTGATCGAGCAGGGAAACCCAACATTGGGGTGGTTGTACAGAAGCCGACCAGTACAACCACAGTGCCCATACATGGTTTAGAATTTGGCCTGTGCTTGCTGAACTTTACCTCAACACTTTAACTAAAATACTGTAAGTAGAAGCGGGTGCCTAAGTTGCATTAGACTGGAATATTGATCAGGACTACCTTTCCCTGTCAACTTCAGATACAGCACAGTTTAAACAATTTACAGAGGCCCATGTGTAATTTTAGTGCTAGCCATGCAGTGTATGTTAAACAATTATATTAGATGGAGAGATCTTTTAAGACACATAAAAATTGTAATTTGTTCTGCATCCTAGTTTGAGCTCTGGCGGTTCTTACTGTTGCTTTTCAAAACCCAGAAAGACTTAAAGTGGTTGTAAACCTCAGTCATGGAATCTGAGCAAAGCACATATATCTGTGTTGTTTATTTATCTTTCTCCTAAGCTCTATTCGCACTCTGTTCACGCCTGAGCGTAGAAATTTACTGTGTTTTTCTGGAGTTTTTTTAAAGTGTTTTTGTAACTTTTTACACGCATTTTTAAAGCGTTTTAGAAGTGTATTACAAGCCTTTTACAGCTTCAGGTGTTTTTGTTTAGCCAATAGAAAGCACTAGGGGGAGGAGAGGGAGAGGAAATTAGGGGTGGAGAGCTGCTGTTTGAGCAGAAAATGAGCAACAAAAAGCTCATAAAACGCTCAAGTCAGGTGTTTCTATTGAAGTCTATGGGGTCAAAAACACTTGTAATCTGCCAAAAAGAAGCTCATGTACTTTTTGGAGCAACAGGCATTTTGCTTCAGGCAACAGAGCGCTCATATGTGAAAAGGGGCCATTGGGATTTGGCTTGTTGAGTGTTTTGGGGCTACAAGTTTCAATCAGAAATTCATTCAGGTGTGAACAGGGCCTAAGTGTCGTTTCTCTCTGGTGCTCTGTTCCTCTTTTATCAGCACGAGTAACTTCTGAGAGGTTTTCCTGACACATGAGATAAATTTGTGTCGGGAGGGGGGAGAGAGAGCTCAGCAGACAGCTTGTGTAATCAGAACACAGTTCTTTTGCTGTGTGGAGGGTGATGTGCCTTTCCTCCAATCAGCTGTCACACACTGATACAGCAGTCTCTCAGCCCCCTCCTCTGTGCTCCTGACAGAAGAAATACGATTTTAACACTTTTTTGCCCTTTCCAAGGGGTGTAGGGAAGAGAAGACTGCAGATAAACAAGTAAAACCTATGTAGGAGAATTTGTCTCATCTCTGTGTATCATCTGAGGCTGTTCACTTCACTGGGTATATGTGCAGGTTTACAACCACTTTAAAACAAAGGATCAATGCTCCCTGTCAGAGCTGGACATTGCAGACATTTGTTATCACATACAGACAAAAGTAGACACAGAAGACAAGCTTATATAAGTACTTAAAGGTAGTAATTAAAATGCGGTTAAATTATTTTGAAGAACCCCAGCTGTATTTCCATCAGTACTAAACAGCAATGTCTAGTTTTATGCAACACACAAAGCAAATACAGAGAAATTAAACAGTAGTTAAAGTATAACTCCACTTTGCTGAGGTAAAAAAAAGCAATCCTCCCTTGATCAGTTAAAGAGACCCTGCCACCAACTTAAAGCAGGCCTTCTAGCTCTTCTACTGAAAATCGCATCAGCATGTAGCTCTGCATGCTGAAATTAAATCATCTTGTATTCATTAGTTAAACACATATTTTTTTGCCTTTACCTAAATTTGCTGTTTTTCTACTTGCTGGCGGAGTGAGGCACTGGTGATGTAACCAGACACATAGAGATGCATCCTGGGAACATTATATCACCAGTGTCTTCCCTTTTAGAAGATGCGCACTGTCACATGTTCCAGGGGGCAGACCCATAGTTCCAGGAAGAAAGAGAGATGGATTCATCTACCTTTAGTGAAAATGACCACCGTGAGAAGAATGGGGAGAAATAAAATGCAGAAAATATAAGCCTGCCTGCAGTTATCAATAAGTTTGTAGATTGCCATTACTAAACATTTCTAAAAATTCCTTTCTTGTCATTTTGAGGATAAGGGTGAAGTTCCTCTTTAAAAAAAATGCAGGTAAACGCACTCAAAATTTAGGTATTTTAAATGCTTAGGATTTTTCCTTCAAGTAATTTTTTTTTTGTATTTACTTGCAATGTTTCTTAGAAATTGGTGACAAATTTGACTTCTTCAGGAAAAATGAATTCCCTAGCACAGCCCCCTCCCTCCTTGCATGTCATAGCCCTCTCCTCCTCTGGTAATGTTTAATTAATTTCTGTGCTGGCCCAGCTCCTCTGCCCTCCCCTCTTCTCATGTCCCTACATAACCTTTTAGATAGCAGCCAAGGAAAAAGCGAAGGGCACTACTATAGAGTGTCACTTGAATGACAGCTCTGAAGCCGCTGGAGCGGTCTGTGTGGTCACCGACACTGAAGACCTCGTGGGTAAGATGGCTGCCATTGAGGATGGGCGAGAGGAGTACAGGGATGAGTGAGTTGCCCAGAGACATTTGCAGCACCGGAGAGGAGCGATAGTGCTGTAGGAGAGGCAGATAACCGAATGGAGCCGGGAATGGTGAGGGAAGCGCAGGATGTCAGAACAGGATGGCAGGTACGGAGCCTCAGCGATGTGCGGCTTACCTCATGTCCTTGAATAACAGTTCTCACCCTGCTGAGACTGCTGACATTACATACAAGATTGTGGCTGCCATTAGTAGTCTCAGCCCTTTTAAATTTTTACACAGGGCAGTGTTTTACAAATAAATAATAATAATATGCATATAATATGTTAAATGCACATATAATCTTATGGTAACATTGTTGTTAAAATGAATGGTCTGGTGACAGGGTCCCTTTAAATAAATTGCAAGGATTTCAAGGGTCTTAACGTCAAAGTCCTACCTACTGCAGTTTTGTTGAAGCTCACAAATAGATATTTTAATTTTTGCAATTTTAATTTACTGCAAACTGGACTAGAAACACAATATTTATTAACAGTTAATTACAAAAACGTCTGTATCAATGACATGTTATAAAAAATGTTTTAACCAAAGCGGAGTTACCCTTTAATAAACCTGCTTGAACATTATTTTAATATTACACATTGCCTAAGAAATAAAAAGGATGTTGTTAATCAAGAATACTGGAGTCCTATAAAGAACTGTCAGCAAAGCATGTTAATAAAACCAGATCAGAATTAGAAAAGGGTTTTGGAGTATAACAAAGCATAACACTCAGCAACAGGCATATTGTGTAGTTCCCTGTGCATACAGTACAATGCTGCTTCAGTGAAGTCTGATATTTACCAGGACCAATATTTAAACTATAATTAAGACACAACTTTTTTTTTTCGTTTTGGACAGAAGGCAGAGGGATTAGAACACCTGCCATTTTTATTGCCATCTGTGCCCCTGTTAAGAAGAATACTCTCTATTTTAATTTTTTTACCATTATCATTTAAAATAAAAGTAAAAGAAAACCCCAAATTTTGGGTTTTCCCTGGAAAAGTAATAGAAGGGAAATCTTCCAATAGGGACACTAGATCTGGGGGTGCCCAAGGAATTTCCTTTAGCCACTTGCCAACCAGCTGCCGTTATTATCCCTTTCATGACTAAGCCTATTTTTGAAATTTGGTGTTTACAAGTTAAAATCCGTATTTTTTGCTAGAAAATTACTTAGAACCCCCAAACATTATATATATTTTTTAGCAGAGAATCTAGAGAATAAAATGGCAACTGTTGCAATATTTTATATCACACAGCGGTGTTTTAAATGCAAATTTTTGGGAAAAGGGACACTTTCATGAATTTAAAAAAATCCAAACAGTAAAGTTACCCCAATTTTTTTGTATAATGTGAAAGATGATGTTACGCTGAGTACATAGATACCAAACATGTCACGCTTTATAATTGCACGCACTGGTGGAATGGCGACAAACTATGGTACCTAAGAATTTCCATAGGCGACGCTTTAGATTTTTTTTACGGTTATCAGGTTAGAGTTACAGAGGAGGTCCAGTGATAGAATTATTGCTCTCGCTTTGACGATCGCGTCGATACCTCACATGTGTGATTTGAACACCGTTTACATTTGCGGGCGCGACTTCCGTATACGTTTTCTTTGCTGCGCGAGCTCGCAGTGACGGGGGCGCTTTAAAAAAATGTTTTTTCTTATTTATTTTATTTAATTATATATTTATAAATTGTGTTAAAATTATTTTTTTTTTTGATGACTTTTATTGCTGTCACAAGGAATGTAAACATTCCTTGTGACAGTAATAGGTGACGACAGGTACTCTTTATGTAGGAATGGTAATTCTGAATACTGTGTATTTTTTTAAAACCGGCGCCAAATAAACGGGAAGTGACGTCATGACGTCGCTTCCGCGTTTACAATTAGAAGGCTGGAACGAAGCCGCCCACAGCTTCGTTTCAGCCCGTCCCCAGCCACTGGAGGCAGCCGATTGGTCACCGGGCCTCCCGATCGAATGGGAGGCCCGGTAAGAGAGGCGGGAGGCGGCGGGAGGGGGGAGTCCCCTCCCGCTCCTCCGGTATAACAGCCGAGCGGCTTTTAGCCACATCAGTTGTTATATTCGGATAGCCGATCGCCCGCTCTAAACAACGGTACTGGGATGATGCCTGCAGCTGCGAGCATCATCCCGGTATAACCCCAGAAAGCCGAGTACGCACATCTGCGTACGCTCGGCGGGAAGGGGTTATACTGCGGCAGGTTGGCTCTATTGCGCGAATTGCCGTAGCTGTACGTCGGTTCATGCAATAGATACTGTAGGCGCGCGCACGGCGCCAGAGCCGATACGTGTGACCGGCAGCCGCAATGTCCGCCGGCCACCCGCGATTGCTCCACAGAGAGCCAGAACGGAGATCTGTCAATGTAAACAAACAGATCCCCATTCTGACAGGAGAGTAGAGAGAGATTGTCTGTTCCTAGTGATCAGTTAGAAACACCTCCCAAGGAACACATTTAACCCCTTGATCACCTTTTTGCATTTTTATAGCACTGATTGCTGTATAAATGTCACTGGTCCCAAAAAAGTGTCAAAAGTGTCCAATCTGTCCGCCGCATTGTTGCAGTCCCACAAAAAAATCGCTGATCGCCGCCATTACTAGTACAAAAAAAAACCAAAAAAAAAACCCATAAATCTATCCCCTATTTTGTAGATGCTATAACTTTTGTGCAAACCAATATACGCTTATTGCGATTTTTTTTACCAAAAATATGTAGAAGAATACATATTGGCCTAAACTGAGGAAGAAAATACATTTTTTGATTATATATATTTTTTTTTGGGGGGGGGGGGGATTTTTACTATAGCAAAAAGTAAAAAATATAGCTTTTTTTCTTAAAATTGTCGTTCTTTTTTTGTTTATAGTGCAAAAAATAAAAACCGCAGAGGTGATAAAATACCACCAAAAAAAAGCTATTTGTGGGGAAGAAAGGACATAAATTTTGTTTGGGTACCACGTCACACGACCGCGCAATTGTCAGTTAAAGCGACGCAGTGCCGTATCGTAAAAAATGGCCTGGTTATTAAGGGGGTAAATCCTTCCGGGGCTGAAGTGGGTAGTTTGCAGGGATTTCCTCCCACTCCCTGTTTGGCTATAGGACAGTAAGTGAAGGGAAATTTCTGCAATGGGACACAGAAAAAAAATCTGACAGCGATTATAACCCTCCCTTGCTCTATCCAAAATGAAAAAAAAGTTTTGCCTAAAGTTCTGCTTTAATGTTTAACAGTTTACCTGGCCACTGTGTGTGCTAATTTACAACTTAATGCAATGAAAATGTGACTAATGAATGAAATGTACTATGTTATCTTTGTACTTCTATAGTATTGAAATTAATTATTGCTAAATCACCCTATATGACAATGTAAAAACATTTTTTTGCTTAAATGCAACCTTTTAAAAGTGAACTCGGGGCAGATATAAAAAATAAAAACAGCTTTTTGGTCATTAAAAAAATATTTAATGTATTTTAAATGCTAGTGTAAGTACCTGAATTTAAATTTATGTCATATTCTTGCAATCCTTCATACCACAGTATTGAGACAAGGAGACACAGATGCATAGAGGGTGGGTGGGGCTTTACTAAGAGCCAATGAGTTGTGTTGTAGTGCACATGTGCTGACAAAGAGCATGCTGATAGGAGGAGAAGCTGAGTGAGCAGGCAGCTTTTGCTCCTTCACGTATAGTCACAGGCTAGGGGGCGGGGAGGTAGCCAACCTGCATTGCTTAAGTGCAGAAGAGAAAAATCAAGTCACCACCAGCCTGGCGATGTCATCTGGCAGAGTTGTGTACAGCTGGGGGCTTGATGAACAGAAATACATATCTCAGAAGGTAAAGCAACTCCCATGTTTGTATTTAGCTGTTTGCCTGGAGTTCAGCTTTAAAGTCCAGCTGTACCTTTTGACAAAACTAACACTAAACCACCTTCCCTTGCCATCCAGAAGTAATGTACACTAAAACCCAGTAACCCAGCTACATACCTCAGTAGCAGAGGTGCAGCCTGTTTTGATGCTTGCAGCCACTAGCAGATAATGGTGCATGTGCAGATTGTGACTGTGCATCAGAGTAGGCAACAGATCTACTAGTGAGGTAAGTAAACACATGGTGTTATGGGTTTAATGCCAGCCATATGTCTAGATTTCTCTTGTTCAGTAAGAATCAATAATTCATCAATTCATACTAAACAGTGTGATTGAATGAATATCCACTGCTGATTATCATATTTAAGTAGCTGCAAAACTTGCAAAACTTGCATCTATCTGAACACTCAAGAGGAGGCAGTCGCTGTTTTGCTGATAGCAGAGGAACAAGGATCACAGGGAGCTGAAGAACATCCAGCATTTAGCACACATCAGGGCCTCCTTTAAATAGGCAACTTGATGCCATTCCCAGGATTGGACATGCACAGGCGTGTGCCTAGGCATGCAGACGTGTATGCCTAGGCGTGCTGGCACACAAGGATGCATTGATGTGTCTGTGCACACTGGTTATTGGCCAGAGTCTGTCTGTCTGCCATGTGCTGCCCAGCTTAATCAATTTTTAAGTCAACTTTTGTCCAGCCTGGTGGTACCGACAAGGCCACCCATGGCTTCAATTTTGGCTTATTCAGTGGGAAGCTGTCTATGGCCAACTTAAGTGTGGATCAGTTCAGGGGGGCAAGGAGTATTCGATTTGGATATGTTTTGCTAAGGGTACAATTATACTTAGATTGTTATTGTGATGCAGAGGTAATACCGTAAATCAGAAGGTAAACAGTACATTTGTCATTCTTCAATCATAATACCATACCTCTGATAACAAAAAAAATAATCATTTTTTTTGCAGGCGTATGTTAAGACCCTGTTGTGTAGTGTAACCAAACGACTATTGCTTTTATGAGCCCAAGGTTATTTTGCTTTTTTAATGCACAGAAAATCCAGTAAATACTGATCGTGCAATAAGAAAGTCATTTTTTTGTAACTAAGACAATCTTAATAGACTGCTATTTCTTTGGAATATAAACAACAAAAATATGTGCATTTTAAGCAAGAGCAATATACCACCACAACTGTTAATCCTGACAGAATGAAACAAGTGAAGGCTGTATCTACCATACACACAAGGATTGATGCAGCTGCATACTGCTTGCATTGCTTTCCTCCTTCTGTGTACTCAAAGGGATGTGTTCCCTCACCCTCAGGCCTTCTTAAACCTGCACAGTTTTGCTGTAGTACATTTATTTCTCCTTTAGGGTGTGCTCAGTTGCTTCATATGTTGTGTTGTCAAGACCCTATTGTTGGTTGCTTAGCCAACCACTGATGACTTTGTTGTTGGTGGGTTTTGGACTTCCTTTAACAAAAGTCCTTACCATGCTTCTGAAGAGATCTTTGCCTACATGTCATTATCTGGGTCTAAGGTACTGGGCTTGATCAG